>SEMN01000267.1:0-720180 GCA_005408345.1 Macquaria australasica
TGCAGGCAAGTGTGTAATGTATGTTTGTTTGTGTGTGTGTGTGTGTGTGTGTGTGAGTGTGAGAGAGAGAGAGAGAGAGAGAGAGAGAGAGAGAGAGAGAAAGTGATAGCACGAATTACGTATGTGTTTCTGGTGTGCAGCCATTTTTTTTCCCACCCGCTACCTCATGAAAGGATGTAACCACAAGGCTTCACGCTGTTCCACCCATATCACCTCCCTCCCTCCTTTCCTCAGTCCTCTCCCCCTCCTCTCCTCTCTTCTCCTCTCCTCTCCCCTCTCTCCTACTCCCCAGTGTTGAGGAGACCCCAACAGGAGAAAGTGAGGCACTGCAGCGCGGTGAAAGCACTGCGGTCACCTCCCCTTTTAGTGCGGTGTCACACCACACAGTGCCCCCCCCTTCAAATTGTCATTGCACCCCATGGTGTAACTATGACTCTGCCAGGAGAGAAGAAGCCAGATAAGGTGTGTACATGTGTGAGGATAGCAGTGAGAGGTAGGTGGCGTATGAATTGAATGAATAAGAATGAAAACGATATGAGCATCATGAATGGATGGAGCAAAAGACAAAAAAAAAAGAAACAGGGTGCATATGCAGAGAAAAACATTGAACGAGGCCACACAATGACCCAATAGCTCTGAGACAGCTAATGTACACAGAGAAGAAAAAAAAACAAGGCATTTCTCATCATAATAAAGCTCACCAGTAGCCAATTCCCAGAACATGAATTAAATAGCCAATCAATTAAGCAAGCAGAAAGGAAATGGCCAATCTATCAGAGGCAGCTCCTCTACTCAGCAACACCAGCATGGAGATCTCCAGGGGCTGACCAATCCACACTGCAACACACACACACACACACACACACACCCGGGGGTCTTGAGCCTTGTGCATATTGGTCAACCCCCCCCCCCCACACACACACACACACACACTCCCAGAAGCTGCTGCACTCTTGCTATGTTCCCCTCCAGCCACCTTTTTTCTTTTTTTATGAGAGAAAAAAAAGAATCATGCACTCCTGGTTTTCTCCTTTTAGCTGGCTGGGGATGATTAATACATAAGGCCATTTTCAAGAATAGACCAGTAGAAAATGAAGCCTGTAATAGAGCTCTGAGAGCTCAGCCAGTGTCCATGACTAAAATCCTTCCTGCCCACAGGAGGATAAATGTTGAGATTTTTTGGATAGATATGCCCACCGGGTGAGGCTTCACTAGTGACAGAAGGACAGTAGGGTGATGGGAGTGATGGAAGAAGAGGTACTAATGCTCCCTTTAAGGAGCAATGACTGGTGTAGGAGAGGTCAGAAAAATCCTGAAACAGCACAGAGTGCAGGAAAAAAACAAAAAGCCATGGGATAGTGTGTCATGTTGGGAAGGAACTCTATTTTTGGACCTGGATAAATCTGAGCTAATATCCCTCAGTATTCAGCTTTAAAATCAGGTTCTTAGAGAATTTACATCAGGAGCAAATAGCTTTGACCCCCACACCTCCCGGCTCTCTCTTAGGTCATTTAAACCTGTCTACTCTTAATTAATGATGCTGCCCTTCCTGTATGATTAGGACCATTATGATCCAGCGATGCAATGATGTGGTACACGGGGCCAGACAGACAAACGGCACGAGGGAATAAGTATTACCGACTCCTGACCTGTGAACTAGCCGGCGATTAGACACAGGGGAGGACTAGAGAAGTCACAGATTAGACTCAATGGCCCACGAGGAGGGAGACAAGTTGAGTTTTAATGTGAAGAAATAAAATGAGAGGATAGGAGAACAAAGGAGATGAGAGAAGATGAAGGGTGAAGCTGGAGGTGAGGCTCAAGGTCAAGGATTTGAAACACAGAGGGGGTCTTTATAAGCCCGGATCAGCATGAGTTGAAGGACAGAGGGGAAGTTCTCTGAAGCTGGTACGAAGGCGTGAGACGAGGGAGAAACCGTCACAGCCAAGGAGAGAGGAAGGGGTCAGAGGCAAGAACACACACAAACCCAGGACACGACAGATGCGTAATTCAATCACAGCCTCAAAATAGATTTATTCCCCCCGTTGCTTAAACAGCAGCGTCCTCATTTTGAGCCCCATCACCACTCTATCAATCACATCTACTCATAGCATGCCACTGTCTCTGGTGGGGAGGCTTTTTTTTTTTTGTGTTGCTAAAATCGAAGGGGTGTTTTCTGGGTTACCCTCAATCTAAAAATAGCATCAGCAGTAGATTTATAATGCAGGATTGAAGGGGTGGGGGGGGGTAGAGGCAAATGGAGAAAGAGAGTTCCCATTAGTGGAAGAGCACGTTGGAGCCAGTTGGCAGAAAAAGCGAGGCATGCACTGGAAAGTGAAGGAAGAAGAGGCGTTATGAAACTAGAGACTTTGTGTGGAATGCAGTGGAATGCAGATGGAGCAAGTTGACAGAGCATATGTGATGTGGTGGCGGGGGCTGTAGGGGAAGAAGACCCCTGTCTAGACATTTAACTCGCCCCCATAGACTTCCTGGATGAGATCTCAGTGACGCTATGTCCTTCCTGTGGTTCCGCTCCAGTGCCCCCCATCCCCATCTCTTCCTCACCTTCCTCTCCTCTCCCTCTCCCATGTGTGTGTGTTTGTGTGTCAGCCTTCTCACCCTCCTCCTATGGTTCCTTTATCAAACCTCCATTTCAGGCCTTGACACTTACCCAGTGCTGCCACGCCGCCGCACGAACACACACACACACACACACACACTGAAGGCACATGCAAGTAAAACAAATGCATGCACACGAATGCACAAAGCAATACACACATGGAAACTGAGAAACAGACAGACACAAAATGATGCCGAGAAGAATGCACACACACATATATTCCCCTCAGAGGCATGAAACAGGTCTGATCTAATGGTGTAGATGGGGAAACACCCACAATTTGAGCAATGAGGAATGTTAGGATTTATAAAATTTAAATTTTAGGCATCACATCAGTGGATAAATCAAACCTGACTGTGTAAAAGTACAGTTCCCTTTGTATTACAGCAGCTACAGTATTGAGCAACTGAACAATATTCACACATTCTGATTCCTCCAGATATTGATCAAAACACAAACAGGCTACAGGGGGAAAGAAATCGCAGTTATTGTGGATAAAACGATACTTGTTGAATGTAGGCTAGACGCTGTATTTTTCTGTTCTTTTCTTCTTTTAGAGCTGGCCAATAAATACTCTGTTATTAGACGGGTAAACGCAGAATAAAGCCACCAAAATACAGACATATACACAGACACGGTTAATACTCACTTGCTTTTGGTTCAGGTTCGTTTCGAGTGCGTGCAGAAACACGCACATCAAGCTTAAAAGATCAATCAAAATGTAGTTTTCTTTGTTAGATCGCTCTTTCTTATGATTTCAGATAGTATCCAGTTTCTCGCAGGCATTCAGTTGATCTTTTTCCCCCCCAGATTATAATAAATCAGAATAGGATTGCGCGCGTCTGTTGCTGAAAATCTCGTTTTGACACCGTTATTGCCGAATGTTACTTATAGCTTATGGTCATGCTGATGATGGCAAGGGATGAGTCTTTCGGATGAAATGAAGCAGAAGTCCCCCTGAAAACTGGCTGTTTTTTGCTATTTCCCTCGATTTCAGAGCCCCTCTCCCACCTCTCTGTTATTGCCAAAAATAATTGCCAGCCTTTGTTACAGTGTCTCTACGCTTCCAGGCGCAGGGTGTAGCTACCATTCAGCTCTTCCTCTGCCTCCCTCTTCCAAATGTTTCAATGGAGATGCAGCCTGTAGACACCTCTCTCTCTTACTGCCTTTCCCTCTCTGTTCCTTTGGAGGAGCGTCACCTTCTGCACTATTTTTTTCCTCAGACGATACATGTGGGCGGATTAGAGAACAAGACAGAGGGGTGGGAGGACCCCGGTGAATACAGAGGCTAATTTCTCATATGGCTGCTGAACTTCATAAATACATATGCTGTAAAAAAAAATACACACACTATAAGAGGAAAGATTGTGTTGATTTACTGCCATCTGTTTAATTCATTCTTTTTCTCTTTTCTTCCCCTTCCCCACTTAGCCCACACATGCTCACTCTGCTGGATGGACGCACAAACACCATTTTGTCTACAGGTTCCCAGCCTTGACTCTGGCTTGGCTGACATCAGCAGTCATGTGGTAGCAGTGGAGCAGGTGGGTAATATGACAGGGTCTGGAGTAATATGTTCAATAATAATTAGAAGAAGAAGAAGAGGGACAGACTGTTTTGATTAAGTTATATTTGCTCTCTATTTAACAAACATATACTTTTTTTTTTTTTTTAAATACCACTTTTTCAGTGAAATTCATGAGGCAAGACACGCTTATTTCACTCTCTTTAAGAAAGTGTCCAGGGCTAAAACAAACAAAATGACTTGTTATTTTGATGCATTTTGCAGCCTCTATTTTGAGCACTGTAGACATTGTTTTTGCAGGAGGCCTATTGGTCTGAGCCATATTCTAGTGGAAGTAAATGATCAGCAATGTTGCCGATGCACTTACCGACAGGAAACTCAGAATGAGTTTGCCTCATAAAAATTACAACAGTGAAAGGGCAAAAGGCTATTGCTTAGGTGCCTGTAGCATTTTCCTTTGACCACAGAATGTTCTTCTAAGAGCAAAGTGCAGACAGAAAAAGGATGAGTAAAGGAGACACAGTGAGATGGGAGTTTTCTGAGGTGCATTTAGAATTAGTACAAAGGAGATTATGTAAATGTTAGATTAACAATTTAAAAATGCAAAAGTGCTGTTTATTAATAAGTCTACAGAAGACTTTGATTGTTGAGGCAAATACAAGAAAGGTTCAGATGTACAGAGTCTCCAAACCCCCTAACTTGCAGGTGTTCAGACTGGAGGAAAACCATATGATCAAACTCTACCAAGATAAAGGTCAATGGCTTCTCGGTGTTAAACACAGAGCCACTGCACCTTCCTTGAAAAGACCTTATAACTCACAATACACTTCATTTCTTTAGTCAACCAAATCTTTCAATAATTCTGACACATAAAAATTGGCAACTGTGTCAGCTGGGAGACTGTGTTTTGGTAGACTATACAAAGTAAAGAGGAGGGGAGCTGTTGAAAGCAGAAAAGTGAGAAATTGAAATATGTGCACAAATACAGAGACTTAATAAAAGGAAGAACACACACACAAAAAAGGCTTGGATTGCAGATCTAAACCTTTTTTGTGTTCTTCATTAAATGTTCTCACTTTTCTGCATTTGACGGCTGCCTTCCCTTTTTCTTTGTATTATCACTGACCTGTTTGGGAAGTCTTTTTTTTCCACTGCTGCTTTCCATGGATTTTGCCACAAGATTACAGGTTTGATCCCCACAGAAGCCAAATGTCCTAAGGAGCCCACGAGCAAGAGACTTAAACTGTACCTGTTCATAGTCACTTTGAACATGAGGTCAATTCATATATAAATATGAAAGAACAAAAGTAGTGGGCAAATTGAAATGCTGACTTAATAATGGCACTAGAACATACTATCATTAGAACATACTATCTAGTGATTTTGAATATCAGTAGCTAATTTCATGGCAATCCATCCAATAGTTGTCAAGACATTTCACTCTGAACCAAAAAGTCAATCTGTTTTTGGCGCTATAGGAAAAGTCAGGAGATCACCAGAGTCATAGGATTCATCCTCTGGGGAACATCAATGTCTATACAAAATTTCCTGGCAATCCATCCCATTGTTGAAATAGCAAGCAAGCATCAAAGTGGTGGAAAGACCAACCGGCAGACCGATATTGCAATCCGTAGAGCATGGTTAAAAACTTATTAGCTATAAATTAATTTAGTAAGAACTCCATGTCATCTCCCACTTCAGTCACAGTCATTTTATGGCAAAGCTCTGTTAGTATCAGCTAAGAATGAAATTAACATACAGCATTTGCATGTTCAGTTAAGACTGACAATGTCCAATAACAACAAGACTGTCAATTACCTCTCATCAAAGCAACATTATCTGCTTTAAACTAAAAATGAACTCACCCTCAGACCAGAACAGATGAGCAGGAAGTCCTCCACAGAAAGTAGCTGACAGTGTTTCTTCATCAACCTGCATAAATACTGAATGTTCAACTTTGTTCATCCTAAGAGTGTGCATTAGTCAACACAGACACATCCACAGTCAGTCTCTTGGCAGCAGCATAGTGCAGCTCATGCATAAGGAAGTAGTGAGCAGCAGACCTGAGGAGACATTGTGTGGTCACGAGAAGATTCTCAAGCACTGACGGAGGAAAATACACATCTGTGATGATGTCCTCAGTCCAATCGGTTCACCATTATTTCCAGTAAATGTTATTATCATTATTGCATGGGTAGGCATTAAACATTGTATATATCATACAAATGAAAAAGGATTGTGGGAAGCAACAAACAGCTCATAGATACTGTATATTTGCACAGAAGAGGGCTGTACTGTTGCGTAAGCAGAAAGGACTGCTGGCCTTGAGGATGCAAAGACTGATTGACAATGAGAAACTGGTGGTTCAGTAATCTGTGTTGATGTTGTCCTTCACTAATCGAAAAACGGTGTCCACTGACCTGGTGCTTCTCGTGTTCAGAAATGAAAAATGTCACTTCAGAGATGAAACCCGGAGTGATGTTCAGGTCTGTAACATATTTTATGCTCAGTGGAAGGCGGTCGCACGGAGATATAATATTGGTTTTGAGAACTAAACAAGACACACAAATCAAACTTTGCAGAGCTGCTGCTTATATGCTGTGTGTTTAAAACCTCCAGAGCACACAACAAATGTCAATATTGACTCTAATCACTTTTGAGACAGAAACAATGTGCAGTAGTATGGATGACATTTTCCAAGAAGCTACATTTTATTGAATTATGAACTAAGTGCCATGTTAGCAACAATAGTAATGCCTCCAATCCCATCATGAGATTTGTTAGAGGAGTGGATGTTGTCCTATTACCATGTTATTTTCAGCACTGCTGTTATTAGGAGGAAAATTTCAGCAAGCATGTATGTAACCTAAACCTTGATTATCTATTAAATAGCGCCTTATTGAGACCATAGTTTAATACATGCAGTACATTCCACTGTATGAATAACAGACACACTGATTAAATAGGATTGTTGTGGTGCAGTTTTGACATACAACTGTACATATCGTTCTTCCAGACTCAGACTGATACCACATATAACCATAACACAGACCTGAAAATCATTTCGAAGGGCACTAAAGGAAGGGCTTTGACAGATGAGATGGAATAATGTTTTGGGGCTCATTTCAGCAAAAATTTAATTTGCCATCAATTTCTAATTGAATAGACATCTTGTGCTCTGCTCGCCTGTGTGCCGTCACAACGTGGAGTCATACAGGCAGCGAGAGGATGGATGCAGCAATAGATGAATCATGATTACACTCTGTGGCTTAATAAATTGTATACAATGTCTCAGAAAGCACGTCTTTACAATAAAATCTGTTTTTTGATTAAAGCTCTCTTGAGTAATGACTCATTTTTCTAAAAGGTCATAATCTTTAGTATCTGATTACTGTGTACTGTATGTTCAGATATCTCTTTTAGAAAGGCTATAACAAATTAAATCTTACTGATTCAAAAAATTAGTAGTGTTAAACTTTTAACCCTTACATACCATTCATAATCTGTCCCATCACAGTATGGACCAAGACATCTTCTCATAATTAACAACACATAACCAGGATACTCTTGTAAACAAACAAAATTGCAAAACATATTAGCCTTAGTGATCGTGACAGTAGCTGCAAACTTTGAATGTGAGGCCCTTGCATATTCAATTCACATGCAGTCAGTTGTCTGTTTTGCAGCATAACAACACACATAGTATGTGCACACTACTGAACGAAAGATCTGACAGAAAAGATATTTCTTGGAATATTTGTAGTGGGTTGCATCACTGTGTTCACGTTAACGTTATGTCCAAACTTTTAATGTTTGATGTCTGTTAAGTGTATCTAGATTTCCTGGAAATGGTAGCTATGCTGGTGTAAATTTTCAAATAACAACGAACAGATGTGGGCTTGCATGACATCCCTGGCGCATGCCTCGTCCAAACTGAGATCACTGTTATTTCCAGTGAGGTCAACCTGAGCTGTTTCCAACGGAGCTCAGATAACTAATTTTATAAAGACTATTTTAACTCAGAAATATAGTAGTGCTAAACTTTTATCAACTATCTAAAGCAATACATTTCCTAAAGTCTATCAAATCTGTCTCTTCTTAAGCCTTCCTCCTTCAGTGGCTGCTATTAGCTTTCATTATTTATCAATGTCTCTCTAACCTGCTCCTCCAGGTTAAGATCCAGACACAATACAAAGACAGGTGAAGCCCAACATCATCATAATCTTCCTTGTTTTTTTTTTTGTTTTTTTTATTAATTCAGCCTACTCTGTCAGATAATTTGCTGACTTTTAGTTTGCCAATTACTTTTTCAATTTCCCAGTAGAGAAATGGTTATCACACTTTGAACAGAACTCCATAATATATTTTGAAATTTCAAGAACTGAGCAGCTTTTCAATGACAGCATTGAAAAACTTGTTTTGTGGATTGCCTGTATTAGATATGCTTGCTATGGCGTATAGTCTTTAAATGTTTAACCACTAGGGGGAGACATTACATAAGTTATTGGCTGTACATATGGGAAATCTCTGCTGTACGGTTGTACTACAATCATAACAAATATGTACCAAAACAATCAGTGTTATCCAGAAAACTAAATCTTTCAAAAGTCTTGTTTTAGAGTCAATTCCTCAAAAAGGTTTGCTGTTCTGCTTGTCATCTGCCAGAGGCCTTCACACCATCTGACCGAGCTCCATATAGAGCCTAATTTAGAGCCAGCAGGCTGCAGACCAAGGGCGTCATCTTCATTTCAGCAATGCAGGCCACACTGTGCATCAGCTTCTGGGCAGCAAATCACACTCACATACTCTTGGCACATACCTTACTTTATCTCCATGACTGAAACAAAAAACCCACATACAAATTCAGGCATGGATGAGATTGTGTCAGATAATACTCAATTATTTGATTAAATTTATGAGTAAAATGCAGTTGATGGATTGTTTGTTAAGATGCTTCATGATGATATTAAAAGTATATTCAAACAACCTGGGAAGGTTACGTTTGCTTTTGAGGCCAAAGCTAACCATATAACACACTTTTTAAAAAAGAAATACACTAGCATTCAAAGCAGAAACAACCAGGAAAGACAGATCATCCTTCCTAAACTGAAGGGTACCCGTCGCTCTCCTTGTGTGTTTGCCAGAGAAAGAAATAAAGTTTTGAACTGCCTGAGGCCTCCAGAGTCTGATCAGGCTCCATAATTTAAGAACTTAATTTAGAGCCTGGACTCTGACCAAGGTTTCATTGCTACTATGAGAAGGTCACATTATCCATCAAACACGTGCAGCAAATCACGCTGACATACTGTGGACACACAAGGAGCCTAAACCCTTGTCTTTATCACTGAAGTGAAGCACAAGACACACATTTATAAAAGACTACGCAGCTATGAGAGGCTCTGATCCAAATGGGAAAGACCAGTCTCGTGAAACACAAGTCTGGGGTCATCTGAGAACGCCTGGAGGTGATGTGTGAAAACAGTTAAAAGGTGTGAACAGAAAAGGTGACCATACAGCACACTTGGGTGGTCCAGCTTTGGTTGTCAATAATCCAACAAACTATGTCGTAGTAAACCAGCATCACCATGAGCAAGATGATGTTAACAAGCTAGTAGACACTATTGTCACCATGCTTCCAAACATGTTGTGGGTCATTAGGTCAAAAGAGCGCAGCAGATTACAGAAAATGTGAGCATAAAAATCCAAGGAGCAGATTTTGGATATTCCACGTTTCAACAGCGAACCCTCTGCTTCTTAAGAGAGATCAGCATACGGCAAGACTGGATTTGGATAGGTTCACGTCTGTCATTGACAAAACCGTATCACTGGTGAGGAGTTTCATGAACAATAATTGCAATATAGCTACATAGAAAGAATGTCTCTCACGTTTTTATTCATACTTTTTATGACATACAACTTTTAAAGCAACGAGGAATCAAATTATTACAAACCAAGTCATGAAAGACCAAAAATAGAAGAAAAAAAACACTATGGGAATTTTGATTTTCTGTGACATTCTTAATGGTTTGTTTGTCCGCACTTTGAGAGGCTGTTGTGATTGATCTTACATAAAGCCCATAAGTGTCACAATTTTATACTGTAATAAGTGTTCAACATGTGTTACTTTCAAAGGTCTGCCTGTGGTTTTTGTCTTCAAATAACAAACCAAACCTTCGATCATTCCAGTCCGGTCTGCTCTGATCCAGGGACGATCCATCCTCTCGCAGTTTTGAATTCATTATCCCACGGGACTCTTGGCCTTGTTCTTGAGAATCTTGGGCTTTCTCTCACTCTTCTTGTCTGAGTCTTTGTTCTTCTGTCTGGCTTTAATCTCTGCTTCCCACTGTTTTTTCACCAGAGTGTAGAGCCTCATGGTGGCCTGTGCATCTTGGACCTGGTAGACAGCAGAAGAGAGAGGCGGAGATCAGTCCAAGATGCTGAGTTTTACAGTGTCGGTGGCTGTGTCACCGTTTGAAAACAATAAGTGAGAGTTGTGTTCGATGTGTTGATGACTTACGGATGAATGTTCACCCTGTTGGACCTTAACGTTGAGTATTTCTCCACAGAGGAGTTTCAGCGAGGGTCGACCACTCTAAAAAAAAATAAAATAATCACACAACACTGATTCTGAGAATTGGATCAGGGACTCTCTGTGGTTCTTTGGGGGGGTACACATGCACATGGCTTGTCAACTTTAAAAGTAGTATAAGTACCTTTACAATCTTCTTAAAAGGTTTGTACTTCTGAGTGTCCCGGATTTTCTTTTTTGGATGACCCAAGAGTAAAATCTGAAATAGAGAAGAAGTATAAGATTAGTTTGTAAGTGCTTCAATTTATTTTGAAAATGATTTTAGTTCCCTCTCAGATATTACATCCAGGCTACCTTTAAGTCATTGTGTATGGCGTGTCCAACCACTATTCTGCCTTGCAGGATCTCACCAACCTCCCTCTGCACAGTGTGTACATCCTCTCCTGCAGTGAGGTAAACATGAATGATAAATTATGACATTTCAGTTTCTCATATCGTTGTTTATAGTTCATTACAAGTACTTTCATGACTCACCGTCTTTGATGTCCCCCGGTCGGATGCCACTGACGGCTGTCCTGTAGTCCGTCACCTTCTCTGTGGGTTTCACATATTTGTCATAGATGCACTTCCCAAACTGGTTCACAAGGGACACCCGAGCCAAGATGCTGTCCTCTCCATCAGGACCAACTCCCACCATCTCGCAATCAATGGCCACGGCTCTGGTGAGGCTAACGGTTGGCAAATTGCAAACAAAGTGATAAGAGAGGACAGTCGTCACTACTATGCAAACATGCCTGAGGAGTTGCTGGGAGGTTCTGTTGTCTCTGTTCTTTTACATATATTGTTAAGACATTTTTTATTCATGTCTGTCTGATTGGTTGCATCATCTAAGTTTTAACTCTTTCATCTTGAACTAAACACAAAGAGTATCTATCCATCCATCTATATCCATTCAAGGCAGCTGCAGGTTCAGATCTGTATTCACAAGCAAAGTTGCCAGAAAGGGTAACACAAACAGATGGTCATTTCGTAGCTATATTGTTGGAAAACCAACACTTGAACACACCTCCAAGAAGGCATTTTGAAAACAGTCCCTGTTCTTATAAAGTTTTATGTCACTGCAGGTTGATTTCATGCAGTTACAAAATAAATGAAAACCAATGGCTGTGTGGAAGGTAGAGAAAACACATTTAATAATCTAAACCAGTATGACATGCCAGGGAAAATAATAGGCAGTAATGTTAAAAGAAATAGGCTGACATTTGGGGAAACACTTATTCTTCGTCTTGCCAAGAGTTAGATACAGATATGAGAGTGGTATTGATCATCGCATCTAACTCTCTGCAAGAAAGCAAATAAGCGAATTTCCCAAATATCAAACTATTCTTCTAAATCTATAACATGCAAGAACAGCAATATGGTCCTTTAAAAGCACAAGCACAGAGCATGCACACCTTCCACTCACAGCATAATGTTGACAGCACTGCAGCTAGACCGGTGCCAATGCTGCCTTCAGGTCATATATCTTAATGACTTAACTGTTCACATCAGAAAGATGTATGTTTATGGCCACAATCAATTTCATGAATTAAGATAATTTCTAAGTTATTATAACAACCTGTCATTACACATTTTCCAGTACGACATGAACTCTCTTGAAGCACGTCTGTGAGGCTCCAGATGGACTCTGTCATCACTCACCCCTCAAATGCTTTCTCCTTGACCAAGGAGCTCTCTGTGTCCTTGTTCTTGTGAATGCCCTGCTTCTTCCTCATGATCTCCGCTGCTTCTGCTCCCATTGTTGCCTCAATGTCGTCAGGGTCTACGTCATCAAACCAAAGGTCCTCTCTACAGTAACACAGGACAAGATGAAGTTAGCAGCCACAGTTCTTCTTGAACTAAATACTAGCAGAATTTAGTGCTGCATACTTACTCTGTAGGTTTCTTCTCTTCAACCACGGGCTTCTTTTTCTTGGCTGCTTGCTCGCCGTTTGACTTTCCACTGTCATTTTTCCTTTTTGGAGCAGCAGACTGTGTTTTCTCTGAGACAGCTGGAACCTTTAACTTCACCCGAGGGTCCTTGGGGACAACACTGTTAGGAACGGTTTTGTACTTCACTTTTTTCCCAGTGTCTGTCCGCCCGGGACACACATTGTTCTTGGAAATATTTTTAGGAGGAGGATTTTCCTTGGCCCCCCCATTCTGATGTTTTGCCGTCACGGGCTGCTTCTTCTCCGGTTGACTGGCCTTTAACATCTGTGGAAAGTTTAGCAAAGTTGTGAACAATCTTCAGAGAAGTACTGAATGTGACACAATCTAATACGTATCACATGCAAAACTTGTTGACGAGCTATTTTAATGACAAACCTCTTGTAATGTTTTCCAGTTGGCAGAGAACTGCTGGACATCTGTTGGAGGTAACGTCTGCTGAACTTTAGCTTTTTCTTGGTCCTTGGGGGGAGGCTTTCTCCTTCTAAACTTCTCTTTTATCCAGTTTTTCCTTTTCCTTTTCGCCGTGTTGGTTGTCTCTGTAGATGCGGGTCGCTGTGTTTTAGCGGGGACGTCTCTTTTCTTTGCGTTCCCCTCAGACATTGCGGCCACTTGTTTAAAATACCTGAAGTCTGTTAGCCGCCCTCAGCCACGTTGGACCGTCGGAGCTCCGTCACCTGGTTACCAGGTAACTTAACGTTAAAGCAAGTAACGGTCAAGAAATGTTTACCGTGTGGCCGCAACGACGCAGAGGAAATGTTCGGATATTCTCCTTAACTGCTGAGAAAGTCGCTCAGTGGCGCAGTCCGGCTGCTCCACGGCCATGCTGAGACGTATCTGTCCGACACGTGTACCAGCGAAATGTGTCCGGCAAAAAAACATGAAACCGTGACATAAGCGCGTCTAGTTAGTCACTAAGCTAAACAATCCAACAACCACGGCATGCTTTTCAATTTATATCCACTCCAATTTATATAATGTATTAAAACGTTAAAAAGAAAGAATGTTTGCCGTTTGTTTTGCGTCTTATTCCAAATGCGGAACTCGTTTTGTGGCAAACGTTTCACATCGGAGACAAAATGTAAGAAAGATAATTGGTCACTTCGGTGGGCTGGAGAAAAGAAGCAGTCTGAGTTTTGCCAGACATTATTATTATTATAACGTTGTTGTTGTTGTTTTTAACTTACTCCTGCTCACATTTTGGATAAATACGTCGCGTCGCATATTTCGAGGATATCTTGGTAAATATCCAAAGTTTCTGTTGACAGGAAAATAATCTGGAGGCTCGTACTACTTGTTAGATGGACCAAGTCTTTACGTATTTATGAGCATGTAACTCGAGTTCACTGACGCTTTATAAATTCCTTCGTCGTACCTTTTCTCTGTTTTTGTTGTGGTTTCAGGTCATGGTGGAAAACTCTCCCTCTCCTCTGCCTGAGAGGGCCATTTATGGTTTTGTTCTTTTCCTCGGCTCACAGTTCGGCTTCTGTAAGTAAAACATTGTCATTTAACATGTCTAATTCACATGGAAAATCCAGGAGAGACATTAAGTGAATTGAATAGCATGGTTATACATTTATATGTACATACTAATACAACAGCACAGACATTATTCCAGTGGGGGTCAAAACAATTTTAATCAGGTCTGACTTCCCAGGTTATAAAATAACACAGGCAAATTATGTAGTCTTAAATATTTGACACAACAACAGCAGTTTGTGTCTCATATGTTATCTTTACATTCGAGTCACAGAGCTAAGCATGTTTTTCTGAAACATAAATACCCGGCAGTCCTTGAAAAACGAAAAGGTTGTTCAAACACAATCGGTATTCAAACAAACAAAAAAAAAACCCCTGTCAACCATGTCTGCAATATGACATCTACTTTCCTTTCTTCTCTCCACAGTTCTGTATTGCCTGTGGGCATTTATACCAGAGGAGTGGCTTCATTCAATAGGGCTCACTTACTGGCCTCAAAAGTAAGTAGAACATTATGATCAGATGGTAGTTATGCAATAACAGGGTTCCCTCTGGTGTCTGTTAAATTAAATTGTGTGCCTCAGGAAATACACATACCACATTGGAGGTTTAGGATCTGTTCACTGAAACACTTTGTCTTGTGTAGATACTGGGCCCTTGCTGTGCCAATCTATCTGCTGGTTGCATTAGTAATCGTTACGGTGTTGCTGTTCGGCGTGAACCTGAACAACACGGCTCCACTCGAGTCCGTGGACAACATCACAGGTGAGGCTGTTTGCTACAGGCTAACTGTGACCTGCTGGTTAGGTGGCAATGCACCGGTGTGGCAACATTATAATTTTATATTCAGTTAACATTTAAACTACAACGGCTACTGATATTAATACTACTGCTACACCGGACCCCGCTATACAGTAATTAGTACTACAATTACTTCTGCTAAAACTAAGAAGAACTACATACTACTAAGTATTATATACATACAACTAAATATATATGATACAGTTAATCTCTGACATCATGCCTCCAGACACAAGAAAACACTCAAATGTTAAGAGGATTTTCTCATGGAGTTCTGAACACCCTTGAATGTCTCCTTTCTGTCACAGATGTGTACGCTCAAGGCCAGAGGACAGAAGGCTGCCAGAAGGGGGGAATACCCAGACTGAAAGATGTTTCCATTAGTGAAGTCAACAAAATGTTCTATCTGTCGCCCAAGCTATAACAAACCGAAACTGATTTTAGCTGGAGGTAGAGACGAAGGGAAGCTGCTGGGGATTTATTAGGGTGTCACTGTTTACCCTTCGTTTATAAAAGAAGGATCATGCTTTATTTATTTATCCAGGAAAAATGCAACATGGAGCAAAGATGTACTGAATGAATTGACTTTTTCTGATGCTTTACAGATCTATATTGGACAAAATGATGTGCTGTGTGCGCGTTAATAACGGTGATATGCTGAATGTGATGTAACACAATATCACGATACGAACAAATTAACCTATTGTCAAAGCAACTTGTAAATTGGATGAAAAAGGTAGCATATGATGATATTCAATAAATGACATACTTTTATATATATTGTGCAATAATAACATTTTTGGTAACAACATCATATGAAATAAATAAGCTATGATATCGTTATATGATATCCTGTTGTATTTTGACGGGATCCACTGCTAGAAATTTAGGAGTGAAGTTGCAACCAATCTGGAGTAGTTTGTTACCCGTTTGAAATGTCCTGACTCAGACTTATGTCAAAGCAGCACTAGACAAGATTTTTTGTAAAATACATCTATCTGATTGGTCTAAGCAACACAACTAGACTTGCAACACACATGTACAATTCAGAGCCCAAGTATAAAGATTAATGTATTTTTTTTATTAGTGTGTTCACTCTGTGTCCTCTCTTCCACATTAATTCTCCCACAGGTAATTAAACTTAAAATTTCTTGAATATCATGGAGATGGGAAATCACCTCTTCTTCCCAGCCTAGTTCTCTGTGCAAAAAATAACCATTAATATCACATCAGCCAGGATGGGGCTGTTGCCTTAATATAAGAGAAAAGTAAACCAATAAGGATTATGTGGCTGAGTGGGATGATATGATAAAGGCTTTACAATATACAGGAGGATTTTGATATATTTGCACTATGAATCATAGTTTCCCCAAGTACTTTCGACTGAAACGACTTATTTTCTCCCTGTTTCATTATTTGTTTGTTTATTTAAAACACAGCTGCATTGTTTGTAGTTTTCATTCCTGTCCACTAGGTGGCGATAACAGCTTTGCGGACTGCCTAAACCTTGGAGACACCGTGTACTGCGGTGTATTCACATGATCCACACGCTCCAATACAGTAGGTGGCGGTATGCACCTTTAAAGTTGGTTTGCGATTCGCCAAGAAACACAAAGAAGAAGACTGTGCTTCCATGATACTTGATGCTGTTTTAACACTTGTCATTCATCCAGCAATCTTTGTTGGATGTGTATTAAAACATACTGCAGTGGTAAATAAATGGCCTTCGCTCTGCCGGTGTGGCTCGCGGTCCAGGAAGAGCTCCTCGGACATGGCGGAGCGGACTATGGGTCTCCGACCTGTTTTGACGAGTTCGACGACGAAGCTTTGTTCCAGATGTTCCACCTCACCAGACCCTGTATCGCTTTCATCACAGACGCTGTCCGCATCCGCATGAAGAAAGTCACCTCGAAGAAACCTGAACTGTCCGTGGACGCGATGGTCATGCTGGCACTGAACCATTACGCACACGGAGTCTCCGCCGCTGCCGTCCTGCAGAGAGTCGGACTGACCGACTACCCCGCGGTCATTAGCACAGTGTCCGGGGTCATCGCAGGGATGGCCGATCAGTTCATCTCATTCCCACTAATCCGGGAAGCCAGAGCCAACATCGCCTTTAAGATAGAGAAATTCTGTGGGATCCCCAATGTGCTGGGCGTCCTGGCTCCAGCTCACTTCAAGATCAGAGCTTCACCCTATGAGAAGGACACTTTCAGGTCTTTTGTCAACACCTTGGGTTACACGTCGGTCGTGAGCCAGATCATATGCGACTCCGACGGCAACGTCTTGAGTGTCGAAAAGTGTTGTGTGGGCAGCACGTTTGAGCAGGAAATGTGGGACTCGTCGTTTAAAGGAAGGGAAATGGAGGAGGAATTGCACGGACAATACTGGGTTATTGGTAAGATGATATATATAAACAAAGCAATGCAAAGGGAAATGGATGACCCATTTGATCATACGCATAAATAAGACCAGTGGCCTCCTGTTTTGTCATACCTTAATTCATATTTATGCAAATTGACGCTTTTGCCAATGTATGTTTTTGTTATTTCAGTGAAATCAGTCTACTCACACACGCACAACCTATAACCCCATTACCTCCTAGTCAATAAACACATTATAATAAAATAGTAATATTCAATTTTGCAAAAAAAACCCAAAAAACTCAAGGTCTATTTCCTAGCTTTTTCCAGAGCTTTCAACCAAATCTCTCAGTCTAACTCAGCAGATTGAATTTGCTCATTTGATTATCACTGAATCTCCATGACAGTCGTCTCCAGCTCAGTTGCCATGGAATCACCATGACAACTGAGCAAACTCCATTTACTGAGGAAGACCACGATATGTGGTTGAACTCTCTCCCCACTCAATATGTAAATGATGCACATCCTTTTAGTGTCTAGTCAGCTCTGAAACACATTGTTTCGTCATCTTCTAGATAAAACACTTCTGGTTTAACCATGCAGGTTTCCTTTGAGTAGATGTACAGATGAGTTTCTCATCTTTGTGTAATGCATTCCTGGTAGACTGTACACTGCAAGGCCGGTTTGTATCCTCCACAATCCATATGACATGTTGAGTTTCACCTGCATTATTAAAACTCATTACATTACAATCTCTAGGATTAACATTTAAATGGTCTTGTTTCTCTGATGCTGTATTAATTGCATTCTCTCGTGTCTTTCTTAAAGGTGGGAAAGGCTACCGCTTAAGCAAGCATGTCTTGACTCCTGTGTCAGAACCTGCAAATGACAATGAGATCCTCTTCAATGAGGCCCACGCAAAAATCCACAACGTCATGCGGACAACACTCGGCTCCATGAAGAGGCGTTTCAGGTGTCTGATGCAACTCGGATTTGCACAAGACGGCTCTTTGGACAAAAAGTCCAACATTATCAAGGCGTGCAGTGTCCTGCACAACATCGCTAAGAAGTTCTCCGTCCCTCCTCCACCTGTAGCTGGTAAAATTGAGGCCCTGCATCCAGGCAAGCAGCATTCAGCGCTAGTAGAGATCAACGCTGAGGCCCTAAAAGCCAGGCAGGAACTCATCAATGGCTACTTTTCTATTGTCTCCAGTAGTCAGGAACCACAGAGTAAAGGCATCACAGAGGAGGATGTGTGAGCAGAGTGTGTTGTCTGCTCTAGAGGATTGTCGACATACTGACACTTTAATGACAAACATTGGAACCAAAACCCAGCTTATAGTGGAAGACTGATTTGAGCCGAATTGCTGTTCTGTGTCTGTTCGGCACTAACGTGTAAATGTGACAGCATATTGGGTTTTTCATCTCATTTGCAGACTTTGCAAAAACACATTCAGGTATTTTTGTTATTAAAAACAATTCTTGTACAAAAGTCATTCTTTTCTACTTACATTTCTTATTGTTAAAAAATTTCATTTGAAAACATTCTTCGGTCATCTGGAGTGTTGTTCCCTCAAATAATAATAATAATAATAATACACATATGGCAGATGAGAGGTACAAAAATTTAAGTTAAATAAAATCTTAAGTGTGCTGTGCATATACAGTAAATATATAAGACTTAAATGATTTTTATATTTACAGTTAATAGTTACAGTTAGAATTAGTTTCTCATTAAGTGCACAAAAGACTTCACAAAATCTTGCTTAGTTCAGGCATTTGTGTGAAACTCTCGGAGTGCAGTGGCATTGGCATATATCATGTCTGTATTCTCATATATGTTCTCTTCAGTATTGTCATGTGGCTGCAGACAGTCCATGATGCATTGGTGCAGGAAAACATACTGGGACTGAAAAGAAATAAACCAAAGATGCTGGTTATTTGAAAAGCAGAACTTTGGGTGCAGAGTTCCTATGCTTACACAATGTATTCTGGCTTGCACTTCCTTGTATGCAGTATTGCCACAGAAAGGGTTAAACACATTAAACTGCGTACTGTAGAAGTTTACAAGCCTCAGAGTTTCCTAATAATGTAGGCCAAGCTTTTGTGTTTGGACTTATTATAATTTTGTGTCACAAAGACTGAATGTGTATATGAATATAAGCCTACATTACTGTGACTGAAAGCACATACTGTATGTAGCCCCACAACCCATGGCCCTAATGCCACACACTGACAGCTTTCTGTTAAAATTCCATATGATTGAAATTATTTTTACTTTCAAAATGACTGAGATCTTGATACAAGAACTTGTAAATAACAATCATGACATTCAATCTATTTCAAAGTGTTATTTTGTTAAATATTCAGGTAGATTGACTTGTAGTTTAAATAGGACAGTAGAAAAGACCATTTCAGACCAATGTTTTTTAGTGGATGGAAATGAGCAACTATGTGGAAATCCTAAGCGTAGCTTTCATGCTATAATATCACTGCTTGTACTGTATCACCATCTGTGTCTAAAAATCAAAAGAGACCCAACCTTATATGGGTACCTAACTAAGAAAGTGGTAGCTCAGCATGAAGCAACTTATTACATTCAGTTTTACCTCTGTCTGCACCATGTATGGTCGATTCAGTCTCATCCTGTGCACAAAGGCACTGATGTCCACTGCTCTTTCTTTCTGTAGCTGCTGAAGCAGCACATCCAGGGCAATGATAGTGCCTGTCCTCCCCACTCCAGCACTAAGAGAGAGACACACAGAAAAAGGTAAGCAGTTAGTGTCCAGGTATGATGGTCATTATCAGGTAGTCCTGATGGTTTCAAAGTAGATTTTTAACATGTCAAAATCATCTACTACTAGAAACCTAGAAACCTTGTTATCCATAACTAACATAAAAACTATGCCAGTAAAACTTATAAAAGCTGGTATTCCATGTAAAATGTATATACATCATACAATATAATTGCAGTAAGTTATTCAGTTGACCTTTATCTGATTTTTTGATTCCCTAAAGTGGTTTTCATTACATAGTACCCTTTCTGTACCTGCAGTGCACCACGGTTGGTGCTCCAGCCCCTTCTCTCTCTATGTGCTGTCTCACCAGTCCCCTGAACTGGATCAGACCTGCTGTGCCCTGTGGGACTCCATGGTCAGGCCAGGCAGTGAAGTGAAAATGTTTCACTGTGCGCTCCTCCATGGTGTTCCTCTGTGAAGAAGATTCACATAGAGGAATTCAAATACCTTAGGTCTATGTCTTAAACCAATATAGTGGTTGGTAAATGTCAAGCTTTATCCTCTTTAAAAGCAAATGTGTACAAATTCAAACAAGCTTTTCTTATGACATTTACAGCAGAATACATTTAATATTTTTCTATAAATTGCTATTTTTGTTGTGACACAGTTCAAGGTAGACACAGTCACAACAAAAACATGGAGATATATTAATACCCAACCTATTTAGTTGCACCATAACATTTTAGAGCTGTTTCGTACATGTTTCACCCTAAATTCCCTCAATGTCCAGTTGGGCTCCTGCTGCTCAAATCTGATGGTGATCAACAGCTCTCCGTAAAGGGAAGGATTACTGTCTGCAGGCCAGTATCGTTCACACTTAGTCTAAGAAAAGGAAACATACAAAAAAATAATAATTTGGTTCTTGAAGTTGTTTTAATGCAGTTGTAGACCAAAATGTGTCAATGAACTGTGTAAGTGTGTGCACAGTAGGACACAAACTGTCACCATTTGACTACACATCAGCTATAAGAGCAAATGATTCAAACAGCTCACTAAATTTTAAATTTGCGCTTCCCTTAAAATCTGGCAATAAAAGATTCTCAAATCTTCCTGAAGACTCACCCTTCCTCCCTCAGTGCAGTTGGTTACCATGACGATGCCTTTCACTCTTTGTTCCCAGATCATCCTCCAGAAATCATTGACTGTGGACGGCAGAGGACCCTGAGTGGCAATGTACTCTCTGTTGCTGTTGTAGCCCTGAGAAGCAATTGCCAAAATTAATATGTGCACTTCTCTAGCTTTTATACGTCCTCCATTGCTCAGTATGAAATAAAACACAATTGTATGCTCATGAAATCACAGAAAGTCAGCATAAATTGCTAGACTTGTAATAATTACAGAAAGAGCTTTCTTAAATGATTGTCAGTTATCAAGGAATACCTACTGGCATGTAGCTGGCATTAATGTAGTTGGAGGTCCCATTGGGATTTGATGTAGTTAGCTGCACCCGGCACCAGTCATCTAGGATGAGAAAACAGAAGATGGTTTAACTGCAATGCACCACAACAGCCGCAACTAGAATGAGTCAATGGATCTGGACTATTTCATGAGTCTCTATTGCTCGTGATAGCATGGTCCAGCAGTCAGAGGACAGGCTTACATGGCAGGACGTTGTTGAAACGATTCCTCGATTTGTTCTCAGGCAGAAGAGCTTCCTTTCGTGTCTGCTCCGTGCCAACAGGAATGAGGCTCTGCATGGAAGTTGGCAGATGACACGCCATGCAATTGAGACAAGGGTCAACAGAATACTATACACGCACAGTTTTACGGATGTATACAAAAATAGGAAGACATACAAGAGGAAGAATGCAATACAATTACATTTTTTACGCACCTCATATTCCTGGCTGAAACCTCTGTTCTCATCCACACTTAATTGGTAGAAGTGGTCTGGAAACTTTGCCACAGAAATAGCTCTGAAAAAACAACATGTCATGTCACGTTGTAAGGCAACTGACCTACATTAATATTACAGAATAAAGATTAACATTAATCTTAGTTTATTTTTCATATGTGGCTAACCTACTAATTCTCTCCCAAATGATTACACAAGACCTCATTTTCTCTTTTTTACCACACTGTAGGGAACTGACAGTGGCGTTAACATTATGAAGAGATGATGAAACGTATACTTACTTGGACATATTAGATAGTTTGGAACCACCAATGAATGGCTTTTTTCTGCTGTGGGAAAGAAGCAATGAGGTTCACTGATTGAGTCTGATTGAGTACATTTCAGGGAGACAATCAGACGATAGTCACTGAAGCAGCACCCACCTGATGATATCTGGTCTTTTAAACAAAATGAAGACAGCCAGACAGACCAGCAGCAGAAAAAGCAGCACAGCGCACACTGACCCTGCAATGACTCCTACAGGGAGTAAAATCTGGATTAAATGCTTTGTAACATAGATACTCAACACAGCAGGGCAGTCCCTATTTGCATCAGTCACATTATCTGTATTTTCCCACTAGGGTAAATTTTGTAATGTAAGAAAAAATAATGAAATTGAAAAAAAAAAAACAAGCAAGTCATATAACTGATAAAATAATGAGGAAAAAGTGAGAATATAGTGTTAAACTTTTACATCAGGAAACACACTGAAAAAGTATTTCTATAGAGTAATATAGTCACTTTGACTCACCCCTTGGATCAGTAGGACATGAAAAAACAAATGGTTCATAACTCCTTACGGTCCCAGACAGTGAGGCTAAAGACACCTCATATGTTCTGGCAGGTAGGAATCCCGGTATTTTGATATACTGTTCCCCATTTTCCACTTTGTGACTTTGCCCTGTCACGTTCACCTCCACTGCAGTCCACACACCATCCGGTTTATTCCAGACAATAAAGACAGAATAGCCAGCTGCCCAGTACTCACAGTGAGCACTTAAATCTGGAGGAACTGAGCAAAACAAGTGGAAGGATGCCTTAACAGTACAATCACAAACAGCAACATACAAACATAGTGTAACTATATCATTTGTCAAAAAACAAAACACAAAGTCATGCATTTCTATACTAAAGACACAGATTGGATGAAAATGACCTATCATTTTAAAATCTGCACTCCACTGCAAAAAAGTAATTTGCCTTTTATTCCCATCAAAAAGAAAGAGTCCAACATAACACAATAATGCCACATAATGTATTGTGTTTAAACAATCTTTCATTCTAACGATTAGTCAGAATTAGTCAGTTAAAAAACTGTAACTGTTATATACAGTATATGTGAAAAAAAGGTACTTTATTTTACTCTGAGGTGCTCTGAAGTGTTTCCTTCAATTATATGGTTTCAAGAACACAAAAAAACAAAATGAATTACATGAATGTACTGGGCACCTTCTACTACCATTATGGTTAAAATGCTTGGAAATCTTCATTCTTATAATGTAGATTGAGAAAGATCATGTTAGCACTTAACATTATTTCTGTTGGAAATGTAGACAAAGATTCAGTTTATGTGTCAGACAGATTTGTACTTACGGATTGTCAGTTTATGGATACACTGTTGAAAGCGTATGGAATTTTCTTCATACACAAGAGACACCTCATAGGTTGCGCCAGGGTAAAGGCCAGAAAATGACACATTGTGAGGTCCATGACTGACATGAGTTTGCGATTTATTAGTGGCTGTTGCATTCGTGAACAAGCCTTCAATCATTCCTTGGATCGATGAGTTAGTAACATGCCAGGTTACACTGATACAATCTATGGCTGAAATGAATGAGAAAATAATTGCAGACAAAAGTCTTTAGCACATAATTCAATAAAAAAAAAAATACTAACTCAAGTTTTCCAGAACCAGGACTTATTCATATTGAAAAATATCCACTGACAACAGTTTTTGAGATTTGTTTGAGATGAGTTTGTCAGAGAGAAGGCCATATACCTGTTACTGTGAAGTCTTCATAAGCAGTGCTGTTGAGTCCAGAGAACATTGTGATTACGTTGAATATATACTTTGTTCCAGGCTTGAGAGATGAGGATGAATGTGAAACAACATTCGTAGATCTATCTGGGTGAAGATGAAAATTTTCCCCATTGATTTGGAGAAAGTAGGTCCACTCTTTACCCACAGTCATGTTCCACTCCAGGGTTATGCTGGTCACGGAGCGTTTAGTCACATAGACCAAAGCCACCACTGAGGGAACTGATGAAAATAAAAATTAGGATGTGCATCTTAAATAACACACACACACATACACACACCATGTATCAGTGTGAATACATTTGGGAAGGAATTTTGAATCTGGAAAGAAACTTAGAGTAAAATAGTTTTAAGAGTTTTAAAAAATATTGTGTGTATTTCAAAACATCGAGTCCAACCTGAAGATGAAGTGTGAGTAATAGCCTACATATCATTAAATATTTTAGAGACAGCCTAGTTAAGCCTTTACAAGGTTAGACGCCTGTGTAGGCAGTACAAGGTCAAGTCCAGGTCACTATCAACTAGCTGTGTTTTCCAGTGAACTCTAGTTCTTAGCATCTATTTTCCACATCTTTACTGCAGTGTTAAACTGGTCTGATTTTATTCATCTGTTGCAAACTCGTCTGCATTATGACTAGGTAGAATGTAAAGTAATTTAATGTAAAGAAACATTAGTTGAAAGTTTCTTTTTACTTAAGTGATTGGTGGGACTGTTTGTTAAAGTTTTTTTAAAAGGTACAGTTAAATACAGCAATTTGTATGATTTCCATGTCTCCTGTCACCTACCAGTCACAGCGTTAAATGAGAATCCAGTGCTGCTGACTTTCTCAAACACAGTAATGAGAGTGAAGTTATATTTTGTCCCAGCAGTAAGTGAAGAGACCTCATGTGTAACTGGTGCATCTTGATAAGATGCATTCCCCTTAATGGCACTGCCATTGTTATCATATTGTAGAATGTAAGTTGAGATGCTGTTAACCTTGTCCCACATCAGAGTTATACTACTCTCATTTTGTGTCAACACAGTCACAGCCTCAACATTTTCAGGAGCTAAAAAAGGACAGAGGACAGAAAGTTGTTTATGTGAAATAGATTTTTTCTTTTTAAATAACAGCATGTTACAAGCACAATTTGATGTTACTTCTTTTAACTTTTATTCCATTCTGACATTTTCTCAAAAACATATTAAGTGAGCAACACCCATCTGTTAATATTACTTTAAATTTGACATCATTACAGAACCCTGTCCTGGCTCTTGTTGTAGGCCTATGTCAGAGGGAAAACATCTTACCAGTGACTGCAGTGTAGTTTACTCCCCTACTTCTGACATTTTCAAACACAGTGAAGAGATGGAAATTGTATTTAGTCCCGCTTGTGAGTCCCAAGATTGGGTATGTCACTTGTTCATGTCCCTCTGATGCAGTAATGGTTATCACCCTTTCACTGAACACAAGTGCATAGTTGAGGATGTCATCCACTTTTTTCCACTTCAAAGTTATACTAGTCTCATTTTGTCCAACTAATTCTAACTCTTCTGTGTTACGAGGAGCTATAAGGTAAAGAAACATGATAAAGGAAATGTCACAAAATTTGATTTAAAATGTTTTGTGCATTTTTTTTTAAACAAATAATAAGTTGCATTCAATTCTAGTATTTCATTAGCCACAGTCAAAACTATTAAGTGAGCTACACCCCTCTGTTACTCAGAAACTTTATATTTTATTATTTATTTTATTTTATTTTATTATTATTAACTTTATTATATTATATTATATTACTCTTGTTATATGGCTATATGAGAGGAAAATTCACTCACCAGTGACTGCAGTGTCGATTACTCCGCTGCTTTTGACATTTTCAAACACAGTGAAGAGACTGAAATTGTATTTAGTCCCACTTGTGAGTCCCGGGATTGTGTGTGTCACTTGTTCCAGGCCCACTGATGCAGTGACGTTTATCTCACTTCCATTGAACAAAAGTATATACTTGAGGATGTCATGCACTTTCTTCCACTGCAGAGTTATACTGGTCTCATTTTGTCCAACTGATTTGATCTCGTTTGCATTAGGAGGAGCTAAGATGTAACAAGACACAGAGAAGAAACGGTAACATTTGATTTAAAGAAATGACAGGATGTCCCTAATAAAATGTTATGTTTTGTGTGGTATTTTTGAACAAATAATAAGTTGCATTCAATTCCAATATTTCATTAGCCACAGTCAAACATATTATGTGAGCAACACCCCTCTGTTACTGAGAAACTTTCAATTATATTATATTATATTATATTGTTTCAGAGCTCTGTCTTGGCTCTTGTTATATGGCTATATGAGAGGAAAATTCACTCACCAGTAACTGCAGTGTTGATTACTCCACTGCTTTTGACATTTTCAAACACAGTGAAGAGACTGAAATTGTATTTAGTCCCACTTGTGAGTCCCGAGATTGTGTGTGTCACTTGTTCCAGGCCCACTGATGCAGTGACGTTTATCTCACTTCCATTGAACAAAAGTATATACTTGAGGATGTCATGCACTTTCTTCCACTGCAGAGTTATACTGGTCTCATTTTGTCCAACCGATTTGATCTTGTTTGCATTAGGAGGAGCTAAGATGTAAAAAGACATGGAGAAGAAACTGTAACATTTGATTTAAAGAAATGACAGGATGTCCCTAATAAAATGTTGTGTTTTGTGTGGTATTTTTGAACAAATAATAAGTTGCTTTCAATTCCAATATTTCATTAGCCACAGTCAAACATATTAAGTGAGCTACACCCCTCTGTTACTGAGAAACCTTCAATTATATTATATTATATTGTTTCAGAGCTCTGTCTTGGCTCTTGTTATATGGCTATATGAGAGGAAAATTCACTCACCCGTGACTGCAGTGTCGATTACTCCGCTGCTTTTGACATTTTCAAACACAGTGAAGAGACTGAAATTGTATTTAGTCCCACTTGTGAGTCCCGAGATTGAGTGTGTCACTTGTTCCAGGCCCTCTGATGCAGTGATGTTTATCTCACTTCCATTGAACAAAAGTATATACTTGAGGATGTCATGCACTTTCTTCCACTGCAGAGTTATACTGGTCTCATTTTGTCCAACCGATTTGATCTTGTTTGCATTAGGAGGAGCTAAGATGTAAAAAGACATGGAGAAGAAACTGTAACATTTGATTTAAAGAAATGACAGGATGTCCCTAATAAAATGTTGTGTTTTGTGTGGTATTTTTGAACAAATAATAAGTTGCTTTCAATTCCAATATTTCATTAGCCACAGTCAAACATATTAAGTGAGCTACACCCCTCTGTTACTGAGAAACCTTCAATTATATTATATTATATTGTTTCAGAGCTCTGTCTTGGCTCTTGTTATATGGCTATATGAGAGGAAAATTCACTCACCCGTGACTGCAGTGTCGATTACTCCGCTGCTTTTGACATTTTCAAACACAGTGAAGAGACTGAAATTGTATTTAGTCCCACTTGTGAGTCCCGAGATTGAGTGTGTCACTTGTTCCAGGCCCACTGATGCAGTGACGTTTATCTCACTTCCATTGAACAAAAGTATATACTTGAGGATGTCATGCACTTTCTTCCACTGCAGAGTTATACTGGTCTCATTTTGTCCAACCGATTTGATCTTGTTTGCATTAGGAGGAGCTAAGATGTAAAAAGACATGGAGAAGAAACTGTAACATTTGATTTAAAGAAATGACAGGATGTCCCTAATAAAATGTTGTGTTTTGTGTGGTATTTTTGAACAAATAATAAGTTGCTTTCAATTCCAATATTTCATTAGCCACAGTCAAACATATTATGTGAGCTACACCCCTCTGTTACTGAGAAACTTTCAATTATATTATATTATATTATATTGTTTCAGAGCTCTGTCTTGGCTCTTGTTATATGGCTATATGAGAGGAAAATTCACTCACCAGTAACTGCAGTGTTGATTACTCCGCTGCTTTTGACATTTTCAAACACAGTGAAGAGACTGAAATTGTATTTAGTCCCACTTGTGAGTCCCGAGATTGAGTGTGTCACTTGTTCCAGGCCCACTGATGCAGTGACGTTTATCTCACTTCCATTGAACAAAAGTATATACTTGAGGATGTCATGCACTTTCTTCCACTGCAGAGTTATACTGGTCTCATTTTGTCCAACCGATTTGATCTCATTTGCATTAGGAGGAGCTAAGATGTAAAAAGACACGGAGAAGAAACTGTAACATTTGATTTAAAGAAATGACAGGATGTCCCTAATAAAATGTTATGTTTTGTGTGTTGCATTCAATTCCAGTATTTCATTAGCCACAGTCAAAACTATTAAGTGAGCTACACCCCTCTGTTACTCAGAAGCTTTCAGTTATATTATATTATATTGTTTCAGAGCTCTGTCTTGGCTCTTGTTATATGGCTATATGAGAGGAAAATTCACTCACCCGTGACTGCAGTGTCGATTACTCCGCTGCTTTTGACATTTTCAAACACAGTGAAGAGACTGAAATTGTATTTAGTCCCACTTGTGAGTCCCAAGATTGTGTGTGTCACTTGTTCCAGGCCCACTGATGCAGTGACGTTTATCTCACTTCCATTGAACAAAAGTATATACTTGAGGATGTCATGCACTTTCTTCCACTGCAGAGTTATACTGGTCTCATTTTGTCCAACCGATTTGATCTCGTTTGCATTAGGAGGAGCTAAGATGTAAAAAGACACGGAGAAGAAACTGTAACAGCATTTGATTTAAAGACATTACAGGATGTCCCTAATAAAATGTTAGTGCTCATTATGAAAGTTATAATTACATTTGAATACAACAATTTGTCAATGCAATTTGTATATCCCAAGAAAAAAATGCATGAGTGTAAAAATGTATACAGTTATATCAACAGTTGTATCAACAGTTGAAAGTTTATAAATTCAGTGCTGTTCATTTCCTCAAACACTCAGACTGTTTAATTTTCATGTCTCTATATTCACTATTGCAAGTTATACTTTGCTCAACTGATAATTAGGAAGATGTGTGAAAATGATACTTATTAGTACAGTTTCAGTTAATACAGTAACTTGTCTTTAATCACAAGCAGAAATGGTGTCAAATGCAAATGTAGGATCACCTACCAGTGGGAGCAGAAAATTTGTATCCAGTGCTGTTGACTCCCTCAAACACAGTGATGAGAGTGAAATTATATTTTGTCCCAGCAGTAAGTGAACGGACATCATGTGTAATCGATGCGCCTTCCTGAGTTACATTGATATACTCCTCTTTGAAACTGACTTTGTTAACATATTGTAGGAAATATGTTGAGATGTTGTTAACCTTGTCCCATGAAAGAGTTATACTGCTCTCAGTTTGTGTCAACACGTTCACGTGCTTAACATTTTCAGGAGCTGAAAAGACAGAGTTGACAGTTTCATTAGAAAGTGTTGAGTGTGAGACTTTAAGCACGATAAACATAATTTGTGGCTGGCCTTCACACAAGTCTGCACGGTATTACAAGAAAGACATGTCACCAACCAAAGATAGGACATCGGCTCACACTTACGCGGTTTTGTTGTAGAAAGGGTTGTCAGTGGAGTGGTTAACAGAGCTGTTGTCATGTTTGCTACTCTTTCAGTTGCCTGCGTTGTGCCTGGTGTTGATGCTGTGCTGGAGTCAGTGACACCCTAAAAACAGAATAGGAATCAGTGGGGCCCAGAGAGAATGACCTAATCGCAAAAAATCAAAATCTAATATCATACTGTAAAAACTGGTCCTTGTTCACCTGCGTCCGCTGGTGAGCCCATGTATGGACCCTCTGCAGTTTGCCTACCAACCCCGCATTGGGGTGGATGACGCTGTCATTTACCTACTTCATACATCCCTCTCTCACCTAGAAAAGGCTGGAAACACTGTGAGGATCATGTTTTTGATTTCTCCAGTGCTTTTAACACCATCCAGCCCAGGATTCTGGGGGACAAGTTGGAGCACGCTGGGGTGGACCATCACCTGGCAGCATGGATCCTGGACTACCTCACAAACCGACCACAGTATGTGAGGTTACAGGACTGTGTCTGACACACTTCTCTGCAGCACAGGGGCTCCACAGGGAACCGTTCTGGCGCCTTTCCTGTTCACCTTCTACACAGCGGACTTCACCCATAACACTTCGAACTGTCACCTGCAGAAGTTCTCTGACGACTCTGCCATCGTCGGCCTCATCACCAACGGGGATGATGGGGAGTACAGAGAACTGACCCAGGGCTTTGTGGGTTGGTGTCAGCAGAACCGCCTCCAGATCAACGCGAGTAAAACCAAAGAGCTGGTGGTGGACTTCGGCAGGCGCAAACTCCCTCCACCTACACCAGTGAACATCCAGGGAACGGACATTGAGATTGTGAGATCGTACAAGTATCTGGGTGTTCACTTGAACAGCAAACTGGACTGGTCAGACAATACGGACGCTCTGTTTAAAAAGGGCCAGAGCCGTCTCTATTTGCTCAGGAGACTAAGATCTTTTTGAGTGCAGGGTGCGCTCCTGAGGACTTTCTATGACTCTGTGGTGGCATCAGCTGTCTTGTATGGGGTGACCTGTTGGGCCAGTGGCATCTCTTCCAGGGATAGGAAGAGACTGGACAGACTGATTAAGAAGGCCAGCTCTGTCCTTGGATGCCCTCTGGACCCAGTGGAGGTGGTGGGAGGCAGGAGAATGGTGGCCAAGCTATCATCACTACTGGAGAACACTTCCCACCCCCTACATGTCACTCTTTCAGCACTGGGCAGCTCCTTCAGCGACCGGCTGCTCCACCCGCGGTGTCTGAAGGAGAGGTACCGTAGGTCCTTTCTGCCTGCTGCTGTCAGACTCTATAATCAGTACAACTCCCGGTAATCTACACTTGACTGTCAGTGTGCAGACTATTCACTACTATACTTCATCTACTGTTGTGCATTATCTTCATACATATATTGTATTCATGATGTTATCTACTTCATATGTTGCTGTGAAATATTTTCATATACATGTATATTATATATGTGCAATATTTTTATCTTATCTATTTGTTCATACTTACAACTGCACTCAGTCACTCTATTATTTATTTCTGTCTATACTGTGTATAGGACTATTTTTCTATTTATTTTTATTGTATTTCTATATATGACACTTTTGCTGGCTGCTGCAACGCTAAAATTTCCCCGCTGTGGGACAATAAAGGCTTATCTTATCTTATCTTACAAAATTGTTCATCTGACTATGGAATCTACACAGTTGAGATAACTCTAATACAATCTCTGAGGATCCCAAAGCAATGTAATTTCTGCTGTTATCTTGTATGTATATTATATTGTATCTAGCATAACATAACATGAACAGTAGCGTGACAGGGAGGTTAAAAACGAAAAACAACACTAGTGTTTAGAGGCGTTCTACTCTACTTTCAGTCAACAACTTTCCTTATAGGTACAAAAACTTACAGCACTAACAGGCTGACAAAACATTTGAGACAAATATATAATACTGTTCTGCAGGAACCCAGCGGAAACATCAGAGATCTTCAAATGCAAATTATGGCCCGGAAATTGTTTTAGCATTTTGCACTTCTACCTCCAGATCTACAACAATTGCAACACCTAAAATATGATACAAAAAGAGCTGACAAAAAGATTAATTAAGACACAACTGTCCAACCATTGTTTTTTGTTTGTTTTTGTTTTGTTCTTTTAAATAATAGCAAATCTTGTTCATTAAATACAGGTATTGGTGCACAATAGTTACTTACTATATCTTCCATGGGCTGCATTTTCTACCATATAATAACAATCAAAATTCCATATCTTCTATTAAACACATACTATAATACAAAATAGTATCCAGCTACATCACCAGGTCAAAAAAATACAATAAACAAGATAACAAATGTTGCAGGTATAGCTCCATTTATGTTTTAGATTAAGTTATTTCCTCATCTGTGCTTTTGTTTCTTTGAGGAAGTGAGTGAAAAAAGATTACTGCTGCCGAGAAAGAATCAATTCTTATTTCACCATCTGAAAAAGTCCATCATTCTTATGTTGTGCAAGTCTTTTTGTTTTCTCTACATACTGATATTTCAGGCGATGTAATTCCACTGTCAAAACTTTGTTATGATTCATATCACGCATTGAACCTTCACAGTGATTTTGACTCTGGTTTTCTTTTGTTGAGGGTAACAGTCTTTTGAATAAAGGTACACTATCTGATCACCATCAAAGTGAAAGGTTAAAAAAAAACTTACCCAAAGTAGACTCAGGAAGACCCACAGCAGCAAGCGGTCTGAGGTGATATTGAAAGATAAAGGCTTCATCATTGTTACGGTTACGAACTTGTTAAATCCCTTTGTTGTCCCAAGATAAACTTCAAGTTTCTATTTTCAGTACTGCCACTGGTGTGTTGACAGAAACAACAACACTTAAGGCTGGCAAAGAAAGTCTTCGTGTCTAGGCTGATGCAGTCGAATATTAACTTTATTCCACTGGTGTTGTCTTTTAATTCTTAACCACGTCCTCCTTCTGTAACCTCTGGTCCACTATCATATTGGCAAGTGACTAAGTAAATAGCTGCTTCTCCTTTTTGGCCTTGTTCAACCACAGAGACCTTTGCCCCGCCTGTTACTTCCTTATTAACGGTCAAAGTTTTACATATGTATTATTAGTAATTGCTTTATGTTTGCTGTATGTTCATTTCCACTTTCATGCTTGTCACTGCCTGTGTACCTTTATGATGTTTTATTTAAACTATTTTGAAGTGTTTATTTTAATGATTTCTTAGTTAAAATAACTGTCTAGTTGGCCTGGTTTCACAGAACAGTAGATTTGCGTTTGGTTTCTCTGCACTGTGTCTGCAGACACATTTATAGTTTCCTTGTGGTTGACATCTATAAAGTAACTGCGAACAGAAAACATCACAAACGGAACATGAAGTTATGACAGTGTTTACAGGCTCATATTGGTGTAGCACCCAATAAAAGTGCTGCTATGTCAAAGAAAACTTGTCCACTGTGGTTCATTTCGGAAACATGAGGAGGAAGTTCTTCGTAAATGATCATAGTTTTCGTCATTTGCAAATATTACATGATCTCACGCTTTAACAGAACAACTATAATAAGCTTCCATATTAGATATTGAGCATGACTAGTGCTTGTTTTAAAAAGCATTCATTCACCATTCATGCAAACGTACTGTATTTTGTGATATGTGGCCCCTGTCTGCATGATAATTTGCTAACATCTCATGACCTGCACTCTAAAGTTATTAACAAGTGAAATTCAAATTCAGCATGGAATCATGTTGAGTCTTAATTTGTACAAACCTTAAAATTCATCAAATTTCCACTAACATCTGTTGCAAATGTTGGTTGGCTAAAATGCAGAATTACAACAATTTTGAATGTCATTAAATGTTTAAAATCTGAAGCTCCAACCTGATTTTGCTAGTACCACAAATAAGCCCTACAGAATCTACTTCACTCAAATTTTAAAAACGCACAGAACAAAACTGATGTCATATTACTATAAATTTCAGGTGATTTTGTGGGTCTGGCCATTCTTGAAGAGAAGAAAAGCCTAAAACCTTAATGCAATACAAAAATCATACAATTCAATGGTTATTTGAAGTACTATTGGTTCTCCAGTCAATCTAAAGTATGTTAGGTCATACTGTGCACTGTGTGTATCTGTATAACACTAGATAAATTCCTTTACAATTATTCTGTGTGGTATTTCTCTGAGTGCAACCCTAAATCTGTTGACTTTTAAATCAAGTCATTTTCTCTTCATCCATGACTTCTACCACAACTTTCAGTTCGCACCTATTTGGTCCACCCACCTGTCACCTGTCTCCTCTTATCCACCACAGGGCTTACTTTAACCCGGCCTGCCGCTCAAATACATAAGCTTGCTTTTGATGTGATGAGTCGTGTCACCATCTTCACTCTTATATCTTCATTTCTCTTCTGACTGATCACTGTCCAGTCTGTTAGAAGAAATGTGCCAGTTACAATATCATGGCTCAGCAGGACGTGGTCACTTTTACTCAAAATATGGCAGCAGTTAGCCGATATAACTTTGGGTTGAACATGCACTGTATGGGTTGAGGCTGAACACTCACTTTGTCTGAAATGTGGCATGCGTCCCCAACACAAGCGGTGGCACTAGAGACGCACAGAGGACATGAACACAAAGCGAGCTAACTTAGCTGAGGTTAGCCGGGGGGGAGGGTCGCTGTTAGGCGGCGTGTAAACTAGAAGATAAAGCCAGTTAAGTTACAGCACTGTGGAGCAAAGTGGAGTAGCGTTGCCTTCACAGACCAAGTGAGTGACGAAAAGCAACGGCGGCATTGACCTGTAATAGAGAACTTAAACTTTAGCCGCAGTCAAGCTCGGCTAACATAGCATACCTGTCTGATGTTTAGTAGATGCTAACTGAGCTAACGTTAACTAAAGTTAACTAGTTCTTGTTTTAAGTGCTTTCAACGAACGAGCTAAAGTGGGAGCTTCTGGTGTAGCGTTAATGTCTGTACTTCACTAACGTGACCAAGCTTGCTAAACACCTGGCTGGAAACGTTACAGCCCAACTGAACTCAATTAGCTTCATCACGCATGACGACGGTGTGGTTTGTGTTTTGCTGAAGCTGTTAAACATCGGTTGCATAAAAGCTGGCGAGCGAAGAAGTGCCGGGACTTCTCACTTTTCACAGCGCGAGTGAACAAAGGCCAAGTTAGCTGGCCGAGAAAGGAAAGGAAAGGAAAGGAAAAGGTGTTCATTTTCTTCTGGGCCGTTTTCTGCTACAAAACGGGAGACCTATCTCTCTGAAGTTAAGTAATGGCTTTATCTATCTGACCTGTTTGTTTACTGCTAGTATTTTTCTGTCTTTTAGAAATGCAGTCTGTGTTAAAACAGAACTTCCACTCGGAGACCGAGGGAGACATCAACAAACTCGTCAACCTCAAGCTCAATGCATCCTACACCTACCTTGCTCTGGTATTATTTCTCTAACGGTATCATTAATCCACAGCAGTATAGTCCCTGTATGACTAGTAGTATTTTCTTATGTAATGCATATAAGGGCTGTTTTTGCATTCATGTAAAACGATAGATATTGCTCTTTTTCCCCCCAGGAATCTTCTTTCTTATCTCCTAATTACTGTGTTTCTCTCATCTCTCTAGGGGATGTATTTTGACAGGGATGATGTTGCCTTGCCAAAATTCTCCAGTTTTTTCCTGGAGCGCTCGGTGAAAGAGAGGGAACAGGCTGAGAAGCTGCTGGAATATCAGAACATGAGAGGAGGGAGAATTTTGCTTCAGACTATTGCCGTAAGCACACGATGTCTGTTCAAGCCATTGTCGATAAGATTGGTACATTTCTTGGTACATAATGTTTATTCAAGCATCAGCTTTCTGTTCTAGAAACCAAGTAGAGAGGATTGGAGAGGTGGTCTGGATGCAATGTCCTTTTCCCTGGACTACCAGAAGTCCCTAAACACATGTATCCTTGATGTGCACCGCAGAGCTGGCATCCACACTGACCCTCACGTAAGTCTGGAACTGTTAGATGGATATAGCTATTATAGGCTATTGTTTAGCTGCGAGATACTGAATATGAAAATAAACAGCTACACTGTTTCACATTAAAAATACTTCATTGTGTGTGAGTATATTATTAGCATATGAGTGATGTATTAAGTAAAATCACAATCTGGAAAATTTGAGGAGTGTTTAGTCTATTAAATATTAACTGTGTCCATTGTTTTATGTTACTCACTATTTTATCTCTTACTACTTTGTAGCTGTGTGACTTCCTCGAGCAGCACTTCCTCGCCGACAGCCATGACACCATCAAGAAGCTGGGCGATTACATTGGCAGTCTGACCCGCATCACTGCGTCTGAGACACACGGTCCTATGGGAGAATACCTCTTTGATAAACACACTCTGTAAAGGTCGCAGCAGTACAGTGCCACAGGCTCCACATTTCAAAAGATACATAGTCAAGAGAGCAACAGTCCCTCACGCTGTGCATTCTTCTCCGTTAAGAAAACCACACAATACCTTCAGTTTACAAGAAACTTCACTGTTGTACTAGTAGCACAAGACAAGTTCAAAGCAAAATAACAGAAAATACCTCAATTTGTCTTGAAAACCACAGTGGAAAAAATAATGGTCTCATTAATATGGTGCTAAAAATCACAATTGTCCTAAGCTGTTAAAATGAGTCACTTGTTCTTTTAGACTCAGTTGTATCATGTGTCATGCATTCCAGTGTGTCAGAGGTTTTAACCCTCATAAATATTGTTTAATGCATACTGTTTTGAGTCAAACAAAATTATTCAAAGAGTTTAAGATTTGGAATATCATTGAAACACTGAATAAAGTCAGATTATGCTGACATTGTTTTTCTCTTTTTTTTTTTTTTTTTTTTTTTTACAACCAGTTAAACATGTTGAACTGCATGTCCCAATTGTTCAGACAGATGGTCATCTCATCTGCCATGCAGTCTAAACACACTTTCTGTGCTTTTCCTAATGACGTGTGCACCTATAGAACACTGTAAAGATAACAGTGGGACTTGGCTTACTCACTGTTGGTTGGGAGGTTAATGTTTAACATTAGGCTACCAGACAGCTTGTGGTTAAAAATGCCCATGCTGCTTCTTCGTAAATTACATGTTTCAGCAAAGATAAGATTTAGTATGTCAACAGAGTGCATCACAGCCAGGCATATGTCTTATTTTACAATCTAGTGCTGCAGTGCTGCAACACACCCAAGATAAATGAAACGAATATTGTACAGTTGTAAGAAAAAAAAGTATTGGATTGGATTTTCAGCAGTGTTTACAGAACATCATTGGGGTATAATTTAAATGGTCTCAAGCATTGTGTATACTTAATGTAATCTAGAGAAGTGGCCTCATAGGGGGAAAAAAAGGTCCTGTTAATTAGCTGACTACAAAAGCCATATGTTGACACTCTACACACTACAGGGGGAATATAATGCAACCAAGTACAACAGCCCTGCAATAAATGCTGTTAAGCTCACAATATTACATTTTTCTGTTGCTGTGGAAGTGTTTTTTTGCAGTTTAGTAGGTTAACTATTAGAGGAGACTGTTGCATGTTGGATTGGAGCCACTGAGATCTGCAGATGTAGCAGTGCCAACGCGTGGCAACATGCCTGGGGATTACTGTTCACAGTGCTCTAAATACGGATACGTGTTTTGTACAGTAAAATGGTAAGCCAAGGGATGGGGAGGATGGAATATCCACTCTCAGAGAAAGTTGTTGGTAGATTGACGATTGACTGCAAGGACAGCTATGCTGAGGGGATTAGTGAAGGGCCTGATGCACTACAATCTCCTCAGTCTAATGGATAAACACAACCACCACTGCCATGTCTCATCAGTCTAATGAACAGTGACTTTCAAGGAGAAGCATTAAATTGCTGAACGTGTGAATTGTTTAACAGCGGAGTAGTAATATAAGAAAAGATTCAGTCAGAGACATAAAGCAACAGATGTGTTGTCAGCGTTCTAATATCGGGAGGAGGGGTAGGGGGGATTATATCACAACACTGCTCTAGTGATTTGCCAGCGCTTTAGCTTTGATAGAAAGGGTTGCAGGGAGCCTGCCAGTCAGAGTCAGCAGCATACTGAAGGAACGATGGGTGTGTGAGGGCTCCAACAGGCCAGAGGAGAAGCAACAAGAAATACACTTTGAACTAAAAGTTGCTCCAAAGCTCTTTCGGTATAGAGGGAATTAAAGGAACATATCATCAGGTAAGATAAATATGCATAAGATTTCAAACATTTCTGTTATGATTAAGTGCAAGAGCACTACGTTGCAAAAAATAATTAATGGGTGAGGAAAAGCTAGACTTCTTTAATTGAGTTTTTTTTTAAATGATAAAATCACATTTGGTTTTGGACATACCACATTAAAGGACTGGTTAATCCCTTCACTGGTTCTTTTGATGTGAATGATTTGCCTATAGTTTCCTATGAATTTCAACAAAAAATTATCACCCCTACTACGGCTGATAAGAGTTACCTATAAATGTAAATATAGACACAAATAATGTTTTAATTTCATTCAGTTTTCCTCTATTTTAACAGCACCTGCAACTAGACAAATGTGACAATTGCCTTTGAGGAATTTCTGATTCCAACAAAAACGTTCATGTACATTATATTCTAAAAATTATAATGTTTTTTTTTTCTTATTTTAAATAGTATGGGGATAACTTCATGAAAACTACAAATAAAAAATATAGGGTTCTTCCCCCAATCTTGGCCATAGTCCACTGGGCTTCCTTTGAAATGCCTTAATAAACAGTCGTCATTCCAGAAAACTCTCAAAGGGAGGAAAAAATGAGGGAGGAGACCAACCCCTATTTATTTAAGCTTTGAGGATCCGGGATTTTGGATTAATATTGTAGCGCCAGAGTTTAATCTAGTTACGTACAGAGACAGTGACGAGAGAAAAATGGGGATGGGACAAACAGGGGAGTGAAAGCGTGGGTTGTGGGGCGGGAGAGATGGCAGAGAGAATGAGAGTAACAGAGGGATTAGGGTCAGCCATGTTAAGCATCTGGCTTAGAGATGTCCAATGCTCTTGGAACTATACTGCAACGCATGGACATGGGGATTACACAGCGCGCATATGAAGTTGTGTTATCTCTCAGTGTAGGGGCCAGCATGACAGAGAACATAACAAACCAACACCACATGAATAACTTCACTGATTCTGCTGTTTTGACAGCTGACATGAGGTTGGCCAGTGCTGGGGTCCGGGCCCGGAGGGCTGCGAAGCCGTCTGAACCAGAGCCAGAGGAAGCAACGGAGCCAGTTCATCATGAACACTCTCATACAGAACACCATGAGCACTCCCATACAGAGCATCACCCCGGCCACGACTACAACCACATGAAGGAGAAGTTCATGAATGAACTTGGTCATCTCTCAAGTAAGCCACTTCTAGAATTTGCAAGAACCTGATCAATAGAAATTCATAACTTAATTTACAAATAAACTGTATATCTTTGGTTATTATTTGAAAGAGGAAATCCACCCCTGTACAGAAGTGGCATTATGATATAGAAATATTATTACATGTTTGTATTGACCAGTTTAGTCTAGCTTTAATGAACATAAAGTATTTCTTAAAAGATACAATAGATATGAGGGGGAAATTCCTACACAAAGCCACTTGGTCATTGTACCAACTTTTTTCGACGTTCATTCCCATGAAAATCTAAGTGGAAAAGGTGCATGAGAACTGTTTTCCCTTCAGTTAACAACTACTGCTGGGGTGCTTTGAGTAAGGCACTTAATGATGAACTACACTGCTGGGGACTATGGTTATACAGAGCCTCTCCCAGCTGGGAGTGTGTTATTATCAGATTGTGGTGGAGGGTGTTGCTGACAACACACATGCTTGCCTAGATAAACGAGTGCTTCAAAAATTCTAGGGTCAAGGTAGAAACACTCAAAAGAACCCTCCAGTCCACTGTTGTAAGAAGCATCATATTTTAGTTCAAGAGTATCATATTTTATTTAGATGATACTGTATTACGCATTAGGCCCTTAGTTCTGTTTCCAAGTTTTGGAAAAGCAGTTTGTGTTCAACAATATTGTTGGAACTGATTTAGATTATAGGAGTAAACTGATTTATGAAAGTGGATTTTTCTTTGATGTAATCTCAAGATGTGAAAAAATTGAATCCTCTTGAAAAGCCTGATGTATAATTCAATTCAATTCAATTCAATTCAATTCAATTTCAATTCAATTCAATTCAATTCAATTCAGTTTTATTTATATAGCGCCATATCATAACAAAGTTATCTCAGGGCACTTGTATAAGATCAACAAGCTTTTACAAAGCGTTGAATAGAGAGGGTAGTGTTTAAAAGTTAAGGTGTCTACTTTAATGTTTATGTTTCTTGTTTGTTTTGTTGTTTTTTGTTGGTGTTCACAGTGAATACTGATACCTCTTTTTATTTTGCAGTTCCCATGTGGGCAGTAGGAGCCATTGTTGTGGTGGTCCTGCTTTTGGTGGCATGCTTCATCTTCTGTCTTTTCAAAAAATGCTTTGGGAAAAAGAAAAAGCCAAAGAAAGTGAGGGAGAGGAAGACAGGTCGCCGCAGAAAGGAAAAGGAAGGTGAAAGAGAGACTGGAGAGAAGGTATGTGATTTCCAGTAACCCAGTGTTGTATAATAACACCTGATTTAGATCTTGATGATGAATACCCATCCAGTGATGTTTTTATCTTGTAGGAGGGGGAGGTGAAAAAAGAAGGGGAGGAAGAGGAGAAAGAACAGGAAAAGTTGGGTAAGCTGGAGTTCTCGCTGGACTACAACTTCACAGATTCCCAGGTAGGTCCTGTGTGAAAATAAAATCATTATCAGGTTCATAAAAGACATTCATATTAATTATACGAATATGGGAACTCAACAAATAACTATCAGAAAGAAATGTCGACACTCTTTTCATGATAACCTTTCACTGGTCATTCTGACACTTGTTCTCTTTCCTCTGAAGCTTATAGTGGGTATCCTCCAGGCTCAGGACCTTGCTGCTATGGACATGGGGGGAACCTCAGACCCCTATGTCAAAGTCTTTTTGTTGCCAGACAAAAAGAAGAAGTACGAGACCAAAGTTCAACGCAAGAATTTATGCCCTGTTTTCAACGAGACTTTCATCTTCAAGGTACCACGTGCCTGACATCGTGCCTTTGCCGACTTGATGTTGTCTGTGTTTTGTCTGTTCTTTCTCTTGTCTTTATGTCTCTGTTGCAGCTTGTGTTGGTGTTCCAGGTTGTTGATGATGACATATCCCTTTTTACCTCTCATAAAGCAGAAGTTTGGCCTAATGTCTCTATTTCCCCTCGTCTTTAGTTTTTCATTCCTTGAATGGCGTCTGTCAAGGTATCCCTCCCCAAAAAGTAACAATGCAGTATGTTTTTAATTGTCTCCTGTCACTATATGTTCTTTGTTATTGCTTGGATTTGTAAATTTTGTTAGACGTAAACAAAATTGTATTCTACATCCCTATGTTGTAATTACCTCTCTTCCTAGATCCCGTACGCAGAGCTGGGCGGAAAGACTTTGGTGCTGCAAGTTTTTGACTTTGATCGTTTCTCCAAGCATGATATGATTGGTGAGATAAAGATTCCCATGAACAGTGTTGACTTGGGCCAGCCAATGCAACAATGGAAAGACGTGGAGAGTGGTGAGAAGGAGGAGGTATGATATATTGTGTTTTCTTTCAACCTTGTGCCAGTTCTTCATTTCCTTCATTTAAATTTAATGGGACATGATGGTATGTGGTATATTTTCCTTTCAGCAAGAAAAACTGGGCGATATTTGCATTTCTTTACGGTATGTACCCACTGCTGGCAAACTGACAGTGAACATCATGGAGGCAAAGAATCTGAAGAAAATGGATGTTGGTGGCTTATCAGGTAATTAATCCTCCTGCCATTTATTATCATTCTGTCAGATATTTGCGTAATTCCTTGTAAAAATTGGCTACCTCAACAAACTTCAGTCTCATGAAGAAGTAAAATAGCCCCACAAAACACAAACACAACTATCACCCTCTTTTCCTCTTCCACAAGATCCGTATGTGAAGATTGTTCTGCAGCAAAATGGGAAACGGATTAAGAAGAAAAAGACGACTGTCAAGAAAAACACGCTAAATCCTTACTTTAATGAGAGTTTCAGCTTCGATGTCCCCTTTGAGCAGATACAGGTAGGCTGGGTCTTCATATCAATTATCAGTGTGAAATGTAACAGACACTAAGTGTTGATGTGGGGAATGATTTCATAACACACCTTTCTTTTTTCTTACAGAAAGTGCAGGTTGTCATCACTGTGTTTGACTACGATAAACTTGGGAGCAATGACCCCATTGGAAAGACCTTTATGGGTTATGGTGCTACAGGAGTTGGCCTGCGCCACTGGTCAGATATGCTTGCCAATCCCAGACGCCCTGTAGCCCAGTGGCACACTCTCCTGCCAGAGGAAGAAGTCGATGCAGCAGTCAAAGCAAAACCTCGTTAGAGTCGCACCTTGTTTGAGTTACAAATACTGCTGATATGTTACTTATTGTTAATCCTGATGTTTTCTCAATTTGCATGTTCTGTTTTCCATTTTGTTTCTCTTAAGATAATTTAATGTGTGTGTGTATATGTGTGTACGTGTGTGTGTGGGTGGGTGGGTGCGCGCGCGTGTGTGTGTGATGTGTAGACAGTTTTTTTAATTTGGTTGTTTGGTTCAGCTTCCCCAATTTACCTTATACTGTAAACCAATATGACTCTGTACTTGTATACTTGGAAAACATGTATCTGTAAATGTGCATCTTTTGTGTGTTTGCTCATGGGCCTGGTAAAATTTGGATGCACAAAGGAAGAATTTCAGAATTACTCTGTGTTTCTGAAACGTTAGTTAACTCTGAAGTTAACTCTGGTGGAGATTCTACATCTCATGGTATGTAAACTGGGCATTTTTGCTCTTTGCAAAATGCCTGTTGTAATGCTCTGGATCTTTTCAAATGCAAATAAACCACAATGAACAGTTTCACATCAATGCTTCTCTTTCTCTCTCACCTTTAATTTAATTTACTTTAATTCAGTGGGTTATTTACGTTAGTATTAGTTGATGTTCTTACTGTTTAATTGTGAGAAGCATTTAAATAAAAGATGTAGGAGTTATAGAAATTACTCTAGAATGCAATTAGAGAGAGAAAAATATGATGGATAACACAATTATCCAACAATGTTTCACCATAATAGTCTGGGCCTATTGGTTTTAAATTTAAAAAGAGTATACAAATATCAAGTTCTGCCATATCACCGGTAGATGGCGCCTGCCTTCCCCATTTAGAAACTGTTTCCTAGCAACAGAACCCAAACTTTCTGTTCAGACGGTTAGCTGCAAACCTTACTCGGTTGTCACAATTCAGTCTGTGAGGTGAGTTTCGCCCATCTCTTGTGTTTCAGTTGATAGCATCTGGTCGCAGCTTATGCCAGGTCTTATCACCATATTGAGGTCAGAGGCGCGGTTGTGCCCCCGGATAATTGATAAGCTAACATGAGATAGCGTTGGTTAACGTCCGTCACATGAACACTGTGCCAGCTGAGACTAACATCACCACTACTTCGTTCGTCTTTCTCCCGGTCACAATACAGGATGAGTGCCGGACGGGCGTCCGAGGGCGCGGGCTGCATCACCTGGTGGGGCTTCAGTCCTGCGCGCGACCTGCTCAGTACAGGTGAGAGCCGAGAGCTTTCGATACAGGTGCACGAGGATGCGTAGTCCCCCTACACACCTGCATCAGAGAGCGCTGATGGAAAGTAACCAAGTACATTTTGCTCAAGTACTGTACTCTTTAATTGAGTACTTCTATTTAATGCTTCTTTATGTTTCTACTTCCCTAGAGAAATATTTTGCTTTTTAGTCCACTACATTCATCTGCAATAATTACTTTTCAAATTAAGTTTTAAATACAAAACATATGATCTGTTTATAAAATATGATGAAATTGTTATAGATTAAACTGCCATTAGTAGGCTATATAAAATAATATATATTTATATGAAATAATAATAATAATAAAATCTGCTTCAACTTGACCAACTACAACATTAAAGTACCGCGTACATGTTAGTGCATTAATAATAATGATCCAATAATATAATAAACACTAACAGGGGCCATTAACAGGGTACTTTTACATTTTCTTTTTTTAAATGCAAGACTTTTACTTGTAATAGAGTATTTGATAGTAAGGTATTGCTACAGGTTTTATGTTATACTGGTAGGTAATGCATTACAATAACAGAATTGGAAAACAACACGAGTTTTAATGAATTTAGCGACATACACAAAACCAGACAAATGATACTTAGTGCTACAGACACATTTCCTTTGTTACTAAAAAGTATTGAGGTTCGGTACCCAGCCCTGGAAGTATGGTGTGCTGGAACTACTGTATGCCTTCTCTCTCTCTGTGTCCAGGCCCCATGAGACTTGAAGGGGAGGTCAATGTTTTATTGGTTGGCAGTGGAGATCCACGACATATTTTGAAGACCATTGCTGGTTTGCAGAAGAAAGAAAGCCTTCATGTGAGCCTCAGTCCATTAAACTGTCATGTGACCCCTGAGAACAAATTTGTGTGCTCTGCTGTGAGCTTCTTCTCTCTGCTCTTCTGCAGGTGTGGGTGATAGAAAACAGCATGGAGGAGGTGGCTAGACAGCTGCTGCTCCTCTACCTGGCACTGATGCCCCAGGAATGCATGGGAAGTAGTGGTGGGTGGGATTTTGTGAAATTATTCACTTTCTAAATTTTCAGTAAAAATATTAATAAAGCTAGATGTGTCCTAAACGTGTAAGTTATTTTGCTATGGTTTTCAGAGAAGACAGAGGTTTTCCTGGAGGTGTTTGGGAACAGTGAGATCCGCAGTCAGACAGAAGAGACACTGAGACATGCAGCATCACAGCTCTCTCTGTCCGTTACTGAAACACTGGAGACACCCACACACCCCTGTCTGAACGCAACTCTTCTCAAGGTACAATCATTTGTTAAACAAGCCTATCCTGTGTGCTTCCTTAAGACCTTGTGATTGATCTTTTTCTAGACTTTGTATACAGTACATAATGGACAAAATGTGGTTGTGTAAGTGCTCCACAAATTCAGTGAAAGTCTACTAATTTCATATTCTACATTTAAATTTCTACAGTTCAAGGAGCGAGATGAGCTGGCCAGGATATTCAAGTTGTGGATCCAGCCTCAGTCTTCATCATTTTCATCTGAGTGTCCTGCTCCTATCTTAATGTCCAAAGCCTGGGATTATCGGGTCAGGCAACACCTTGGAACACGCTACGACGCCAAGAGGGGCTGCTTCGACTGGGACCTTACAATGAAACTGCACGAGAAAGGGGTATCTGAATATTTGGTGTACTTTCCTTTATTTGTTGAAATTTGCCCACAGAGATAATTTTTTAGAAGGATGGAAATTTGGAGGCTTATATGTTGCACTGAAGGATGGACACTCTTTCTGTACTGACTCCCTATTGCAGTGCGGTGTCATCAACAAACAACAATATGTGCGATGGAGGGAACGTGGTTTGGCGTTCGAAATGAGGGAAGGTGTCTACCAAATAACCAATCCAAGTTTGCTCTCTTCAAGAGTGTTCAGTCAGGTTAGTGTTTGTCTGTTTTTCTACACAACGTTTACAGCAATAAGATGGCATGAAGGAGCTCAGCTTTGTGTGTGTCTGAACAGAAACGGGACAAAGTGGCTGTCAGGGGCTACTGGGGAGACATTGTTTCCAGCCCTTACCTCTCCTTTGGCATTGAAACTGATGACAAGAGCCTGCTGAAGACACAGAATGGGCAGCACATTAAGGTAAAATATTCAGTAGTAATCGCACATGTTAGATGTTACAGCAGAGGGACATATTAATGTCTGTTTTTTGTCCTCCCTTCCTTTCCTCACATCCACAGACAGCCCAGGATATCTCCTTTGCAAATGTACAGGCATTGTTCCAGTCCCTGTCTAGTAGAAGGGGCTGCCCCACTACTTCTCAGTCAGACACACAGGCAGAGGAGCCGTCCTCACAGACGGACCGAAAATCTGTCACCATTAATGGTAAGTGGCTATTAACACTAGCAGGCCTGTGGCTTCAGATGATTGACAGCGCATGTGAGAATGACAAATGACGAATGACAAAAGCCATTTAACTCACACATAACTTGTTGTTTCAGTGTGTTTTAATGTACATGTTCAAATACATTAAAGAAGCAGAATTGGTAACTGGGTCTTTAGGCTTTTCAGTGAGTGGATCACTTCCCATCCTTCTCAAGCCAGTTTTGACGTTTAACACACAGAAAACAGTAACTGTGCATGAAACCTGATGGTTTCAGCGCTGAATTTTCTCAAATCCTCTTCAGACTTGATGCGTCTGAATGGGATCTCTGTGACCTTCCTGCCTGTGGACTCACTTTACAAACTGCCAGAAAAACAGAGATACTCCCACTTCTTCAACACCATCTACTTCTCTGTCAGGTGAGAGCTTTTTTCCTCTAAATACTGCAAATATAATTTTTCATGTTTTCTTAAATACAAATGTAGTAACTTAACCTAAAATAGGATCCCTTCCCCATCCCATCACCTTGTCTGCAGACTACTGACATGACTGCTGATCATGTTTAATTTCTGTGTTTTTGTTTCCCTCTCTGTCAATGCTGTAAAGCTGCGTGCACCAGTTGGGCCCGACGATGAGACAGATTGCAGCACCAGACGCTGTGCTTGTCGTGGAGTTGGCCAAGTGAGGGTTTTTATAGTAACAGGGCTTGTTACCATGGTGACAGTACAGTCACCAAACGTACAGTGACTATGCTATATAATTCACAAGTGCAGAGTATTTGCTTTTGTGGATCAGATTTTTCGTGTTTGCCACATATCCCATATTTAAGTTCACTGAGAAACAGTTCATAATAACTGTAATTGCGGTCTTTGTATTTAAGTGGCATCTGTGTGTCATTGTACATCTCAGGTACATTTTGGATCTGAACAAAGAGCAAGAAGCAGGCTTTGCAGAGAAAGTGGCGAGCATCGCTCTCGACGCTGGATTTGAGCCGTGGCATGGGGGGAAGAGTGATGACGCCCATGCTGTTTTCATACCACAGAAGAAGTAAAGTTGGGAGCTGTTTACTCTGCTCCCATTGTCAGCAGCTTTACCTTCACAATATGCAACAGATTGATAGTCAAGGTGATATTGCTTCACAGCACAGACACTTTACACGATCTTATGCAGACAGAATTTATTTTTCCTTCAAAAGGAAGTTTACCAGCCAATGAGTAGCAACTGTCTGTGGCCTCAGATAGTAGTTCATTTTTGTTTTTGTTGTCTTATAATCAGATTTAATTTCCAATTTGAATGACACTGATAGAAAATGTCCATTTATGTATACGTGCATTTTAATAATTACACATGCAATTGCAAGTGGAAGTATTTCAATAAAAGCCACACAAAAATCTATTCAACCGTCCTCTTGTTTCTTTGTGCCTCTTGCGTGAGTTCACTTCCAACGTCCTCCAACCTTCCCCTTACCATGGACCTTTTTGCTGCATTGAGACAAGAAAATGTCAAGTAGATTATGAACAGTCGCAGTCCACACAGAAATGACCAGCAGGTGTGGCTGGAATAGAAAGGGAAGTAGTTATACTTCCCTTTCTAAGTACTTCCCTTTATGCTCTGTGACGCTGTGTTCATAGCGTAGATGTTTGCATCTTGTACATAAAGTGGCAAATGTTTAAGAGCTGTGATTTTGGCATTTCCTGTGTAAATGCGACCTGGTATATTTGTATAGTCGATGCAAAGTGTTGTACTTTTTTTTCTTGGGGCGTGGGAGTTGTGTCATGGTGGAGTGAGACGAGCAGACAGACTCACAATTTCTGAGCATGTTTGATTCTGTTCAGGAGGACGTTGATCTGAAATACAAAACACAAACTCTGACGTCACAAATTAGCCATTTTTAAAATACCCGTTTTTGTTTAATCTCGGCTAAATGGCTCACCTCATACTTCTGCCTCCTCATCTTCTCAGTCAGGTCAAATTTCTCCGACTCCAGCTGGTAGATCCATTCCCACATCTCCTTGGCTCTCTCTCTAAAACACAACAGCATTAGCAACTTGAGATGACAGCCGTACAGTGTACACCTTCTAAAATCTTAATAAAAAAGGTCACTAGCTACTTTTTTGCAGCAGCAGCTTTAAATGGCTTACCCAGCTTGCATTCCTTGAACATGAAGCTGGTTTAAAGTGTAATGAACATTTGCTTAAAATGAACCCAAATCTACTGGCAACAACAACAAGAAAAACTAACTCAAAATGCATCAGTGTTTAATGGACCTTAAACTGACCTCAGGCCGTCCTCTCTCAGGTTCTCAAGAGCCAGTGGCTTGCGTCTCTCTGCCAGAGTCTTCTTCTTGATTTCCCTCGCAGTTTGCCTTTTGCCCCGCCTCTGCTCTACCTGCAGGCAACAAACACGGCTCGCTCATGTGACACTCATGAACGCCGACTATCATGGAGAGTGATTCTTTCATAGGGCACTAGAAATGATATGCACTCCACATATTTGCAGTATACAGCGACACACCTGCCTACAAATGTCTTGTTCTGACCTTGGCCAGGAACCCTCCAAAGTGAGCCCCCATGTTGGAGAGCACTTTCTTCTTCTTGGCCTCATCCTCTGCCCTCTTCTTGGCCTCTTCATCCTCTTTCCTCTGTCTCTCCTCCTGAGGAAGTCATCTTCAGCTGATTACTGCAGTTTCTAGTTACTCAAATTGCTCTTCTATAGTGCATAGGGTCAAAATATCATCATCTGAGCGGATTATTGACATGCATGGATCAAAGAACATATGTAGAATAATGTTAAACATTAATTACCGCAATCCGTGTCTGTCTGTCCCGCTCTTTTTCAGCCCTCACACGCTGCTGCTCAGCTCTTTCTGCCCGGCGGCTCTCCTATAAGAGAAAAACCATGTCAGCTGGACTTTTACACATGCCTCTTTAATCACTATTACTCTGAATAGTCAGTGTGTCCTGACAAATCTCTCTTTTAGACAAATAAATGGGAAAACAGCACAGGAAAGGCATTACAATCCTGTCTTTGAGTCCAATCAGCTCCTCTTCCTCTTTCTTCCTCTGCTCAAAGTGGACATCAATCAGAGTCTGCAGCTCCAGAAGATCTTTCTCCATCCTTTTCCTATGGATATCCTAACAGGGACCAGTGCATACACGGATTAAGATTATTTAATGCTGTTTTTGCTGCTGTAATCATGTAATTATTCCATTAACAACAATCTTGAAGGAACATACATCAAAGTCAACCCTCTCCCCCTCAGGGATTTTAGGGGCAGCGAGCTGTGTGACCAGCGGCCTGTAAAAAAACATGAAGGCATATCAACATATACGTTGTTTTGTTTTGTTTTTTTGACTGATCACATTATTTTTGCGATGCATTTAGTGGTAAAATCAGACAATATTTTTTTGATGTTGAGTATTCCCATGTAGTCTTACTTGTATCTGGGGCGTTCTTCTTCAACAACAGCCATAGCAGCAGTGAAAAAGTGTATCAGTTCATTTTTTATAAACCAGTTAGAACTGAAAACACATCGAATTAATCCAAGTTTAACTCTAGGCAAAAATAGGCAAAAAGAGGGATAAAGCAAATTTGAATGAAGTTTTGCATACATCAGAAAACCCACAGTTCACAGCCACTGTTCATAACCCTACAAAAGATAAACAGCGGTTTTTAAACTGTTACTGTGCCCGAGGGCAATTTAAAGTTTAAAGTTCCCTGTTCATTTTGAATTTAAATTCAAATGTCTTGTGTTTTACCATGCTACTGTTAATGGACTTGGATCTTGGAAAAACATAGCTGAACGCTACAAGTAAACACTGGAAGGATTACAATATGTAAATCAATAATTACATTTCGAAGGTTATCCTGTGGGGACGCCCAGGTTGCTGTTATAGTTTGTGAATGTGTTATTATAATAAGGAAAAGGTCGATGAAATCAACACATCGCAGCATCACAGTCTCACCTCCCTCTCCCTGCTCCTCATCTTCATCTGGAGAAAGAAAGAGTGACAGAGCGATTCACTTGAGAGAAAAGAAGAAACTGCTGCTTTATTAAATTAATGAAAGAATGCCCTTACCTTCGTGACGTCCTCTAAATAAATAAAAAATAATGGAAAATATACATCAGACATGCCATAAAACAGAAGCTCATGTATTATGAATGTAGAAATGTTTATATAAGAGAAATGATCAGTTAACTGGTATGACTGGATTGACTCACCCATGATCTTCGAAATCAAACATGGTGACACTGGAGAGAAACCATAAATATAAAAATCAATACTGCTATAAATGTGCAACAGCATTAGCCTAATATATGAAAGGTCTCATATTCATATAGGTCTCATATATTATGTAGTTTCTTCGTGATTTTATACAAAGTAGTTCTGCTAAAAAAGGGTAACGGCTGCATATGTTTGCATGCCACTCCAGACGGCTGAGCATTAAAAGTCATAAAAGCTCTCGTCTCCTGATGTCAAATGTGACGGCCACTGGAGATGCATTACATGTTGAACACAGGTCAGTGCTTTTATGCAAAGAATAAGATTAAGGGGAAAGCCATTTGTAGCTAATGATCTAGGAATAGAAGAGGTCAGAGGGACTATAGGCCGGAGCAGTGTCCTATTACTCAGGATAAGAGTGAGGTATCAGCTGGCCAATCCTTCGTGTTTAATTTGATTTCCAAGAAAGAGTGTGGGATGGAGAGATTAAGCTGGTCGGCCGGCTGCTATTAACACCAGCCAAGTCCTGTATTACCATTTGATCTACTCGCAGTCTCACTGGAGGGATATCTAAATGTGAGTGGAGCCCCATAAATATTTTAGCATTCCTAACCATTACTGCAGCAGTTTATATGTATATATACGTGTTTCAGTGTGACTTGTTAAAGGAGATACAGTGTTCGGGACAGACACACCAGCAATAGACCAATTTTCGAAACATTCTTTTCAATGCAAACAACTGGAAGCCCCTTCCAGACTGCCTGTCTTTGAGTGTATTAACATGGTCGATCAAGCACTGAGGCCACCCAAGTCTCTCAGATCCCTTCATGGTCAGTTTTTAGCCGAGATCTCAGAGCATGAGCATGTGAATCTGAACAAACACGGGCACACGGACAAAAGGCAGATGAGGGATTGGGAGAGGAATTCATCACACCGTTTCACTGTTGAATGTTTCTGGCCAAACTGACCGACACACAGTCACAGGCGGACAGAGAGGCCAAGGGCACCAAGAATAACTTGTCATGAGGGAGCATTCTTAATTCCAGACATATAATACACCTTTATCAACATGCACGGACCCACTGTGTTCAAACACATATTATGGAGTTATGTTCTGATCAAGAAGAGCCCTCTGAATTGCATTCTAATTAAAAGGACTGCAGGCTATGTCTGTTAAATTGCACACAAGCCATCTAGATTTTTCTGTTTCGTGCAGCCAAAATGCAGTAAATGGCATCTTGGATTTATATATTTCCCTCAATATTAAGATGATATTGCTTCGATTGTACAATGAAAAAAATCAGAATCATTTTTTTTTTCTGACTAATGAGGATGACAGTGTTTAGACTAGAAAACTCAGTCATTCATCAGTCACTGTCAAGTTAAGCATCCTTAATTTAATCAGTTACTTATTCGCTATTATTTAGGTGCAATAATTGATTATTTTTTTTTTTTTGGCCACTTGAGGGCAGCGGGAACAAGCTGTGAACACAACACTGTCATATTAGCGCCTTTTAAGTTAATATGGCGACCTCGTTAGCAAACATTTCCACTTCCAGAAGACATATTCTGAGTCGTGTTTCTGGCCACCTGATGAATGTACGTCCAATATTCACTCTCCTTTTAGCTCTGTTTGTGGTCTCTACCACCTCCTGTGGGAAATATCTGGCTCTTTAGCTGCTAAACGCTCCACTATGTCCACCAGCTAACTTCGTGTCTGTCAGTCGACTGGTGCTGGGCAGGTAGCATACAGTGGGGGTTTGAGAGAACAGCTGCCTGTGCTGAAAGACGCTGTAATGCTGAGGGGAACTGTAGATTTTGTGATAATTCTCCGTGGGTTCCTTTTCACATTACACATTAATTTGATCCATTGTTATCATAAAAAATATTGATTATAGCTGCTTTAAACTTTAAACTAATTTGAGCAAAGTGCTTCACAGTCTTGAAATTCATCTAACAATAATGTCATTTTGAAATGTCCACAGCCCATAAACAATGCTATGTAATCAAACCCAATGGTGTGCACATTCACTGGAAACTGTAGAACTACATTACATATTACAGTACTACGTACTGATTGTGCCACGTAAAGTTTGTGCCAGATAAAAATGATGGAAGACTTTGCCTAAAAAACTAAAAGCCCAAACGTCTTTGGTGACTTTTTGATGCTGCAAATATCACAGCACTGTACGAGAATAAACACCTTGGTTTAGGGAAAGAACAGTGTAGAGGAAAAGTTAAAGCACATACCTGAACAGCAAAAGAGAAGGATGTTGACTGATGATGAAAACAAGGGGAGTAATAAGTAGAGGGGAGACAGAGCTTTATATAAGGGGGTGACTTGGATGTGTGTGTGTGTGTGGATTATTGACGGCTTTTGGGAGCATAAACTGAAGTCCGACAGGCAGGATAATGAGCGAAGGGTTTGTTGCTGACCTCACAGCTGAAACAAGAGACAAGAAGACAGGTGGCAGAAGATAAACAGAGACAGAAGAAGAAGGAGAATAACGAGAAAAACAAGAAAATTTCACTGGTACCCTTGGTCTCGGTTACAAAGCTGAACCTTGAACCGTGAAAGGCGATTCAAGGGAGGAAACTAACTTTAACACTCTGGAGGTTGTTCCTCTTTTTTTCACTGACTAGCCAATAATGGTGGTATTTTCTAGGAAAAGTGTTTCTGACCTTTGCTGACTGACTGATCTTTATCTAAAATGTTGATGTTGGTAGAAGTCAAGAAGTTGTTTTCTCACTACCAGTGTACACTGGCGATTATACAGTAATATAGTAACATAATAACTAGCTAATTTGAATAAAGGTGTGGTTTGTCAATACTGTTTTTTTCTTGCTTCCATAGATCCAAAAAAAAAAAACATGAGGGGCTCAAGCTTCAGTGGAGGGTCCAGCCAGATGGGACAATTTTCCATAAAAAAGAAAAGAAAGAAATTAATGAATCCTGTTAGATTGAGACACCAAGTGAAGCTGCCACTAAGAAATGATCTGCAGTGGCAAACAAGACACTACAATTACTCCTGAACATCTGTATGGGCACCTTAAATGTGATCATAAAAATACTCTAGCTAGAGTGGTTTCTACAGCCTGTAAAATCATGAAAAATGAAACCAGAATCAGCTGGGTGAGTTGTCCTCTATTTATCTGACACTGTTCTCACAGTTGTCCTATGATGTATGTATGTATATGTATGTATGTATTATTCATGTATTGATGAGGTTGATTTTTACATTTTTCATGCCATCTTTGTTCTTTATGTTTGTGTTTTATGTTCACATTATTTCTCATTATCAACTAGCAGTAGGTGTGCTGTGTCCTTTTACAGAAAAATTACATAAAAAAGATACGTTAACTTTTTTCCCTTCTGACAAATTGAAGCTTGTAACGTTATCTTAAAAGGGGAACTCCACTGATTTATAACATTGAAGTCAGTTTACAGGTCTTGGGGAGCTCTACTGCATATGTGAAAGAAGTTGCATAAAGCCTTTTGAGCCTCTAGAGGGAGCTGCGCAAAACCTGATAAATTGCCTTAACTGATGTCCGTGGTTGAGTTGCATTTTGGGTAATGTAGGCGCCAGGTTCTGACAAGGAAGAATAATGCATGGAATTAAAAAAGGGATATATCTGGTTCTGCTGCATCGATTTTCATCTTTTTTTCCCCTAACTGTCCATCATGAGTCCAACAACGTTATAGGAGTACATTGCTAAATCGGTAGAGTACTCTTTTAAGGCAAAAAAACAAACAAAAACAAAACACACAAACACACCTTTTTTCTTCAACTATGCCTTTATGTTCCCTCATAATATTGCATTAAAAAGGCTGACAATAGCAATACAATGAGACAAGCTCAACTGACCTGGAGTGAAAGCTAAAAAGGCAATAATCAATGGAGAAAAACAGAGGAATCTGCGGCACTGGTAACACACCATCCTTTGAATCAGATAGCTTGACTACAAAGTGTCACTTAACATGACATCCACATTTGACCTGCAGCACTGCTTGAGACCGAATAGCTGCACATGATGTTCATAAATATAGCTTGCATTGTTATGGTGATTGATTAATAACACAGGGATGATAATAAAAAACACACAGATTTATAGATGGCAGTGAAATAACTGGAGTTCATTGCAGTACAGTTTTTAACTTGGTAAGTTTCAAATATCTACTGACCACTGAAAGAAAAACTACAATATTTGTATGTACAGTTTGAATATCAGGGTTCCCACACATTTTTACCAATGAATTTTCAAAACCTTTCCATAACTTTTCCATAATATTTTACCCCATTTCCACAACTTTAGGCCTATCATAGGGTGCATGCTAGGGTCTGCCTCTCTCTTGAGCAAGTGTATGGACACCGTTGATGTTCGCGCCGCAGACTACCAAATTTTGCCTCTCTCTCGAGCCATGAGCCAACACGCACTTCAGACATTCCCGCCACCAACTAGTTGAATACGTCAATGTGTATCACTTGATACTAGTGACGTTTCAACAGCGCAGCGCATCACAGCACTAGATTTTAAACCATTATCCATATCACCATACCACCATACTTTTTCCAGGAATTTCATGACAATGGGAACCCTGGAATATGTTTGACAAATAAAAGTTATTTCCTGGATGAGTTGGCACTGGCTATAATACCAGTCAAACAGCAATGCCAACCTATGAATTTAATAGAGCCATGTCATTTCACTGTATATATAAGCAGCCTGGTACTCTCAGCACAGCATTACAATCATGTGTTTTTGTAGAAAGCAGATTTATACATAATGAGTAAACACTGAGAAGTCACAGACTTCCAAAATTGTAAAATACCTGGAGTCACTGATACAGCAATGTTGCATTCGGATGGTAGAAACTGAAATCACCTCAACAGTCCTGCATGTTTTCTCTCCATGCTAATGCTACAAGACTCGAGACGTATTCAAATTCAAATTCAACAACAGAAAATTAGTGGCACAAAAGTGTGGCATACTTAATGGAGTCAAAACATACCGCACTTGAATTTATACTAAATTACTCCCTGGAATAAGATGTTAGGATTTCTACCCTAACACTGAATGATGCAATTCATACTGGCCTTTTTATAATAATCAAACCATGTCACGATAACTTTTTCATTTAGGGTTCATGATTATATTTTTTCTAATGATTTGACTGTTAAAACTAAACTAAACTGATAAACCGTACTGTACTTGAATCACACTTCTTGATTTGTTAGTCTATGGACCATTTTCCTTCTCATACACCTACCACACATATCTAATATACATACACAAATACAGATGAAAATCAATACAAACACAACCTCCATTACATCAGTCTCCCCATGGAGCTGTCCCTTTAATATCATCTGGCTGGCTATAAAATTCTCCTAATGCATGAGTTAAAAAAACCCTGTCTCTCCTCACATCATAGTCTAACATTTATGCTTGTACACCTTCCCTTCAGCATCCTTTTCCCCTGAGTAACCACCTACAGGTCTTTCTTGACCTCTGGCCGACTCTCTTCTGTCTTCTTGGGGTCTTTTTGGCTGGGGCTCAGCAGCTTTAGCAGGTCATTCATGGCTTTTCTGATCTCAGCACCAAACATATGGGCATCCTGGAAGGGAGACAAACAATAAAGCATGAGGAGATAAATGTGTGCGGGACAAAAAAATAAGATGTCCTCACATCTGCTCTTATCAATCTAAATAATAACAGAGATAAACCTTAAATCCAAATAACTTAAATAACAACCACATGGTAAAAAAAAAGCTGTGCACAAAACAAAAACAGGTTGTTATTGATGTTAATATTATTAGATTTGTTTAACTCTCAAGTACTGCTATCAATATCTACCTCACAAATCCAGTATCAGTCTGGCTGTAATGCTCACCTTCATAGGCTTAATTTTTAAATTATACTACCCTTTTCCTCAGACACAACTCTAAAAACTACAGAAATAATAAATATCATACTTTAAAGGACATGCACACATCTTCATTACTGGAAATACACATATCTTGTCTACTCTTTGTAAAAAGAAGCCATTTCAAAAATTGTGGCCAAAAGATGTGATGCACAGCATTCAGTCGTGGCACAGCAGTTCCTGCCCCAAGTTCAGGAGTTTATTTTGTTCACTTTTCTTATGCAGCATAAAATTACGACTTTCATTACACTCACGGTGTCTGGAAATGAGAGCTTGCACGCGATGTGGAAGTTCAGGGTATCTCCCAAAACTTGGTAGCACACCCCATAACCGTCATCAGCCACCTGAAAGAGATACAGACAATATGTATATAATGGCTGCTTATTGAATATCCTAGCCACTTTCCAAAAAGAAGAACCTGTGTTGTATGTGCAAGAAATATTTCAAAACAAATATTAAAAATATTTGCTTATATACATTTAATGTGTCAAGTTAAATTAAGATGGGTTGTAGGGTGTAAAATGAAAATTTAATTACATAGACAAAACTAGTAAAATTACATGCTACAATGGCAAAATGTTTATTTCTGGTTTGCAGTTTAGCCATAACTTAAACAATTTAAGGACTTTGTGATTGAAGCACTGAGGGCAGCACTGACCGGTCCAAAGCCCCCTCCACAGAGCATGTATTCTGGGTGGTTGACAGTATCATATAGATGTAATAGCTGGAATGGGATCTGACTGGTGGACAGCCGCCAGGGCTCAGACAGCACCTGAAATACCCACAAGACGCCATGGCATCAGTTTGCTGAAGTCGCTGCTCTAGTAAAAAGATGAATGCTCACAATGAAATGGACAGTCTGATATAAATGAAGTGACAAACCTCTTTCAAGAAAGGAGACTCCACTCCGAGGTATTTGGACACCACGTAGAGGCAAAAGAGGTGTCTGTCAATGCCAGCTCCAGTCATAGCCATGCGGTATAGATTCTGGTGCTTTTCTGACGCTGCGTAGAACAAACGCTTGCACACATCTGCTGCCTGGTGGAGAATGGCATGAGTGACTGCTTGGCATAGCACACATTAATAATAGACACTGTATGATTTTTGCGAGGGAAATAGCAATTACATGTTATAATTTGCAATGTGGATTTATTTTTATCAGAGAACCTTTAATCATTCTCTTTTGAGTTACTACTCTACAAAAAATGATGAAAATCAAGAGGCAGTTTCCATGGTCTCACCTCTCCACCGTCCAGCGCACGGACAAATGCACTGGTCTCACTGGTACAGGAGCGAACAGTCTCGGTCCTGCCCTCCCTGAACAGACGGGTCATGGAGGCTTCGTACGTCAAACAGAACGTCTTCCGGTTCTGGAACACAAAAACAAAACTCACATGCAACAGATAATATTGACACTCCCAAATACAATGTACAAATGTCCAAATTTTATGTAGTCTGATTTTCTTTCTGTTGAACTGTCACATGTGCAGAGTACAGAACCAAAACAACATTCTACTTCAGAGGGAGGCTCACCCTGTAGTTGGCCAACTGAAGACCAATTTGAACGAAGGCATCTGGACTGACTCGACACTTCTTGATCTTTTCTTTGCCAAAGTCTTGGAAGACCAAAACGTGCAAGTCCACATCATCAGCCAGGGCCTGGGCCACTGCCAGAGACTGGGCGATCTGCTCCTCACACTGAGACAGACATCCATACAGTTAACATAAACAAGATAACTATAACCACTGCACTGTGGTTTCAAAAGAATAAGCCATGCTTCAATATTGTTACAAATAATGAGTCAGCTTTTACCACCCTTTTTTACATGTCACATGAATTTGAACATGAAATGAATGTGAATGTGAACATGAAATATATGTATCAATTGGCTGAATTCATCAGTCATTTTTAAAATGAACACCCTGTAGTTACAGTAATCCAAGTACAATGCATGCCAGTGCGTATACAACTGAAACCTTAAATAGTTTCACATTTTTGCAAATACGCTTATTCGCGGTCTTGATGAGTGTTATTAACTGATACCACTCTCATGTCTGTATGCCAAATATGAAGCTACAGCTGCTTAGCTGGACTGTTTTCATTACTGTGAGGTTGCCAGGCAACAAGCGGAGTAGTCCAGCCCTGTGAAACCACAACTTTTTATTTTTAGATTTCCATTTGTGTATGATTAATCAAGCGAGATATAACTTGTTGAATGTACAGGTGCTGATAGGGGTACTTTTTGACCTCTGGACAGAGCCAAGCCACTTGTGTTTACTCCTACTTCCAGTCTTTATGCTAAGCTAGGCTAGCCGCCCACTGGCTTTACCTTTATATTTAGCATACAGAAATGAATTCAAAAAACTATGGCTGTGTCCGAAATCATTCACTACTCACTACATAGTCCACTATATAGTGAGTTCGTCATTTTGTAGTTCTGTCCAAATGTATAGTGAGAATTATTATACCCTATATAGTGGACTCAAAGTATCCCACAATGCATTGTGAAAAGTAGTGTACAACCGATGGTCTCTAACCAAGCACTATATATCATCATGCATTGCGTTGAAAGAAAAATATCAGACGGATGAGGAGAGAAAGCAGCGTGAAAACCTTTTTTCATTTTGCAGATGAGTTCACTATATAGTCCTCTACATATAACTGCCTAGATAGTGACTAGGGAGTAGTGAATGAGTGGATGATTTCAGACACAGCCTACTTCTTAAAAATACAGAGTTTCTCTACATTCAAAGCTGATGGGTGGTGATATCAGCATCAACCTGTGATGCTGTCAACTCTCACTGTGAAAGACAAAATGAAAATAAGATGTTTGCATGCTACAGTGGCTATTTAAAATTGGAATAATCTAATTGGGAGTAATTGTGATCTTGTAATTTCAGTAGGAGCTTAATGTGAATTATGATATGATGGTGATTAGCTAAAAGAGTAAAGGAATTCAAGGAAATGTGTGAATGGATAACTAACTTCTGGAGGAATTTCCCAGGTCAGCTTCTGCGGTCGTGGTAGTGATGAATCCACTTCTCCTTTGCAGTGACCCTCTGTATTGTAACCAAGTTGGAAACATTCGATGGCCAAGGAGTACTGGAAACACACAACAATTCGAAGAAACTCAGAACCAGATGACAACAGTGTGCAAAATACTTTACTTTCACGTTCCTTACCTCCCATAAGTGTGATAACACTGGTGCATCAGCCAATGAGTGCTCACAATTTAAGCCAGTCTTTCCATTCTTGTAGTAAACAACCGAGAAGGACTTGTCGAACCACCTGCATGACAACCAAGATAATGACTGAACGCTGAGGGAAAATTACAACAATTCAACAACATAACATTAAAAACTAGTTATTATACTAATTACATGTCCACAAGACAGTGATCAGTTTAGTGTAAAATTACCTGTCATAACATTTCCCATGCAATAAGGATTTGGCGTAGCAATCTAAAGTAGCTGACGAGTCATCTGCCATCATGTCCTGTTCATCATCCAGGGTCACAAAGAAGGCAGCTTTCTCAATGGAGTCCAGAGAGCGTTTATTGACCCCGCTGCTGAAATACGTCATCCTGGCTTTAGCCCATGGAATTCTGGAATTTCAGAGGAAAAGGATGACATTACATTAAGGATGCAGTGTGCTGTGTGGTCCATGTGATTTGAGCACAGGTGACTTGTCAAGCAGACCTATCTCCAGCGGTCAGGGCACCCAGTTTGGCCTCTCCTGTGCAAGGAGGTGAAGGGTCATCGAGGATCCTCTGGATTTGGAATTCAATCTCCCTGGGGCACAGGAGTCTGCCTGAGTGGTACACCTTAAGACGAAAGTAGCGACCCCTGTGGTATACCGCTACATGGTCACTGTCCTGCCAATGTTGCAGAGTATCTTTGCACATAAAAGAAAGAGGGGAAAAGAGGGGGAAGTGTAAATGGTTTGTTTAACTAAGTCAAAGGCATGTCATAGAAACACAAATAAATTAGAGGTGATGCACTTTATTCAGGGATTTATGTGTGCCTTGTGTTTAGGATTTATTCTAAGCAATAATAAATCTGTTTAATTCTAGCTTATTTTTAGCTTCTATTTTATTTCACTCTTTTAAATCCTATTTAAATGTGTCTTTTTATATTGCCCCGTGTTTCTTTTCTTAATGCCCTTTATGTCTCATGTAAAGCACTTTGAATTGCCTTGTTGTTGAAAGGTGCTATATATAAACTTGCCTTTCCTTTTTATTCAAAACCTAAGCATTATGTCTGTCCTACTGGCACAGGTTTTTCTCACGTTCACGTCATTCATCTTTAGCAATGCATTCATTTAATTCAGTTTTTGTTGGGGTTGCAGCACACAACTGGATCTGCATCATGTCCTGGTGACAATAATTGGATTAAATAACACAATAATGTTAATACATATTCTAAATACGATATAGTTTTTTGGCAACTCTGTCTATACTTTTGCCTGTAACATTTTCTGAATAGAAGGCTGTCCACTAAAGCGTCAGAATCAGTGAACCAGTCAGCAAATGCAGTTGAGGTCTCCTTCACTTAACTAACTTGCTCCAGTGAAGTTACTCACTGGCCACAAACAGAAGACTTAAACAGGAACCCTCCTTCCACGTTCCACTGGATAAAGGTAATAAAAACACATAGTAAGATGCCTGAGGTATTTTCACAACATCCCTCAGCATCTGTTGCCTGAATGAAACGGACGCACGTTATGTGGAGTGACATGGGAGGGACGTTGTGTGACCTGACACTATTCTACAAGTCATCCTAACAAGACCACAAAGTTGAATGAATTAGGTTTGATCCACATGCAAGCACTTGACGCACTGGCGCACACTTGACTTTACTGAATTCAGATGAACAGTGAAACATCTTCAACTTCACAATACTGCTCCAACGGATACGTTTAGGTTGACCTAGCCTACCTTGTGCTACCGGGATGACTGAGATGACTCTAAATGGATGAAGACACGCTGTAGGAGGCCTGAGTAAAAATCAGTGCTACAATACTGGAAGCAAGGATGCAATTTGTGTTTTCATTAACATGATGGACTGTACACAAGACAGGGATATATTTTAATTTCAAATGATTAATTATACACAGTAAAAAATGTTAAGAACATTTCTAATGTTATTATATTGGTTTGATATTTAGAGATCTAAAACTAGGATTGTGTCAGTTGTGTAAAAATATAAATACTACCTGTTAGTGTTCCAGGGATGCGACAAGTGTCAAATATACGCTCAAACTGATAGGAACAGCAAGGAACTGCAGACCTCAACAACCACTGAGCAGGATAAAGAAGGATGGCCCCGTATAAAAACAAAATAAGGGAGAGAAAGAGAGGAAACAAATACAGGAGTGTTGGGGTGAAATGGAAAGAGAACCAGGGGAGAGAGGAAGGAAACGATGAGAAAACAAAATGTATGGGCAGAAGAAAATATACATTAGTTAGAGACAGACCTTTCCAGAAACACAGACAGACCTGAGATGAGACCAGAAGGCAAGAGGAGACAGATGAGAGATGACAGGATGGGCTGTACAGCAGACATATTATGACTCAGTGAATCACCACACCATGTTTCAGAAGACCATACACACTCACGCACACACTGTCTTTCACACAATTTTCCATCCCACACTTAAACTCCAGAGGGTTCAGGGTTGAAGTTAACTGCTCGTGTTCAGACAGTATCAGCACTGTGTGAGACATCCCGTTGCCACAGTGTGTGGGTGTCTATGTGCGTGTACATGTCAGTCTCTTTACCGGTCTCCTCTCCAGGAGTGCGTGTGGTGCTGAATATCCTCTCACACTGAGCTGCACACAGAGGAATGACAGTGCCTGGTATACAACTCTGGGAAACGGAGAGGAGAAGATGAAGGCAAGGGAATAGGGAGAAGAACAGGGGAGAGCAGTGGAGGAAACATAGAGTCAAGCAAAAAGAGGGAGAATTTTTTTTTTTTAAAGAGTGGGAAAAAACGAGGGAGGTAAATAGAGAAATCAAGCAAGCGGAAGAGAGGTTGAAAGGAGTACAAAAGAAAGGGGTGAGAGAAGAGCGTGGTATGAGAACATGAGGAAAATGTCTTCACATAAACATGAAAACTAAATAAATTAATGGAGATGCACATGCTATCATATCACAGTCAAGACACACAAACACTGGTGGATGGATGTTACTCACACAGTCAAAACACAATCAAAACACGTACTAATGCTCTCATATGTTTCTATGTTCTCTTATTATTTAAGCAAAATATCCCAATGTCTCAACATTTGAGACATTTGATTAACAAGTCGTCTGTTGCCATGGCAAAGAGACATGAATAATGAACGCCTCCGTGAATATGGAGCAGCTAGGGTTGACTGGCGGCTAAACTCACAGGTTTAATCTCTTCTTTGTTGAGTTTGCGGCGGTATAGGAAGAGCGCATGAATGTGGTTGCCTGCCCTGGCCGCCTGGATGGGTGTGGGTGTCACATACAAGAACTCCTGGGGAGAGAACGGACCGAGACAGGAAGTCAGGAGAAGACATTAACCTTTAACGCCTGGTACAGTCCAACATTAAACAGAAGGCAATCCAGAGTGAGCACTATACCACAGTAGACAGGACATTTCTTAGATCAAAAAGATATAAAGATTTTCATACCATGCCATAATAGTTACTGTTGACCAATAATGGGCTCCGTCCACGTAGATAGACATATTCCTCCCACCAGTCACTAACCTGAAGAATGAAAACACACACACAGACAAAGATCTTTGTAAGAATCTAATATTCCACCCAACTAGCAGCCACAACGCTTGCATATTCAGACAGAATAAATAATTCACAGAACCTCACAAAGATATACATTGTTAATGGAATTTTACATTTCCATTGGACTGCTTCTCTTTGGACATTTAAGTGACGTTTTGAAGCAGCCACACTTAGCCAGAGCATTGTGGTCAACCACTTACGTAGTTGGTGGCCCAGAGAGCTTTGAGCTTGAGGTACCACTGCAGGCGGTTACCGAGGCTGCTCTCAAACTCTGCGGCCAGCTTGGTCATGCGTTCATACTCCGCATCATCCATCAGCGGACGCACTGATTCCAAGTACTAAACAGAAAAGATGTGCAAAAAAAATAAAAAACACAATTCAACTGAATAATAATAAGCATCATTTAGCAGAAATAAAACAACCAACAGGATTATGTGGTCTACTAAATACAGAAACATAGAAAAAGGTTAGTAAATCAATGAATTAACATAAATTAACCTCTCATTTATCAATTTAGAAGAGTCGATACCTTGCATTTTTATACATTTATCAACTAGCTTGCGGCCAGATAAGAAAAAAACACTCAGACAATAACAAAGGAAATTTGGTGCAACAGAGGGAGAAAATGATGAACGTGAGAAAGTGATCCATCTGTTTCATGGTCAGTGATCAGCGTGTTGTCATTTCCTCCATTTCCTGTGACGTCTCACCCTCTTGACTGTGTCCTTGATGGCAGGCACAGGCAGGTTTGGCAACGAACCCTGGTAGCTGTAGAGCAGAGGCTTTCTGCCAGAAAAGATCCGCACCAGCGCCTGGCATAGAAACACAAGCATATTAAAAAAAAAAAAAAAAAAATACACGCTCTAAATACTAAAGTGAGGACAGACGTAGGGCTTATTATTTTCGGTTTTCAAGTAATAAAAATCTGATGTCAAAATCTATTTTAAAAACAAGGTGATTTTAAAAATACCCCTTTCAGAGAAAAGACTAATTTTTTATCCATTTGTTGTTCAGCTTATTTAGAGGGACTCTTTTTCCATTTTCCTCTTATTTATCTCTTCACTTTATGTTACTGGAAACATTTTCTGAACAAGAGGACCTTGTTCACTGTAGAAGTACAGTAAACAGTATTTTCTTGCAGCATAAAACACAAACATTTTGTATTATATGAGGACATAAAAACTATTTTGCTACTCCAAAAAAAACAACAAACAATATGAAACGGTAACAAACAAATATGATGAGCTTTAGATTACATTACACTGTGCTAGTTGTATTTTTAACAACAGCTTATAAAAGCGTCACTGTTCAGTGACACCTCAGGCTGCATACCAAAGATACTAGGGGACAGTGAAAGTGAAAAAAGGTGTGAAACAGCACTGACCACCCAGACTTTGGTGGTGTTGGACATCTTGCCGTGCTGCTCGAACATCCAGCGGTGGTAGGACAGGAGCTGCTTGAGGCACAGGCGCATGGTGAAAATGAGCAAGAGCCATAGCATGGTACTGAAGAGCACTGCTGACACCAACGTCTGGCACTGGGTACTCATAGACTGGCTGGGAATGGTGGGACAAGATGGACAGATGGATGAAAGGGGAAAGAGGGAGGAAAAAAGAACAGTGAGTGAAACAAATAATAGAATAATAAAAAAAAAGAAATTGAAAGAAGATGACCGAGGCCAGGAGTAAAGAAATCACAACACATATTTGTATTTAAATTACAAGAGCTAATGGTAATATCAAGCTAGGAGATCTCTAATTTATTTGTCCCATTTCTATCTTTTCCAAATCCCTTCACTTTAAATTAAATGCAAAATCATGGAGTCACGAGCTGCGTTACCTGACTGGCAGGTGCTCCTGTATCTTGGCTATGAGTCCCATGGAGGGGTCGGAGCGAGTGTACATAGTAGCCAGGATTGCTATGACCACAAAAAGCCAGGAGGAAGGACTAGCAGGATATACTCCTGTTACCACACTGTTCTGTCAATGTGAAAGAAGAGAGAATGATTTTAAATCCCATTCTTCCTGTTTACAATCAGTACACTGACATGCACACTTGGTATGAAATGCTTGCACTTCCGACGTCACTCTAAGCCTTATTCACATTGCTTCTGAAAATGAATGAGTGATGGAAGTGAGGATCAAAGACACAAGGATACCCACATGCAAAGAGTGGGTCATAATGTGTGCCATTATTGACTGATGATGAAGTCCACACATTACGACAGGAAAAAAGCTCACTGAAAGCAAGCTCTCTTTGTCAGGAGCGCCCTGTATATAGCAGGGTTATATAAAACTACAAAAAAACTAAAATACAACATTTCAGATTACAATATGAAGGAAAGTTATTAAAAGACCACGATTAAAACAATTAAAGACAACTAAAAATTAACACTGCTACATTCAGTCTGTATCAATGTTTCAATGATTGAGGTGAAAGTACAAGTATATGTGTGCCACGTTCAAGTTTGTTCTGTTTATTCTGGAATGGAGCAAACTACAAACTGAGAAGAATGAGCAGAAAATTAACGAAAGCTAAGCATGAACAAAGAAAACAGACAGCCAGAGCGGAGATACCTTGAGTCTGATGATTCGCTTTTTCCAGGAGCGCACACCAGAGAGGTAGATCTCAGTGAGGGCCTGGTGGGACAGCCGCAGATCAATGCCATCCGGCGTGACGGTGAACTGGAAGGCCACTGCCTGGTGGGCTTCTGCCATGGTTACTGTGCACGATGAGTGTGTCACACGGGGAGACTGAGCAAAAGAGAGGAAAAAAGAAACTCAGTTTAAATAGTCAGCCAACAACCTAAAGGCAAGAAGGCAAGAATGTGTGTGTGTCTTGTCGTAAAAGAGTCAAACCTCAAACAACCTTAGGCACACGAATACTAATGAACATGGTGAAACAACAGATTGCAGGTGAAAATGGAAATCTTACATTCTTAGCTGACTAACAATTGCAAATGTTTGAAAGCAGCACCGCCACAAACAAATCTGTTTAAATGCCTGGTGTATATTACTGGCACAGTAAATATACAGGATTAGCTTACAGTTAAACTGTCTTTCAGGTTTGACAAGATTGTATAAGACCTAATATACGGCACAAGGTTTCTCAACTATGACATTTAGGTACCCAGGGGGCAGATTCTAACAAAGGGCACATGGGTATGAACATCTCAACAGTGGCTTTTAATACAATGAAATGGTCCACTTCATAACAGGACACTGCATGCAAGCTGTCAACAAGAAAAATAAACAGAAAGGACAATGTAAACGGTCAACAGCAACATCCTTATGCTTTGTGATCACAATTCATATGCAACTGCACTGCAGCAGTTGGCAGCAAGGGCTGTGAAGGGACTTTCAGATGATTCGTCAAACTAATGATGAATTGCAAAATGTGTGCGTGTACACCTGGAAAAGCACATCCATCTCATGCATGAGCATTTTTAAGGGAAACTCAGAAGAGACACATTATTTATGATTTCTTTCAAATGCAAAAGTCAGCTTGAAATTGATACAGTTTGATGGGAAAGCGCTGACTGGCTGCTGATGTGATTGGGTATTTTTGTTCACAAAGAGAATTGATTTTCCTCCATAAATAGACTATGGGTAATGCCCTGAGGTTTAGTCACTCCGACACTGGACTGCACCCCTGTGTGCTCTTATTGTGTGTGTTTAAAGAGGGCCCCCCTCCACACACACACACACACACACACACACACACACACACATTTCCCTCATCGTCTCCAGGTCCCATTGAGGTTCTGCTCTTTAGGTCCGATCTGGCACATACAGTCGTGCCTGTGCCAAGGACTAACAGCAGTACATTTCAGCCCCTTTCTTTCAGTGCCAACACAGACACAACACACCTGCTCAGTTCAGTGCTGACGGCGCACACACACACACACACACACACACACACACACACACACACACACACACACACACACACAAGGAGCCACTTTATGAAATGCTGGTCCCACTATATTCTATTACCAATATCCCTTTGATGGGAATAAATGTTTTGAGAGCTTAATCTGCATTGGCAGTGTAGTAATCCTTAGCATCTCTGCAACTTTGATTCCCAATTCACTTAGAGCTGATGTCTTTACAGCTATGTTATAAAAAAAGACCAATTATATTTTTGATTAGGCTACAGATATAGTATAATTGAATAGAGTAATTAATAAGGGAACTGGGCTATGAATAGTAAAGTCTGTTCAAAGATGTTACAGCTTGAAGAAAAAAAAGGTTTTCAGAAGAACTGACTCGACTATTTTTTTACTTGCTTGATAATAAGGACAAAACAACAACTCAATAACTTTGAATTTTGAGCTTTGGAAAGAGATAACAGACAGAAAGCAAGCGGATCAACAGTAGACAGCGGCTCCAGAGCAGAAAGAGAGAACAGAGCAAGGCAGGGCTCGTATGTGTAAACTAGGTGAAAGGTAAACACCTCTGAGGCATTTAGATTACCGGAAAAGTAGAAGCAAACTTAAACAAAACCCTGTAACAAAATATAGAATGAGTGTAAATTATTGTTATGTTCAAGTGAGATACATTAAACAAACAAAAATGTTAACTTCAACCATGTATATGTACATTTTTTACACATTTTTTATACAAATTAGTTTTGTGGCCTTTTGCCCCCAGGAAAATCAGTTCCAGTAAATAGTAACTGGAAAGTAAAGAATGAAGAGTTACTGGAACTTCACACACAGCAACACATACTGTATATTGTTAGTGTTTCAGTAAGCTCTGCCTTATCATAACTTATCTTGACAAACCTTTGCCTGCCAGTCTGCCCAACAGGGAATAAAGAGAAGATGGAAAATAAAGCAGTACTATGCCTCATTATGGCATCAAGTGAAAATGTAGTATCGTCAGGTTACTGTGTTATCATACTCACATTGTAGAAGCAATCACGTAATTCAAGACACACTGGTACGACGTTACCAAATATTTCATTGGCTCTTTTACATTTTGGACAAAATTATGTAAAGTTATCCACCGATATTAAATAAGCTGGGCGTCATTTGGGCATGCTTTTTTTATTCTGACCTCTCCTTCAAGGTCAAGTGACAGTGGTTGCACAATCAGGTTTCCTCCAAAAATTGGTTACTTTTTATCAATTGCATACATAGACAAAGTCTAATCTTAGTCACAACTTTAAATCCCCATGCTCAGGGCTTAGTCAGCTCTCCAGCACCAGATACTTCTGAGTAATTCTAAGATCACACATAGTTTTAGATTTGATTTAAAATTTTTAGTGGCAACATTAAGGGCTCCCTGTTACAATAATGGTAGCCTCTAACAAGCCTGACATCCCCAGGTAGGACAGTCCTTGTTCTTAAAACATGCCTCATTACCTTAGGTGACTTCACTGGCCTTCACTTCCACCCTTCGCTGTGGTATGTGGTATCTCTAGAAAAAATATGTCATCTTTTAAATCAATTCATCAAACTTTATGATACTTTAAGATCTGCTGGGCTTTTATATGATTTACTGAAATAACTTGGAGAGGCATATATATAAATAAATGTATTCTCCTTCAGTGGAGGAATTCATACGAATGGATCTTCATATTGAACGACAAAGCCCTTTACATCCAAACATTTCATCTATGCAGAACTTTAAAGTTCCTCTAAGCCACTGTAAGCCAGTGTCTTATTTATTGTCAGTGTTTTATGAGGCAAGGCCGGGCAGAAGACTTCTGAATGGAAGTAGCTTATGGGTAAACTCTATAGAGAAATATTGGTAAAGCCTTGCACTGCATCATTGACTATATACAGTATAAGGCATATTAGATAGGACAGCTTCCAAAACGCATGTCAACAAACAAAGCAAATAACGGTCACGGTCAGACGACATGCCAGCCCTTTCAGCCAGGTCAAAACACATTGGAAAGCAGACAGGAAAAAAAAAAAAAGGGTTATTATAGCTAGCTAACATTTACATCTTATCAAACATTAACGCCAAGAAACATCCTGTTTTGGTTATGAACACAAAGCAATATTTAATTCAGCAGTAGTAACAGTAATATTAATCATATTTACGTATTTAGTTATCAACCTCGTATTATTATTAGTAGTATTATATCTGAAAGCTTAGCTGTTATGCTCCAATTATGGAAAGCCAACTGATGGATGTAACTACATCTGGTGTGGAAATTAACGCTAGCTGCTGCTGCTAGCGGTGGCTAGCCGAGCGCCCAGCCCATTATGTAGTTAGCTCCACACCAACGGCTGCCGGCAGGGCTTCTCAACGCTCAGGGAAAGATGCGACTCTGTGTCTTTACTGCAACACGGCCAGAACCCCGTTAACATACCTGTTGTTGTTGTTGTTGTTGTTTACAGGGAGCGAAATTTCGTCAACGCAGAGCAGCAGAAACCGACTGTTAACTTCTGACGTCGACCAAGTGCCCGGTTCCTGTAACGTCGGCCCTCCTCTCGACTGAACAACTGTAACACAGACGCCCGCCCGGGATGGGGCTGATGCTGCCTTCACAGACCGTCGGAAATGTCGCAATCATGCAGTGGCAGTGAGTTCTCTAGTGCCCGAGCTGTTACGTGTAAGGGGCGGAGAAGTGTGGTAGCCCGTGTCAACATCTGATGGTAAACATTCAGAATTTATTTGACTTTCTAAGTAATATAAATGGCAGCGTTTTACCGTGTGGTGGTTGTCAACAAATCCCTTGCAGAGCTTACCTTTTTTTTCCACAGTAAAATGATAAAGTTTCTCTTGCTACACTGTCAATTCCATATTCAATACTGAGATTAACGCCAGTATGAGTCAAACTATTATTCAGCTATCCAACTATCCTAACGGATTTCTAGTCCTGACTCCTCCAGGAAAAGCTAGTAAGTAGACCTTGAGTACTTTTTTTCTTTTTTTCTCAAATTACTGTTCCAAGGTCAAGAATTAACTTTCATGCTCATTTTCTTTTGGATTGCCACTTTTACCAAGTGGTGCTCACTGCAGAGCAGCCCAGCTCCACCTCTCTGGACTTAGTCCAGCTCCACCCCTCTGGACCCTTCGTGAGATCGTACTTTAACCTAATGGGGGGGGAGTAACCATAAGACTTGCATGGGGCTTTAGATGCTGGCATAGCTAATATTACCTTACTTTTCTCTGATATTTTACATGGTACAACGACCATGTTCAGCATCATTTAGGCAATGTGAGAGATCACTATAAGTCTGTTTCTCAACTCTGTTCCTGGCGACCCACAGCACTCCATGTTTTAGATGTTTGATGTCTTTAGATGTCTTGATGTTTTGATATGCACACACTATATATAGACTCTGCCTTCGCATTATGCTATCTTAATCAAATGGTAATGAGTAACCCGTCCAGTTGTCTAGAACCAGCCACACGACTTTGCCACACTATAGAAAAAACAAGAGGACAAGTGTGCTCTGAGACTGGTAGCAAGGCCACCACTCCAGCCACTCTTAGGGTGTAGACTGGAAGAGTTACTTAATTAACAATTTATTTGACACATACTCACATACTCTTCCACTGTCCTCCAAGTGTTGCTGGATTTATTTTATTTCTATTAACACTAATTAGCAAAATGTGTAGCTAAAATAAAAATCAATCTTATATTTATATTTTTTTCAACAACAGAATAAGTTACTAAATTTCATTTTTGCATATTAAGTTTCAAGAACACTTTTTTTTTTTTTTTTTACAACATTTTAATTGGTTAAAATACAATAAATCTGACATAAAATCTAAAACTGGATGAAGGTGGTGCGGCTGCTGGGGATGGAGGTGGTGCTTCTGCTGGGGATGGAGGTGGTGGTGGGGGTGCTCCTGCTGGGGATGGAGGTGGTGCTTCTGCTGGGGATGGAGGTGGTGGTGCTCCTGCTGGGGATGGAGGTGGTGCTTCTGCTGGGGATGGAGGTGGTGGTGGTGGTGCTCCTGCTGGGGATGGAGGTGGTGCTTCTGCTGGGGATGGAGGTGGTGGTGCTCCTGCTGGGGATGGAGGTGGTGCTTCTGCTGGGGATGGAGGTGGTGGTGCTCCTGCTGGGGATGGAGGTGGTGCTTCTGCTGGGGATGGAGGTGGTGGTGGTGGTGCTCCTGCTGGGGATGGAGGTGGAGGCCGTCCAGATGAAGTATTTTTACAAGTGTTTCATCAGAATGTTTCATCAGAGCAACACGTCTGATTAATGTTGACGTGCAGTAGCAGCAGTGAAAATGTGGAGTTTGTCTGCAGCCTAGACCACACTTGATGATGACAAAATCTAAAATGTACAAAGAACAAGTTTGATCAATTGTCTTGTTTACAATATGTTGGATCTTGTTCTTTGTTATTTATAAGTAAAACGGATTGGACCAAAAGTGTGTGTGGAGAAAAAGCTTAATTTGTTGGCGAGGGAGTCATAATACACAATTTTAATTGTCTCTTGGCTCCAACCATAAGCATAATGCCAGAGGTGTGAAGCTTCTTTGTAACTATGATAATAAGGCCAAAAGGTTTTGCAGTACTTGGATTAAATGAGATCATAAGGGTTCCCAGTTCTTTGTCTGAACTATTTCTGCTAGACATCATAGTGTAATACATTATTATACTATATTTTCCAACAAATACACACAGTATAATTGAACTGAATAAAGAAACTTCACAGTATTCACACACATACCGTCCTGTTGAACTGCAATATGAACATGATTTGTTACCAAGTTGTTTGAGTGAGATTTCGGGGGGACTGGACCTAGAGGTGGAGCTGGACCAGGCCAAGCTCCTCCCATGGGCTCTGCAGTGAGCAGCTTCTCCACTTTTATCGTGTTTGAGAAGACAATTTAGGTTTATGTTATTAATATTATTATATTATAGCATATAATTCAAATAATGTTTGCATCCAGATGGTAAAACTATCTAAAGCAGTAACTTTTTCAGCATTAGCGTAGGGTAAAAGAAACGGCCACATTAAATAACAAGACAACATTTTAACCCACAAACTAATATAGACACACACACATGAATTTAGGGTTTATTATTGTAACCATAACAATAAGGTGGATCTCTCTTTATTTTGACCATCACTTCAATCATAATTGTTCTTTTTATCACAGGCAATAGTTATAATAGTGCACTTTTTATATTTAAATTATGATACAGACATTTCTTTTTTTTTAACACCTTATTCTACTGACCCTTATGAATGGAGAATAGTTTACAATCTTAGCCAGAGTTGGGTCAATGAAAGTGAAGGTGATGTGGTGACGAGAAAGATGGAACTGGTGATGGTGAGCAATCAAAGAGTGTGTACGGACAGTGAGGCAAACAACTTTGTACAGTTTCTCTTGTGATGATGGCTACACAACAGGTGAGGAGGCAGACAGACAGGTGAAAGGGACAAGGCATAAAAGCAAGAGATGGAGCCAATTAGCAAGCATTCAATGTGTGTGAGAGAAATTATGTGCCTGATAGAGTTTGGCAATGTTAATAAATTTCATATTCCTGGGTCAGTCGAAATCTCCGTATGAAATCAGCTCAAAATGCATCTGCGGCAAAGTTTTCAGCTCACTCTCACTCACCCGGCATCCACCCGTCTCACACACACATTCCAGTTACCAGAGAAAAGCGTGATCAAAGAGACGTGAGATATAAACAAAGATCATTGGAGAAGTAAGATGACAGCAACTTGTCAGTACTGCAGTCAAAGTCGTTCCTTTGCGTGGAAAGAAGCGCTCAAAAAAAGAAAGTGAGAAATGAAATAGAAAAGGTTTCTTGAATTAGCTCAATATAATTTTGTTGGCATAAACTCTAGTTTGTAAACAAAAACATGACACAACCACGTGACCAAATAAATACATAAATAAATAAATATAAATAAATAAATAGATGGATATATAAGTGGACAATATAAAAAAACAAAAACAAAATACCATTAAAATAAACAGAACTGTAGCATGTATCTCTCTGAAAACATTCTGCACTTTTGCATATTGTGCTGTATGGAAGACTGGTGATGAACATCGACTAGTCTGATAGAGTGCTGGAGTAATACATGACTGTCCGAGTTGCTACGTCTGCTTGCAGAATGGTGCGACTCTCAGGGATGAGCGTGGGTGCAGTGATGGACTACTTGGCTTGTTGGTGAACACTGAAGTGAGGAGTACGGGGGTTAGGAGACTCTCTGCTTGCTTCCCATTTTGAAGTCCTGTTCAACAAGGAATTGACATTGCAAGCCTTTTAAGTCCGGCATTATGAAAATGTCCATTGATGGATTTCCTTTGTGTTTTTTTTGTTTTGTTTTTCTATTGTTGTTTTAGTCAGTAGGTGAATACTATGGCAATAGGAGACAAGCTCAACGAGAAAGGTGGCTTCTGTTTGATCCACGGGCCAGGAATGCTCTTCTCATTCTGGGCACAAACAGCTGTGATGAGGTTCATGGAACTATTCACGCATAGTGTTTTTTTTTTCTTATAAGTTCATATTTCTGTTCAAATCAAAAATACTTTTCTTCAGAGCAACAGGGGTCCAATGCGAAAATCTTAGATGCATTGTTTCATATTGTCTCTGAGTAAAAAGAAAATACAAAAGAATCAAAATATTTAACTTAGCTAAAAAGCAACTGGTCAGCTTCCCCTTTCCAACACTGTAGTGTTTTCAGTTGCTGTCATTACTGCCATCACTGTGCTACTGACATCCTCAAAAGAAACGTGTAAACATAAATAGAAACTAAATAAAAAAATATTTTTTCACATTCACTTACTTAGCTTACTTTGTTGGTTTTCTTTACCTCAGGAGAAGACTGCTGGAATTCCAGGATGTAGTTTCTCCTGACAAAATCAGGACCTTTTTGTTCAGCTCGTCACCACTCACTGAAGTGGTAGCAGGCTGCTAACTCTTAGGGTTCATCTGAGATACATCTTTATTTCTTTCAGTATGGACTGGTAATTGCATGTTTCTTGATAATGATATGAGCGCACTGGTTAATTTTAAGAGTAATCTTGAGAACCATCACAAGACTGTTACTTCTTTTTGGTGTCAGATACTGTATTACAATGATATGGTAGACTAGCCTATCTGATCATGTCAGCATCCTTTAGCAGGCTGATTTGCTAACTGGCATGCACATTAGCACTTCAAAATTCCTAGTTTGATCTGTGAAGCTGAATCTATGATGGATACCAAACTGCTCATTCACATATTATTTTTTTCATTAAAGGGTGATTCCTTAACACTTCTTTCTCATCTAAGGGTAGGAATCCTGGTGATCCAAAAGATCGAAAGAATGTCGAGTTGGGAAAAAAAAAGCATGACGGGGAAAAGGCTCAATCCTTGCTATGGTCGAGCACCTTCAATAACGTAGTCGAGGAAGAATAGGAGTAGCTCATGGCTTGCAGGGATACTTGGAGATGACGTTATACTGTCTTCTTTCCGGTGTAGTTCAGGCATCCCGCTGCATGGTCTCACTTTCTATCCTACGGTTGGGATTGGGTTCCATTGGAGGACAGCAGTCGGGTTCTCTCTTTTGCCGAGCCTCTGCGCTGCAGAACTCCCCCGCTGCCTCCTATGCCTCCGCCATCTGCTCGGTCGCCCCACTCGCACCTGTCGCCCCCACCCTCGGAGCGCCTCGAGTTTTGGCGGGTGGGGGTCCCGTGGGGCCGGCCGTTCTTCTCATCTGGGAAGGGATCAGGAGAGGAGGACAGGAAAGTCACTCTTAACGTTTAGATACAGTGTCTGTGGGTCAGGGCCAGACATTAATTAAATGCAGGTGTGATTAAAAATGTGGGGAGTGAGCCTGAAAATTAGCACTATCATTTTTCTTTCTGTTCACAAGTCAGATGTTCAATTGACAAATAGTCAGAGGTGGCAACTACCAGTCTCCCGCGGCCTCGGCCAATGTAGGTGTCAAGGGCATTCTTAGCAAAAAAAAAGTAGTGTTTGAACAGAAAACAACCATGTCCTTAGCCTGCATTAAATGACATTAACTAGGCAGCAATGGAAGTAAATGCTCATTCCACACAAACCACAGCTAGTCAGAAAGCTCAACACTCATGAGGTTGAGAATAGATTGGTTTTGGACAGATGTTGCTGAAAACAGCACCACGCTCTTCTGTAAATACTGAAAGAACCTTCCAGCACAAGAGAAGAAGTATGTAGGTTAGAACATAAAAGTGTTCATTTGCAAATATGCAAAAGAAACACACATAAAAAAGAAATTTCTCTCATCGTTAAACACGACTGCCTCTGTGCGTACCTAGATGGATAAAGTCAGAGGGGGAAAATGTTATTTCTTTACTGTGATGTGTGCACACAGGTGTGTATAAGCAGTCTCACCAGATAGGGCTTGCACCATGGGTTGATCATGGGAGCTGAGAAGCTGAGCTTGAATCGTTTCCACCACTCGTCTGAACCTGCGACTCGGACCTGGAAATGCACCAAGACACACACGCTGGGTTAGGTATCATTCTAAAAACAATGATATATGTGCCTTGAGTTTCAGTAACAAGTATACTATTTTCAGACCACATTTTGCTGTGTTTAAAGATATTTTTAAAAAACGTTTTAACAATTAAATATAAAACTTTTCAGATGCATCTGTGCCCAATGCTACACGAAATACAGCCTTAAAATAAGTATTAATATCAACAAAACAAAATGTTAACATTTATGAAGTTTAATTCAATTACCAATTGAAGGGGTTAAATGTCCACTGCACTTGCCTGATATGAGGGTGAAAGTCACGCTGTAGATTCCTGTCTCCCTCCTGCCCTCCCTCTCGGTCCTCTCCCTGTCCCGCTCCCTCTCGCCCTCGGAGAAAGCAATGTCCACCTGGAACTTGACGGGCTTCTGGAAGACGGAGGGGCCGCCGGAGGACTTGTACTCGGCCCGAAAGCTGGTCTGGGAGAGGACGCTGTGACTGAGCGACGGGATCTGTGTGGTGGGGAGAGAGAGAAGAAGCAGAGAGACCGACAGACTTACGAGGCGGGAGAGGTACGGGGGCCAACGTGAGTATAGGGAGACAAAGGGTGAGGGTGAGGAGAAGAGAGAAAGAGTGAGCCATTGGTGAAAGCAAAGTGATCCATCAACATGCCACGAGTGAACAAGACTGAAAAAAAGAGAAAACTGAAATAATGAAAGAAATGAAGTGCGTACAGTATGAGAGCACGTGTGAAGTCCTTACAGCTAGTGAGAGCCATGCTTTCAACATACAAGCTTTGACAGTTAGAGGCGTGAAAGACAGACCACATCAGATACTCACAGACAGAAAGGCGTGGACGATGTCAGCTTTGACAGAACTCAGAGGTTTGTCTCTGATCACCACAAAGATCTGTTCCTCTTTCTCCAAGCCGATGAAGTTCCCAAACCACGACTTCTTAGCCAGCCTGGTAGCCAGACAAAAAAATAATAATAACACAGTATGAGCAAATACACAGAGCCATAGAAAACATCCAGGAGCACAAACACACAGCTTTATAATGTGAAGACAAGTGACACCTCAGCAATAATTTCTCTAAAGGAGTGCGACTTACTCAGGGCTGGATTCTGGTGTTAGACTGGACATGTCCTCTGATGTGGGAACTGAAAGAGACAAATCGCTCTTAAAATTCAAATTTATGTACAATATTAGATCTTTAGCTGGAAGCCAGAGGAAAAAAAGAATTGAGATGTAATCCATTGCCATTAAAGAGGTCTGGAATACTGAATGCTGAAACAGAAATAAATGTGTTAGAACGGAAGAAACCTTTTGAAACTGATGACCTACTTTAGTGTAGTTGTTCCACACCTGTGCAGATACTGGTGCATCTGTAAAAACACGACATAACTCCCACATAATATTAAAACAAAACTCACCCTGCAGTTTACGGCGATGGAAACGGGGTGAGCCCAGCAGGTTGTTCTTGAAAGAATTGAGGCGAGTCCTCCAGTGGGCAGAGCTGCTGGCCGCCATGCCGCTTCCCCCTCCTGGGCTGGAGGGCGGGGTCAGGGACAGCGAGCCCACCCCTCCCCCTCCCTCCGCCCGCGAGGAGGACGAGGACGAGGACGAGGAGGGCGGGGTGGAAGAGGGGTGGTGAGGGTGGTGGACAGGGGTGCCCAAGGGTGTGGGCAACGGAGAGCCCTGGGGAGTGACCTGCGGCACAGAGTGGGCAGAGTTTGGGTAGAAGCTCTTAGTCACTGACTTTAGGACAGAGGACGAGGGGAAGAAGAAACGGGGGATGGGTGACAGGAGCGGAGAAGGGGAGGGTGAGCGGGAGGATGGGTTGTGCAGAGGCAGGGATTTGATGGGCTGCAGATGGGGTCGGTCGGCAGGTCCCTTGGTGGGCAGGGTCTGGGTCTTTGGGTTGGGGGGAGCTTTGAGTTTGTCGTGAGCCCGTGCTGAGCGAGGAGTAGTGATGCTTCCCTGTTTGGGCTCCTTTGTGAGGGGGGTAGCGGTGGCAGAGGTGACGTCTGATTGGCTGAAAGTGAAGACGGGGCTCTGATAGGACTGGGGAGTGGGTTTGTGGGGTGGGAGAGATGGATAACAAGAAAGAGAAGGGATGGAACATGGAGAAAGGATGGAAATGAATATCATGCGTCATGACCACAAAGAGTGCATCTTGTGAGTAGTGAAAGTGTCAAATGCAACACTACCAGAGCTGACTATAAAAGCTTTCATTTGTATCTTATGTGAGTGAGGGTTTAGTGACAGTTGTGGCAGTGACAGGGTCAAGAATGCAGTGACAAAGGACAGTGGCAGTGAAGGTGTTACAGTGCAGTAATTGCTGGCAGTTACAGTTATTTATATCATTTACCATCTATGGACTGTTTTAATACAGTTAGGCTAGGAAAGCAAACTATCCCATAAACCAAAACAAATCATCTAGGCTCCATGTTAATTTTCTTAATGCATACAACCAGTTCATGCATGGTGAGGAAGAAAAATGACGTGAAGACAGAAGAAAAATACCACGCAAACCTCCTGTGGGGTGAGAGATTTAATATGAGGAACCGTTATTGTGATGATGTGTAAAAATGACTGAGGAGCTTGATAAATGCATATTTTAGTGGGTTTTGAAGTGTGGTTTGAATTTTTTAAAGCAGTTTAAATGCAGGGGAGGAGGCGATATCGGCAAAAAACACCATTGCTATAGTTATCAAAACATACCAATATTGATAGTTTATGTTATAATGAGAAAAGCATTCAAAATTATATGTAAAAAGTTAAAGACATGTTCATACAATTTAATCTAATAGTTTATATGGTTAAAAAACAAAACAATGATTGTAAAATGTTATAATATGTTTATTATTAATAAGTATTTTAATAAGGCACCCGACTATTGTCTTAAGAGAGACTTGAAGATTTGTGAAGCTATCCTTTAACTGTAGAGGTACTAGGTTACAGGGAGGAGTTAAATAATACAAATTAATGTTGGAAATTCAATATTTGATCATGCATGCTTGTATCATGTTCAAAGACAGTGCAGGTAATCAGTGCAGCAACAGTTATGTGTGTAAAGTTGGCCAACAGGCCCTTACCCTGGGACTGCTGAGAGGGCTGGAGGAGAGACCAGTTGATGCTCCACTGACCGAGCGAGACCTGACAAAGAGACCAGAGGTGACATGATTGTCAAAAAAGACAACAAGAAACTGTGTGAGACGGAATGCATTCTTGGTATTTAACGTTTATTGTATACGTGTAAGCACAATAAACTGTACCTCTGGCTGTGTGCAGCTGTGTCCAGGGCCCTGCGAGGCGGGGTAGGAGACCCCTGTTCAGTAACACTCAGCACCTCCAGGCTTTTCCTCTCCGGGCGGCAGCGGCCATGGCGTGTCAGCATAGGAGAGTCAACGCGCTTTCGAGGAGGGTCTGCTGAAGAGCGCCACAGGATTTACCAACATCAGTTTTAGCAGATTAAAGTTTATGTTAAAGCTGCATTTTTTAATGACATTACATAATAAATTGTACAACTGCCATAAAGGAATAAGACCACTCTGAAAAAGATGGTTTGTTTTTTTCCCATGGCAGAAGAATTGTTAAAGTGTTAAAATAAAAAACACATTTCTAAGAAATCCTACTGCTTCTTGTTAGTAAGAGATGTTGCTGTGTCTTCACCATACTGCTCCCTGTCGTCACTCTGTCACTATGCATTTATTTTCTCTTTTGCAGCTCTGAAAAGTATAATAATGTTGAACGTGATTTTTCCGCAGGCCTTTCGCTCATTGCACCATCTGTGACTGTGATAAACTTAGCTTCATTTGTACTGGCAGAATAGCTACCCTCTCCCAGTTTTGTCCCACAGAGAAATCTTGCAGATGTCCTGCGAAACATTATAAAAGACAAATGTGACTTGTTGTTGGTTAAATGTTGCATATGGTTCTATAAAAATTCCATCATTTAACATTATTTTAAAAGACAAAACTAGAGAGGATTTTTGCCAACAAAGCCAAACCCAACAAGAGGGCACTTGGACACAAACGTCTGTCTTCCATATTGATTTATGTTTTATTGTTAATGGTGGAAATCACAGTAACTGATTCTTAGGATGATGGCTATTAGTGCAAAATATTTCATCCAAATCTTAATAACGTATAAAACATAATCTCAAATAATCCTAAATTCATTGGCAGAAGTAATGAGTACCTGTGTACGGCCAGACTCACAGACTGTAGTACAACGTCTTCTCAGAAACTGAGGCTGAGAAAAGCAGCTCCCTATCTTGAGTGGATCCCTCCTGCCCCCTAGTGACTGACCTACGTCATTGCGCGGAGGTAAGTCCTCATCCTCATAGCTGGGGTAGCGCTCTTTCCTGTCCAGCAGTAGGTAATAGATCATCTTCTCCTGGTTTTCTCTGCGACAAACAGAGAGAAAGAAAGAAACTCATTGGATGATTTGTGAAAATGTGGAAAGAATGATGTAGAGTGGAGCAATATGTGATTAGAGTGGGTAACCAAGCTAAAAAGTCTGTGTAGAAAACATTTGCAGGTTGAGGCAAGTGAAGTGACTGCACCATACAGCCACGAGGCTGGCTTTTAACAGGGCTCTTTCTTAGAGAGACAAAGGCTGATGACATAGACCATCAATTTATGGACACACATACGTATTCCATATGTCAGAAGATCTTTACAAAACAGTTCAATCTATTTAACTGATGTTCATCCACTGCTCTCCACCAAAACATATATTTACTGTAACAGACTGGACAGAATTGTCATCTGTGCACCTCAACATGTGGCCACATACTTACGCCTTTTCATACTGTGTTCCATACTACTGTATGTTCAGGAACTGAATCCTCCAAAGGCTGCAGTAATTGACTCAATACGTCATAACAAGCCAACAAAATGTAGACTTTTTTTTAGCTCAAACCAGTTTATCATTTGAAGTCCTCAATATTACTTTGTTGTGATAAACCTGATATTTTTCTTTACTTGATAAAGCTGACAAGCAGCATCTGACTGCACCATTACTTTGATATTTGTGAGGCTAGATCATATTTTCTGGGCAGGACATGAAAGCCCGTTGTCACGGGCCTTATCCTTTGGAGGATCTAGTCCCTGAATTTGGACACAGCTTCAGCCCATCCACCATCTTGCGTGCTTTAACCCTGTGGCAAGTCAGTCAACCTGACTCAGAACAGGAGTTTCACATGACATGATGGAGAGGAAACCATATCCCCTCTCCGCTTTCAGACAACACTCAAAATGTCTATCCACAATACACAGGCGTCAATAAAAATCAGATGCTGAGTCTTTAAGTACATAATAATAAACATAATAATGTGCAACTTGTACTTTTTAATTGTTGCTGACACTGTGAGAAGTATTATATGTTTTTAATATGTTTGCTAATGTTGTTTACATTCTCCTCCATGTACGTAAATGAAGTAGACAAAATAGTATAACACCTTTCGGTATAATGCAGTTTTCAAATCATACCATACCATAGCCTCATAACTGTCCATTTTAAGTAAAGGAGAAGTGTGTTCATTGTGTGGCTATTGCATTGCATTATGTTTCACAAGTCCTGGTCACTCAGTGTACAATTGGGGACACTGAGAAGAACAGTCATGTTTAGAGTTAGAGAAAAATACTTACTCTTCACATTGCAAATCACGTGTGAGCTTGACTCGGTCTCGGAAACAACCCAGCGAGTGCATGCTGTCCAACACATCTGGGTCCAGCTCAGTCAGGGACAAGATTCGTCTCACACACACTCGCCTGGGAGGAGGCTGCTCAGGACACGGCTCATTACGACCACCCCTTGGAGCCACACACACACACAGACACACACACACGCACACACACAGAGAGACACATAACGTATGATGCCACATCTCTTTAAATGAGTATTTCATTCAACAATCAAGGACGTAAAAATGAACGTATACTCACAGATACCAGGCATGTTTCTGGATGGCCTCTAGCTGTAAGGGGCGACAGGGCAGATGGGGCCATTAGTTTCTACAGTCTGTTAACAGCCAGATGGCCACAGAGCTGTGCTGGGTAAACAGTTCACACCAGATACTTTTTTCACATGCACAAAAGACACCTCATCAGTTCTGAATATTGTATATTTAAATCACATGTTTATTGTTTTTGAGAATATAACTCATATAAAGCATGCATCACTAAGTGTGCTAGAGATCAGTTATACATTTGATGCTGGTAGTGAACACTGACATTCTGACAACCTGGCGTGAATGCAACTAAAACACACTGATGATGCAATCACCCAATGTAAATGCAACTTTGTCTCTAATCCACGTCAGCTATGATCATTACAATGCTAGAGGGCAGATCCAGCTACAAAGTGCAAAAGCCCTAACAAAACTAAAAATGATTAATATCAATGACAGCAGTCCAGTGAAGCTGCTCTCTTCAAATCCCTATATATGGAAAAGAGAGGAAGGAGAGGTGATCCCAATTTAATGTGGACAATTTAACGCAGGTGTAAATCTGACTAAATGATCTCTGGGTACAGTCAGCATATGAGACTTGTATTCATTCCAGGTGTTTAGGCGCCATTCAAACCCCCTGTGTGTGAGCCAAATGTGAGCACAATCTCGTACCGTGAGCCTCTTCTCGGGGTTGACCTCAATCATGCCCTTAAGCAGGGACTGGCAGTCCGGGGGGATGAAATGGGGCATGTGGAACACCCCGCTCTTCACCTTCTCCAGGAGCTGGCGTAAATTGTCATGGTCAAAAGGCAGGGCCCCCTGCAGGAGAAGAAGAGAGGGGAAGAAGGAGAAAGGAAGGAGAAGTAAGAAAGAACTGCAAACACATGAGGGGATGTTTAGAACAGGGACCAAACTGTATTGTGAAAACAGGAGTAAAAGCCTTACCACCAGTAGAGCAAAGAGGATGACCCCACAGCTCCATACATCTGCTCTCCGCCCATCATATTTCTCCCCCTGCCAAACAGAGAATCCCCATGAATTCCCCATAATTTCAGCTCATTTAAAGCTTATCCAAGACTATATGCTGTCTTTCAAGAAATCTCTGTCAAAAGAAACACTGTAATCCATTATAATCCAGCATTTAGACAATATCAATCCAAAGATTGTTCATTGATAGAACTGGATAATCTTCTTGTATGCTGAGTGCCGTCAAGAATCACTCTTACTAAAGATGAGCCTTCTTAAAAACAAACCAATTGAAAGACTCTATGTTCCATTAATACTTTCATGAGTTTGAAACAATTAGTGATGTTTTTGTGTTTAGCTCATGTAGCTTTGTAACCATGTATTTGACGCTAAATTAATAATTTATTAACATCATTTGCTCTTATATATATTTATATTACAGGTACCAACATTTGAGGAAGGCACTGTGCAAAAGCAGAACACTTACCCGTATAACTTCAGGGCAAGCATAATGTGGTGATCTAAAATGAAAGAGAAAGCAACATTACTATGCTTACAATTCTGGAAGAATGGGCAGCAATACTAGTAATAGTAAAACTAAAGCACGCACACACCTGTATACAGTATAGGCACATCTATAACTGTTTTTTTGTTTTGTGATGTCTTTAGCCTCTATGGCAACTACTGTACTCTTTATGGTGAAGAATATATTATGTAATATGCATAGATTTACATTGCAATTTCCTGAAAGACAAAATATGACTCTTTTTCAGTGCGTATACATTATTTATGAGCACATTCACAGAGTTGGTACTCACCCACAGCTGGTCTCTAACAGACTGTCTCCCACCTGTAGGGAGGCCATGCCAAAGTCGGCAATACGGATGTTGTTCTTCTCATCCAGGAGCAAGTTCTCAGGCTTCAGGTCTCTGTGACTGCACAAATATAACAGGTACTATTAGTCTGCTAGTGCTGATTGTGGCATTTCAGCTTAACTGTGACTGCAAGAGTTTGAAATAAACGTGGCTTTAATATTGGTTCATAATACAGAATCACAAGTTTTTCCGCTCATTTAATGAAAAGTGCCTGCAAACATCAAGAAAGTATTAAAGATGTTGTTGCTGACTAAGGAAGCAGTAACTTCTGACTTATTTTGCCATGACACATCAAATAGGCTGTGATTCTTTATTGTTTAAAGAGTGGGCTATGAATTAACAAAAGTGGAGCCAAATGGTTTCTTTTAATCTTTGTAAGTTAGCAGAGGAACCCAAACCATCACCCTACACATGACCTACACCCCCATTTAAGAACCACTGTGCTCTATGCAAAAACTAACCAGATGGAATGACTGTGGCAGAAATCCAAAGCAGAGATGATCTGCCTGAAGAACTTCCTGGCCTCTTTTGGAGTCAGCCGGCCCTTCTTCACCAGGTAGTCAAACAACTCTCCTCCTGACACATGCTCCAACACCAGGTACCTGTCGACACACAGGTACAACAGTGTGATTTAAAACCTTCATCTCTAAGAGACAGGAGGAGAGAAAAAAGGGAAAAATATAAATCTAACCACCATCACTTTATGATGTTGGATTCTAGGACCACAATATTGAGATGAAATCTTGTCATTTATCTTTTCTTACATACTCACTTTCAGACAACCTGCTTTAAAACATTTTGGGGAGTATCTTTCCTCAAGATAGATCAAAAAACTTTTCGGAATAATTGTAAGAGATGAAGGAAAAGTGAGAATAAGAGTGATGAGAGCAAATTAATATAGTTCTTAGAGGAATATTAATACCCATCCATTCCACTCCAAAGTTCAGTATTCAGAAACAAAAAGCATGCAGACTGCACTGAGCCCATTTGTGAGGATCTTCTGAATGCAGAGGGAACTCACAGATATTTGTTATTCTCGTAAACATCATGCAGCTTCAACACATGCGGATGCTCAATCAGTTTCAGAATGGCAATCTCCCTCTCCACCTGGTTAGAGAGAAGAGACACATATGGAAAAAGAGACAGAAAGAGATAAAGATACTAAAGCAGAGCACACAAGCCACTCAGTGTCATTTTTGAAGCAATAGAACAGAGGGTAATTATTTAACTAATACAGAAGTTAAATATAGAGAATATGGAGCAGTTTGTGGACAGCATAACACACCTTGCTATATACAAAATTAGCATTGTTATTGTCACTGTGAGCAGCAACCTCAACAGCGTCATACTGTACCTTCATCAGGACTGACTCAGACAGCTTCTCTCTGTTGACTATTTTGATCGCTACCTTCTGAGCCGTAATACAATGGATCCCGAGCTTGACCAGTCCTGAAAGACAAGAATGAAAGAGACGTAAAGAGGCAGAAATAAGAGACAGACGGGCATGACATAAAGAAGGAGGCATCATCTACAGCATTTCATTTTATATAAAATAGTAGTTTTAAATCCATTAAATATTTTATAGTCAAAAACAGTTTGGTGTACTCACCTGTCTGTCCCTTCCCCAGTGTTTTTTCCAGTCGGTAGGGCCCAACATATTGAGCTGACTGACTTAGAGACAGTTCCTTACTCATACTGCTCTTACTGGAGGCTAATGCACTACTACTACTACTACTACTACTACTACTACTACACTGTGGTTATTGCAATTACTGTGATATTATACAGCTTATACAGAAGTTACTGTGGGATATAAGATGGTGCTCAACTTAGAAGAAGGACTACCTTTTATTTCAGTGATAACACTGCCACTCTGAAGTTACTGGGCGAACGTGTAAAAAATGCACAAGTCAAACTGGTGCTGATTTACAACATCTGGATGATAAATGAGCACTCTTCATCTAAACCTGGTTAATAAACATAGCTAAATATTCTTGCCTTTTTGTTCTGAAGCACGGCAAACATGTATAACATTGATATTTAACAAAACAGCTTGCAAGTGGTTGATTAAAGCAGAGAAACTGAGATGACAATAAGTAACTAGGCTGATTTATGCGTTAAATACTGACCACTACCCTAATGATAAACATGGCAAGGTAGGCAAACGAATGAGGTTTTCTTCTGTACATTAGCTTATTTGTATAACTTGCTCCGTGTTACATGTATGACGTTAACTATAAATGACGGTTAATAAGAAAATTATCGCAGAGTAACGTTAACCTTATATAGCCTTAAAACAATCAAGTTTTGTCACGTCCGCCGCAAATATGTGTCATTTGCTGGTTGAGTCCACCGACCAAACGTCAAATACGCCAAGTGGACGTTAGCACTGAAGATTAAATCAATTTAATTCTCTCTGTCAGGCCTGTTTTTACAGGTGCAACAACATGCTATTGTAGCCTCGCCGCCACTCTCCCACAGAGCAGCGAGGCTAGCTTAGCCTCAACGCCTCGACCGACGGCCGCCTGTCAAAAAAACCGACACCTCCTGAAGTTTCCAGGCATCGCCAAACGGTAAGATTTATCACACGGCCGCCGCATGCTCGCAGTATTTCCTCGCGAAACAACCATCTTTGGCGTAGCGTAGTCCTCCCCCTCCCTGTCTCTCCCCGTCTCTCCCTCTCTACATCCCTGCAAGTAGCGGATCACAGCATCTTCTCCTCTCTCCTTTGGCGTGTCCTCCTCCCTCACCGGCGGATACACAGGTAAAAAAAAAACAAAAAAACCCCCCCACAGATATCCGCAGATCAGCCCGCACTATTATCGACCGCCTTATCCCCCTCCTCACTTCTGATAATAGTTCACGCAGGGTAAAGGGCCCCTTGTATTATACTCCCTTCGGTTTTCTTGCCGTAAATCGATATTTTCTCTCTCCTCTTCCTTCCTTCGTCTCACTCGCATCAGCATCCGGGTCCCACTCTCTCTCCATCCTCCTCCTCCTCCTCCTCCCGATCATCTTCCTCAAAATACGCTTATCTCTGCATTCACCTCGGCACCGGCCCCACTGTGCGGACACCCCCCTCGCTGCTATTATGAAAGACGTTTGTAAACATCGCCAGAGGCCGCGGATGGGACGCTGCCTGTGAGGGGATGCTGGGGTGCTTGGGCCCGGCTCTGGCCTTTCAGAATCACTGGTGTCCCCCAGGTGCCATTTGTTTTCAGTGTGATTTGATATGAGGTTTAACATTTGAGGTGTAGCATAACTTATAGGTGTAACTCAGAGAATTTAATGGCACGCCGTTGTGGAAGAAGCATTGGGATTTTTTACTTAGGCCTTAGTAAAAAAACAAAGAAAATGCCTTAATGTAAAAATATAACCCTGACTACTCCTTCAGTCCTGCATTCATATTCATTATACGCAAGTAGAAGTTCAGAAGTATTAGCAGCAAAATGTACAAATGTATCAAAAATGAAAGTATTCATTAAGTGGCAGAATTGCCCCTGCTATACTATACTAATGGATTGTTATTATTAGGCTACTATGCAAAAAGGATTTTAATGTTGGGCTGGGTGAGCCTATTTTAATAATTGTTTTTGTACTATTGAACAATTGAATCTATAAAAATGTATCATATTTTGTAAGATGATCATATGTTTTGTACTGTATGTAAAACCTTAATGTTCGAACTAAATTTTATAGAAGTCAAATAAATGTGGTGGTAAGAATAATAGGGGGAAAAAACACCATAATAACCTCTACAGCAGCACACTGAAACCCACACTAAACAAATATTTTCTGATGAGCACACATACCTCATGGGTGACCAATCACACCTCATCTGGAGAGGAAACTGAAAAGACAAGTGTTGGGTGTTGATTTAAATGAATCACACAGAGATGACAGTTTTATAAAAAAAAACAAAAAAACAGGGTAAGTAGGACATTTGAATGTATCATCTGTAAAGTGCCTTGAAAAATCTCTAAAATCTATATTTGAAATGTTGTGTGTGGGCGGATAATTCCCCAAAGCCCATCTTCATCTGCGCCTAGCCGGTTGATTTGCACACAGCCAGAAGGATTTGTCTCCAAACATGGAGCAGAACAGAAAAGATACTCATCCTACCATTTTCTGGTTCGTTCTGATGAGACAGTCTTTTGAGATTAAAATACGTCAGTGCAATGAAAATAAGTAGGCCTAAATCAGTGTCGTGAACAACAAATGAGTAAAGTCTACCTTAATGGAAAATAACAAACAAGTATACACTTAAAACAGATACACTGTAAAAAAAAAAAAAAAAAAAACTTTAAAAAAAGAAATCATGCTTTGTTTGGGTTTCCCACAAGCAGTATTTCAAATAAAAGAATAGAGGCAACAAGGGAGTCCAAGAAGCAAAGCTGGGGGAAGAAAAAGTAGGACAAAACTTCTGTCTGCAGTTGTAAGGTTTTGAGGACAGAATGAAGTTTGCCTTAACCATAGAGCTGCAAACATACTGTATGCCTTAGTTTTCTTTCACAATTAAACGCTCCTTCATGTGAATTCTGTCTCAACCAGAGCTTGAACCTCTGTCCTCTACAGTTACACAGGAGGTTATTCTGTAACTGCCGGCTTGTGAGTAAATCCCTTTGGTTCCCAAACACCTTTTCCTCCCAGCTCTACTGAGAACAAGGAACTCTGGAAAAACTTCTCTTCCATGTCATGTCTCCAGTCTACTCTTTGTGCATTCCCACATTCCCCACACTCGTTGCCAGAGCTCAGACTGGAAAAGTGACATTAGACTGCTGAGTGCAGGTACTAATGTGAGGATTAAGCAGAGATTAACGAGCTCTTCTTAATTCCATTAAGAGTAACTATTCCATGAAGAAGCCTATACACTCGGCCAGTGGAGAGGTTCCAACAGCCAGTACATCTAATAATTTAAGAACATTGCTGATATACAGTAATAACATCTGTGATTACCAAAAACAAAAAAACAAAAACAAAACAATACACTGTATGTGGTAAATGGTCAAGCTTTTGTTTATTGTATTTGTGTGCATAAAAATTTACAATGTATAGATAATAAGTGTTATAGCATAGTCCATGGAGTCCAATGGAGTTATAACAGTTATGAAAAAAAAAGTTTCACATTGACAGTATACAGTATCAGAAGCTCAGTATCATCACCCCCTCTTCAGTTTTTCAGATGGTTCGATCCAGTGCAATACGCAAGGAAGGGAATACTGGGAAAGTGGAGGACGTTGATAAAGGGAAGCTGTGATTACAAAAAAAATCAAAGATGGAAAAAGTTATGAGACTGCACTATCATAGGTATAAAATGTGACAAAATATGTGATTCAAATACAATACAATACAATTTGGCATCAAAGGTATATTCACCCAACAACAGGCACACAGTTTCTATAGAATGATATAAAATAAAACATGGAATTGAACCACGTGGGACTTGACAGAGTTATGGACATTTCGTAAGTGCTACTACTTGAAATAAAGATTGAGAAAAAAGCTCAAACACTCCTTCACAAAGCCAGTAACTTACATTGTAAATGGACCACCTTACTTATAATTTTCACAATATCATTTGCCATTTCAGTATCCAATTTTCTTTTTCAGTTTCAGTTTTCTTTAATGGACTGATTTTGACTTGTTTATTTTCCATTTTCTATTTTAACTGTAGTCTAATTCTGGGTAAAATGACTCTCCATAAGCTTCAGTGTTCATCTCCTCATGAACTCCCTGATGGCATTCTTGGTTATGTTTTTAAACAGAAAAACTGCCTGATTAGCACCATGGTTAACGGTTTTGTAGCTTTGAAAGATTCGTATTCTTGATTACAAGCACTGATTGTGTGAGACCATTGGACTTATGTTTTATGGTTTTTGGCTCTTTATTCAGGAATAAAAATGTTGTTTGTAGTCACTTGTGTGAGCTTACATTTTATTAAGATGCATTTCCTTATGTATTATGATCCCTCAGACAGGGTTTTTATACAGGCCTGGAAGGCATCTATCAGATCTTTACAGTCCTCTGCTCCCTTCCCTCTGACACTGAAACACAAAGCCAGATTTACAAAACACACTTACCACTCTCTGCACATGTAGCTGGGTTATTCTCTTTTGTTATATAAGGGTTTAAGTTAAAATTGTGCAAATTACATGATGATAAAGGAACACATTAGAAGTTATATCACCTGAAACTGTGTGGCAGACATAAGTACTCTAAATTTAGTCTACATGTGCATCAAAGGGATTATCACAGTACAGCCTGATAATATAGCATTTCAACTCAAAGCCCCACTGCTGCTCTTATCTGCATTTGGTGAAGTACGAGAACAAGAGTGAGTAATCTGCACAGCAGCTCCACTAAGACTAATCACCGCCGCACATGGACACACACCAAATGTCTGTCGCTTCTTGCATGCATGTAACACGAACCAACAGTCTGGTATGCTCTGCCTGGTCCTCTGCAATAGGTCATACATGTGGAAGCCTATTTTAAACCACAGGTCTATTTATGCTTCTCAAGACATTTATGTTTATTATTGTAAAGGCCCTCTGTAAATGTCACTACACTTACTCCTGTGATGTAGAGTGCATTTAATGGAAGATGTGAACAAGTATTCTACATGAACTCCAATCAGACTTACAAGTTGAGCCCAGATGAGAAGTTGATATGAATACACTTGATGTCATGCATAGAACTCAATAAGTGATGAATGAGAATGGCCAAAAGGATGTAATGGAAAGTGACCAGTATTTAGCTGGAACCCAAACACAGTTAATTAATCTTCCTTGAGGGCACTAAGTTATACAAAGACACTCTGCACAGGCACTTACACTCACCAAAGTCTGCCACACTGGCTGGAGAAAATTTAATGAATCATTTTTAGAATTTTGAATGTATATATATTTGTATAAATACCACTTTCAGCATGTATAATTGTACATCATTGCTGTCAGAACTCACCATTTGTCAACGTCCTCTTTGATAACCTGGCATGCTGCTGGCACAGCTTCGTTAAAATCTGGCATTTTTACAGAAGAGAGCTGGAGTTTGTGGAGGTGCGCTGTTGCAAGAGCTGCAGTCAAGTATGGTTACAGATTAGTTACAGAGATGGAGGGAAAGACAGCAAGGGAGGGAGGGAGGAGGCATGACAGTGGCCTTGTATGATAAGCTCGAAAGAGAGAATCTAGAATCTGATCACATGCAAGAGATAACTCAGGAGAAAGCCTAAAGCTTGATTTGAAATTCTTACTTTATTATCTAGTCTTACCATTTATTTTACTTACCTTTGTCTCTGATATTCTTTTCCATTTATGCACATCAACCCATATAATTTAGGTATTCTTAAATTCTTTTATCCCTGTCCTTTGTTTTACCGTCTTTCTAATGAATATACAGCTAGCTAACCTTTTGAGTCAGGCATTATGCATTACAAAGGCCTCATAATGCATCTAAAATACTCACTCCAGGGGAGGGCCTTTTCCTGAAAAGAGACTGGGGAGCCTGACTTTATTTTACACTGTTGGCTTAGGAGGCTGAGCTGACAGTTGTAGCATTTGTTTAACCAATAAAATGTTGAATTAGCACTGAACATGTCATTGGAGGTGATGCAATAATCTAAAAATAATCCAGAATTTTGAGGCTTTTAAAGATAAAAATAAAAGCAGATGTGGGTAGCATTAGTGAGTAACTTTCCCCCCCCACAGTCAAAGGTTTTTCATCGTACATCAGCAAACCTCTTGTGAACACATCTGCTTCAGTAGTTCATTTACAGCAAATCAGAACAATGACAACATGTATTGTGTCCTCTTTCATAATTATACTGTCAACTGAAAATGAAAGAAAATCACCCACTTATGTCTTGTGATGTTTTCTATGTATCTGTAACACATACATTAATCCTATCCAACAGTGAGATACTCCCAAAAGACTAGGTAAGATAAGACCAATTCTTAGTATATAGACTTTATTCATATTTATGGGTCCTCTAAGTCTAAGGATAATTAATTTACTCCACTTTTTTAAGACGGTGGTCACAATTTATTTTAATAAAATATATAATAATTATGTAAAAGTTTACCTAGGGTTTGGATGGATTTTAAATCTACATTTTTGAGTAAGGTTTGCCTGAATCAGCTAAATATGATATGCTTTGTCTCCCATGTTTTGCACATATGATGACACAGTGCCTCAAAAAGTACAAATGTTTAAATAGATAATGTTGTAGTCACTACTTAGCAGAAATACTGTAAATTTTACAGTATTTTAGAAACAGACTTTAACTTCACCACTAGAGGGCAACAGACACTGATATACACCAGTCTATGATATACACACAATGATGAATTTCTGGACAAATGGGGCTCGAGTGTGCGCGTCATTATTACCTGTAAACAAAAGGGATCGCATTTAAATTCAGCAATATTAACTAGTTTAGATGCCCGTTCACCTATTGTAACATATTTCTATTATCTGATCTTGGTAGATGCGTGCAGTTGGAGATAGGGACAAGTTTATACGACGCTCATGCCAATTACAGTATCTCAGAAAACCCTGGTCAAACACCAAAGATATAAAATATGAGCAAGAGCAAAGCATCTCTCCATCTCAGTGTTTCCTCCTCCTTTATAATGACCATAAAAGCCAGTGTGCCATCTGGTGGCGAACAAATCAAGTGCATATGGGGTCTGGCAGACAGGTTCTCCAAATAATAAAATTAGTAACAAAAAAAAAGAAAAGAAAAGAAAGACCTAAAAGAAGGCCTCGGTATCTTTAAGAATTTTAGCATATCTAAAGGGAGAAAATACCCCCATTTTGTCATGCTAATTATAGGCGAACTGCAGCCTATTTAATTAACCATCCGATTGGAGGCAGGAGCAGGCATTGCCACTGTCTCTCAAACAGGCTGCACAATTTGGAGGCGAATTTGCAAAGTGACTGCTAGAGCCCTACATAAATCTGGTTATTACTGGAAATATTTTTGCACTCGAATGCCTCTCAGCCAATCGCAGCGTTCAATACCAACAGCTGACTATTCTTGTTCGCGTAAAATGTAGTCTAAATTAATAATCAGCCTAAGAATAAGATGAAAATCTGGAAAAGCACGCAGGACCGGCTGGCAGAAGGAAGGCCGGTGAATGGAGGTCACCGCAGACACTGAGTGAGTCTCCGCGGTGAAACGGCGAAGGGGAGAGGGAGGACGGACAGCGGCCAGCCGCCTTCAAAAATGGCGTCTCCGGAGGAAAATGAGTAAAAAATATTAAAACGCGGCCTGTTTTCTTTACACTTCCTCGTTCGGTATTTATGTTTTGTTTGTTTTTTTAGTACTCTGGCTGTATTTTTTTTTTTCCCCCGGTGTGAGCGAACTCGTCGTCGCTTTTACTTGAACGACCAAAGAAAGCAGAAATAAGGGGGAGCGAGCGTTTGGGGAAATAAAGGCAGCCGTGTTTTATTTTGATGCGTCGTTACTGACAGCTAGCATCTGCTGCTAGCCCGCAGCTCTGCTCCGGAGGGGGGTGGGAACGATTTGCATGCAACGAAGGAAAAAAAGAAAAAAGAAAAAGAAAAAAAACCCCCCACAGATTTTGAAATTGGGGATTTCTTCGCTCGTGTGTGCGGGGGGAATGGTTGCTGCTACCAACGTGGCCCGTCGATTGCAATCTTTTCTGGTGCTAGCAGCGTAGCGGAGACTAGCCCCGAAGAAAGGGGAGGAGAGACGGCGAGAAAGGACGCATTCAAATCAAATGTTTATCAGCAATTCGTCCATCACCGGCAAAATCCGCGGCACCTTCATCATGACCGTGACTGCTTTTGGACTAAATCTGCATTCGTGGAAATGATATATGTGAAAGGCGTAGGAAAAGGAGAAAGGCTGGCTTTTTTTGGAGGTGGTTGGATTATAACCCCGTAGACCCCCCTCTTTTTTCATCCAGCTTTCTCCTCCTCCCCTCCATTTCTCTTTCAATATGCTGTTTTCCACTCCTGAGGACTTGCTTATGAAACCGGGGAAAATAGCCTGAAACCGAGAACGGGAAAGACTGGATTTTTTTTCTCCCCCCTCCTCCGTAATCTGCTCTGCGACTGTTGTCGTTGCTTTCGTCCTCATCGCACACATTGTACATCACATAAATGGATAGAAATTACCCGGGAACAGGATTTGGCGATTTGGGCGCAGGAGCAGGATGGAGTTACGAGAGGTCGGCAAAAGCAAGGTATGCACTGGATTCAGACAATGTGCATGCATCACTGGTACTTGGCGGGGCACGGTGTGGGCCATGTAAACAAATTGTCGCCACTGGGTTTATATATATATATATATATATATATATATATATATATATATATATATAGTGCCATGCCTTGCCATTATGCGGAGTGCATTGTCACCTAAACAGTTGCGTAGTAATAATATTATAAACGGGAATGGAGCAGTGGGCGGGGTGGAGAAAGGAAAGGTTGGGGATATGAATTGAATGATTGACAGACGTAGGCTTTAGGTGGACCTGGTGGGGGTATGTCTGGAGCATCCATAGGAATTATTGTTCCCTGTGTGCAGGCCTGGAAGCAGACCACGATGGATAAATTCAGTGGACTGATAGCAACTGCGAAGTGCAGACGCAGCAAACCCCTCACAGCAGCCCCCCTGACAGACATCAACAAGAACTGATGCGCGTTAGCCGGGGAGATCACATTAAATGTTTTTAAATTGTTGCGTTGTGAAGGAAGACGGGGAACAAAAATCCCACCGTGGAGGTGGTGCCACACTCCCAAAACTGAGATTTCTAATGCATTTTTGCCCAGTCGTGATCTAAGATAATTGGATGGTTTGTGTTAATTTGCATAATTAAATTGCGGAATATTCCCACTGCATCAAACTCGCAATTTGCTGTTTCTCTAAAATGAAAAAAATGAGGGCAGGGCGAATTAATAAGATGATGAAAATTGCCTGAACTGTGCAAGATAGCTCTGTCTTTTAGCTTTACGTTAGCCTGCAAGCTAGCGTTATGTTGAGGCCCGTGTACGCAAGCATCGTTCCCTCCTATTTAGCTGCACATCCTTGAGATATTTTGACCCAGAGTTATAGCCTGATCATGGTCAAAAACCACCATGCTCCTATGGAGAGTGATATTTGGCTAAACAAACCAGGCTGGTTGCTGGTGTTTGCATGCAGCTTAGCGTGCATTTGCGTCGACTTGCACCATCCAGCTGTTAGCTACATCAACATAATCAATGGTTGCGGACAAATTAGTCGTTTGTCTTTGGTATAAATTGAGGAAACTGTTTTTTTTTTTACTTGGCCCAATTCTGCACATTGGTTACCGGTGGTTTATTTACGCGTAAAAGCCTGGCCATGCAGTTTGGGCCTAGTCTCTGCATTTCTACCATAGCTGCTGTGCATTGCTGCTAGGCGGTGCTACCAGCAGCAAAAATGCTAGCATGTTATGTGGCCAGCCAGCCAGCCAGCCAGCCACGCATTTCATCTGTCTTTGGTAAAGCGAAGTTCTGCAACTGGTAAATCCTCAGCATTGAACAAGAAGCTTATTTAGTTTGTAAATTTCTAAATGATGTAGTGGCTGGGTCTTGTGGGTCCATTATAATAATTGCAAATTATCCATCCCATTATTTTTGCATGACACTTCCTTTGCTGGTTTGACAGATTCGCATCTACTGTAATACACTTTGATATAGTGCCCATGTATGTGATTCTGTCATGGCTAATTCATTTAGATATTGATCGGAAAGATAATCTTTCCCCTTAACTTCAAATATAAATCAGACTCATCAGGGATGTTGGTTTTCACATGGAGGCTACTGTTGAGAAGTTGCATATGGACACCAAACAAATGACCAGCCTAGAGTTGACATCTGATGTGTGAATTTTTAATTGAAGAACAATTTACTTGCATGTTAGATTTTGTGTATTTTAAAAGTGACCCAAGCCTAGAAAGTCTTTTCTCAAGGGTCACATTTTGGGAATAGATTAGGTTTACGTAAATGTACTCTGAAATTAATGACACTTCACACTCCCCCCACTACCCTTCCTCCATAGTCTTGTATATGGGAGTTCTAGATCATCCCACCCTGAATCTGAGCTCCTTCACCGACAAGCCTACGCCACCCCACACCCTCTGCAGGGCTATGCCACCAATCACCACCCAGGGAGCTCTGGCCAAGGCGGGGCTTGGGGAGCAGCTGGACGGAGTTTGGGTGAGATAAATGTCATACCTTCCATGTCACCACCATAAGGGGCCCCAGCAATGAATTATTCTGTCTGTCCATGCAGGCCCTGGTAGATAATTGTCATTGAAAAATGTGCACATTATAGCTCAATTGAGTTGAAGCCCTAGGCCTAATTTCAGAAAAAGCCTGTAGTCACAGCATTCATTCTCATGCAGTTTACCACAGTTTACCGATATCTTAAGAGCAGGCTTGCCAATTAAACTTAGATTTTTAGAGAAGATTAAATCAGGATGCTGAAATCCTTTATTTTATTTTATTTTTTTCTGATTATGAATGAAGATTTCATCTACATCTCTGCAACTAGCTGTTAATATTTGCATTCTTAATTAATCAATTTTCATGTTTCTGTCTTTCCTTCCCAAAGGTCTGTCGGGGCTCTTTGACACTGGCCTGCACCATGCCAGCCCCTCTGCCCCCGATGCCTCTGTCATGAATCTGATCTCGGCCCTGGAGTCACGGGGTCCCCAGCCTCCACCCTCTGCCTCCTCCCTTCTCTCCCAGTTCCGCACGCCATCCTGGCAGACAGGTGGGGCTGTGTTAGATCTTCCCTCATGTGTTGACATTCAGACAGGCCCCACAGTCAATATGACATTTAAAGAACCTCCCAATGTTTGGTTGCATTATTATTCTGACAGTGTTGCTACTTGAGCATTTTCATATAAAATTTACAGTACTTGTTAACAGTCCTACTCTTGAATACTTTTTAAATACTCTTCATTGCTTTCATTATTTTGTAATTTAAATGACAGCTTGATGGATACTGAGTAATTTTGCAATATGTCTTCCTTTTCTTAACAGCGATGCACACACCTGCTCCACCTGAACTATTCATCTCTGGAGCCCTTCCTGGCTCTGGCTCCTTCCCCTCCTCCTCAGCTCTCTCAGCCTATCAGCATCCAGCATCCTTCTCCAGCCGCTCTTTCCCTGCTGCCTCCCTTTCCCTCCAGGACACGCCCACATTCAGTCCCACATCTAATGGCCTGCTCTCCCCACATGACCCCCTACTACACATCAAGGCCCCTTCCCAGTCCAGCCTGGGTTTTGATAGACTCCTGTCCTCGCAGGGTGCTGCCGCAGCTGCCTATAGGGGTAGCCAAGATCCCACGGGTGCCACATCAGCCCAGGCCTCCTCTGCCAGGCACCTGCAGTCACACCAGTTCAACCTGCTGTCATCACAGCTCCAGGACCAGTCCTCCCAACTGTACAATGCATCAGTCTTTTCCTCAGCCCAGCCCCAGCCTCAGTCCCAGTCCAATTCGGCTCAGGAACGGGCTGTGCCCCGGCAGGACAGCGTTATCAAGCACTACCAGCGGCCCACGCCAGCTCAGTCACAGCTCTCATCCTCTGCTGCCCACTCCCTTCAGCACTACCTCAGCTGTGGAGGAGCAGGGTACCAGCAGATTGCCACCCACCACAGGCATGCTGGCCTTTCTTGCAGCCCACTGGGCGACCAGAGCCCCTCATCTGACCACAAGCCCACTTCTCGCACAGAGCAGTATCGGCCAATCATACAGCCTCCCTATTCCTCCTCTTCTTCCTCCTCGTCTTCTTCCTCAGCTGGGAAAGGTACCAAAAGCAGCTCCAGCAGTGGCTATTCCTCTGCCAGTTCTGCATCATCCTCAAGAACTCCTCACACACCCCCTTCTGCCTCCTCTACCTCCTCGTCCTCCTCCTCCTCTTCTGCCACCTCTGCGGCTCATCCTTCCAACTCAATCCCAACCTCCAGCTCCAGCGCAGCCCCTTCCAGGCAGCAGCCACCCCCTCAGCCAGCTCCTCCTCCCCCGGCCCCTCAGCAGCAGCAGCAGCCCCCTGCCACCTCCACCTCAGCCCCTCAGTCTCTCCCCAAATCCTGCCTCTCAGGCTATGGTTCTCCTGTGCCCCCAGTGAAGACCCCCACCTCTGCTCTTACAGGTCAGACCCCACCCCAACAACAGACACAGTCATATTCCCCTAATCAGCCCCCTACTTCCCACTTGGCTCAGTCCTACGGAGGCTTCAGTTCACCACAAGCCCAAGACCTGAGCTCAGGTACAGGTGGGAAAGGCTATGGGAGTTTAGGGGGGCGAAGCCAGTCATACTCCACTGATATATATGGAGCTGACTCTGCTTATGGATCACTTCCATCCTCTCTGGGTGGAGCTGGAAGCCCATCACTAGGCTATGGAGCCCCAGGTCACTCCCCTGCCCTTTTAAGGTCAAGTGGTTCATCAGGTAGTGGAGCATCTGGGGGAGGAAGCAGTAGCGGCACAGGAAGTGGGAACTCTGGGTCAGGAGGAGGAGCGGGAAATAGTATGACCAATGAGAGAGGTGGAGGTGGTAGTGGTGGAGGTTCATATCATATTCCAGACTCTAGCCCCTCTCCATCGGGCAACTCGGGCATCATCCGTCCAGGGTTGCACTCCCCAGTGCCCACCTGCCCCACACAATCTCCAGGAGGTGCAGGCTCAAATAAATACATTTCTTCAGTTCTCTCCCCCACCTTCCTAGCCTCCCCACAGGGCTATCCTGATACCAGAGGCCCCAGCTCCCAACCTCAGTCCTATCATTCCACCTCCTCCAAAACAAAGGCAGACACTTCCATGCTAGGAGTGGGCTCTCAGAGATCCCAAGAGGAAGTAGATGACGACGATGAGTTCTTGATCCAGCACCTGCTGCAAGCCCAAGCAAGTCCTGCTCCCCAGCCTGCTCATCACCATCCTCAACAACAACCCCAACAGACATCCCAACAAACACAGCCTCAGCCCCAGTCAGTGCCCCCAACCACTGACTCAGGCAAAGGGCTTAGCTATGACATGGGTAAGACCTCTGAGGAGAGGTACCACCCCCAGAGTGTCATACGTACCCACAGTGCCACATCCACGGCCGGAGTAGGTAATGCAGGGTCTGGAGGGTCCATCTCAGGGCTGGAGAACCAGCTGGAGATGTCACTAAAGAAACAACAGCAACAACATCAACAGCACCATCATCAACAGCAGCAAAGGAACGAGAGGTCTGTTGGAACCAGCAGGAGCAGTGGAGGGAGAGGCAGCGCTGAACAAGTGCACTCCCACCTCCATCACCATGACAACCTAGGCTCTGTAGTCCATTATGGGGGGGGTGACCCATACACCCAACACTCCCTTGCTCCCCAACACTCCTCACATAGTCAACACGTGTCCTCACACTCGCAAATACCGTCCCACACCCAAATGGAGCTCCAAAAGAAGCCACAGGAGCGTGCTGAAATTCCTTATCCTCAGAAAACACCGGAAGTCCAGCAACAGCATTCCCAGTCTCAAGCTGCTGCCTCCCTCATGGACTCTCCCACTGATCAATCCCGTCAGCCGCCACACCTGCTCCAGTCAGTGCTGTCCCACACCACCCGCAACAAACTGGAGCCTCATCAACAGCACCACAAGATGGACTCTCATCGGCAACACCAACAGCATCACAAAATGGACTCCCACCAACCACATCAGCAACACCCAAAAATGGACTCCCACCCTCAGCATCAGCAACACCAGAAGATGGACTCCCATCAGCATCAACAGCACCATAAAATGGACTCTCATCCCCAACAGCAGCAGCACTCTATTAGCCAACAGCAAGCTGTAATGGAAAGTGCTGGTGGGAGCCTTGGCTCAAGTAAACATCAGGCTCAGTCTCAGTCCCAAACCACCCAGCTCCAGCTTCAACTCCAGTCCCAGGCTTTGGAGGTGGCAGCAGCTCACTACAACCACGGGCCCCCTCCACATCAGCACGAGCAGAGCCAGGTTAAACAAAGCTCAGTGGTGTCTTCCTTGGACATGCTGGAGCGCTCCCTTTCTCAGACCTCCAGCACAGACGTAGCTGTTGCAGATGACAGACGCGGTGGAGCAGGCAGTGGGGGTAGGAGTGGAGGTAGCAGTGAGCGCCACAGACAGCAGCAGGAGCAGCAGCAGAGGCAGCACCCATCCCACCATCAGCCGCAGCAAACCCACCACTCACAGCAACACTCAGCCTCTGAACTCCACTCCTTCCTCTCTGAGCCCGATATCGGCTTATCCGCCCCGTCTCACATGCACCATCTTTCACAGCACCACCCGCAGCAGCAGCAGCAACAACAGCAGCACCCCAGCTCTCAACACCAACAAACTCACACTCACCACCCTCACACCCAACCCCACCCTCACCACATACCCCCACAATCTGCTTCAGCCCACTCCCAGTCTCAGCCTGACCCACAGCAGCCACTCTCATCCCAGCTCACCCCTCAGCAGAGCCAGCTGGACCAACAGCGCTCAGAGCAGCACCAGTTTGACACAGTCAGCCCAGTGGAGAAAGCAGACCAGAATCAACAAAGTAACCGCTTTGTACCCCTAACTTCCATCTGTTTCCCGGACTCCCTCCTTCAGGATGAGGACCGCTCCTTTTTTCCAGGAATGGAAGACATGTTTTGTGCAGAGGACTACAAGTCAAGCTGTGCTGGAGGTGCAGGACCAGGGCAGGAGGAGATGAATGAAAGCCACACTGGGCAAGAGGGAATGGATTCCATGAAAGGTGGACAGAGTGCAGGTGGAGCAGGGGGAGGAAGTGGAGCTAGCTATGACATAATGGGTCACCATGGTGGAGATCAGGGTTATGAACCATACTGTCATGGCCTGGAAGAACCCAGCAACAACACCATGACTCTGGATCTAGACTCCCTTAAAACCCATGAGCTCCCTTCCACAGTCAACACTGAACAGCTAGGACTGATACAGTCCCAGGCCCCAGCTATGGGTATGGGGTCCAATACTGCAGGTCCGAACAACTCTGGAGCTAAACTGTCCTCTGGGCCTGGAGGAGCTAACGCAGGAACTGGTTCTGGAGGCCTCCAATCTCCCATTTTCTGCTCGTCTCGTCCCAAAAAGCTCCTCAAGTCCAGCTCTTTCCACCTGTTAAAGGAGCGCCGGGACCCCAACACACTGCCTAAGAAAAGTTACGCTCAAGAATACGAGTTTGAAGATGATGAGGATAAAGCCGACCAGCCAGCTGACATCCGGTTGAATAGCCGGAGGCTCCCGGACCTTTTGCCAGATTTGGTGTCCAGCTGCAGAAAGGGAGGAGGAGGAAGTGGGTCTCTCAGCCCTTTAATGGGCGACATTGACTTCTACCACTCCTCTGGCTACTCCTCTATGGGTTCACACTCTCTTATGCCTCAGGATGGACCCAAGAAGAGGGGCCGAAAGCCCACTAGACCCAAGAGAGATGGTCCCCCTAGGCCAAGAGGTAGGCCCCGCATCCGCCCGATGCCTGAGCCCTACACTCCACGAGGGATGATGGGGGAGATGGGTGGAACAACAGTAGGAGGGGGATTCAGCGTGGAGGGACGAGGTAGGGGTAGGGGCCGTGGAAGCCGAGGTAGAGGAGGAAGGAGGGAGGACATGTACATGGAAATGAGCGGGAAGGAGCAGGATCAGATGCACCATCATCACCTCCATCAGCAGCAGCCACAGCAGCTCCATCACCAGCCCCAACAGCAGCTACATGAGCCTATTCCACCTCTGAAGGTCAGTGGCATTTGGTCAAGAAAAGGCTTGGAATGTTTTTTATTTTATTTTTATTTTTACAAATTGTCATAAGTACAGTTGTGTTGCCAATATGTGTAAAACCAACACTAGTTGTTGAAGGTAAATGTGGTTTCTTATGTAGTCTTTGCAAAAACACAGATAAAACACGTTTTTCTTTTTCTTTTCAGACTAGTCATGTTTAGGGTTAGGGTGAGGGTGTTTAAATACTAATAATTTAAAATGAATTTCCCATCCTGGTTTCCTAGTTTTGTAAATATATCTGTACGTTCAGGCAAAGTCACTTTAAATCTTAATGTTTTCTTTCTTTTGTTTTAGATCAAGTTACCAATCGGTACTCTGTCCTCCTCCGATGCCTTGCTGAGGACGGACTCTTTGTCTGGCACGGACCCTGCTTTGTCGGACGGCTCAGTGGGCTCCGCTCCCTCACTTGGTTTAAGTCCTGGACCCCCCTGCAGCACTGAAAGCACCAGAAGTCAGGACAAGAACAAGCAGAAAAGCCAGATGATGAGTGACGGAGTGGATGAAGAGGGGCTGGAGGACAGGGTAAGAGCTACAAGACTATATCCTTGTTATGTTAAGCAGAGAATGCTGAAGAGTTGCATAAAGCTGAATTTGAGTTCATTGCTTCATAGTTGTGGAGTTCACTACTTTAGTGGTGGTTTTTGAGCTGAGTGAAAGTCTTTTGTATCACTTTCAGGGCGATGAGAAGGACTCTGAGTCCAAGGCTGGCTTCGTTGCTTCATTCTTGGACTTCCTCAAGACAGGGAAGAGACCTCCAGGCTTGGACATCTCACCAGGAATGGAACCAGACAATGGTGAAAACTCACCGTGTAAATCGGGGGGACTGCGGCCACTGTCTCCAGCACCTCCTCCTCCCCCACCACCACCTCCATTTGGGGACAGTGAAGGGAATGGGGGTCTGGCTCTGGGCAACTGCCCAAGCCCCAAGCGCTTGGAAGATGAGCTGAAGAGGAACCTGGAGACCTTGCCTTCATTCTCCTCTGATGAGGAAGACTCAGTCGGAAAGAACCAGGACCTCCAGAAGAGCATCTCCTCAGCCATTTCTGCTCTGTATGACACTCCTCAGCTAACCAACATCCAGCCCCCGCTCTCTCCTCCACCTCCCCAGTCTCAGCCTGCCCAGTCCCCACTTACTCCCACACTGCCGCCCCCCACACTTAGCCCACAGCCTACCATGCATACCCCTCATGACCTGCCCCAGTCCAACGAACCTGATGTCCTCCAGTTAGAAGATGGAGACATGGATGAGAACAAAGAGGAGGAGAATGAGGAGGAAAGGAACACAGGAGGGGATGGAGAGAGTGATATGACAGAGGAGAGAGAACCACAGCTGGAAACCCTGGGTGCCCCTAATCTTGACCGTAAGGCTGGGAGTTAGCTTTTTATTCATCTTATGTCCCATTTTTGTGTACATTGATTTTTCTGCAGCTCAGCTTAATAAAATTAATATTTTTCCTCTGAGGCTGAGCTATTGCTGTATTTTAGTAATAAAAAAAAGTAAAAGTAATGTAATAAAATATCCCATTATGTATTTGTTAAAAAAAATGACTTGATTAAATTCTTGTGGCTGACACATTGTGGTAAATTGATTTGTAAAATTGACCGTAACCTTAATCTTGCCCTTGTTTCCTTCCAGCGCCCCTTCCCGAGATTCCTCCAGCGCCAGAAACTCCCGAACCTCCCTCTGCCCCTCCATCACCTGCCTCTTCCTCCTCCTCCTCTCCTTCTCACTCCCCCCTCCCTCCCCTCTCGCTCCCCTCACCCCTACCTCCACCAGAAGAACAACAGGAGAATTCGCAGCCTCCAAGCCCTGTCGCTCCCACATCCCCCTCTCCGCCACCTCCCCCGCCCTCTACTCTCCCTCAGCCTGCCACTCCTCCTCCGACTTCCCCTCCTCCCCCATCTTCGACTCAGAAGGAGTCTCCCATGCCATCTCCGGAGTCCCCCGTCTCTCCCGAAGAGCCCCCACCTCCTAAGATCACCTCCCTGCACCTTGCCCAGAAGCAAGAAGATGCTGCCATTGCTGGAGAGAGCGAGGAGGATGAGAGTGAGAGTGGAGGGGAGGGCATCTTCAGAGAAAGGGACGAGTTTGTGGTGCGGGTGGAAGACATTCGAACCCTCAAGGTATTTGTGTGGAAATGTGTGTTTTGTGTGTGTTACTGACAGTTAAGAACCACAGAGTACATTGTTACGCCAGAAATAGAAAAAAGTTGCTTGCCTCTTGGTAGAGAGGCAACAAACCGAATTCATTATTTTAACTAGCTGATACATAGGTGTCAGTACAGGCTAAAAATAGTGTAATCGAAGTTGTTGTTGTTAAAGCCAAGGAAAAAACATTAGGGAAAATAACTTGGTGCTCCCTTTTTAATGAATAAAATGAGTTGAAACTTGAATCCTTCAGTAGCTGCCAAGTTACAGAGACATTTTATATTTACCTCTGTGTCATATGTTTGGGCACAGCTGGCCCTGCAGACGGGCCGTGAGCCTCCACCCATCTGGAGGGTGCAGAAAGCCCTGCTGCAGAAGTTCAGCCCAGAGATCAAAGATGGACAGAGACAGTTCTGCGCCACAAGCAACGTGAGTTCACCCCAAGCCCTCAGTAATCTAACCACACCTGCCAACTGTCCTGTTTATTTAGACTCTTTTCACAGTCCCAGCTACATCACAGCATATATTAAAAATACTGTAGCGTATGCTGAAATGTGTGTGTATAGATAGATTTTTACAGACCATATTGTTACAATATCATCAAAGTAATGACACTGAAAGTTGTGCTGAGTCTAATTTAAATCTTTATAATGTGTTTCTGGCTCAGTATCTTGGCTACTTCGGAGATGCCAAGAGGCGATACCAGCGAATCTATGTCAAGTTTCTGGAGAACGTCAACAAGAAGGACTATGTCAGAGTCTGCTCTCGGAGACCTTGGCGCAGAGCCACACCTGCTCTCAGGTACCAATATTGCAATATCAAAAATGCTATTGAAATAGGCTATTGATACTTCAAACATCAACATTTTGGGGACTCGTTCACGAGTGAGGGTAAGAAAAAAAACAGACGGATGATGTGGCCCTAAAAGTTATGCTGACAGTTGTGTGCTGACAGTTGAGCTGAGCCTGAAGGTGAAGCTCTCTGTTTACCAGTTGATTTAGGTTCCAATCCTCACCTGTAGTCATGAACTTTGTGTTGTGATGTATTGAATTACTTTGCTGATACAAGTGGCTGAAAGGAGTTTGCTTCTGTGTCCTTTCTAAGGACGTGTACCTTTTTTATAATCAGAGTATTTTGGCAATATATATACATTCTGTTAAACTGTAAAGTGGTTTCATCTCTAAAACAATTTCTTTGTGTGTCACAGACGCCAGTCCCTCCCCAAAATGGCTTCCCCTCCCACCACGCAGGTGCCACCAAAAGTAGTTGAGAAAGAGGAGAGAGTGGCTCCACCAGTCCAGCGCGAACAGAGGGAGAAAACAAGAACGGCAACTACAACGGCAAAAGAACAACGGGAGAAGAAGGAGCTTCCGGCTGCTGTGCCCAAAGCTAAGGAGAAAGAGAGGGAGCCTGAGAAAGAGAGGGAGAGGGAGAAGAGAGTACAGCTGCAGCAGGAGAAAGTCGAGAAACGTGCTGCAGCAGCAGAACGAGGGAGAGCGAAGGAGGAGAAGAAAGCGGTGGAGAGGAAGGAGAAAGAAAAGGCTGAGCGCCCACCCAAGTCCAAGCCAGCCAAAGTGAAGGCAGAGCCACCGCCCAAGAAGAGGAAGAAGTGGCTGAAGGAAATACCTTCATCATCTGACTCAGACTCATCAGAGGAGGCAGCTAGTGAGAATGAAAGTGAGATGCCATTTTGATCCTTTGTGCTTGCATTTTGCCATTAGAAGTCATTGTAATGGAGTTTCTTATCATATTTGTGACTGTAGTAACAAAGCAGTTGTTATTTATGTCATGTACCACGGTAAAAGGTTGGTTTTGGAGAGTTTTAAACGCTGGTTCTCGTCCACTCAGTGCCAGTGAAAGGCGGAGTGAACAACCGTGCCATGAGGGAGATGTTCAGGAGCTACGTGGAGATGCTGGTCAGCACAGCCCTGGACCCCGACATGATCCAAGCCCTGGAGGACACAGACGGTGAGAACTGCACACAGCACGCACTGCCTCCTCAGCATATTAACAATTAAAGCTCCCATTTTAAAATCGACTGACATGTAGGGGACAGAAATAGAGTGAGAAGCTCAGATGCAGGATGTATTGTGTGAGAACACATCTCTAAGCTAACCAGACCTGCCTGTCTGCATGTTTTCTGCAGCTTAAATGTCTATATTGAAACAGCTGCATTGACTCATTTTGATGGTATTTTTTTTAAAGTGGCTTCAGCTATCAGTGTGCAGTTTGGGCAGGTTGAATAAACATCATCACCACCACTGACAAGTAGCAGCTGCCAGGTTTCAGGTGAACAAACTGCCCTCACAATAGCAGGGGAATTGTTAGAATTTTGTAGCAAGCAGATTTAGATTAATCTTTTAATGGTTTTGGAAATCCAAATAAACAAGGTATGGCAGGTTGAAGGGAAGCCCCAGGAATGTTGATAGATCAGCATCCAGAAAGAGCTGCTTTGAATCTGCCATGGGTATTAAAATGATTGGCACCTGCATGAATGATGACTAATGCAACTTCCTCTACCTTGATTGGCCACCAGATGAGCTTTACCTCCCACCGATGAGGAAGATTGACAGCATCCTCGGCGAACAGAAGAGGAGGTTGTTGAGGAGAGTCAGCATGAGCTCTCAGCACCAGGTAATCTGTCCAGAATGTACTGCTTCTCTCTCTCCGTCCCCTGTGACAGAAATAGCATCTTTCATTTTCATTTCAATTTTTATTTCACATTACTGCGTTTCCTTCATTTCAGTTGGAACTCCTTTTTTATATTCTGTATGCTGATATTTGTGGTGCAGAAAACAAATCTAGACTGCAGTTAAATGGCCTGATGGTGCTCTATAAGAACAATACTAGACTCATTCATAAGCTATATTATTAATGCTATGGATTCCAGTGCTAAACAATAAACAAAGTTAATTTACAACAACAATTGATTAATCATTTAAGTCATTTATCATGGAACAATGTCAGACATTTGCTCGTTCCAGCTTCTCTGGCGTGAGGATTAGCTGCCTTTTTTAAGCTGCTTTTGTCATTTCATGTCATTGTAAATTGACATCACCTTGGGTTCTGACATTTTATATATTAATGATAATATAAAAAAATAAAACAAATTTTATTGGTAATGAAAATAATTACTCAAGTGCAAAAACAGGGCACATTTTTTACATTTGTCTTAAGATGTCTTGTTGTCTCCCTGTTCAGTTTCTGACTTGTTTCTGCCTCTTCCTTGACAGGAGGTCCTGCATGCTTACCCCCAGATCATTGTAGACCCTCTGGACTCAGGAGTGGTGAGGGTGCGGCTAAGCGGGGATGCTTACAACCGCAAGACCCTCAACAGAGTCAAAAAGACCCTGCCTAAACCACAGGTAGGTGTGTGTGAGGGTTTAGATGGTCAAAAGTCTTTAATTTAATGTATTTTAAAGGAACCTCCACTTTGCATCATACCCTTTTCTCCTTTTATTTGAGTTGTCAAATATTCACACACTATCAGGACCTCTGGGGACCATCAGAGGAGACTTTTAGCCTATAACCAGGTGATTCTTTCTAGTTTCTGGGTGGCACTGAAACCACGTCATCAACAAAATTAACCATTACTGTAAAAAGCTCGACAGTGACAGATGGATCACTGGGGGCAGAGAGGGTAAAGCGCCACCAGCTTCCCCTCCTAACACCTGCTGAGAGTTCCAAACATGCTCCACTTTCACTCCTTTTCTTTCCATTGAAGTTGATAAAATTAACTATCTTAATCTGATTTCCTTTTTTTTGTTTATATTTTTTTAAGGACCTTAAACTGTCAGCCGATTCGTATCGGATCTACAGTCTCTACCACTCCCTGCATCACTATAAATACCACACCTTCTTACAGTGCAAGAAAGAGGTAAGCAAGCACATTCTGAGTACTGGCACACGCCTCAATCATGTTAGACAGGTTTATAGACAAAGTCACTACAGACATGCTTGAAAATCTAGTGCATTTCAAGGCATTTCCCTCACATATACTGTATGGAAAATCCCAAATCTCATTAGAGAGACTACACAGAGCCAGCCTGTGTATGCTTTCTTTTTCATCCCTGGTTTGAGCATCACAATCGTCTGTGTTTCCGTCCCACTTTTCCAGACCAACACCATTGAGCAGGCAGCTGAGGACCCGGGCCAAGAGGAAGTGGTGCAGCAGTGCATGGCCAACCAGAGCTGGCTGGACACCCTCTTCAGCTCCTTCATCGAGCTGCTCACGCTCAGCACCAAAGCCTGAGTCGACCACAAAAAGAGAGAGAGAGAACGAACTGAAGGAAGAGGATTTCAAAAAAAGAAAATAGAAAAATGGAGATGGATCCCACTGTACAGCCCCCCGACCCTCTTCAATTCTCTAAGATCTGAGGATGAATTTTTAAGGCCCTTGACGAACACAAGGGGGTCTGTTCGTGTGACCTCGGACACTGGCCTGTGTTCTTTTTCTTGTTGTTGATCAATGACTAAAGAAATGTCTTACTTTGTGAAAAGGGGTACCCCACCGGATCAGGGGTCACCAGTGGGTCAAGAGCGAATTGACTGTTGGTGAAAAGGGAGCAATGCGAAGTGGAAGGACAAAGAGGAGGAGCCGCAATGCCAAGTCAACGGAGGAGCCACTGACATCTTGTTAACTGTGTGTCATAAAGACAATAGTTCAAAGAGAAACTATTACCACTTAGTTTTTACATAAATTATTTTTTGAAGACTAACATCAGCTGTTGGCTTTTGAAAAGAGTGGAAGAGGGTGAGAATGCTTTTTAAACTGCGTGTAGAGTGTGCCGTGAGCAGCGTGAACATGGACTTGTCCACGGATCGAAACATGAAATGTGTTAACAAACGCTCTCTCTCTCTCTCTCTGTCTCTCTCTCTCTCTCTCTCATCCTGTGCTATGTGAAGGGCAGCACCAGGCCGCTGTGTGATAATATATAAACACATTTTTATTATTTATATGAGGAGGTTTTTAACTTAAACTCTCACAAGCGCTGGGTTGCTGCCCTAACATTTTAAATACCTTTTTATTTTCCACAGGTTCAGTATACAATCATAACCCACATATCCAAGCCGTCTTCCCCTCTATACAAAAGAACAGACGTTGAGACAGAAATATTGTATCAAATACAGTGGGTGTAAAATAACAAACAAAAAAAGGAAGAAAAGAAAAAAAAAGATGAGAATGGGAAAATCTATTTGAAACTTAACATTGTTGTGGTTCAGTTCAATCATCAGTCATGCAGGTGCAAAGAAAAAAGTAAACTATCCATTTCCCATGTGGGACGATGGAGTATAAATAAGTAATATTTAAAGAGGAAATAGTCATTTCATTTTTATCATTTTGATGTTTGTGCATACTATGACTTATTTTGAAAACAATCTAATTTTCCATAAAAAAAAGGAAAAAAATGGCTTGTAAATATTGTACAGTTCTTGATGAAATTCTTTGTCCTTCTGTACATTAACTCTCCTGTATTTGAAAAACAAATAAAATCTGCGAAGAACAAATGGTGTTTCATTTTCCCTACTGTGTATGTGTGTTTGTTCTTTTACATCCATCTTTGTGAGGACATTTTGACTTTTTAGACATTTTGGCTGCTCACTTATTCAAAAATGATTTTGGGGGGAATTAAGATGTGATTTTAGAATGAAAGTTTACACACAAATTTTGCTTTTTGTTCCTTGGGTTGGATGTTTGACCTTCTACGTGCAGAGTTTGACAGATGGAAGCTGTTTTCACATTCATCTGCTGAAGGAGGAAAGTTTCTCAGTGCTCCCCTTAAATCTGGTGCAGGTAAGAGTGATTTGTTGAATCACATCTATGGTCCGGTATGCAACTTGTGCAATTTTGATGCTGAAACTGAAGACCTCCGTTAAATAAACATTGAAAATGGACTCTTTAGTGATGTAGGAGGCATCTTGCATCCAGTAGGTTAAACTCTTGAAAGGGAAAATATTAGAAAATTCAGATTCTGTATTCAGGAAAAGTAGATGTGTGTTTAAATATTTCATCAGACACAACTTATTATTCAAAGCAGTCTTTTTATGTCTAGAAGGCATCTTTAACTCAGGGGTTGGGGGCTAGGGAATGCATTGTGCCATGCATTGGGTCCATAACAAGTATAGAAATATAAACGTTTGTGTGTGTGTGTGTGTGTGTTGGCTGGATGATGAAAGTCGCTGACGTCACATCTGGAAAACGAAACTGGCAGCTCGGAGTTTCCAGAGAAATCCACTGCGAGTTGGAAAGCAGCCGGACTCTCGGCGGTATTTAAAGAATTCGCATCTGGGATTGAGAGACACAGCTTCAGGTCGTACCTACCTCGTATTTCTCACTTTTTTGACCCTGGAAACGGCTGCACACCACACTGCACCGGCTGAAACCTCGTCGCTAAAGGTAGGAGAGTTTATTTTTATTTGTATTAGAGCTGCCAGTGTTGTTGACACATTTCACGTCGGTTTAAATCTTCTCAATGGTGCTTTGTTGTGAGGTTGTTGGCTACCATTAAACATATGAACAAATATGTAACTCGTAACTCCTCAGCTGTTGTTTTTCAGCTCTCCTATCACACATGCTCACACGGTCACGGGAGTATTTCATTATATATATATATATTACATACTGTATTCAGTTTCAGACGTGGTTCAGAAGTGTTGTACTTCCACTTTATCTAACTTTATGGCGAATTTAAACGCAACAATACAATGAAACAGTGAGACCAAACATTGCACACTAATATTAATATCTGACACTTTGCAACGAGGCATTCTTCAGAATGAGTACTTTTCAAGCTTGAATGCATTTTACTGTAATAATTAAAGTACTTTTAAGTGCTTTTTAACATTTTTTAATACTCATATTAGAGTATTTGTGGTATCGAGTGCTAAACCAGACCTGGCCTCATATTCGCCTGCTTCCTCTTTCTTCAGAAATTGCAATTCAAAGCTGATTTTCGCAGCTGCAACACAGTGCTGCAGAGATCCGGATGGTGATGATGCTCAGATACTGTGTATTGCTTTTTTTTTTTTCCTCAAACCTTTTATAATTTAGTGAGAGTGGAAAAAGAGTAATCCCTCATTCTAATAAGTGCATTAGAGTCTTTTAGAAATTGATTTTCTACACTTCAGTTCACTCGAACATGCAAAGCTTACGTTTTTACTTTTACTCATAATAATAATATTTGTTGATTACATATTTTGGACACAAATCTGGTTGTAAAATGACTACATAGCTCCCTCTATAGGCAACAAGAATGTTTTAAGGTGAACCTGAAAATTGTAATAATTAATATAAACCTATAAATATACACTTTATTAATTATAAATTAACTTTATAATTATGGTGATTAAAGATCCAGCCTGGCTCAGCTTCTTTTATTTGAATAAAGCATATTAATAATTCCTCTACCAGCATTAGTCCTTGAACTTTTCTCTGATTTCTTCTGTTCCACTGTTGCATTCAGTGCAAAGCACTCTGGGTACTGATAGCTGCAAGACTAAAATGTTGATTTGGATAGGCACTTGAGTTTTAAATTGAAAGTATTATTCAAATATTACAAAATGAAGCATAAATTGAAAGAAGCAACAGAATGTATTAAATTCTTTCTGTTGTAGATGAGCTGGGAAGCATGTTACAGTTCAGTGAAGTGGCAGCAAACCAATGTAATGAGAAATGATCAGAGATGCTAAATGGAGCCCTGATGCCATTTTTTTCTTGCTCCTGCAGAAATGTCTTATTCTAAACCACTGCTCATCCCGTGGCTGCGGGCCCAGATTGACAGCGAAAGGTATCCTGGTGTCCACTGGACAAACCCGGAGCAAACACAGTTCTCCATCCCATGGAAACACGCTTTAAGACAGGACTCCTCCAACACTGACATTCTCATCTTTAAGGTAATCGTCATGCACACTTATCATAAATAATAATATTTGAAAACATAAGTGGCAGTATAGCAGAAAGTAATTATACATTTGAATTTGATAATAACTTATCCCTTGTATTCATGGTGTTCTACACAGTGACTGGTCTGTAGTGTAATTCTTCCCTGTTTCTTCCCTGTAGGCCTGGGCAGAGGCGAGTGGCAATGGCCGGGCTCAGGGAGACTCCTCAGTCTGGAAGAGGAACTTCCGCAGCGCCCTCCGAGTCAAAGGCTTCAAACTGGTCTCTGACAACAAGAACGACGCTGCTAACCCCCATAAAGTGTTTCGCTGGCCGGAGGAGTCAGCATCAGGAGGTGAGGATCCACCGGGCCGTCCGTAGACAATCACCATTTGCTACTTTATTGTAGTGGATTACAGGCAAGTTTTTTTTGTTTTTTTTAAAAAAAGGACTGTTTCCTCTGATGAACTGTACTAATAATTACCTACTAACAAAACATTGAATTAGATGTGTATGTGGCGTGTATTCACTGGCACTGGGCATAAAAAATTCACAGAATAAATCCAAAACAGTTTGTTCTCTCGCTTACAAAATCCAAACACACATTTCATTTCTCTTGCAGTATTATTCATGCAAAATTATTCAGCTTGTGCATCTTAACTATAATCCTAGGAAGGGGGGGAGGCATCAGTTGGTTCTTCATATTACTGTACTGCTAAATTAGATAAATACAAAAATCAGGTAATACAGTAAGTGCACCACAGATACTGCTCATTTATGCTCTCTGTGGTTTTTGCATGGATTTAAAATGATAAAGCATCTTTGTATCAGTGTGGCCACATACAGTACATATCTGATCACCTCCTTACCTGATGTGGTTGATCACATTACTGTCTCACACTTGCACACATTTACGTCTGGATTTATGCTTCTGTGGTTGAGATTTGAAGGTAATATGCAAATGCAGAGCATGCAAATCAATACCATTTGGAAAGGGGATTATAAGATTAAAGGGGTGTTTCTGAGGAGAATAAATGATTAAAAGATATTAACTAAGCTCTTTGCTTTCGCTCTCAAAGCTAACTCTTCTGCTGGATCCCAGGAGCAAGATGACTTGGATTTGTTTGAGGATATTGGCCTTCCTACACAAGAAGTAAGCGACCGTGCCTGTGTGTGTGCATGTGTTTGACTTGTAGGAACACAGGAAGTAGAATGCAAATGCTGTGTAAACGCTGTGTAATTATAATATTATAATTGCATATGAACTCATTCAGATGTGTGTCGGTGATATCTTAGAGCCAGATTGTTCCATGCTTTGATGACTGCCTCTATCTTCCAGAAGAAACTGGGTTTTCAGGTAAGAGAGCCCCTCTCATACTATTTATTATCTCCTAGCATGAATTTCGTAACTCAGGAGGTAAATTTATCAAATCATTAATTTGATAGCTAGGAATGTGGAATCACTTCTGAATATTTCTGAACTAGTCAATATTTGCCAGCAGAATCCACTGCCAACCACGATATTCTGCAGGAGTGTCTAAAGGGACTGAACATTGGCCCTGAAACAGGTAGACTCATCAGCCCTGCTCATCATTTCCTCCTCACTGCTGCAGTATGAGCAGAAAACAAGAGTATCCAAGGTACTTTCCTAGAAACGGTTATTCAGTTTCTCCAACTTTTCCACAGAGGGCACCGCAGGCTGTGAGCCTCCTCCTGAGCAACAGCAGCTCCAAAACCTGGTTGTGATTGGTGGACACGCGTTGCCTGGGCAACAGCAGTATCCAGTAACGTTTGAGGGTGCAGTCGGTGAAGCTGGGTTGCCTGAGCAACCAGCATATCCAATGGAGGGAGCTGTGGGAGGGGCCTGTGATGGGCAGTTGGCTGAGCAGTTCCTACATACCATGAGCAAGACCAGTGATAGAGATCATTTCAGTAAGTTGATGGATGCTACTGTTGAAATAGGCCATTAAAAACAATGTGGCCTGTCAAGTATGAATACTGTCAGTCAGGATTTGCACCTTGAATAAGAGGGAAGCTGTTAAACACCTTTTCTCTTACACTTCTCCTCTTTCTGAATCCTTAGAGACTCAATTCAGGATATCAGTGTACTACAGAGGGGTGAAGGTGTCTGAGCAGCTGGTTGAGAATGAAGCTGGAGTCCGCTTAGTCTACAGGTAACATCAAAATAAAGCTTTCATTAAAGGAAACATGTCTGACAAATGTTCAAAATCCCCAGTTTAGCTTCATATTGACTGTCATAGTTAACGGAATAGTTTGATATTTTGGGAAATACGCTATTCCCTTTCTTGCGGAGAGTGAGTGAGTATTGTAGCTGCAGCCAGGAGCCATTTAGCTTAGCTTAGCATAAAGACTTGAAACAGGGGGAAACAGCTAGCCTGGCTCTGTCCAAAGGTAACAAACCAGCACCTGTAAAGCTCACTAATTAACATATTATATCTCGTTTGTTTCAGAAAGTGTTAAAAGGACCAGGCTAGCTGTTTCCCCCTGTTTCAAACCTTCGTGCTAAGATAAGCTAACGGTCTCCTGGGCGTAGCTTCATATTTCCCATACAGACGTGACAGTGGTATCAATCTTCTCATCTAACTCTTGGCAAGAAAGCGAATAAGCGTGTTTCCTAAAATGTCAAACTATTGCTTTAATGTTCTCAGGTCTCTGCCAGACATATCACCTGCTATTCAACTTAAAATCTAATGACAAAATGTTGTCTTCACATCAGACCTGGACTCATCGGGACAGTTTTGGATCACGAGTCAGGCCTGTCCGTGGTCTCTCTGCCAAGTCCTGGAGCCATGCTGGATCAAACCCAAGCCAATCTGACCCAACGCATCCTGGACAAGCTGGGGGATGGTTTGGACGTGGGGGTGTCAGGCCATGTGGTCTACGGCCAGCGGCGGGGTGAAATCAAAGCATTTTGGAGCTTATCCAAGTTTGACAAAAGCAGACAGCCCCAAGAGATTTCTAAACTGCAACCTCAACCACTGTACCTGTTTAAGGACTTTGTGCGAGGTGGGTGAAAGGACTAATTGTGTAGCTTTTTGTTGCCTGTGAATACATGTGCTGTATCTTGTTGGCTTGATATAGTTTGATTGATTGTCCTTTCCCTCTAGGAATATTGGACTTCATTGAGGGCAGAGACTGCCCTCCCTGCTCCCTGTTCTTCTGCCTCGGGGAGAAGTGGCCCGACCCAGACAACAGACCTTGGGAGAAGAAACTCATCACAGTGGAGGTGAGAGAACCTTTAAATTATTAAAACGCACAGACAGTGTTGTGCTCTCAAAGACCTTAAAGCAGTATTTCAGTTTGGCAGAGAAGGTTGTTTTGTTTTTTTTCGCTGCACATACCTCTATCAAATTTCATGAGTGATCAAACCCCCGAAATTGGCCACTCAAAGGAGCTGTAGTCAGCAGCACTTTTCATGAGGCAATTTTGTCTCACTATTGATTAATAGCACTGAGGGAACAAAGCCTGAATACCGGTGGTGACAGCTAATCCCTCGGGTGTGAAAGGTTTTTCTGCCCTGAGCTTTTATAAAGGAGTGCATGCTGAGAAATGAAAAGCTTATACAAAAAGTTACTTTAAAGAAACCAGCTTGACACGTCTCATTGCTCCAGCTTTCTCGAATTTCATGGCTTCTGTCAGGCTCAAATTTGCCATCTCGCTCTTGTCGTTCTTGTCATTGCATCTGACTTCTGCCCCCTGTTTTTTTCTGTCTCAGGTGGTTCTGACTTCAGTGGAGTTACTGAAAAATATGGCTGTTGTAGGCGGCGCCTCCTCCCTGCAGTCTGTGGAGCTGCAGATGTCGCTCGAAGAGATGATGGAGATGTACTGACGCACTTTTCTGCGGCTGAAGAAAATCATTGTTTACCCTTTTTATATGTTGATTCTACACCAAATAGAATAGATCAGGTGATAATAATGGTAATTGCTTTGGTGTTGGATTTTGCTGGTTCAAAGGGACAAAGCAAATACATTTAAGGTGCAACTTGTACAATGTTTAAACATAGATATGTGCTTTTAAATTAATTTACACTTTGATGTTTTTTCATAAAATACTGTAATTTGATAGCTTTCTTACATCAGGGTTATTATTGGTGCTAGTGTTTCTGAGAATTAAAACCACATTTCTGAGATACCCTGCTGCTTTTTGTTAAAAAGGAGCTACATAAGAGCCCTGTCACACAGCTCAAGAGGTAAACAGTAATTCCTTTCACTCATTCTACATTCTGCCCTTGCAAATAATGTGCTTGTGCTGAAATAAGTGCCTTCCTGTTTTTTGCTGTAAATGAAACAGCAGATTTCCCTCAAAAGAGACCTGATGGTACACAATGTGCAACGTGCGATGCCCCCCAGAGGCTGTCAGTCATCCTGTTAATTATCTTATTTGTTCGCTTGTTTACACTAATCATGCTAATGTGTCAGAATAGAAGTAGTAATGAGTTACATAAATCCCCACTTGTAGTAACATTTATAATCAGATAAAGTGCACTCTTAGATTCATAAAGACCCACTCATCAAAACTGAAATACTGTGTACAGTGAAATGAATATACTGGAACTTGAACTCTGCTGGTCAGTCACAGCCAAAGCTACAATCAAACTGATGATTTAACAGTGCAGATGTGATCAGAGCATCTGGAATCAGTCTAAATGTTTTGGGTGTTGTATCACATGAGACAGTTTTAGCACAATATGCCAAACATACACCTGAGCACAATCTGAGACAGTTATGTACCGCAACACACCAGAGACTGTACACCAAAAAGTAAATATGCTATGCAGATGTTTATTTCATCTTGCTCTGTTTCTGTCACGGATAACCAATGAGTGTGTGTATCAGATGTAGCCTATTCTGAATTTACTCCGAAGCAACGCTATAGAAGAGACTGAAACTATACATTGAAATACACGGTACAAACAATAAGATTTCAAGGCTTTATTAAAATATTGGAGGATATTATCATTGTTATAACCATGAAATCGGTTCCTTCTTAGGTTCTACTATCAATTCAGAATGTCATTCTTAACTCAAACAAGTGTGGCCTTGCTGCTGCTCTACATTATTAGTCTGAATCCAAAGAAGAAATAAAAATTTGCTTTGTATATCCTTTCAGTTTCAGAATGGCTGACTGGCTCTGGGTGAGAGCTGCCTCACCTTGTTTTTATGTCGTCCACACATTTACAACAAACATTTAAGCACAGTTAAACTTTCAGAAATGGGATATTTACAAAAGAAAATCAAAACATTGAATGAAGGGATTTGACATGTTTCAGTCCTTCTCTTCCTCTGCTTCTCCGTCATTCTCTGACTCAGACTTCCCCTCCTCAGTGAGGGAATTTTCCCTCAGTCCCGATATTGGGACCAGCTTCCCCTCTGAATCCACTGCCATGGGCTGGATGATGCTGTCTCTGCAAATCAAATGACATGGACAAGTTATTAATCAGTATCAACATTGTTCCTATTGTAGTCATTTAATCTTTGTCTGCTCTCAGCCTATACTGGACATTAGTGAGGAGGGTGCCATTGTGAAGATTTATACAAATATACTTGATCTCAGTGATCTCTGCATAAAAATGTGTGTCGTCTGTATAATGAAACTTCCTCTCTGCAAATATTAAAAGGGAAATACTAACTTCATGATACAGAATAACTTAGTATATGATATGGATTTATGTTAGGCTATGTAAAATATGATATCAAATACATGTTCATCTTTCTCCCTTTAATGTTTCCTCGAGGAATGTATTTAATAAGACCAGTTGAGCCAGATTTGACACACAGACTTGTCACAGGTTTACGGCTCTCCTATATCTTTAATACTGATACTGTATGTGTATGTCTTTGTCATTTCACTGACCTGGCCAGCTTGTTGAAGAGCATGATCAGCCTCTTGGCCTCCTCCTCTTTCTCATCCTCCGTCATGCCCTCCATGGGGTCCGGCTGCTCTGCCTCCACCCGCCCCGTCACTGGGTTGATGCGATCTTTGACCTGCCGGTACTCCTCAGTGTCCGAGTCAGAGTCGCTGGAGTACTGGGTGTCAGAGCTGGGTGCCCTGGACCCCCCGCCCAGCAAACCCCTGGTGGCCAGCAGGCCCGCTGCGTTGCCGTATCCTGTGTACTTGACAAACCGACTCACTGGAAGAAGAAGAGTGAGGGTGATGATTGGTGGAGACAAAGTGTTGTACACACATAAATTGTGGAGAGCCCAAAGCTTCCAAATATGTCAGGCGGAATTTTCTATAAATTTTTATAAAATCATACACAAGACTATTTTTAAGAATATTTCCATTCCATTGTAATGGCAGCCATTTAGGTTTGAATATTAAAAAAAAAAATTCAGCTTCAGTGAATGCTGAAACATGTAGATGTAAAATATAAATGTGTGATTTAGCTTAACAAAAGGCAAAATCTTTGAAGACGAGGATTTAAGAGGTTAAAAAAGAAGACAACAAAACTGAGGTTTAGAGTAGCAAAATTGTTGAGATTTTTGTATCTTTATCCCTTTTTCCCAATTTTTAACTTTAACTTTTAAAATCAGGAACAAAAAGTACATCCGTGTTCTTGATCTGATTTGATCATTTCAATTCACAGTGTTGCATTTTTTTGACTGAAAACTACAACATAAATAATCCCTGTAAATCCAGAGAGTGATAACATCTGGTCTCACCATTTTCCTTGCAGAGGACAAAGATGAGGTCAGCAGCGCAGTGTTTGAGGTCTGTATCCAGATGAGTCATGAGACGGATCAGGCGACTCTTCACTGTGGAACCTTCCTCTGGCCTGTGTGATACGTCTCTCAGTGGGGGCAGGATCTAATGACGGGGATAAATGATATACTACTAATACTAGTTTCAGATATAATCCAAATATTGTGAGAAGCAAAATGTTACATGAGCTTTCTCAGAGGTATCAATGTTTTTGGATGTATTACATGTTTCCTGATGTAGTGGCGTGTTTCTCTGTGGGCCCTGCAGCTCTCTGTCAGCAGGTTGAGGATTGGTGTCAGCTTCTCTTTGATCTTATCACCCTGAGAAGCAAACAAACAAGGAAGGCTATGTCAGGTTATTTCAGTATTAGCGAACAGTCTCTCTTTCAAACTTGCAACTTTTTCAGGAGCAAACTTTAAACTTTTGGCCACTAAGCGTTCAACCCCTTCTCTGCATATTAGTTTCTCCCTCACCGAATCCAGGCGTCTCTCCATGAACAGCACCAGGGTGTGCACACAGTCCATGTTGACCCCCTGGCACTGCTGCGAGTCTGGCTCCAGAGGCACCATCAGCAGCACATCGAGACACTGGAGAGGCAGCGCTGACAACAGGTTGACTGTGTGACTGTGGGATTGAGAGAAGATTACAGGAACAGAGAGCAAGAGTTGATAGAAGAGAGCACAGAAGCAAAGTATTTGGTTCCATTTGCACGATGGATTATTATATACATATACTACTAATAAAGCTGTGATCAGAATTAAACTTTACACAAGAATATGGAGTGAGACACCAATGTATTATCAGCCTAACATTTTTTTAAATATACATTAATGACCCAACAACATTAGAGGAATCATCCCTGATATGGAATAAAATGCTTATTCTATGCAGATAACAAGGCCTTAACAGTAAATTAAATTAAGAAAGAAATCCAGAACTACGGGAAAAAATATTTATTATTATAATTACCTAGAGAATGGAATGAGATCTACTGAAAAATGTAATCTGGTTGTGGAAGCCTAAAGTGAGTAAGCAAGAAGAGGATGTGTGCTATCAAATATAGAAGTACTTACAGATTAATGTTTATAGATTAATGATTATTACTTTAAATTATATCAGCAACGTCTGCTTCTTTATGGGACCAAACAAGACTTGGATTTTACAATGTGGGATTAAAGTTTTATTGAACAAACCCAGGTGAATTTCCTCATGGAAATCCAGAGTTGAGGGTGTTCCCACCTCACATATAAATAAAAAAGATGGTCATTTAAATTTTGTATTTTATAAATAAAAATCTGAATAAGCTATAAAGCTCTCTTTTCCATTCACTGACAAATGTGTTTTTATGTCAACATTAATTATTCTTTTTTAAAACTAATTTGTCAGAAACTCTACAATACTAAAGATTAAATCTCCCCTATTTACCTTGTTTATACCCATATTGTGCATGCTGTAAAAATACGATTATATAACATAGTATCCAGATGATTTTGACAACATTGTATTTTGCCATTTATGCTCATTTGAACTGAAACAAAAGTTAAACTGAGAGACAGAATGAGAACATATGCATGAAAATATATTAAAAAAACAAAAGTGTGACACCAGCACCTTCAAATGCATCTGCATCATTATTATTAACGATGATTAATAATGACTGTCATTGCAATTTTCTTTCTCTTCAATCTCGCTTTGGTTCATGCTCACCCCTGCAGTTCATCAGTGTCATCTGAAAGCATACACTTCCTCATCAGGCAGAGACGCAGGAGCGCCACCAGGTGTCGGTAAAGAGCTGCATCATCCTGAGGGAGGAGAAAACATAGTGTGTTCTGTGATTCTCTCTAAAGAAGTTAAACTGGGCTGATAATGAAGGCTGAAAGTTTATTATGGACTCATAGTCGCTGACCTCACTTGGCTCCTGCCTGTGGGTGCTGTAGGTGATGTTGAAGAGGATTTTGAGGATCTCTATGATACGCTGAGAGGCTTCCAGTGAGATTGGTGGGGCCGCTGGGCCCAGCACACACTCATACTGGTCCTTCCACTGAACCTCCAGGCAGCTCTCCAGAGCTGCTGTGAGGATGGACACACCTCCCTCCTGGAAGAGCAACATAATGTGTGTGAGAACAGAAGGAAGCCGGTTCACAGGCGTAGAACAAGAATCTTGGTCTATTCACATCAATATTAGAATAAACAAAAGGAGCTATAGCTCAGGGAATTGTTACATCAGAATGATCTACCACATATTATAACTACCATAATATATACTTCACTACATATTTAATACAGTAACTTTTTTAGTTAGTGAGGTTATGTTACCTGTTGAAGCTGAGTCCTGAGCTCTGGCCGTAGTGCAGTAATGAGGAACATGAGGCGTAGTTCATAGAACTGAACACTGGAGGGAGATGAGCAACTAACACTGGAGGATAGACGCTCAATGAGACCGCACATGAGCCTGATGGAAAAAAATAACAAGAATTTAGCTGTCTGGAAATATGTTGATGTGTACAAGAACTAAATGAAGGTTATGAAAAATGAGAACCACACTGTCATTGAAATTAGTCAAACACAACTTTGTCTCAGTCTGCCCTGTCAATTTCCATCTCAGTTTGGGATTTGCATTTCTCATGACCTTCAACAACCCTCTGTTAACAGGCATGAACTTGTTGCTTTAAACAAAGTTGGGTGTGTGTGTATATAATCAGCCAGTTTGTGGGGCATGTCTCTGCTTTTTCTCATTGTTGAAAGCTGGTGAAAACCTTTTTTAAACAGAAGTTTAAACAGAAGCATTTGCTCTTAGATTCAGAGGATTGACACCAAAGATTGATGCTTGCCACTAATGTATAACATGGATTCATTTACACAGTTTTTCATGTGACTCCACTCTGTTGTAGCCTCACTGGAAATACCCTAAAGTGACTTAGGACTGTGTACACTTGAGCATTACATGCAGGGAAAAAACAGTTCAGTGGGCCCAGAAATGCCAGTTACAAAGGCAACAGCTGTGTTTAACAGTATTTTGGACTGTTGTGTGTGCATGTTTTTGTCTGTGTGCTGTGAGGAAGCCCACCTGAGAGCACTGAACCTCTCCTGTGCCCAGGTGCTGTTGTACACCACATTACACAACACCTTCATGGCCTCTTTTCTCTGTGCCTCCTCTCCTGACTCTCCCTCCTCCTCCTCATTTTCCTGCCCCTCCATCTTGCTCTCTCTGCGGTCCCTCCTCCCGCGCTCCAGCACCTTGTGATGGATGTTGCCACTGTGCATTTCGTTGATGCTGGTCCTGTGGCTCCCAAACCAGCTGATGTTGTCCAGATCTCCGCTGTTGGTGATGCTAACGTCACTCTTGGCGTCCTCATCAATGGCAGAGCACCCTTCATTTTGGTCATTGGCTTCAACGCCGTCTTCGTCATCGTCAGTGCGACACTGCAACACTTTGGCCTCAGTGAGAGAAACGATGATGTTATCGTAGAAATCAGAGTCAGGGTCGCTGGCTTCATCACTTGGATCACATGTGGTCAGCCCGGCTAGTTTGGCCACAGTCAGGAGAGAGCTGTCGGTCACCAAGGGGCCAATGACCTTTTTGTCTCTGGAGAGGATTCTCAGGGTGCGTAGAGATACTCTCAACAGATGACATTTAACTCCTGTTCTTATGAACCTCAAGAGGACTACAGCTAAATTCTGAGGACAGGAAAAGAAAAATAGACATTTAGCTTAACAACATTCTTCAGTGGAACAACTCACAATACCTCTGGGCAAGCAGAAAGTGACAGGCACCTGTCTGAGGATCAGGCCTCGATCCTCCTGGTCATAGTCGTCACAGTCGGAGTCAGAATCAGTGTATTCCCTCACTTTATTCTTCTTGAACTGGTACAGCAGGGAAAAGAATACACAAGATCAAATCTTTCACACTTTATTACAGTTTAAGAATTAGTTTAATTAATATTACTTATTATGCTACATTATTTCTAAACTGTGGCAGCACAGTACCTCTTCTAGTTTTCTTTGCTTTAGGAAGTGGATAGTCCGATTTCAGTGAGCAATGCAGCAGAAGAGAGAGAAAATAATATCAGTACATATTTGTGTCACCACTGTGAATCAGGGGCCATTTTACACAAAGAGTCGTATCTAACCATTAGTATTTTTAGGAGTCCTCTTAAAGGTTCCTAGTAAAGCGTTTCCTCCTAGAAGCTATTCACAAAGCTACTGAGAGCAGCTTCACTGACGGACTGAGAAAACTCCTAGACTAAGAGGAGGGGCAGGGTGGACCCCGTTGCTATGGATGACATCATGTTTCTGAATTAATGTACTCAGTGATAGGTCTACAGGTGAGCGGTCTGTCAGTGATTGTGAAATAAAATAATCATCAAGGAGCGTGAAAAGGAACTAGATTGGATAAGATCAGATTAAAAATAAAATTAAAAATGTATTGAAATTAAATTGAATTATAAATTAAATTAAATCAAATTATTTAATTTAAATAAAACAATTACATTAAATTAATTTTTGAATTAAATATTAAAGATAGATAGATAGATAGATAGATAGATAGATAGATAGATAGATAGATAGATAGATAGGTGACACTCCTTATTTCTGAGCCTTTTAGGAGCTACTTTTGGCCTTACAATGTTTGTGAATACGGCCCCACATCAGCTGTTCAATGGCTGCAAATAACAGAGCTGAAAGTGTTGAATAGATTAACATGCAGTAAGTTTGTTATTCAACCGCTCTGCCTGGGCTCAATCTGCCTGAGCATGCAAGGAGAGAGGATCAGGGACAACTGATACAGCAGAATTACTAATCACTAATCAGGAGTGGGGTGGGGGGAGGATAAGAAAAGGTGAGGTTTAAGGAACACGGGTAGGACAGAGATGAGACGGTCAACTTTCCCTCTGTTAATGGGTGCAGCAGCATAAAGCCACTTACTTTCCTCCGGTCCCTCTCCTCTGCATCAAAGAAGAAGCACTGGGCATACTGCAGGAGAGAAATGATGACAAAATGATGGTCTGCAAATGTCATAAGCAGCAGCGTATCATCCAGACACAATAATGTGCGAGCTTTTGTGTGGTGTTACCTCTTTGTTGAACTCCTGCAGCTGTGTCTGAACACCGTTTTCATCCCCCTGCTTAATGCACTGGATAATCCCCTCTAGGTCCACGTCCATGCTTCCTGCGAGTGCACGCACGCACGCACGCACACACACACACACACACACACACACACACACAGAGGAATAATCATTCAGGCCATAACAAAATTAAAGTTACACAACATTAGTGATGAGGATAGAGGTTATGCATGATTAAATACATAGTGAAAATGCATCCTGTATAGTATATGTTTGGTCTGTTATACACCCAGAATGTGGAAATAAAAAACAATAAATGTGACATTAAAGGGCAGAAATGATGACTTTCAATAAAACAGTCATCCTACCATCTTATCTTCACAACAACCACACCAGTTTGATCACTGATAAATGCGTCCTGGCTAATAGATAGATAGACAAAGCTGAATTTGTATCTTTTACATAACACTTGTCCATATAGAGAAGTTTTATACACACACATAAAATAGACTGCAGAGATTTCAAGAGTTTAACTCCATATGTTTGTCTAAACTTACCTTGTGCAATTCCCTTAATCCGCCAGGTGATATATAGGTGCGCAAAATCACCTTAAGTCTGCCACCCAAAAGTGCTGTCACCGCTCCAACTTGACTTCAGCTGGCCTCCTAGTGTTTCTCAGTCCACATATGCACAGTGTACTCTGATCTGCCTTTGAATTTGCTCTGTTCACTTGCTTTCCAGTTACCCTCATGCACTCAGCATATCTCTGTATTGCTGTCTCTCCCTCTCTCTCCCTCTAATCCAAGAGAGATGCAGGAGCCATGGAGTGGTTATGGTTATAATCCACTAATGAACTCTAAGCTTATATCTCTCAGCGTTGACCCTCTAACCTACAGGTTTTCCAGACTTGTGCAGCCCATCTCTCTTCTCTCTTTTTCTGTCCAGCTTTAACACACTCTTTCACTCAAATCTCTTAATAGCTTGGGAATAACTAAAATAACCATTAAGATTTAGTTTTCATCATGCTTCTCTAGCTGTTGCATAACCACACTGGAGCTACTCATGGCTAAGCTGAACGGGAAAAACATTGCTGAGATATGCATCTGCACAGTCACCTAAGATAACATCAATGTTGTTCAGCTGCTAGGTTACAGCTTAAAATGTCTGTCTTTTTATTGGGCAAAATCCTTCCATTGTGTAAATGAAAAGGTACAATGAATTACATGTTGTGCAAAATCCTTCCATTGTGTAAATGAAAAGGTACAATGAATTACATGTTGTGCAAACAGTATTATAATGCTGTTTGTGTCTAGTCCCACAAGATGGAGCTATTTTCATGGTTGAGTCAATCCAACCATGAAGTCTGAAGAGGTTATTTATATCTTGCACAATATTTGTGAAAGTAAACTGTAAAATTTTACTCCATTCATAAACTACAGATGGTACCAATCTATATCAGATCATCATGCAGTAAGGGATGACGGCAAACATTTTGCTCAAATTCAGATTTATTCTGGTGAATCAGCTGATATTGTTTTCAGTTTAGCCAACTGTCATACACAGTGTAGTGATAAGACAAAGTAGACGTTTACACACTTGTTGCAAAGTGTCTTGAGTGCCCTGGAAGACAAAATCTGTGAGACGATGACATACGAGTGAATGACAGGCTTGGCAGGATGCTCACTCTTGTGCCCAGTGGGTAGAGGAAACAGGGCCGGGAGGCTGAAGCGGCCGGCTGGTGGCTGCAGGTTCACAACAACAGGATGCACACTACGTCAGAGATAGTGGGAGAAAAGTCAGAGGAGTCCTGGCAAAGTGTGCTCATGGAAGTGAACGCATATTCCTTCAAGATGAATTAGACACTTCAGATGTAGGAAATCAACAAGTCAGAGCTACAAGAGACTGATGACCCTCAGTGACCTTTAAAACCAGCGGAAGAAAACAACCATCCTTACTGCGTATGCAATCCAGGACTATCCGCTTTAATCCTGACACAGACAGACCTCATGACTACAGTAGCTGTCATAACAGCTGGGACACAATAAACTACATGTAGCCTAAACTCAACAGACCTCTGTAAGCATTCAAGGGTCAATCCACTTTAAAAAGAATCTGTTTGGGACAGAGTATGGATCTTGTTTTTGTTACAGTGTATATTTGTATGATGTATATTTTCCCCCCAGGATAGTATGGCTATTTTATATTATGATAAATATCTGTAAGATATGGAGTCATTGGGGTGATGTGGAAGCTTGAAACCTCAAGTGCACATACACTGAGAATGAACTTTTCAGCGTATGTGTATGGAGACATCTTGTGTCCTGCAGTATGGGTCCCCCTATATAGCATTTATAAGCAGTACATAAACATTTAATAAATGTTTTTTAACACACTATAATGTAGTTGTGCTCAGTTATAAAGACATTTTTAAGTATTAATTAATGTACAGTATTTGTCAACAATTCTAACGTCTCCTATGAAGACATTTTATATTATTACAACAACTGCATTTTACTATATTGTCTTCATGATCTGTTTATATCCCAGCCTCCACTTATTAGTTATAGTTATTAATAAACACTTATATCTGCTTACAACTACATTATAGTACACTTCTTACTACTACAGAAAAAGATCCTGATACTCTCTAAGAGGGATGAAAAAACATTTTCTAACTTGTTTCACATGGCAACATCAGAAAAAGCTTGTTTTATCTGACCAACAGTTTATGATCCCATAAGACAAAGAAAAGCAGGAGATCCTTATTTATCATTTCTGCTTAAAAAATTACCTAACCAATTAATTAATTATCAAACCAGATGCTGATTAATTTTGTGTTGATTGACTTATCCATTAATTGACTCATTGTTTTAGCCGTTATTAGTGACAAACTTTGCTATTGTAGTATGCATTTACTTTGGTTTAAAATGTTTAAAATGTGCTCATGTTTTTGTCAGAAATGATCACTTTGCTCACAGCTAAGCAGCAGCAGATGTAAAGACTCTGCTTACTTCTGGCACGTAATCCTTGCCGTCATGCAAGTTGTAACCGTTAAAGGGGAAATCCTTCATAAAACAACACTTTGGGTAATCCATGCTTAATCATATGTGAAATCATAAGACTGCTTTATCACTTGACTGCTAACGCTCTCGCGTGCATGTGCGCCAGTGATGACTCAGTGCACTACTCTGACAACACAACCTGCCCAGATGGCAGTCACAGGAAAGGTACACAATAGACTCCAGAGGGGAAGTAGTGATTCACAGAGAAGGAGGGAGGCTGGGAGCAACACAGTGTGGAGGTAGGAAAACATTAAACGTGACGCTGGCTCCCCAAGGATTTACTGTATTATTAAAAGATTAAGAATTAAATTATTTCCTAGAGAGATGTTAGAATTTGGCCATGTGCCAAACCTGAAAGGTTCTTTCTGAAAAAGACCATTTGTAAGTGGGATAGCAAAGATATGAACCACTCCTGGATGCTATAGTTTTATCTGATTATTTCTGATTTATTAGCTTTGAGGAAAGATGTAAGATAAAGCAGTTGTTTTTGAAACACTGTATGTGTAAGAAGGGGGGGGGGGGGGGTGAAGGACATTTCAGGAATAAACACGGTGACGGCAAAAGTGAGTCAAGGGAAAAAGGCACAGGAAAAATGGGGCGATAAAGACAAGCCTGGAGGAGAATTGGGGTTATTTTGGGCTCTGCGGGCTTCCTGCAGGTGATGGAGATGAAAGAATGATTTCTGGAACAATTGCTCAGCAACAAGTGGAATGAGGGATGGAGGAGGAGGATGTTGATGTGTATTGGGGGGGGGGGGGGGGTCGGTGGAGCAAAGACTGAACATAAGAATCAATGTAAACATCGCACAAGGTACAAGGTCACTTCAAGTATAAGCACAATGTTGCGAATGGACGCTGTTGTTAAAAGGTTGTTTATGATAGTATTACAGCTCTTGTAAATAGAGGATAAAACTGCCACCATAACGGATTAATTACAACCGTGGGAGTTGGTCTGGCAGTGTAATGGTGTTATAGACACACCCCCTCACCCTGCCATCACACTATAAAGGACCAGAAGTGGAGAGGGATGACAGACTTGGACATCCAACAATCAGCAAGAGACTACGAATGGTTTACTCAAGAAGCACCAGCAGGTTTTGGGAATTTCTTGGCGGTAAGTCTAATCCTGGATTCATGTTCCTGATATTTTGAACAGGTCTCTAATCAGTAATTGTTATCTTCATTGACTTTTCTTGTCACAAAATCTTCTGTGTCTGTATTATTACGGCTAATATTGAGTTGTACAGACCATTTGTTAGGAATAAATCTGGTCAGGACAGTATGTTTTCTTCACCATCACTCATTGTTTTTCTGCCACAGGCCAGTGCAGTATGGAGATAGCCGTTCTGTTGCTGTTGACTGTGCCTTTGACTGCTGCCACACCACTAAGACCAACTCACAGGTCAGTGAAAAACATCAGTAAATATACAGCTACTGACAGTAACCATAATGATGTATCACCCATTGCCTGCTAGTCTGTAAATAGAATATCAAAATGAATAATATATTAATAAATACCTTTTTTTGATGGACTCACAGGTCAGACGCAGACACTGTCCTCCCAGGGGACACTGTGCAGGCTTCAGGGGTGAAAAGGTCAGAAGACACACAGGAGCAGCATGTTCGAACACTGAAGATCATCCCATTTCATTCCGAAGACAATCATCTTGATCTGGAAGCACTGAAACACAGGTACGAAAGAGCATATGCATTCACAACATAACGTGAGTGGCTGTAACTAAGAAACTACCGGTACAAGGAGTGGTTGAAAACACTAGCCTTCTTGTATCACATTTTATATCCTAAGAAACTGTCTGTAGTAGATTATTGATGCAGGATTAATGCAGGATAAATACTGTAGTGTTTGTTTCTGTTCTACTAATTATGGCTGTTAGCAAAACCTTAATTGTATGTTTATGATTCATTTGAAAACTGGATATTATTTTATAAACGTATGTGATGTTATAAAAGCCTGAACTTTATTGTTTTTTCTTCTCTTCATCATTGACAGCATGGCAGTGAAGTTACGTCCACGGCGTGCACCTCAGCGTGGATGCCAGCTCGGGACATGCCAGCTTCACAACCTGGCCAACACGTTATACCACATCAGCAAAATAAACGGAAAAGATGAGTCGAAAAACACCAACGACCCGCAGGGATACGGCAGATAGGACCAAGAAGAATGACAACAGTTATGGACTAACGAGGTGGAGAGTTTCCATCTATTTACAACCAAATATCTCTGTATATGTTTTGACTGACTGGTACTTATCGTGGATTTATGCTCTGTAAGCATACATGTTTGAATGCTGTGTGAAATACTTAATCACATTACTTTTCAAAATTTGAATTCCTCAATATTTAAATGCATTGTACAATAAATATTTTTCTTAAACAAGTTACAGTTCATGCATATATCTGGATTAACCTGCTAGGGCCTTGAGGAAAATGGTTAAATGGACTCCTACAGGTTGAATGCTGCTTACATGGAAACTTTTCATGGATCACTAGCTTTGGTGCCTTTTAGGAGTGGGTAAAGGGGCCCTGAAACATTATTCTCACACTAGAGGGATTACATATTAAGTAGAGTATGCTTATGTCCTTTGAATTTTCCTTTCACCTAAATGACCACATATTATGATTTAAATTTGATGTTGAAAGTGTTTCTGCATGCAAAACATTCTGACTTTCATTGCCCTTGGTGGTGTGGTGCTGATTGAGGCAGCTGCCCCGCTTGCCCTGTTGTAAATCCAGGCCTCACCGTGTGATATTTTTAGGCAACCATGACAGCAGCAAATTGCTCAATGCACAAGCTTGTGTGTCTTCAGTTGTCTGTCTGCTATAGTTGTGTCAAAATATGCGTCACCTGTGGCCAAGAGCACTTTCTTTCCAACTTCACCACATCTAATAGCTATCACTCACCAAGGGAGGGGGGCCTTAGTCATGAGATGAACTTATAATCAGCATTGGCCCAGCTCACACCCCAGGTAGTCTGTGGTTTTTGACTGGCCCCTCCTATATATTAAGTTTGGAGAACGGTAAAGCCAGCTAAAACCACACCCTCACCTGTGTGGTATGTGTGCTCTGCACCTTGCTTCCTCTTTGACTGCTGAGAGACATTGGGGAATTGCATATACAGTTTCAGCAATCCAGTAAATTAGCCTACTCATTGGAAAATGTTTAGAAGGAAATCCTGAAGGCTTTCTTCCCCCCTAACTCTCACTGAGTCAAACCGAAAGGAAAACAACATGAGAGATACAGGAGGAGACGGAGAAGGCGTCGGAGATAAAATTAAATCTGAGAAGGACCAGGTGGGTAACGTTAGGCTTTCCATTAAAGCATCCTGCTCCGGGTGTGATATCATATCATTGCGGCATTTTGGCAAAGACTACAGATGCGGAAAGATTAAACAAGAGGAGTCTACAAAGTGGAAGTTGTAAAGCAAGTTGTGACTCCAGTTATTCCCTCGGCTTCTGACGAGCGATGGACACGCATTTTCCGGCTTTGGACAGCGCGTCAAATCAAATGGTCGTGTAGTAACATAACACTCACAGTTTATAGGGCCCTTTCAGGTGCATTGTAGTGTTGCAGCTGTGTGTGTGAGTGTAAACAGACTCGCCTTTTGTCCCCGTTGAAGCGAAGGCCAGGTAGTTTCTGCTCATGTTTGTTGACGCTGTGCTCGGCAAACCGGCGGAAGTTAAGCTAGCACCGTCGACGGTTTTAGACCTTACAACACTAACGGCTAATTACAACACTAACGGCTAATTACAACACCAACGGCTAATTACAACACTAACGGCTAATTGTAAGCGGTTGTCAGAGTCACTGGCTGTGGAAAAAAAAAAAAGCTTCGGTAAGCCATTTCCTAACACAACAGTTTAGCGGCTACTTAACTCTTAACTGTAAGAACAAAGACGCCAACACGCCCATTATTATATGTAACGTTACTGCTCAGCGTTTCACTAGCTGACTACATTTAACGCTAGCACTCAATAACTTAAGTTGAAGTTGAACGTAGCCACCGTTAGCACCGCGGTGTCAACGCTCACAGGACAAGAATTAAAGTTGTTCTCCGTCTGTTCTCACAGCAGATATCTTCAGTCGACAAGCACATGTGTAACGAATAACATTAATAATGGCTGCATTCCGTGCGTGCCAGCTCCTGGCTCACTGACGGGGCATACTGGCACAACTAAATGGAACGGAGCCATTATGTTGGCAGTCTCACATGTGAAAATGTCCTGTGAGACAGATGTATTCACATTATCACATTGCTATTGATATGACAGTGGATTAGAAATGAATTTATGTAAATGAAAATAAACTCTTTTTATAGTGTAAATTTAATCTCAAAGTTGTAAAGACAGCCCAGGCCAGTTTCAGGTTGTAAAAAGAGTCCAGTGGGGCCCCTTAGTTTGACAAGTAGGTTTGCAGTTGTACTGCAGAGTGTACTGCATGCACTGAAGATGCCTACGAACAGTAGTAGTGCCCGGCACACACATTCACACACACTCTCTCTCACTCACACATACACACTTATAAACACCAGCTGAAACTACAGCACCACGTCAGAAGTCACAGTCGGGTGTTTAGGCACGGCATATCTCATAGTTCTCTGAGCCAAAGGCAACATTTCTCATTTGAACAGTCTACTTCACCCTGCAGCCACATGATTTCCAGGCATACAAGGGTAGGAAATGAACCTTCTTAAAATTGAAACAGCCTGTATATAAATTCAGTTTATTAACCTGTTGAAAATGTTTTCAGAGTTGGATCCCAAAAATCATCAAGAAAAGAGTGTGCACCACCTTTGTAGAAGATTCTTTCAGGTACCGTGAACTCTGTGGAGCACATTCCTCTGTGATAGTAATGTCTCTCTATTGACTGTGGTGATGCATCAAAAGATGATCAGGTTTTCACATGTATTATCCTGTCACCTCTCTCAGTAATGGCGCGCTGTGCCAGTGTGGGGGTGCAAGAGATGCCCATGCCTCCGTGGCTCTCGGTGACTATTTCAGCACAGCGATGGTCAACCACTGGGACAGCGTCCAGCACTCCTCTGAATACCCGACTGATGCCTTTGGAGAGTTGCAGTTCGCAGGAGCCAGCAAGAGGCATAGCTATGTGGGTGGCCTTTCTGCTGGCCTGATAAATGTTCTTTCTGAAATCTGTAGTGTTTTGGTACTTTTTTAAAAATACAAATGCCTCTTAAGATGAGCCACATAATGATTCAAATACACCAAGAGCTGTAGTAGTCAGTACTTTTGCTTTTCCTTGGCTGTAACCTACTGCTGCACCTGAGTAAACAAACACAATGCACTTACAATCAGGTCACATATATGTACCGTGAAGCTCCTTTGCTTTATCATAACTAATCTGAGACACTTGTAGTATAATTTAGCATGTGTTTTAATACTAAAATGATCACAATTCTTTATTTTGTCCACTTCTGAAATGTGTATGTTCCTTTTAATCAATCAAATGTCCACTTTGTCTCTCATGGGGATCTCAGTTCCTGCGTCTGTCTTGGGACACACCCCCGTCTATGGTCTACACCCTGATGACAGCCCACTGGGGTCTTCCTGCGCCCAACCTGGTGGTTTCTGTAGTGGGCGGAGAAGGCAGGACAAAGGTGAAGACTTGGGTACGGGAGGTCCTCAGGCAGGGACTGGTGAAAGCCTCACAGAGCACAGGTAAACATATCATGAAAGCAAACTTTGAAGTAACTAAATCACCACTTCAAACACTGCTACAAAGGTGGGTCATAGGTTACATGCCAGTTAACAGTGTTGTGAAACCCAGCTTCAACTTGGCTGTTCCCCTTGACATAATGATAGTTTTGACTGTTGCGCTTTTAATTTCAGGGTATCTGCAGGTCTTAAAAGTCTTACAAAGTATTGCATTTAGTTTCCTCAAAAAAGGCCTTAGAATGTATAAAAGTGTCAAGTGGCAAGTGTCAATTTTAGCAAAGACTTAAATGAATGAATAATTTTTCATTAGTTAATTCATCCATCACTTTCTGCCGCTTATCCAGATCCAGGTCGCATTAATATAATTATTATAATATAAGGAATTATTGTTATATACTCCTGGAAAGTACTGGGAAAAATGATATATATTAATAAATAATTCTAGGCCATATTGTCCCTACTGATTTTCCATCATACTTGTGTATCATACCGTGAAACCGGTATCAAATTGTATTCTATGTGGTATTAAAAAGGTCTTTAAAAGTCTTCAATTTAACTTGATGAACCCTGCAGAAACCCTGAATTTGGGCACATATGCTTTGGTCTCTTTGAAGCCATGTTAGTTGCCTGATATTGATTTTATTCACTTTTCTTACATCAAAGTGCTGATTTCCAGACTTCTCATTTACAGCTGACAAATGCCACTAACTGGTATTTTAGCCTCATATGACCTGTAACTGATTAATCCACATCAGATTAGATTACTTCAGGGTTTTTTTCCTTAAATTGATTGTTTTATTTCACCTACCTCTCGTATGTTTTGAGCTCAAATTATTCCTTAAAGGTCAAGATAATTTATTTTTTATAAATAAAGTACAATTTAAACCTGATACTTTTGTAATGTAGATTAAGACTGACATACTTTTCAGTTCTGTATATTTTTGATTGTGTAAGAATTTAAGAATTTTCAGTCTACATGAAGTCACATGCCTCTAAAATTCAAAAAAATTTCTAAGTAACTGACTAATAATAATAAATAATGAATCAACACTTTCTTGGAAGACACATAACCTACTCATGGTGTTTTGTTTTAGGAAAAATACAGCTGTTACAAAATGTGGTACCATTATACTATATGGCTCCCGGGGGTCAGATCCTAATTTGGTACCACAATGGCCACTTCCTCCAGGCTACCGTGCCAAGTGCAGGTGGCACACGGCGATACTGATCTCCCGTCATCTGAGGTCACTTTAACAAGCTGTTCTCTCGGAGGCCCCAGGTCAAAGCAAAGATAATAAAATGTACAAAAACATTCAGGCGCACACATAAACACATACAAGGTGCACGCATACACAGGTTGCTACTGCTTGGCTTCAGCACAAACATGGTTGTTGGGGAAGGTAATACAGTACAGAATACAGGCAAAAGTGTGAAAAGCTGTTGTTGCATATAAAAACATGTCATGACTTATGTGCATTTCTATGTTATTGTATACACCTTATACATACTTTTAAACTACTTCTTTAATACAGTAGATAAGTATGCATCTCTATCTACCTCTGCAACCTGCAATTTGCTCTGCTGCAACACTTGAATATCCCACTTTTAGATCAGTAAAGTGTGTTTTTTTTTTTCTCAATTTAATTGCCAACTGTTTTGTATCATCAATAAAATCTGAAAATCATTGCTGTCCAGTGAAAACCATATACAGCGGGTAAAATAAGTATTGAACAAGTCACCATTTTTCTCAGTAAAGATATTTGTAATGGGGCTATTGTAATGAAGTTTTCACCAAATGTCAGCAACAACCCATGCAATCCACACATGCAAAGAAATCAAACCATAGATGTCCATAAATTAAGTTGTGTAATAATGTGAAATGACACAGGGAAAAAGTATTGAACACATAAAGAAAGGGAGGTGCAAAAAGGCATGGAAAGCCAAGACACCAGCTGAAATATATCAGTAATTAGAAAGCAATCCTGCCCCTTGTCAGTGCAAATTAATATCAGCTGGTTCAGTCCCAACTGATGGCCTATAAAAAGGTGTCACACATGAAACATCTCATGATGGCTAAAAGCAAAGAGCTCTCTCAAGACCTTTACCCCCTTATTGTTACAGAAGGGTTTCTGAACTTCTGAATGTTCCAGTGAGCACTGTTGGGGCCATAATCCAGAAGTGGAAAGAACATCATTTCACCATAAACCGGCCACGACCAGGTGCTCCTCGTAAGATTTCTGACAGAGGAGTGAAAATAATTATCAGAAGAGTTGTCCAAGAGCCAAGGACCACTTGTGGAGAGCTTCAGAAAGACCTGGAATTAGCAGGTACAATTGTTTCAAAGAAAACAATGAGTAATGCACTCAACCGCCACGACCTGTATGCACGCTCACCACGCAAGACTCCATTGCTGAAGAAAAAGCATGTTGAAGCTCGTTTAAAGTTTGCTGCACAACATTTGGACAAGCCTGTGAAATACTGGGAGAATATAGTCTGGTCAGATGAGACCAAAATTGAACTCTTTGGATGCCATAATACACACCATGTTTGGAGGACAAATGGCACTGCACATCACCCCAAAAACACCATACCAACAGTGAAGTTTGGAGGTGGGGACATCATGGTGTGAGGCTGTTTTTCAGCATACGGTACTGACATACTAAATATAATTGAAGGAAGGATGAATGGAAAACTGTACCAAGACATTCTTGATAAAAATCTGCTGCCATCTACCAGGATGCTGAAGATGAAACGAGGGTGGACATTTCAGCAAGACAATGATCCCAAACACACAGCCAAGGACACACTCAATTGGTTTCAGAGAAAGAAAATAAAGCTGCTAGAATGGCCCAGCCAATCGCCTGACTTGAATATAATTGAAAATCTATGGAAAGAACTAAAGATCAGAGTTCATAGAAGAGGCCCACGGAAGCTTCAAGATTTGAAGACTGTGTGGAAGAATGGGCCAAAATCACACCTGAGCAATGCATGTGACTAGTTTCTCCATGCAGGAGGCGCCTTGAAGCTGTCATTACCAACACAGGCTTTTGTACGAAGTATTAAATAAATTTCAGTAAGCGTGTTCAATACTTTTTCCCTGTGTCATTCCATTTTATTACACATAACTTAATTTCTGAACTTATTTGTTTTGGTTTCTTTATGTATGGATTACTTGGGTTGTTACCAACATCTGGTGTAAATTTCATGTCAATAGTCAAAAATGGTGACGTGTTAAATACTTATTTTACCCGCTGCATGTGGTGATTTGAAATTCTCAAACAAACTAAATCAGTAAGTGGGTTGAGATCATTGCTGTGTTTCTTAAGCTAAATAAACAATTAAAACCCCATTGGACTATCTGTTAAATACATTGTCACTAGATAAAAACAGGACTGTTTTTATTAGCTCATGAAAAGTTGACATTTGGGAGATATATGGTTTTCACAGGACAACGACGACATGTAGATGGACAGTGTGTATCAATGCAATCCTTGTTAGACTTGAAGAAATGTGTAAATGACAAATACTTTTTGAAATTTAAATATAGATGTGTGAAATCATATTTACATTAATATAAAATCAAGAACATGTAGGATAATTTAACATCAAATCTCAAGAGTGTAGTAAAATATGGCTTTAGTTACCACAACCAAACAATTTCTCGCATTCACTGTTTGTATGTTCCACCCAGGAGCGTGGATCCTGACGACAGGCTTGCGTGAAGGCGTTGGCAGGTGTGTTGGAGAGGCGGTGAGGGATCATGCCACTGCAGCCTCGTCGGTCTCCCTCAACAAGGTGGTTGCGCTGGGCATCGCTCCCTGGGGCCTGGTGCACAACCGACAGCATCTGATCAACCCTCAGGTTGTACAGGCACTTGCATACTGTATTTACACATCTTGGGACTTACATAACTAAGATAGTTAAGCTAGTTCAACTTTAAGTGTTAAAAGTAAGGAAAATGTTTATATTCTTCAACTTTACAATCTGGGTTCCTAATTGAATTGCCATGTTCTTGCACTGGGATCATGTCCTATTAAAACACATTAGCAGCATCTTGGGTTTCACCAAAAGCAGGCCTCCAATGCACCGCATGTATTGACCTTTAGTTAAAGAAACCCTGCTATATTATATCCCTGGATTCCTCCTCTTGCAGGGCAGCTTTCCTGCTAAGTACTACGTCCACAACACGTCCCAGGACTCCTGCAGCCTGGACAACAACTACCAAGCCTTCCTGCTGGTGGACGACGGGAGTGTGGGACGCAGAGGAGGAGAGACGGGGTTCAGGGCCAAAGTGGAGGACCACATCTCCCACCAGCGCACAGGCATCTGGGGTGAGAGATGGGATCATGAAATATAATATTTTGCATTGTAATGCAAGAATGTAAGAATCAGAATAGAAGAATCGGAAGGCAACGGAGATATGTCTTAACAGTACAATGCTCTTACAACCATGAACACTTCACAGCCAACCCTGATTTCAAGCCATTTGGCCCTCTTGTGGTGATCTTTGTTAATGCATGTGATGATAAGATGATCTTTTGTTATCTGCTGGGTGAAAGCCATTGCATGCCGCTGTAGGAATTTGAGACATGGCTCTTCAACATGTAAAATCAAGCAGAGATTTGTCAAAAAAGTAATAGGGTGCCCTTTCTGTGTCTGTGCTGTCTCTAAGCTCTTGTGTTACATACAATAAAACATGCAGTTTGATTATTCTCAGTCTGAAAACGTGATCAAATAATTTACCAATGCACTGTAGGAATTTGTAAAAATGTTTGTATTTTTGTAGGCAGTGGCAGCATTGACATCCCTGTCCTTTGTATGCTGGTATCAGGGGATGCAAGCATGCTGGAGGTACAGTCACTGCTTTTTATGTTTGTCACAAAGAAATGATTAGGCTAGTTTTAATATTAATATTAACTTTATTATTATGCCCTTGTATTCCATAAAGAAACGTCTCTCTCTCTCTGTTTTCCTAATTTCTGTCAGAGAGTGGATCTTTCTCTGAAAACCTCCATGCCCTGGCTGGTGCTGGCCGGCTCAGGGGGCTTGGCTGACTTCTTGAACGATGTCTTGGAGAATCTGTCATTAGCCCCGGCTGTCCAGTCTTCCAGTGAGGGAGATGGTGAGGCGGGTCCCAGTGTGGATCTGAAAGACAGAGTGGCAGAACGGGTTAAGAAGCACTTCCCTTCTGAAGCGGAGTCAGACAAACTAGTTGAGCGGGTAAGTGCTGTGGGCAGACACGTGTGATCATCGTGTTTTTAGACATGCATAACAGGAAGAAGCTGTATATTCAGCAGCTACTGGCTAAATTGCCATGAAATTTAACATTGATATTCATGATCTCAGAGGTTTTAAATGTTCTTGGTGACCCCTTGACTTTTCTTTTAATGCTATAAGGTCAAGATTCCAATTTTACTCACACAGGATATTTTATAATAAATTTGCTGCGCATAGTTATGCTCCCCAGTGGATGAAGTCTTTTGATTTTTATGACCCCATAGTCTTTCTTCTGCCATAACCCTCATGCAATTGTTGCATGTGATGAGCATTTATTGAGCCTCTGCTGACCCTGTAGACTACTTCTCAAACTACTCTCTGCGTCAGTTTGACCCAGATTCCTGAAACTGCTGTGTATTCAGTTGTTCTTGCTGCTCCACAATTAACTCACTCACAAGCTGCAGTTTGGAAGTCAGTGTCGGTTTTCATATGGTATAATGGGGTTATTGTTGTAACAAAAAAGACTGAAACAGGATTGGATGTGTTGTGTGTAGCCAATAACGACCAGTTTAAAAAAAATGCCTTGATTGGCCCCAATACTGATCTCTAAGATCTCCTGAGGACATCTGTTGTCAAAATGACTCTCATACACTAGAAATGTGACTTTGTAGAAAATTCCCAGAATGCAATGTAAAAAGCAGGGAGCATCTGCTCAGTATCCTCACCGAGCTCTCTATTTTGAATGGAAGTGAGTTTGATTTGTAAGCATGATGTAACATCATCAACGCCACATGCTGTCTTGAAAGAGTGTGTCTGCTTATTGTCCTAATGTTTATTCAATCAGTAATGTAATCAGTGCCCAAAGTTCAATTTGTTGTGTTGTGATTTGCTCTCGGTTGAACTGGGGACTGATTGGATACGCACTCTTAATCTTATTCTTTTCTACTTGCTGGTCAATTATTACTGTTGGTGTTTAACTTCAAATGCCCTGATGAATATATTTAAATGCCACACATTCTTCTCACTCAGCATGGGGAGGCTGGTAATTTAACAGTATCATGGATTTGACAATACTCTTTGTCACCCAATCTTCATCACTATCAGTCAGCTTTTTAGTCTCTTTCAAGTATTGTGCTCATTTATTAAAAGTACCTGTTTTTCTGTTTCCTTGTTCTGGGTCTCTAGACTCTGAGCATCTACCAGAACAGACACTCTATTACAATCTACCATGGAGAGCAGGAGGGCCCAAATGACTTTGATACAGTCCTGCTCAAAGCGTTGGTGCGAGGTACATGCAACTAATTCAAACTATGAAAATTGCTAAAGTTTTAGGTGGCAACACATCTTTGTTTTGATGTCTGTGGTGTGATTCTGTGTTTTTCAGCCAGTAAGCAGCGTGTGTCAGTCGATGCCAGCCCTTACAATGAAGAGCTGAAGCTGGCGGTCACATGGAACAGGGTTGACATTGCCAAGAGTGAACTCTTCAATGGAGACATCCACTGGAGGGTGAGGGCAAAAAAGACAGATGTTACATTCAGAGAAATACTACCACTCTAAAATAGATGCATTGTGTGTCGTGTATTGTACCACTTTTGTCAAATAAAACACTTAATCCTGCTGTGCAATGGCATTGTTGGTATAAAATAAGCCTTGTGTTGAACCTTCATCCAATCAAATAGTATGAAGACTTGGAAGACTCCATGACAGATGCCCTGATCAACGACAAGCCTCAGTTTGTGCGTCTTTTCACTGAGAATGGCTTCAACATCCTGGAATACCTGACGTATGGCAGGCTGGAAAGCCTCTTCCGCTCGGTGGCTGACGGGACTGTGCTTTACCAGCTCCTTCAGCGCCATCTAGAGGAACGGCTGGGGACTGCACCCTCTGTGCCCACACCGTCAAACCTGCAGAACTCGCCTTCCAAAGTGGCAGCAGAGAACAAACAGAGTGGCCCAGCGACGGAGGTCAGCCTTTTTGAGGTGGGTTTTTTCCTGATGAGAGAGACATCCATGCCTCTGGTCTAGTTTTGCTCAAGCACAATCAAAAACAATGAGAAGAACACTTGTGTTTACACAAACACTTTTGTTTGTTTGTTACCCTCTCCCTTTTTTCCCCAGGTTGCAGGGGTCCTGGAACTGTTAATGGGTGACGTCTGCCAGCCATTTTACTATGATGCTTTGGGCTTAGAAGAGATCTCATCCAAGAGGAGAGCTCTTAGGGTACTCTTAACTTTTCCTATGTGTAGACATATATCAAAGCTGTTGCTTTCTCACGGTCAATCTGATACCCGCTGCTTCTTCTCATCCATCCCAGCGTGTCAGTAAGCTGCTGCGTGGAGACTGCTTGTATCGGGAAAAGCGCTGCCTTTTCCCCTGGGCTTCGCTCTTCATCTGGGCCGTCCTCCAGAACCGCAGCGAGATGGCCACTTTCTTCTGGGAGATGGTAAAACAAAAAAGCAAAAGTTTGCTCTGCTGCTATCCAGTTTGTTTGAAATAAGCACATGGCAATCCTCTACTGCTGCAATCACTGTGTCTGCAGTAGCACATATCATTCTTTAAACCGACTGACACAGTGAAAGAATGTTCATGACCATCAGCTTTATTGCAAAACGCTGTATCAGTACCTGTTATGAAGGAGTTTGTACGCCCTGACTTTCCTTGCTGTCTCCCCCCAGGCAGGGGAGTCGGTGCTGAGTGCTCTGAGTGGCTGTAAGATACTGAGGGAACTGTCCAAGCTGGAGGGTGAGACCGAGACCAAACTGTCCATGAAAGAGCTGGCTCAGAGGTTTGAGAACCTGGCACATGGTGAGACCATGAAGACATCATCCACTAATGTTCAATTAAGCAATAACTGGTTAAAAAAATTAGCTGAAAGGATGATCAAGACAGTAAATGTCACATTCCAGGTGTTCTACTCAGTGTTGTTTGGCCACTTCTTATTAGTAAATGATGTAACACACGGCAGATTTAGCAGTTTGCTTTTCACGAAAGTCTTTATGTTGCTAGTGGTTTCAGGGGTTTCACTTCTGCGTCAAATGAAGCAATAAATGATGATTAATTGATTTTTAGAATAAGCTTTACTTTCATGCTAGTGCTTCTAAGAGTCACTTTCACTTCTTGTTTTCTAAATGGTAACCATCCAACCAAACTCTTAATGCACTTGTCTTTCCCTCTTCGCAGACATCTTCAGCTCTTGCTATCGGAGCAATGAGAGTCGCTCTTTCACGCTGCTGATTAGGAAATCTCCAGTTTGGGGCGGTACCACCTGCCTCCAGATGGGCATGGGCGCTGACGCGCGACTTTTCTTCAGTCACGACGGAGTACAGGTGTGTCACAAATTTTTACACCTGTGTGACTAACATCCAAAAGACAACAATGGAACCAAGTCACTGACGTCACTGTGACAGTTAAACCAGTTCTATTTATGCTAAAAACTGTATTTGTGCTGTATCTCGAGCTTGCTTACACAGATTTTCAGGCTGAAGCTTAATTCCTTTTTTATCTTCGAATTTTTTAAAAATAAATTAAACCCATTATCCTTCCGTTATAATAAGATACATGCTCTGCCAGTGGTTAACTTGTCTTTTCTTCTTTTAGTTTACATTGTTACCATAATTGCAAATACAAGCACTTGGACATAGTAAAGTAGTAATGATATAATACTACACATACAACACAGCCCTTTTTCATATTGAGCAAATTGCATTTGGTGAAAATGATCTAAATTTCTCTTCTCGTCCAGTCTCTGTTGTCCCAGATCTGGTGGGGTGACATGAAGAGGAACACGGAGGTGTGGAAGCTCCTGCTCACCTTCTTCTGCCCCATCCTCTGCTACACCAACTTCATCTCCTTCAGGTAAAATCCACATTATTATTATTATTATTTCTTTGTCATTAGCATTCAGAAGATCCAGATGTCAGAACTGATACTCTACAACATACTCCACCTCACAGGAAACAAGAGGACTATCAGCAAGATGATGAGGGGAAGCCTAACGAGGATGGGCCGGGCAGGGACAGTGACAGCCTCTATGGCACCACCATATTCTCTTTCTCGGACATCAAGCACATGTAAATCTCTTTTTTTTTTTCTTCTTTTTTTTTTATAATAGTGTGTTGCTTCATTAAAATTGTGTCATTGTTGTACCAGTGAAGCTGAGGCACAAGAATCAAACTCTCCCAGGACAGCAAGCATCAAAGGTGAGTCCTCTTTAAACGCAGCACTCCTGAAAAGGTGTTGTCACTGGCACAACAGACGAGAGGAAAGATTTCAGAAATAGTCATTTTCAGCAGCTGTTATGACTGCAACCAGCTACTAATCCATGTCCAATAACCTTCTTTACAGGCATACCCCACCCTCACAGACCACCAAAGCGTCCGTTCATAGTGTCAAGATGGCGTCAGTTCTGGTTTGCACCTGTCACCTCATTTTTGGGCAACGTCCTGATGTACTTCCTTTTCCTCCTGCTGTTTGCCTACGTGCTGTTGGTGGACTTCGCGCCCCCGCCGCCCTCTGGTCCGGCCCTCACCGAGTATGTGCTGTACTTCTGGGTATTCACCATTGTGTGTGAGGAGATCCGGGAGGTGAGTGCGGAGAGACGTCTCACTTACATCAGATTTTATGCTTAATACATCTTCTTCACATTTAGCCACTGCAAAAGTAGATAGGAAATTCAGTACTGAATAGATAAATCATTTACATCATTCATTTATCATATACAGTGTATGGATACACCAAACACTGAAGACTAAACATAAAATCACTTTTCAGTATTTGGCTATATCTGATGTTCTGTTTATAGCTGTGTTCCATCTATGGATCTATTAAGCTGATTGATGTTTTCTTCTCCAAGACATTCTTTTTGGGGACGATTACTTGGCGTCAGAGGTTCAGAGTGTACATTCAGGATGTGTGGAACAAGTGTGACCTCACTGCCATCACGCTGTTCATCATAGGACTAATCTGCAGGTACAGACAACAACTACGCACAGGGACAATCTACAGTACATATTACTACTGCATCATGCCAAAACCTTCCACAACATTATTGTTCAAAGAGGTTTTCATATTGAAAAATTACAACATTTATGAGATTCCATTTTTATTTTCATTCTTGTTCTCGATGGCTTTAGCTCTTGACCCCTTAAAACAGAGCAGTGTGTTCCAACCTAATTGAGTTTTAAGTTTCTAGTAGTTTTTAAACAAGAAAAACATACTGGACACAAACCAGACAAAAACAACATGGTAAAAAATTATTATGTTGCAGAGATGTCTTAACTGTCCCATAAATCTTCTCATATGTTCCTGTCCCAAGTTCTGTAAATTCAAAGTGTGCACACGCCCCTCACCTCCATCCTCAATAGGATCCAAATTCCAGTTGAGAACCTTTAAAAGTGCAGTTATTTTACAAGTTAACCACTGGGTGGTGCTGTTACAACAGTTTATTTGCTTCACTTTGTGTTTTAGGATGTTCAAATGGTCATACGGATTTGGCCGGGATGTCCTGTGTGTGGACTACATGGTCTTCACCCTCCGTCTCATTCACATCTTCGCCATTCACAAACAGCTGGGACCAAAAATCATCATTGTTGGCAAGATGGTGAGAAACGTTACCCTAGGTTGACATTATACCAATGTCACTTAGCAGGATGTTGGGATTATCATGACGTAAACACACAACTATTTTCTCCTGTTCAGATGAAGGATATCTTCTTCTTCCTCTTCTTCCTGATGGTGTGGCTCATGGCATACGGAGTAGCCAATCAGGCTTTGCTTTACTCCTACGACCCTCGCCTAGATCACATCTTTCGCCGGGTTTTCTACAGGCCGTACTTGCACATCTTTGGACAGATCCCTGTGGAAGAGATGGATGGTAAAAGTGTTTGCGTGTGCATCGTGCATGTTGAGAAAAAAATAGTTGCCATTTAAAACAGTGTAAGAATAATGTATCTTTTGCAGCCTGTACTGGACGTTTTTCGATATCCATTGCATTCACTGTAATTATAACCTGATAGCAGATTTATATGACAATTTCAAAAGACAGGACATATTTTAATTTTCCCCATATTTTTGTGTCTATCCCAGTGGGGAAGGAGTGGGACATGGCCTGCACACGCAACATGACATTGATTCAGGCCGGAGCAGAGCCGTGCAGAACTCTGTCTAGTAACTGGCTGGTGGTAATTCTGCTGGTTGTTTATCTGCTGGTCACCAACATCCTGCTCATCAACCTGCTCATCGCCATGTTTAGGTAAAGAACAAGGAGGCTAGTGTCCATCTGTGTGTCTGTCTCTCTGGCTACACTGACATGCTGATCTCCATAAATGAATCTCAGTTCTCCACGACACTTTTCACTCTGCTCTCTTTGTGCCCACCCAGCCACACCTTCTCTGAAGTGCAGGCTAACAGCGACATCTACTGGAAGTTCCAGCGCTACAACCTGATTGTTCAGTACCACTTCCGTCCTTCCCTGGCTCCTCCTTTCATCATCCTCTCTCACCTGAATCTCTTTATTAAGAGGATCATCCGCAAGGTGCCCTCTATCAAGATCCATCACTTTGGTAAGTATCTGAACAGGAGTCTTAAGTGATTCCAATCAGTGTAATTAAGTTACAGGGAGGTGTTTAAAACCAAAAGTGTTTAAATGTTAAATGTCTCAACACCATCATGAGTTGAATGATAATAATAATAATAAAAAAAAAAGTTGCCTTTTCTATTAGTGTTACAGTTAAAAGGGAAGGCAGCTAACAGGCTAATGACGTGGGAAACCATTCAGAAGGAGGACTTCCTGACTGCCCAGAACAAGATCCAGAAAAGCAGTGACTCAGAGAGGCTCAAACGGATGTCTGTCAAGTGAGCACACCTTCCTACACTAGCAGTGAAATAACGGGGGGGGGGGGTGAATGTCAGGTGAATGTCTCCTTTTTTTTTTTTTTTTTTAGAGTGGATGGCATGGTTAAACATCTGACTGAAAGCAGAGACTTTGACCACAGGCTGAGGGCTCTGGAGAATGAGGTAAAATGAAAGCAATTACACTCACACTTATCATTCTACACCATTTGTGTCATTCTTGATACATACATGGCATTGCAATAAAAGAGCATGTATGATCAGTCAACCTATCCTATATAAAGGTTAAATATATGTCACCCGTCTACATATCACAGGGCTGGGTGATTACATGATTATATAACATGACAACTAGAACGTCGTGCTCTGATATTGATATTACAATATGTGATTATGTATGGAAAATCAAATTTTTTAAATGAATAGTTCACCATTTTGGGAAATGCACTTATTTGCTTTCTTGCTGAGAGTTAGATGAGAAGACACCACTCTCATGTCTGTACAGTAAATATGAAGCCACTGTACAGTCCACAGCCGGTTGGCTTAGCATAATAAGAGGGAAGGGGAATACAGGGGGAGACAGCTGGTGGAAAAACTGTTTGCTGTTCAGGGGGGTTATGGTTATTTCTTGGCTAGGACCAGTAACTTCCTGGAGCGTCTTCTAGTTGCCCGGCAACCGCTCAGAGCCAAGAAATAGACCGTACATCTGAGTTTTGCATTTTTTTTTTTTTTTTACAGATTAAAAAATCATATAACATGTTGATTAGTAAGCTTTACAGGTGCTTGTAGCTGGATGTTGTTACCATTGGACAGAGCCAGGCTAGCTGTTTCCCCCTGTTTCCAGTCTTTACGCTAAGCTAAACTAAGCTAACTGTCTGATTGTGGTAGCCTCATATTTAACAGGCAGATATGAGAGTGGTATCAATCTAACTCTCTGCCAGAAGGCAAATAAGTGCATTTCCCAATATGTTGAACTATGTTGATGTTTAAATAGGACTGCATGATATTCATTGGTCAAACTAGAACTCTTATTTTCTGCTCCATCAATCTGCTTGTAGCATTAAGACCACAAAATTCCACCATATGGTTACAAAGATGTACAGTGAACAGGAAATGTCGACATATAGCCCCAACCTACTGCATGGTATTCCCAAAATAATGATCCTTCCTCCGGGTGTCTTAGAGTTACTGTATGTCACACAGCTTTTGGCTCTTTTGATCCTCCCTCTCAGATGGAGTATTGCTCAAATGCTCTCAGTTGGATTGTGGACACTTTGGCACAAGGCAGCACGTTCAAACCTCCTCGGCCTCCACCTACATTAAGAGGTACTTCCAAAGAGCTTCAAAATTCGAACATGCATGTATATTCTCAGAAACAAGAAAAATGTTCAGTTTGACTAGTTTATTTGATATATAGTCTTGTCCTCTCACTTACCTTATTCTGCCTCTTCTTCTACACAGATGCGTTTGCCTCTTCTTCCAATTCTGCCTGATTCAGCCTTGGTGATGCATTCAAATGCTCAGGGTCTGTAAAAGACAAGAATGAAGCGCATTCACTTTAGCTGCTCCCATATGCCACCCACCCAGCAGTCTTTAGTGTTTGCCAGCCATGTTCATCACTGGACTCCAGACAATTTCAATTGTTCTGAACTGAAAAAAAATGAAAGAATAGCAGACATCACTACTTGTTACAGTATTGAGTAAATGCAAAAGCTTATATTTTAAGTGTGCAATCAATCTTATTCAAATGCCAAAGTCAAGTGCATGTATTTATGATGTGGCATTATATATTTTATGTATTTTATTTGCCATTACAATTATGTCTGTATTGCTGTACTTTTAATCTGACTGCTGGAATTCTGTTTTTGAGACTTTTATTTAGGTTTTTACTGTTTGTACTGTATTGTTTTTACTGCATTGAAACTATGATGTTACATTACATTCAGTGCACATTGTTATGCTACTCTCTGGTCAGATGGTTGCTTTTGACAACCTTAAATGTTAAATCATGTATTTGTGTTGCCACATTATTTTATTCTGTTCAGTAAATTGTATATAAAGGATTTATGACGGAATTCTTTCTGTTACTTGTAAAGGAATAAGGCTAGTTCGACATTTTGGAGAATAGACTTACTTTCTTGCCAAGAGTGAGATTGCTCCCACTCTCATGTTAAGAGTGTCCCTGGAGAAAAAAAGATGTCAAAGGGTAAAGCAGGGTGCGGTGACTTTAGGGGATGAAATGTTTGTGAATGGGACCAAAGCACAGTAAGCTTGGTACAAAGAAACTAGTATAACTGAACTAGATATGGCATTAAATGTAAATTTAACGAGAGATTCGCTGAGGGAATGTGTGACTGAAACATAGGAGCGAGGTAGTTTGATATTGTGGAGAGAAGGGGATATGGATAGTGTGAAAGTTGCTCCATGGTGCTGAGTTTCAGTATGCCAGACCTCTACTGAAGGTCACATAGTGGAGCAGAGCTACTGAAGGAGCCTTTACTGTAAATAGCCGGCTGGGCCACCTGTCAATCGCACCAGCGGCTCACGCTGAGAGAGGCGGTGTCATCATTTTCTGCTCTCTCGCCGCATGATGGCTGCGTATGCACCATTTGTACCATTTGTACCATTTCTTTGGAATGTCAGTTGCCCGCGGACACATTGCACACGTGCAGACAGCCATCATCTCCATTTCCTTCTATTTACATCCATTCCATACATCATTCTGACATGTTCTCCTCTGCTTTGAGATTGGCAAGCACATATTACCTTCGCTGTTGAGAGAGAGAGGTGTTGGTTTAATTTCATAAGCCACCGTTAAAGGGTGTATTACTTTCCCTTGTATTGTAAGCTGTTTGTAAAATTTTGTATTATATTTACCTCCAGTGGGGCCTTTATTCAAATGGGTCTGCTTTCATATGTGCAGTAGAGTTGTATGCACATGCAGTCCTGAGTCTCAGCCAGGTTTAGTAGTATATAAAGAGTGTATTGGTGCACTTGATTACACCTCCAATGATTTTGTTGGGCTGAGAATTAACAGCAAAAGTCAAAGTTGTTGGAGTGTGTGAGCCCCATCAGTTTTTCTTTACGTATCTTTTTTTTTACATTTCTTCACTGTAGATACATCAGTTTGATTTTTATTTTATTTTATTTTTTAATTGTTTATTGAATAATTTATGTTCGGGGGGATTTATTTTACAGACAAGCGAACATTTCATGGGTCGCAATTACATTAGAGAATTAAATTAGAGAAAAATAAATACATAAATAAATTAAACAAAATAATAAAAGTAATAAATAATAGACATGAACAGTCATACAGGGCAAACACATTTGTGTATATATATATATTTATGTATATAAAGGGTTGCTATCCTGAAGGAGTTTAGCACTATGACAACAAAGTTTATATTTAAGTAAAACTTTATCAACTTCAATTGGAATTATTTAATGTCGGTAATTGAACTTCTCCCTCCCTCTCATTTCCATATGTTCTTTGACCTCTCTTTTCCCCACCCTCCTGCAGTCCAAACCCCCCCTGTCTGCCATATGCACACACCCACCTCTCTAATACACTGGGTTAAGGGCATCAGGAGCATTCTTCCCAGACATGTGCCTCTGTCACTCATACACATGCAGCCACACAACTACACCACACACCCAGTTATGTTTCCACTGTGTCCTCTGTGTTCCCAGCACAAGGCTGGCACACTGCTCTCAGTCTTGTGAACACGGCCCTCCTCTCCCCGTCTCTCTGTTGCTTGGAGCAAAGACCCGAACGATATCCCTGAATCACCCGCAGCTCGATTACATTTTCTGTGGATTTAATGGTTTTTAAGTGTTAAAAGCCCATCGATTGTTTTTGTTTTTGGTGGAAGAAACAGGGCAGAGACATTCATCCAGTGTGGATTTGTAAGTCTTCCAAAATGGCACCTGTGAAAGGCTGGTTTGTGGGGCTCCTGCTGGTTCTCCTGTGCCCCTCCCAGGTCCCGCTCCCTGGTGTAGTGAGTGCCCAGGACGTGGCTGAGGAAGACCTCCATGCCAGAAATGTTGAGGAGGTTGTGGCCGAAGAGGGCGAAGCCGCTGAGGGTGATGATGGCGCTGATGGGGAAGAAGAACAGGTAGCAGAGGAGGAAGACGAGGAAGAATCAGAAGCTGATTCAGAGACTGATGAACAGGAGGAAGAAGAGGAAGAAGGGGAGGCTGAGGAGGAAGAAGAGGAGACTGCTGAGGAAGAAGAGGATGCTGAGGAGGAAGAGGAAACTGCTGACGATGAGGAAGAGGAGACTGCTGATGAGGATGAGGAAGAGGAAGTGGAGGAGGAGGAAGCTGCTGAGGAGGAGGAAGAGGAGGAGGAGGCAGCAGAGGAAGATGAAGAGGAAGAGGCTGCTGAGGAGGACGATGAAGAAGAGAAAGAGGCTGCAGATGAGGAAGAGGAGGATGATGCTGAAGAAGATGAGGCTGAAGAGGCAGCAGCAGAGGGAGATGAGGAAGAGGAGGTCGCAGCTGAAAATGAGGACGAAGAGGAGGCTTCTGAAGAGGACGAGGAGGCAAGTGAAGAGGATGATGAAGCAACTGAAGGAGAAGAGTTAGCTGAGGAAGAGGAGGCTGATGATGCTGAGGAGGAGGAAGAAGAAGAGGATGATATTGCTGAGGATGACTCTGAGGATGAGGATGCAACTGAAGCAGAGGAAGATGACGGTATACCCGCTTTTTCAAAATATATTTGGTCTTTTCATTATATTTATGGGTTATTAAAATACTAAGTATGCACTAATTTAGTATAAAGTAACAAATTGTTCGTTTCCTGGGCCCTTTGAGTGTTTCCTGACTCTGCAGCGGCCTTCTGACGTTGTTAGACTAGCTGCAGCTACTGTAGGAACACTGTCACACATATCAGTCTTAGAATAGACTGGCTTATCTGTGTGGTAGCTGGCACCCAGCTGTATCTAAACCGTTCGTGCCTTTTTGTTGAACTGATGTGGCTATTTTGAGACCCTGAAACAGGTACGTCAGATAGAAGCAAATGTTGGTACAAAAGGAAAGAGGGCTAAAATAAAAACTTAAAATAATCCGCTAATTACTGAGTAGCCAAAGTCAGAATACCTACTTTATTATTAAGTTACCTATAATTCCCAGGCTTTAAAAATCTAATACAAATCTGATTACAGCTGGCACACCAAAGTCAGACTAATAGACAGTTTGTTGATCACTGGCTTGCTTTACAATGAGAATAGCTTATTTGTCTCAAGTGGTTTTGGTTGTTATGCTGTTCTTCATTCTTTACTATGCAACCACTTTGTGATACATGTTATTATTCATCTGTGTTGGGGCTCACTTGGACCTTACATCTTACTTTTGTTACAAGTACTTAAGTTATATGTTGGTCATAAACCAAAGTATTGGACAAGTTGAAATTGGATCTGATGATGGTGCTACATGAAAAGTCAGCCGATCAAAGATATTACATTCATCCTCTGGGGACCATGCATGTCTGAACCAAATTTAACGCCAATCCATCCAAAAGTTGCCAAGATATTTCTCTCTGAATCACAAATGTAAAACTCATGGTGGTACTAGAGGAAAAGTCAGGGGATTACGAAAGTCAGTAGGATTCATCTTCTGGGGATCATGAATGTCTGTACAACAACCTCATAGTTGTTGAGTTATTTCAGTCTGGACCAAAATGGTGGACCGACCGACCAACCAACTGACAGACCGACGTTGTCATCCCTAGAGCCATGTTACTAGCTTGGCTAAAAATCTGTCAGTGCTCCAGTGGACAAAATATGTCATGGTGATGCTGTTTCTAAATTACCTCAAACCTTGTTAGGCATTTCTGTACAGCAATTTCTTGTTACTTATGGGCCGACATATACACACTGATACAGATATCGCGGCAATAAGCTAATATCGGCCAGGTTGATATATCAGTCTAGCTCTAGAAGCCTAATTTGTCATTGACTCTGTTGACTTCATATAGATGAACCTGAAGGTGACGATGCAGCAGAAGACCAGGATGACACAGGCGAAGAGGAGTCCGCCGCTGACATACTGCAGTTCCACCCTGCCTCGCTGTGTAGTGTTTGCTCCATCTGTGAGGTAAAATAACGAGTCTTTAGCGGTGCATCTATCCAGTAACGAAAAGATCTGTGATTATTTCGAATGAAATCTTCCAGGAATGGAAAGTGACGTTTTCACTTCATTCTTAATTCTTTGCTGCCTTTTAAGAGAAATAACCTTGGACAACTTTTCATCTTAAGCTGAACTGTTTATTAGGAAGTCTGGCTTTGTTTCAATCACCCTGATAATAGATAAATGACTAATCTGTACATTGTGTGGCCCCTCCCTTTTTTAGCACTGCTCTAATAACTGTGACAAGTGCCCCTGTGAAGAGGGAGATGAGTCAGACCACTGCGAGCACTGCCAGGTAAACATCACTGCCCAAAATACTGTAAATAATACACATTGAAGGCAACATTTAAGTGGGACAAGAGCCTCCTCATTTTAACCCTTTTTTTTTTTGTCTTCCAGGGATGCTCATCCTGCTACCTTTGCCCCATTCTGTGTGACACCATCTGCACACCAGGTAAATACTGGTAGTAATTACTCATACTGCATCACCATTGTTTGTTTATATATTTGATCAACTTTGGCCTTTATTTTGTACGTCTTGCTTGTTTTTCAGGTGGCCTTGTTGATGAGCTAACTGGGTCCCTCTTTCAGTAAGAATTCTCACCTCTCACAACACATTGATATTTAATTGTATGCTGCTGCTGTATTGTTATTTAATGATACAACAGTAGCTCAGTGTTGAGTTTACTTTGTTTTGCAGGACTGTTGCCTCTCTACTCTGAGCAACCCTTTGACGCCACCGTGTGGTTGCACGAGGTACTGCGCTCTGGATTGGCGCTGTCCATAGCTCTCCAGCAAAATGAGGACTCCCACAAGAGCTTGCCATGAATGTGACAGCTGACAGAAAAACAAAAACACATTTAGGTTTTAACTCGTGTTTAGATACCATTTTTAGTTACTAGTAATGCGAGCTGAAAAAAATCAGTTTGTAGCCTTTTCTCTTTTCCTTTATTTAATGAACTGCCTCTGTACATTTCAATGCAAAATTGATGACAATACATTGCTAAAGCTATAATATAATTTTTTTTTTAGGAACTTTGTTGTAAAACTGTTTTATAGGTCTATCTTAGTGGCTGGAATCTGTATGAATGTGCTAGAAAGATGAAAATGACACTCTTGCCACTCATGCACATGTATGATAAGCCCTTTGATTTTTTACAGTAAAATATTTCACACACAATTTAATACAAAAACAACTTATACAATGTTACTGATTCTCATCTGATAATACATTTCTTCTTATCTGTAAAACATTGCTTAATGTGGCCGATAAGTAGATCACAAGCACAGGTTATATCTGTCACAAATTTGCTTCCAATTAGCTGTTTTTGTGATGTGCACTTTTAGTTGATCTTAATTTCACATTGTTTACTGATTTCCAAAGTATTTCTAGATTTATTTCTGTGCATATAAACACAACTATGGCTTACCCTACTGCAGTTGATGTCAAATTTAAAAAAAAGTCAATAACTTGGGTAAATAATTTTAAAGGCCCATCTAGGGACGGGCATTGGTTTATGCTACATACTTATCCCTATACAAATAAATATTAAATAAATAGGCCCATAAAATACTCCATTATAACTACAACTTCTCAACAGTTTTAACCCACATCTGTGTGTATAAAGTTAGGTATTTCCCTTTAGCTTAGGGGGTTATAGATGTTTTCAGTTCTGAATGACTCATAATAATAAATTGGTTTTAGACAGAGAAGTTGTTAGGTGTAAATTTTAGAAAACAACAATGAGAGCCTCAGGCTAACAAGCTAAACTAGGGGGAAGATGCCGGTTGCCATGACAATCCTTTGTTCTCTTAAAGGGGTACGCCAGCAACTTAGTATTGCACTTCCATAAAGTTGGAGGACTTTTGAGACACATATTAAAAGAAGAAAAATCTAAGTAGAAGAGGGTGATATCCTGACCTTTAGTCCCTTGCATTAATCAATTTTCAAAAAGAAAAAAGGATCCTAAACTTCCCATAATGCTACTTGATACCATCTTTTAGTTAGACTCTCCTTGCCTGTAAATGTCAACGTCTTTCAAACTCCAGGTTCCCAGTTTCAAAGCTTCCTCCAGTTCCACAGAAGGCTCTGCCGCGGTACTACTCAATATAGTCTTTTTTTAATTTCCAGGTAGCCCTACGCTTATATGTGTACAGTGTCCTAATTAATTATTTATTAGTAGAGATTTTTCACAAGCAATATCCACACACAAATTTACAAACTGATACTTGCATTTCTAAAGTGCCACTTAAAAGATTTGTGACCACTTGACAGAAAATAATGAAGTCAATTGTCCTGCCAATCACATACTGATTACTAAAGGAGGTCCAGCTGCTGCTCAGGTGAAGCAAAGTGTTTCTCCGCAGACATTCAAGTGAACTCTCTCTGAGCTCTTCAGCTCACTGGTAGTTGTTCCTGCTGAAAGGTTTTCAGGTGAGGTCCTTCCCTGTGTCTTGGGAAAGTTCTTCTTTGTTTGTCAGTGACTTGGCAGAAATCTGTTGAGTGTGTCTGGGAAGTACTGACCTTTTGATATCAAAATATTGATACAGCTTAGCCCACTGACTTCAAGTGCAGCAACAAGGTTTATGTTTTTTTCTTGGCTGTTAGATAAGATGCCTCTCATGGTTAGGATAATCTTCTGAACTTTTGGAATATTTGAAATTATGGGCTAAATACCAGGTTATCACTGCCTCTGTTGATTTGATTTTGACCCATCTTCTCTTTTTAAATGTCTCTTGTGAATCCCCCCACTGATTCACAGTCTATGTAAAATAATCATACTGTGTGTGTGTGTGTGTGTGTGTGTGTGGAGAAAAACCCCCAAAACATATAGGGTTTGGAGTAATGAGGTATGGCGATTGTGTGTGAGGACATGGTTAAAAGCAGAAAACCAGTTGTGTAGGTTCATTTAGGAATGATGTGACTAAACAAAGGAGAAATTACAATAAACATTACCAGGTACAAAGATATTTGGCTCTCTGTCAAAAAAAAGAAGTCACTGGTACCACTCATTTCTGTACAGTAAATATGAAGCTATAGCCAGCAGCCATTTATCTTAGCACAACGACTGGACAGGGATCATCACTATTTTCACCGGGTCCTATGAGCATGTGTGTCCCTTGATATACACTAACATTGTAAGAAATTGATAAGTGATATCTTCACAGTACAAAAGAACAAAGGGAGATGGACGTTCAGCCACTGTGGAGATATCAATTTCTAAAGTTGGGGGGGGGGGGGGGGCAAGTGCTGAGAACAAACAAACCCTTTGAAAAGTTGCACCCCAGATACTGTAGCCTTATATTCAGTGGTGGAATGTAACTAAGTACATTTACTCTAGTACTGTGCTTAAGTACAGTTTTGAGGTACTTGTACTTGAGTATTTCCATTTTATGCTACTTTATACTTCCACTCCACTACAATCCAGAGGCACATATTGTGGGCTACTTTTTACTCCACTACATGTATTTGATAGGTTTAGTTACTAGTTAAGCCTACTTTGCAGATTTAGATTATTAATACAAAATCTAAATCAACTAATAAATTACGATGATATTATAGGTTAAGCTACCCAGCAGTATGTAAAGTAACTAAAATTAGCCCTACCTTCACCTGCTGCAACATTAAAGTGATGAACACATTAATGCATCCATAATTATAATCCAGTGATATAATATAATTATATATGATTTCTGAAATGGGGCGTTCTGCATAATGAGTACTTTTACTTCCGACACTTTAAGTACATTTTGATGCTAATACAGAGTTTGAATGCAGGACAGAGTATTTTTACACTGTAGTACATTTACTTAAGTAAAAGTAATGAATACTTCTTCCACCACTGCTTATATTTAACAAACAAATATTAGACTGGTATTGATCTTCTCATCTAACGCTCTGCCAGAAAACAAATAGGTGTATTTCATAAAATGTTGACCTACTCCTTTTTTAAAATGCAGGATCAATCTTGTCTGAACTGTAAAATACAATGCAAACCATGCAAAACCGTTAACTGTCTCACTCAGGACTCCTACTGCCTTCAAAAGATTTCATAAGTTGAGCAGCTGAAATGTAATCACATGTATAATGATACAAATGGTGCCGTCACAGCACAATACTGTCTCACGTTACTGTAGTTTATAGTCAACATTCCTACAATAGCTTGAAGCCTTACGTAATCCAATGTTGTTTACCTTCTCAGGTATCAGTTTACAGAAACACCTGTACATTAAAAGCTTAGTCTAGCATTGTCCTATATTTAAAAAGGGATGTAATGCGATTGCAGCAAATTCCAGTGGCATGTAATATCCTTTATCTGGATTGTGCATTTGTGTTAAGTCCATTATTGCCAAAATGAAGTGTCAAATACCACTTTCTTTCTTGGGGTACAAATACATAGGCTAATTGTAAGTTTACATACTATAATGTAGTTGTAAGCAGATAATGTATATGTTATCAACCATAACTACTCCTTTGGACACCCAGAAGTGGATGCTCGTGTACAAACAGATATTGAATAACAATAATATAGTTAGAATTGTAATAAAAGTGTTTTGTAAACCATTTATTAAATGTTTATATGCCGCTTGTACTTCTTAAAGTGTGGGGGGGGGGGTCATGCTTTGTATTCAGCTAATTCGGGTCAGCTATGTCACTTACACATACTTACCATATACTTACCCTTATAGTGAGGCAGCCTTCTGTATGGAAACTTGGGTGCTGTGTCAAGGAACATGATTGATTTAGCTGGTTAACCTTGCCATGTAAACCCCCTAGATGTTGCCAGATCATTGGCTTGCTCTAAACACCTGTATTTTGATTGCAATGTCCTGGAAAAAAAGAGACTGTAGTCATGTTACGTGTCACCCCCATAGTGATTTAGTGGTGTATACACAGTGGGCCCCCCTTCCATTGCATGTCCCTACTCTATCACTGACTTGAAATGTACTGGGACACTTTGTCACTTTCTCCTCACTGATGGGACTTATTTAGAAACGGACATGTGTTTTTCATGTGACACCTCATTCTAACATACTAATGTAAGCCTTAGGGACTTCAGGCCTGGACAGTAAGGTAGGATGATTTGTCAACACATGAACTGTCAAATAGCATTCTTTTCTCCTTGCTCCACAAAGTTTTTATTCTTTGACATTTTGAGTACAGAACTTTGGTCAAGCCATCTGATATCAATCACCTCCACATCATTTGCACGCCTGCCTTTCAGATGCTCTTGCAAGACCTCAGTTTATTCGGTATCTTGGTGCACTTAAATAGGGTTTCAGTTCAGTGATGGACTCGCACCCGTATGCAGCTTGTATGAAATGATTGATGTTCTTTGACTTATTAAAGGTAGCATACTGTAGGGCCTAATCATTAGGTATACCAGCTAGATATCACTGAGGCTGGTATAGAGCTGTTTCTTCTTTCTCAAAACTTGGTTACTTCAGACAGGAAAAATCCAATTCAAGAACTTACAACAGATGACAGCTTTCCTTTTCCTCCTGAAGATGTATCTCTCCTCCCTTCTGCTGTGTCTGAGTCTGGGAGCTTTGGTAAAATGTGAGTAAAATACGTTCATTTCTACTAAATGGAAAAATTTGTATTGATGAGCGCTACCAAATTCTGCTTCCTGTGGTAAAATTTGTTACATTTTTTATGTAATATCTCAATCTGTAAAATAACTATAGTTATGTAACTGTAGAAGAGCAAATGGCACATTTCCCTCTGAAATGTTGTGGAGTAGAAGTATGAAGTAGCATAAAATGGAAACAGTCAAGATAGGTTCAAGTACCTTGAACCTTTTTTTTTTAATTTTGACTGGAGTGCAATAGTTGAGTAAATGTACCACCACTGTTCCCAATTACTATTTTCCACGTTCATTACATACTGCTAATAAAGCCACATTTGATGATGCTTGTATCATTTGGCTCCCGCAGTATATTCACACTATGTTGGTTATATGTCTGTTTCAGATGCTGGAAGTGAATGGTGCTACACTGGCTGTGGTAAGTAAGGACAGAAATTGTCTGACTTGCTGAATGATTTGGATCAAACCATCATTAGTCTACATTAGTTTGTGGTATTAAGAGCACCTGTAACTTTCATAGACGACACCACGTCCCACTGGGAAGAAATGTACGGTTCTTTCTGCGGAGAACAAAGGCAGTCTCCTATTGATATAGTCACCAGCGATGTTGAGACTGACCATAACCTGCTTGACTTTACCTTCATCAACTTCACCTCTCAGCACGTCATCAAGTCCATCACAAACGATGGACATACAGGTACACGAACTGAGACTTCCAAGTGCCTTTTTGCCCTCGCCTTTGAATTGTGCAGCAGACGGTGCGCTGTATACAGTGTTTGTGATGGAAGAATAGAAAGGGCAGAAAGCAATTCACATAATTAAGAATGTGTAACGTCTGTATACTCAGACTGTAACTACCTAAACATGCTTCTCCATCTTTCCCATGCGTAGTGAAATGCATACTGGAGGAAAATGAAGTTGAAGTGAGTGGAGGTGGACTTAATGGAACGTATTCTACAATTCAGTTTCACTTTCACTGGGGCGATGCAGAACATCATCCAGGTTCAGAGCACACGATTGATGGGTACAGATATCCAATGGAGGTACAGTAGTGTTTGGCATTTACTATAGACCTTATGCCTCCTCTTTATAGACTGTGCCTTTTTTTTTTTTTTTTTTTAAACTTGCTTTGTCTGATCAATTCGCATAATCTTTTGTAGATGCACATAGTCAGTCTGAAGAAAGGCCTCACTGTGCAGCAGGCCATGGAGGACTCGGAGGGAGTTGCTGTTCTTGGGTTTTTCATAAATGTATGTCCTACACTTTAAATTATTATTCCAAAGAAAAGTCTTATAATTACTAACCTTTCAATAAACATTGTGTGTTGAAAACGTCACTAAAATGTTTACATTTTTGCAGAATTCCAGCTTGCTCAGTTGAAATACGTTGCACTTATGAAATTGGCTTTGCAGATGACCCAGATTTTTACCCCCTGACATCACAGGACATGCATTGTGTCTCTGATGGCTGCATCTGAACATGAACAACCCACTCAAATACTGCCCCCCTGCCATATAACACAATTATCAAAACAAACATGCACAATGTTATCAAAACGTTATCAAATTAATATCGCAAGTGTAGTTATAAAGTCTATTCTCTCTAAAGGCAACAGAGGACGGGGATATGTTGGGACCATGGAGCATGCTCACATCTTACCTGACAAACATCACAGGTATGTGTTTGTCTGGTTTCAGATTTCATGTGTGCTACTGAAATACAGCAGTGATTGAGCTGAAGCAAAAGCAGGTGTCAAGGTATGTAGTGTATGTACGTACATACCTTGACACCCACGGGTGACGTTCCAAGCCTGCTGCATTTCTCCCAATGTGAGGGTCACACCTTAATTAAAGCTTGACACATTTTGCCCAGGGACATCATCAGCTGTCATGTTAGCATGCTGTCTGTTGATGCACCTGACACATGTTCAGTGCCAACATTTGAGTGAGAAAGCATTATGCTGAAACCTTGTGACGTGCCCGGTCATAAGAGTTGAGGCTTTGTAATTTGTCACTCCTGTGCTCATATGTTCTTGGCATTGTACTTCTTACAGTCTGTGTGCTTTTATTTTGAAGGTGAGGTTGGGTTGAGGCACCTTTCTATGATCATGTTGATGGCATCAAACTAAGGATGCTGTTATTTTAATGCATTTAAATCTTCATGACTTTCATTTAATCGCATTCATTTTTGTTTCTTGCATCTTTTCACAGACACTGTGGTTAACATAAACCACGCCATCTCTATCGATGACCTGATTGGAAATGTAGACCTCACAAAGTTCTATCGGTACATGGGCTCACTGACCACCCCCAACTGCAGCGAAGTAGTCGTGTGGACAGTCTTTCAAGAGCCAATCAACATCAACAAAAATCTGGTGAGCTGGGCAGGCTGGAAACCTCCCTTTTACAAGATAAGAGGAGGAAAAGCCATGTTTAGCCAACACATGCCCCTCAGCAGAAAGAGGAATGGAAAGGGTGTTTCAAACATTTAAAGTACCAAATCACATAAAACACAAAACAAAGAGAGAGGTCAGAATAAAAGCCAAGTAATATAAAATAACAGAATAAAACAAAAGCTGTGAATAGTGCCTAAAATAGAACTAATTTTTAAAGCGGCTATAAATATTTTTATAGTAACAACAATATATAAATATAAAATACCTACAGTATTGTTACTCCCACATTCCCTAACGTCACATCTTGTTCCCTTGTACCGACATGTAGGCTGTGTATCACTATATGTACTGGTACACAGTTATGCTGGACGTTGCGGGCCTTAATCTAAAGCTTAACTTCTTTGCAGCCTATTTTACATCTAACATTAAGTTGCACCACCTACATTGCTCTACTTTACTTATGAACCTTAGACTGCAGTTAAAACAATCAGTAAACAGTCATTAGATCGATCAATCTGTCCACATTGGACATTGAGTGTGGTGTCGTTTGCTGTGTCTCTTCCCTCAGGCAATCACAATGACGGCTATATTCTCTACCTGCCATCACCACATGTTCACCAGTCTTGAGTCGTAGGAAACACTGAACAGGAAGCTCCTTATTTCTGCGTGTCATTTACGTGTGGAGAAGAACATTATTTATTTATTTATTGCTTAGTCACGCTGTACAGCTGAACCGGTAAAAGATTGCGATGACCTATGGCGAGTGGAATCGCACACAAACTGTTACACAAGCAGCCACTGATGCATGCAGACAAGCATCACCAGATAACAAAGACGTATGCTGGTGTCTGGTTCGCCAATGCGTTTGATAATCGTGTTTGATAATCAGGCTTGTTTTATTTTCTGTTGACACTAACAACAATAGAAAATGTCGGGCAAGCTGCATGTGACTACGGAAAACAAAACGGTTTTGAGTCATACTGTATCTATGTTGCAGAATGACACGCATAATCTTTCTCTCCATCTTATCCACCTGACAGCCATCAGCCCTCGGCTCATGTCTCGCATGCGTGTGCCCTGTTCTCGGCTGCATGTGGCTCAGCAGGTGCATGACTTCAAGCATACCAGTCTGTGAAACGCAGTCAGAATTCTATTTTAGTACAGCAACAAATTTCAGTGCTCCAAAAGTAAGGGCTTAAAACACCTTTTTGACAAAATCTCCAAAAATAAACCTGATTTTATACGGTTCATTAAAGTAGCATTTATTGCAACACTGTAATATTGTATTATAATTTAGAGGTGTTGCCTAAAAAATGATTTAATTGAAACACGTAGATTTCCAGTGTAAATAAAGTTTAATTACTTGCATCTTTTATGATTTTGGATGTGGCATTATATTATGGTGATGGCCAGTGGTGGAAGAAGTACAATACCAAAGTGTAGAAATACTCTGTTACAAGTAAAAGTCCTGCATTCACAATATTTCTTAAGTAAAAGTGAAAAAGTATTGGCATCAAAATATACTTTAAAGTACCTAAAGTACTCATTATGCAGAATAACCCATTTCAGAATCATGTATATTATATTATTGGATTATAATTATTGATGCATTAATGTGTCCATCACTTTAATATTGCAGCTGGTAAAGGTGGGGCTAATTTTAATGACTTTATATACTGCTGGGTAGCTTGTGAATTGCCCCCCAGGGATCAATAAATACTTCATATTCTAACCTATAATAATACATTATGATTTATTTGACTATATTTTGTGTTATTAATCTGAATCTGCAAAGTAATTAGTAGCTAAAGTTAACAAATAAATGTTGTGGATTTAAAAGTATAATATTTCCCTCTGAACTGTAGTGGAGTAAAAGTATAAAGCAGCATAAAATGGAAATATTCAAGTAAAAATACCTCAAAATGGTAATTCAAGTCCATGTAAAGGAAATTCAGATTTGTTTCTAAATACATTATACATGTATGTTAGAAAATAATTGCTGAACACATGTGAAAAGACTGAACTATATAGCACTGAACTGTGGTGTTACTGGGTTAACTCGCTGAACGAGAGTCTGTTGCTGAGCAGCGGCTCTCACTCGTTCTTCAGTGGTACAGTAAAGTTATCTACCAGTGCCTCTGCAATGAGAAATCTTTAAGTGAACTCACACAGAGTTAAAGTTCAAATAGTTTTGACAAACAAAGGCAGTAGCCTAAAGCTAGAGAGAACAGAACATGTTTCCTTCATGATGTTTAAAATTACTTGTGTGACACCAAAGAAAGAAGAAAAAACTACAGGTACAGTATGGTGATGTGCACACGCATGGGCCCTTTCAACTCATAATCCGTCTCTGTTACTAAGAAATGCTGCTACTCCTTAACAACTTTACTTTTTTTGCCAGTAACATCAGTGTGGTGGATCTGTTGGAGGAAACGTGTGTTTTGTTCTGTTTTTAGATTCAACTGTTTCCCATGAACACAGGACTCGCCAATGTTTATCGGCCTACACAAGCTCTTAATGAACGTCAAGTGTTTGCTTCCCCTGCAACTCCTTTACCTCCCAGTGAGTTGGAAAATCACACACATACTGTATATGACCCATAATATTTATAACTCTGAGTTGACAAATTAACTGTGACTTCTATTTAGGTCATCAGTGGTGCTATGATGATATTTGTGGTATGTATCAGCAATTTGTACGTATACAAATCGGATGATTGGACAGTTTCAAAGTAATAATGCTGTGTTGTCTTGTGAACTTGGTTTTCCTCTCTACCCTCAGAGTACAGTCCGTCTCAGTGGCACCTTCTGCCTGATTCCCACTGCGATGGCGAACGCCAGTCACCCATCAACATAGAGACACAGAACATTGTGATGGACGAGCATCTCGATGCCTTTGCCTTTGCAAAGTTTGACGACAAACACGCCATCAAGTACATCACTAACACTGGACACTCAGGTTTGAATGATTTCTTTCACATTATGGACCATTTTTGTGGATATTGATTCTAAAAAGACTCAAAGATTGACTAACTTTAAGCTTGGCTTAAGTCTGTGTATGCACATGAACTACAATCAGCCTATTATAAGAACTGACACTGCTGAGATTCCAAAACAAAATCTTAAGTTAACTGTAGTTTATTAGGGTTATGATTAGAGCTGCAACAATTAGTCAATTAACTGATTAGTTGTTCAAAAAACTAACTCATCTGCAACAATTTTAATAACTGATGAATAGTATTAGCCATTTTTCAAGCAAAAATGCCAAACATTTAATGGTTCCAGCTTCTCAAAGCAGAGGTCATGCTGCTTTTCTTTGCCATATATCATAGTAAACTGAAAATCTTTTGGGTTTTGGTTAAAACAATTTGAAGACATCACTCTGGCGCCTGGGAAATTCTGAGGGGCTATTTTTATCATTTCTTGACATTTTATAGACTAAATGATTAATCTATAATGAAAATAATCATTAGTTGCAGCCCTAGTTATGATACGTTGTTGTTGTTGGCATGGAAAAAGATGAGTCAGCAATACAGTTGTGAACTGTAGACTGGTGGTCGCACTACATTAAAAACATTTATAAATTGAGCAAATTTCTGTTTGTCCATGTTATTTTGTTTAAGAAAAGAAACACATTTAAGTCTGAACGCAATGTCCACTTTTCCTTGTGTTCTCACTCAACTTCCAGTGAATATTGTACTGAAGGACGATATGGTGGAGGTCTCAGGTGGAGGTTTGGTATACGTCTACGCCACCCTTCAGTTCCACTTCCACTGGGGGTCCACGTCACATGACTCTGAGGGCTCAGAGCACACAGTGGATTCAAAGAGATACCCAATGGAGGTAGTTATAAGCACTGAACTACTGTGTTGTTGCAGTGAAGGCATTGTTTTCTAACAGATTTTGCTTTTGCCACGTCATTAACTGTGTCTTTGTCCAGATGCACATAGTGAACAAGAGGAAAGATTTAACTCTGGATGAGGCAATTCAAACTTCTGATGGCCTGGCAGTGCTGGGATTCTTTATTGAGGTACCTTTTAGTGCATTAGACTACTTATGTAGTAAGTAGCTGTGATCCAAACCCACATAATATACTAATTATTATAAGCAGGGTTTGAGTGTGCAGTGTGTTTGGAAAAGTCACAAAACAAATGGTAATAAAACCCAGATTTAAAAAAAAGAAAAGAATTGTGGATGGTGGTGAAACGGCTCCAGGGAAACCTCAGGGCTGAGGGAGCGAGTCAACGGTGGTTACCTTTCAGTTTACACATCAATGTAAGTGTGCCGGAGTTGGCTAATGACCTCATTTTAATCTATATGAAAATGATTGATGAAATTACTTCTTTGTTTCAATTTTCAGATAAAATCTCATTGATGGCTTAATATTTTAGTAAAAAATGTAATAACTAATTGCAGTTAATGTGCAGCTTGTGACTTCTTTATTCACATTATTTGTAAATGCATGGAAAAATTGCTGTTTTTTAATTACCAAGTGCCGACGTATTGCAATTACCCGCAGAAGAAGCCTTCGCCTCATTGAAATGAATCTGCAGGTTTTTCTGATTTGTAAAAAGCAGTATAGCGCTAAATCTACAACTGGCTGTCGATCCATGTAGTTTGGGTTGAAAGTGTACAAGGGCAGGTGCGTTCCATTTTCCTCGCCCGCCCGCTTTCCCTCTGCTCTCCAAGTGGCTCTGACATTTGCTGTTAAGTATAATACCAAGAGCTGAGGGAAAGTGAATGAGGGGAAGTAGAACTACCGATGAAACACAGCTTGTGTCTGTGCTGTAGTCTGGTCGGGATATGTCAACAAAATACACCTATGACATTTCACACTTGGCAAACATGAGCCAAAACAAAATCCACAGTGAACTACAACAACTGCACCACCAGACCCCTCGGATCCTTCCACTGTGGCATGTTGCCTGGGGCCGGGGCTTTTTCTGTAATGGCTCCTCGGCCCTGGAATGGCCTGCCAGAGGCCATAAGACAGGTTGAGTCGCTGGATGCTTTTAAGAGGCACCTTAAGACCAACTTTTGTTCTCTGCTACATTGTGTTCAACTTGTTTCTATTTTAATCTTGCTTTGTTTTTACTTGGGTAACACCTAACCTAACCTGTTTGCTTTTTTAAAGTGCTATATAAATTAAATGAACTGAAACTAGTTCAGGCTGATATAAATCAACAGGTGACATCACTTACTGCAACATACCAGCATATTATCTAATAAGATACAATAATGTTGGTCTCTTCCTGCTCTCAATCATCACCAAGCATTTTGTGCGTAAACCTGCACAGAGGCATATATTTTGCTTGTCCGATTTACAGTATGGTTCATGCCTGATATACAGTTCCTAATATGGATTCCCATATGAGAATATAAATGCTTCAACATTTTGTGAAATGTTTTGCCATACATGTCGGATACAAACCTTTGTGTTTTGTATAAAACCTCTGTGAAAGGGGCTATAATAATGCAAGTCCAAATGCAGTCCTTGTGCATATTTGTAACTATATAAACTGTAGAACTGATAACACGATTCATTTTTTGGCAACTGGTTGAGAGTTTTCACAGTGCATATACACCGATCAGCCATAACATTATGACCACTGACAGGTGAAGTGAAGAACATTGATTATCTCGTTACAATCGCACCTGTCAGCGGGTGGGATATGTTAGGCAGCAAGTGAACATTTTGTCCTCGAAGTTGATGTGTTGGAAGCAGCAGCCAAAATGGGCAAGCGTAAGGATATGAGTGACTTTGACAAGGGCCAAACTGTGATGGCTAGACGACTGGGTCAGAGCATCTCCAAAACTGCAGCTCTTGTGGGGTGTTCCCGGTCTGCAGTGGTCGGTACCTACCAAAAGTGGTCCAAGGAAGGAAAACCGGTGAACCGGCGACAGGGTCATGGGCGGCCCAGGCTCATTGATGCGCGTGGGGAGCGAAGGCTGGCCCGTGTGGTCCGATCCAACAGAAGAGCTACTGTAGCTCAGATTGCTGAAAATGTTGATGTTGGTTCTGATAGAAAGGTGTCAGAACACACAGTGCATCACAGTTTGTATGGGGCTGCGTAGCTGCAGACCGGTCAGGGTGCCCATGCTGACCCCTGTCCACCGCCAAAAACGCCTACAATGGGCACGTGAGCATCAGAACTGGACCATGGAGTAATGGAAGAAGGTGGCCTGGTCTGATGAATCACGTTTTCTTTTACATCATGTGGATGACCGGGTGCGTGTGCGTCGCTTACCTGGGGAAGACATGGCACCAGTGGCACGGAGGCAGTGTGATGCTTTGAGCAATGTTCTGCTGGGAAACCTTGGGTCCTGCCATTCATGTGGATTACTTTGACACGTACCACCTACCTAAACATTGTTGTAGATCAAGTACATCCCTTCATGGAAACAATATTCCCTAATGGCAGTGACCTCTTTCAGCAGGATAATGCGCCCTGCCACACTGCAGAAATGGTTCAGGAATGGTTTGAGGAACATGACGAGTTCAAGGGGTTCTCCAGATACCCCAGATCTCAATCCAATCGAGCATCTGTGGGATGTGCTGGACAAACAAGTCCGATCCATGGAGGCCCCACCACCTCGCAACTTACAGGACTTAAAGGATCTGCTGCTAACGTCTTGGTGTCAGATACCACAGCACACCTTCAGATGTCTAGTGGAGTCCATGTCTCGACGAGTCAGGGCTGTTTTGGCTGCAAAAGGGGGACCTACACAATATTAGGCAGGTGGTCATAATGTTATGGCTGATCGGTGTAAGCTGAGGGAATCATACTTTTCTCTCCAGTCTAAATTTGACATTGCAAACAAGTTGTGTAAAAGACTTTTCTCAATGTCTATTCTCCAGGCTACAAATTTTACCAAAAGCAGCAGCGGTGGTTCAGAAAATCAAGAGGAAAGTGGTGTAGCTTACTTAAATCAGCAGATTGTGCAACTCTATAGTCAAATGTTCCTTAACCATTCACCCTGTTTACCTCTGCAGACAAATCCCACGTCAAACCCCACGTCTGATATGGATGCCTGGAAAAAACTGACCGACTACCTTTCAGCTGTTCAAAACATCAGTGAGGGCACACTTTTTTTTCATTGCATATAACAATAAAAATACAACGTGGACACATGAATGTGCCATTACATCTTGTGCATTTTTGCTTCAATGTAGGCTCAGTAGTTGAAGTCACAGAAGAGATCTCCATTGCTGACTTGCTTGGTGATGTGAACCTAGCTCAGTACTACCGCTACAATGGCTCCTTAACCACCCCTTCATGTAACGAAGCAGTGGTTTGGACAGTCTTTAAAGAGTCTATCAAGGTGGACCACAACCTGGTACATGCTACTCATCATCTTCATCATCCTGGGAATATGTAAAGTGTCTTTATGCATAATTCCCGCAATAGGGTTATGACGATAATAACACTTGGCAATAGGTAGCATATAATGTGATTTAAACAACAAAATATCTAATCTATTATCTTGTGGTGAGGTCATATTTTACTACAAGAGGAATGTTTTTTTTCACTATCTCCAGACAATCAAAAAGGAAAACAATGAGCTCTTAGAGGTAGATTATACTGAAATGCAGGGTTTGTTTGGCATCTCTCTTATGCACTCGTGGTTGTGCATCACTGATGACTGAGATTAAATTGCTGACTCTCAGCTGTCGTTTCAGGGCATTTACAGCCGCATCAAATGGAAGAGCGGAGGAATTGTAAGGCTTTTATTTTTTAGTTGACATATCTTTAAGAATAAGGCTTCTGGTGTTCTATATTTTTCTTTTTGTCCAACACAATTAGTCTGTCTCTCGATACTTTTCTGACACTAGCCAAGTTTCCAGAAAATTTTAACCGAATTTAAGACAATCTGCAAAAGAAAACGTGAATTAATGCGTGTTAACATTCATTTTCGTTGTACAAATATGAGAAGTTGAGGGCATCTAGATAACCCAGCTGGTGGCACTAATTCTCCAGTCAGGTGCCATTAAACCACTGCAGAAGAGGAGGGCGCACCAAGATGACATAATTAAAAGAGCACCAGTTAAACCACAAATGGTGGAAGACAATGTGAAAAACTTGGATTTGGTTTTTGCAATATTTCAAGATGTCTTTTTTCTTTTTTAAATTCTGAGGCACTCTTACCCAAGACATAATTCTTTAAAAACATGTTACAGATAGATTTTTTTGAATTTTTTTTTTTAAGTTTAAAACATTTCCTAAAACAGCTGGACCCTAGTTTTTACCAAACGTTACTCTTTACGTTTTGCTCTTTTCATTGATTTGTTGTTTTAACAAGGGCTTTGAGTCTGACACTGTTCACAGTGTGAGAACATCTAAAGTCATCTCTTTAACATCAGTCATTGTGTCATTGGAGTTGGAGTTCAAAGCTAAGGCAAAAAACTGAGTGCCTTTTTTAAACAATGCTGTTCACAGACAGTTCTGTCATATTTTCATGTATTGTTGAATTAATTCTGGTAATGTGTAGCAGTAAAGCAAATTATCTTACAATTAAATATTAGCACTGGTGTCCACCCACTGGTTCTTTGACTGGCTGAATGAGGTTGACTCATTCAGCCTGAAACTTGAAAATTACCTTATTTTCAAGTTGGGACGATTTTTTTAAAGAAACACACCCAATGGCGCAAAGAAATATTTGACAAAACATGTGATTATTTCACTTAATCTTTCATTCCAAAATCCGTATACAAAAACATTTTACACGGGCCATGGAACCTGTGACAAAACACGATGTCTTCTACATGCACATAATCAATGCTGCTGTTGACTTGAATTCAACTTTACCCAGATGATGTAGTTATGATGGGTGTTTTCTCTTCTTGGTTAATCCTGTCAAGACGCATCGTGTGCACATGACAGCCTTCACCATCATAAGGTTATACAGCTTGATCAGGTTAACTGGTGAAGGGACATATGAAGTAATGGATGTACATCAAGTCAAAAGAATGGATTTAACTTCAGTCTGTCCTAAATAAAAGCTAACATTTTCTTTAACCGCACCAGATGATGATGTTCCCCACTCAGGCAGGATATCAGGACGTGTTTCGGTCTGTACAGTCTCGTCATAGCAGGACAATCTACACCACGTCAGCGTCCAGCGCCCCTGGTCCCATCATACTGTTTCTGCTGCTGGCATGTCTCTGTGCCTTTTCATATAATTTGCTTTTGTGAGAAGGTTAGCCAACTGGAGCTGCTGTGAAGAGTAACGTGTATTGCACTAATTACTTGTGTTGCACTGTTAGTATGCAATCATATAATCTCATAATCAAGATATTTGGAACTATAGGCCGACTGGGGAAGTTTATTTTCAAAAACCTTAATCTGGTTTATTAAACTCCAGGGTGTTATCAGGCCCTTTATCCACTGTGCAGCATGTTAGTATTTTGGACTGAGTGAGCTTAATGTTGTTATGACTACTCGGCCATTTAAACTCCAACTACTGTAGTAAAATAAAAATAAAAAATAAAAATTTAAGATTACTAAACACAAACATCACCCCTATGGATCAAAACATCAACTACATCTCGGGTGATTCAGACTTTTGTCTACTATGAATTACAGTTGTTGACCACACAGAGGAGCCACAATTATTTATTATTGCAGTGAGTGTTCTTGTGCTTTTATTAGTGAGAAATGTATTGTTGTAACCACTGAAAAGTAAAAATAAATAACTGTATTGATAATGTTTGAAGGTGAAAAGCTTCTTTGATTGATTTGGTAAATAGCACTTAATATTTTAGCCTTCATTTCCTTCAAGGAAAACATTTTTTTTTTCACATTAAGGAACCTGACTAACTTGCCTGTATTCAAATGGTAAACTTGTCTGAACGTTATCATAATCGCCATTGTTGCGCAGAATTATGTTGGATAATAACACATGCCCAGTGGTCCAAATGTAAATTAAGCAGCTACGCTCATGATGTGTTGTTGTGCTGCTGTATGTAAAAAAAAAAAAAAAAAAAAAAAACCTGCTGCAGCAAACGCAACAGATTTCTCAATTTCAGTCCTTTTAGGCGTTACTGCTTTGAAACGGTATATTCATTTACATTAAACACTTTTTAAGAACATATTCGTGCAAGTTGATAAAATACCACCACATCTGGTAAACACGACCACACCTTGTAAGAGTCAAAATCCACAAGAATCAAATCCCGACTGTCACAGAAAAACACTCCTGTCGCTAAGATGAATGAACAGGCTCTGATTAACAAATACCTTAGTTTCCAGGAAACCGCACCACGAGCAAACGTAGTAAATCTACACAGACAGAATATAAACACATGTAAATCAGGTAGGACAACTTTAATGACAAGACAACCCCACCCCTGCTCACTCGCATTGCTTAGGTTTATGAAGCTGAAATAAAGTTGAGTATGAATGCACTTGTCGCTTTAGACAAAAGCGTCTCTCTTTTAGCTCACTGTTGTTTAGTTTTGTTTTTTTGTTTTGTTTTATAGTCCCATGCAGGAGGTATGGGTCAGTCTCACATGTTATCCTCAATGTCCATATATAGCTGTTTCCAACAAACAGTCAAACTGTACGCTACCTGTTTGATGTTTTTCTGCTCCCACGTGGTCACAAATTGATTAATTCAGCTCTAATCAGATTAATACTGTGTTGAAGATGGGGCACTATTTTCTGATAACTCACGTGTTACGAGTTAATGAATCGAAAAGAATTAACACGTCAGACGGCATACGAGAAAGCTGCTTTTGTTCGTGGGTGTGACGTTTTGGGAAAGTGCTTCAAGTGATGCTGACAGTAAAGACATTTCAACAGCAAAGCTATTCCTGTGCCAGATACCTCCTTTAATTAGTTGAGTTGAACTTGGGTGTAACTTGACACTGCTCCTTGTCTATAACTCACAGCTCACAGGAGGTTGTTTGCCTCCTCCCATATAATACCCTGCAATTAGCCTTTGTTTTAAAACGTGCTGCTCCCTCAGTAAAAAGTGCTTTAAAATGAAATAACAAAGCTCATTCTCTCTGGTGAGAAATATCTATTAAATGTAGTAGAAACTTGCTTAAAAATAAGCTAGCTCATTCCATCAAGCAGGAAGGTAATTAATTTTGTCTTGTAGCAAAATGGGCTTTTGATAAAAGTAGGTTTTATTGTCGGGTACGAATTATCTAATAATTAAATGAGCTAATAATAAATGACTATCAGAATACCTGACCAGTAGAATAAAAGTGCTTTAAAATGAGGCTGCTTATTTAAATACGTTTTTGATGGCTTTTATACTTGGAAGAAATATCTTATTTGTAAGTGCATTTGGTTGGTTGTCCATTTACTGTCACCCTTCATCTTGCAGCTCATCCTGAGAGAGCAGATATTTCACAGGTCAAAAGGCCAACAACAAAAGGTCAACGATGAAATAGAAAGATTCAACATCCAGCCAACATAAGCTTCTTTTTCAGGAAGTATTGACTGTATTCACTGGAAGGAATGCAAGCGTGATGCTCGCATTCCTTCCAGTGGAAGGAATGAAATAGAAACGATGAAATAGAAAGATTCAACATCCAGCCAACATAAGCTTCTTTTTCAGGAAGTATTGACTGTATTCACTGGAAGGAATGCGAGCGTGATGCTCGCATTCCTTCCATTTTTTAAGATAATGCTCTAGTGAAAAGGAAGGTCTTTAGATCTTTTAGGTCTTTTTGACGTTAAAAGAACACAGTGTCGGAGGAAGGCAAACTGTTCCAAACCAGAAGCCAGCTCTGGTTTGACTGTGGCTGAAGCGTTTATGAAAAACAAAATTGGGGGTGGAAACCAAAAAGACTTGCATTATTTAAACATAAAAAAGTAGAGGTCAGTTTTATTACAGCATCTTCTGTTACAACTTTGATACTAGGTCTTTGTAAGTTGTATAACCTGACGTCTTCCTCTCTGTCCTCGTCATCTTCGTCATTGCTTAGTGAACTATTGACTACGTGCTTCTCAAACATTTTCTGTCATGCCCCCCAACTTAAACAAGCCAAGCTGAATTTTAGATGGCCTTGCTAGCATTTACGCACATTTGTTTATTGGCCCTACATGAATCATATTCATTTTATCCAGAACTCAGCCGCACGAACACCAACCAGGACAAAAAGATCAGACCATATAGCTCCAAACCTCCATGGGTTACCTGTTTCTTCAGTACATCTCAGACATGCTCTCAGTTAATAACCCCTACAGACCTCTCCGGTCACACGGTGGATATGTGCCTAGAGCACTTTCAAAATCTGGTGAGATGTCATTCAGTAACTATGCACCTAAAGAATGGAACAGTTTGCCTTCCCCTGACACTGTGTTCTTTTAAAGGCAAAAAGACCTAAAAGATCTAAAGACCTTCCTTTTCACTACAGCATTATCTTAAAAAAACCCCCACCATATTTGTACAGTTTGTTTGTGTATATGTACTTTTACGTGTATGCATGGATGTCAGTTTATTTGCACATTTTTACTGTTTTATTTTGTTTTTATGTAAAGCACTCTGAACTGAACTGCTTTTGTATGATATGGTGCTATACAAATAAATTTCAGGTCAGGTTTTGAGTATTCAGGGTGTTCACACTAGAAACGTGACAAAATAAAGTAGTCAGTATGCACACCAAAAAACAAAACAAAATTTGAATGTACTGTTGATGTACAGTACCATCCCACAATACAATGTGCAAATGAAATGGAGGAGCCGTTCACAGAAGGAAAACATTTAAAGCAATTGTGGATGGTGGTGAAACATCTCCAGGGACAGCTCACCACACTGCAATACTTAACACCTACGCAATCACAAAGGAAAATCAGGTTCTGTAATTATGTGAATACCACAATAGGTTATTGCTTTCTTGAAGGCGATCCCCCTGTGAAAGAGCACGCCTGTCCTCAGGTACGCAAATATTGACAGTACTTTATGTACTGCTCTCTTAGATAGTAATGTGAACGGATCAAATTTTCACAACCAGTATCTCACCAGTTTTTCTCACACCCTGTGCCTGGCATACTGTCAAGGTATGAGGGGTTTCAAATACCTGATTGACTCGCTGAAACTGGTTTACTGTAGTTTGATCGGGTTCAAAATGACATCCAGTAAGGTAGCAGAACTATAAAACAAGGTGTGAGTCTTTCTCAGTCAAACAGGTGACTAGAAAGTTTGAATTTAAATGTGTGCACATGTGTGGAGTTATGAGTGATCATACTGTGACTATGTAGTTTACAATGCCATTGTGGTATTGTATGGTACTGTACCTTTTGGACAACTGCCACCCTAAATGTCATAATGCCACAAACAGAATGATGCCCAGAAACAGCCCATACTGGAAACAAGTAATCCTCCAGAGACTTTCTCTCGCTACAATGGCTGTAGATGCCGTCCCAGTTACTAACTCAATAGCCTTAATAATTAAGTTATTATAGGCAATTTAAATTACTAACTCAATAGCCTTAATAATTAAGTTATTATAGGCAATTTAAGTTATTAACTCAATAGCCTTAATAATTAAGTTATTATAGGCAATTTCAGATAGTCTGAGCAAATACATGCTGGCATCATGACACCACAATAAAACTGGTGTCACAATAAGAGCGACAGTGATATTTACTGTACAATAAATCATAGAGGTCTTTAATGATGTTTGCAACGTTTTGTTTTGAACAATAGTTTTTATATCATCCAACATGAAAAAATAATCCATGTTTGTCTACTTACATGTAAAAAATAATAGGAAATTCACAGACTGCAGCTTATTGGCATATTGTTATTGTCTATCCTAATCCTTTATGGCCCGTATTTATCTATGCTGCCCCCATGAACAAAACTATAATTAAAGATATACTGCTAATGTTGTATTTTCCAGCCCTGTTGCCGCATCATGACACTTTCATCTTTATTTCTACTTAAATGATCAGAGGCATAGCTGTGTTTTGAACTGAAGGTCATCTGTGTTTGTAAGTACGACTAGCAGCCTAACTTTCAGTCAAATATGATAATTATGGGTTGTTTCTTAAGATTACACTGATAATATTTTTTTTCAAATGTACAATCACTAAATTACTTCAATACTCAGGTGATGATCTGAAGAAAAAAAAAAGTCTTTTATCTTATATACACACTTCTAAACTTTGAAGGAATTCATTGTATTTATCGTTCCAGACTCATAAAACCTGACTGTACTTCTTTTTGCTCTGAACTGTCAGGTGAGTGGACTGTGCTGTCACGGTGAGTTGTCTTTGCAGAAACACCTGTGGGTGGGGCTGGCACATGGCCCTGGAAACAAGAAAGGACATCTTGACATGTCATTATGCAATGTGAAACTGGTTTTTAAAATGAATTATATCTGGCTCAGATCTGTCTGTCTGTAACTGCCTGGCCATCAGCCTATCAATCCATCTTTGTGTCCGTATGTATATTTGTGTAATCATTTGAAATAACTTGTCACAGAAAGTCATCCACCCCGACATCCCTTGTAGGAAATTTTGTAACATTATGTCACACTGCTTCAACCTTTGCTACTGAGAGAGAACAGTGCTTATTCAAACATCCTCAAGAAGTCAATTTAAGCAATTTAAATAGCAGATGCTATACATATACATATACAGGTAAACCAGCTCATCAGCCATTTCTGGCACCACCAAAGAAATTTGTTCTACTCAGGAAAGTGAACTTTTTCAAAGACATTAAGTTGATAAGTGAATCTTACATGCTCGTGGCCACATCGTTGAGCTAAAAAATACAATGTCACATCATATTGCCAAATTTGACTTCTCCTATTTATTCTTTGTGGTAAAATGCTCAATTGAGAGTTTTAAACAGAGAGACCACACAAACCCCATTAAATTCAGGTGGCATTGAGTTAATATGGGCCTAAAGTTAATTCTTGCCCATGGCCCTGTAAGCAGGTAATCCAGTCATATGAGGGCAATCTGTGGTGAGATTATCCCACCAGGGCTGGATTACCAACTGGACCCAGGTTCACCAGGTATCAATTGTTTTTTGGTAGTCTGATTAATTACAAATTTATCAGGGAATTTGCACCACCTAGGTAATGCACAATATTGGCCCTGCAGCATTAGCTATTTTGTGATCCTGTCTTACAGAGGGACCCTTTGTCAAAATCTAGTTTTAAGAGCTTTATTATTTTAGTTTACAAGCTCACATTCCTAATAGAGTGGTGTTTAATGAAATGACCACAAATTAAGCATTTATTCAAACATAAGAGTACTGCATGGTTGCACTGGACTTAATGAGCGCAAGATACATGGCATTTGGACGTGGACGTACTGACGTGCTGAGGTGAACGTATTGACTCATTTCCGGTTGCCGGTGTTTCTGTGTTACTGGTAGCAAATTTTGCTGCTCTAGCTAAACCCAGTTAATTTTGATATTTTCTTTACTATAGCGGGTAATTAACCGCTATAGTAAAGAAAATTATTGTACTTGGCCCCGAACACCTTCGAAACACATTATCTAAAGATATAGTTTCTCTAGATGGCATTGCCCTGGCCTCCAGCGACACTGTAAGGAATCTTGGAGTTATCTTTGATCAGGACATGTCCTTTAACTCCCACATAAAACAAACTTCAAGAAGTGCCTTTTTTCATTTACGTAACATTGCAAAAATCAGGCACATCCTGTCTCGAAAAGATGCAGAAAAACTAGTTCATGCATTTGTTACATCTAGGCTGGATTATTGCAACTCTCTATTATCAGGCTGCCCCAATAAGTCCCTTAAGACTCTCCAGCTGATCCAGAATGCTGCGGCACGTTTACTGACAAGAACCAGAAAAAGAGATCATATTTCTCCAATATTAGCTTCTCTACACTGGCTCCGTGTAAAATCCAGAATAGAATTTAAAATCCTTCTCCTCACCTTCAAAGCCCTAAATGGTCAGGCACCATCATATCTTAAAGAGCTCATAGTACCCTGTTACCCCACTAGAGCACTGCGCTCCCAGAATGCAGGGTTCCTTGTGGTTCCTAGAGTATCTAAAAGTAGAATGGGAGCCAGAGCCTTCAGCTATCAAGCTCCTCTCCTGTGGAACCAGATCCCAGATTGTGTACGGGAGGCGGACAACCTCCTCACATTTAAGAGTAGGCTTAAGACTTTCCTCTTTGATAAAGCTTATAGTAGGGCTGACACAGGTGACCCCTGAGCCACCCCTTAGTTATGCTGCTATAGGCCTAGACTGCCGGGGGACTTCCTATGATGCACTGAGCTCCTCTCTCCTCTCTCCTCCTCTTCCTCTCCATCTGTACGCCCTCATATCCCATCAATGCTTGTTACTAATTCAACTTCTTCCCGTAGTTGTGTGCTTTCTCTCCTCTTTCTCTCCCTCTCTCCTTCTGTTGCTTTCTGCAGGTGTTTCTGCCTCCGGAGCTGTAGAGTCTGGATCTATGGTTGCAGCCACCTGCTCCCCCGTGCTCCTGCTCTGCACCCGCTGCTGCTATTACTGTTATTGCTCTTATTATTAGTATTACTATTATAATATTGCTCTTAGTATTATTTCTGTTGGTGTTATCATCAATACCATTACCACAACTATTGCTTTACATCCCTATGTGGAACTGTATTGTGCTGCTGTATGTTCCCCCCCCCCCTTCAACCCAACCGGTCGAGGCAGATGACCGCCCGCCCACAGCCTGGTTCTGGTTCTAGTTCTGGTTCTGCTCGAGGTTTCTACCTGTTAAAGGGAGTTTTTCCTTGCCACTGTCTCCTGGTGCTGCTCATGGTGGGAACTGTTGGGTCTCTGTAAATATAAAGAGTCGGTCTAGACCTGCTCTACTCGAAAAAGTGCCCTGAGATAACTTTGTTATGATATGGCGCTATATAAATAAAACTGAATTGAATTGAATGGGAACATGTGACAAGGTACCAACACATTGCACAGAGTAAGTGTAGGTGTAAGAGTAAGTGGGTTGTCAGTAGGGGCCCAACAGCAAATTCTTGCCTGGGGGTGGCATGGTAGGGGATAGGGAAGCACACAGCGAAGAAAATATGGAGCGAGAGATGGGATTTCCCACCCTGCATAGTTGAGTATGGATCTATGGTTTTCTGCAAAAACAAAAATTACATATTTAAATGTAATTTGCTAAACTATTTTCCGTAGTCTATGCAATAACGCTTTAGATTATATCCCGCAACGTACAGCGTAATTACTCCGGAGCTACAGTGTAATCTTTTGTACTTACATTGTACCAGTACAGTACGTACCAAGTAGGTACAGGGGAACAGTTATGGAATAAGGGGGTAACAATTTGGGATTTTACAAAGAATTTATACTGTAGTTATTTTTTTTAACTACAGGCTATCTATTCTGTTATTACAGAGTATTTATGACCTACTGAGTAACAATCTAGACGTTTGGGAGAAATTTAGAGAGAATGTATACTGTATTATTACAGGGTACAGTATGACCATAAAACCAAGCAGGTCATAAACGCTGTACGTTGCATGCTGTAATCTAAAGCATTACCGTCTATGCTTCTTGGTTTGATCGAACACATATCAGAAATACACAGGACTATACTCAGGAACTAAACCAGTAATTAAAAGGTCCCTTTATGCCAACGCCAGGGTACCGGGAAGAGACAGTTCTCCCAAGAAAAAACGAAAGCATCAGATCACCCGAATCTGCAGCTCCCCTCGACTTTACGGAGCTTTATAGCAAGTTTCAGCCCATTGTTTAGCTGTCAGGCCCGCAAAATAACCTTCTGTATACTACTTCCTCAGCACCAAACGGCAGACAGACACAGTTAGCTACTAGCTGGTGATCACAGTGCAGCAATTAGCAGCTGAAGAGCATACATACATACATACACATACACCGATCAGCCATAACATTATGACCACCTGCCTAATATTGTGTAGGTCCCCCTTTTGCCACCAAAACAGCCCTGACCTGTCGAGGCGTGGACTCCACTAGACCTCTGAAGGTGTGCTGTGGTATCTGGCACCAAGACGTTAGCAGCAGATCCTTTAAGTCCTGTAAGTTGCGAGATGGTGGGGCCTCCATGGATCGGACTTGTTTGTCCAGCACGTCCCACAGATGCTCGATTTGATTGAGATCTGGGGTATCTGGAGAACCCCTTGAACTCGTCATGTTCCTCAAACCATTCCTGAACCATTTTTGCAGTGTGGCAGGGCGCATTATCATGCTGAAAGAGGCCACTGCCATTAGAGAATACCGTTTCTATGAAGGGATGTACTTGGTCTAATCCACATGAATGGCAGGACCCAAGGTTTCCCAGCGGAACATTGCCCAAAGCATTACACTACCTCCGCAGGCTTGCCTTCTTCCCATAGTGCATCCTGGTGCCATGTCTTCCCCAGGTAAGCGATGCACATGCACCCGGCCATCCACATGATGTAAAAGAAAACGTGATTAATCAGGCCAGGCCACCTTCTTCCATTACTCCATGGTCCAGTTCTGATGCTCACGTGCCCATTGTAGGTGCTTTCGGCGGTGGACAGGGGTCAGCATGGGCACCCTGACCGGTCTGCAGCTACACAGCCCCATACGCAACAAACTGCGATGCACTGTGTGTTCTGACACCTTTCTATCAGAACCAGCATTAACTTTTTCAGCAATTTGAGCTACAGTAGCTCTTCTGTTGGATCGGACCACACGGGCCAGCCTTCGCTCCCCACGCGCATCAAGGAGCCTGGGCCGCACATGACCCTGTCGCTGGTTCACCGGTTTTCCTTCTTTGGACCCCTTTTGGTAGGTACTGACCACTACAGACCGGGAACACCCCACAAGAGCTGCAGTTTTGGAGATGCTCTGACCAAGTCATCTAGCCATCACAGTTTGGCCCTTGTCAAAGTCACTCACATCCTTACGCTTGCCCATTTTTCCTGCTTCCAACACATCAACTTCGAGGACAAAATGTTCACTTGCTGCCTCATATATCCCACCTGCTGATAGGTGCGATTGTAACGAGATAATCAATGTTCTTCACTTCACCTGTCAGTGGTCATAATGTTATGGCTGATCGGTGTATTTCCCTCAGGAGTCCGTGGAGACCAAAAACAGAGCTAAAAGGAGAGTAAATATTGGACTTACATTCATCAGGTGGCCAGAAACATGACTCCAAATGAATGATTATGTTGCTCCGTAACTGCTGGATGTGTAAATAAGCAACTGTTTGCTAACAAGTTGGCCGTATTAACTTTAAAAGTTGTCTTCACTGCTTCACTACTACAGCTAGGTCTTTTGACATTTCATTTATTTGGAGGCCTTGCTGACCAGGAGATATAGCTGAGGAACATGAAGAACTTCACCTGCGTTTGACCCGTGGTGCATCAGGTCAAACACCGGTGAATATCTTGAACACGGGTGAAGTTTCTGAACTGGTTTCTGGGTTCCTGGAAAGGTTCTTGTGGAGGAAACTCAATTCAAAAATTCAGAAATTCAAAACTCACCTGCGTTTAGACTGGGCAGCTGCAGAGCCTTATAAAATGTAATTTCCTCCTGGTGCATTTAACAACAATGGTCTACATTGTTTTGATGCAGAAGAAATACATGAAGTTTTTTTCCTCCCTCATTTTAACATCACTTACTGAGATGATGGAAACATTTATACCCCTGAAAAAGGCTTGCGATTTATATTAAATTTGAGTTTATCTTATTTTTAAATTAGCTGCAATTATATTTTACAGTATATAATGTATTTATATAATTTATAATATATAATAATTTATATAATGCACTTAACAGCAATACTGGGTGATTTATACACCCTGTTATTAGTCATGAATCCAGAAGTATCTGTTTCCATGCAATAACTCTTTTCAAAAACCTCCTCTGCTAATCAGCCTCCGAGAAATATGTCAGGTACGTAAAGGCCAACTCAGATATCAAATAGAGGCGGTGTCAGAGTAGCTGCTGGATGGGCCGAGCGAATAAAAAGGAGGAGGATGAGGCTCCAGGCTATAGCCACTTGCAGACAGAGAGGAGGTACAGATACGTCAAGGTAAGAGACGCTGCTGCTCAGGTCAGCTGGATCCAGCTGCAGTCAAAAGACCTGCTACTTGCTGAAACGGACTCCGTGTGTTTTGTTGTTGTTTTTTTTCAGCGCAATTGATTAGTTTGTGATTATTTCCAAAAGAAATATTTAAAAAAATCTGATTTATTTAAAATTGGTAGCATTTGGCGTGTTGTGCCAAATTTGAAACCCACTAAAAATCGATTAACTTCATTTTATTCTTATTCAGATATTTTGCATGGCTGTAGGTGCATTTTCTTGCCGAGTACTTAATTTGGCTCGTCATTTAGTGTTTCGGTGAAAAAAATGGTGAATCACTTCTTCTTTTTTTGCCCGTTATTTCAGATGACCTGGCTTGTAGCTGCGTTTGCTGTGTGCGCCCTCGTACCCAGCGCCCTTTGTGAGACAGGCTCAATCGGTAGGTATATGGGCCTTTTTTAGGGCGTCTCTGTGTAGACTGTCATGAATATCTAAGTGACTAAATGTTCTTTTTTCCTCTTCCAGCCTGGTGTTATAATAAGCCAAGCTGCAGTGAGTAATCTCCCTTTATCTCTAAATGGCCACAATGTCATCTTAACCGCTGCTCCTCTCCAGCAACTAAAAGTCTTGTCCTTAATTGTAGATGACTCTACCTGGCCAACCATTGCTACTAACTATTGCAATGGCACCCGACAGTCTCCCATTGACATCGTCTCAGCATCTGCCAAACCTAACTCCAACCTGACTGCATTCACTTTTCATAACTACAGCAGCACCTCCGCCCTGACAAAGATCCAAAACAGTGACAACACAGGTGAGGAGTGGGTGTAGACAGAAACCCACATAAATGGTGCCGCATGCTTTGCTTGTATTTGGCTATGTAAGAAGGTAGTCTTTGTAAAACCGTGCTATTTTTTCTGAAGGTTTTAAAGAATTTGCCTGTCTTATTTTTTTATTGAGGCATTTTAACAATGCAGCCTTGCAAAGAAGATTTCCTTCTCTGGGTGTCACAAGCAGTGGTGTAGCCAGGAATGTACACACTGTTTTTTTTCAAGCAAAGAAATTATTTATTTCATCTTTTATCCTACACTGGTTACAACATCTGGCAAATTAACAATTTTTCCCCCCTGTTTCTCATCAGTTTTGATTTTTCCACCCTCTTCCAGTCAAAGTCACCCTTGGAAGCGGTGTCAGCATTTCAGGAGGAGATCTGTCCGAGGCCTACGACAGCCTGCAGTTCCACTTGCACTGGGGTAATGGCTCCTCTGTCCCCGGCTCCGAGCACACTGTGGATGGCAAGCGCTATCCCATGGAGGTAGTGCACAGTCTTTGTTTCATGTCGAGCTATAAATTAGTTTCTGCAGTAAATTCATATTAAAATATTTTTTCCGTGCTTCACTCCCCCAGTTACACATTGTAAACAGCAAGTCCGTCTATAAAGGGAACACAACTCAAGCTGTGGCAGACTCTACAGGACTTGCTGCTCTTGGTTTCTTCATTGAGGTGAGAAATAAGCTTTTGTAAAGCCAATGTACTTAAGTTATCAATTTATATGTCAGCCACTTCTTTAAAACAGTATGTTTTTGCATCCCATTTCTGTTTAAGTTCCATGCAACTGTTGGACTCTGACTGCATTATTTAGGATGCTGTCTTTTAGTTTATTTTTTTTATGTCAAAGCCCCGTGAAGCGTTTCTTCCTCCACTGACATGGAAAAAACATTTGAGCCTAATTACACAATGTGTGCAATTTTCAGGCAATGTCAGGTAATGCTACTGGCCAACCTGCAAGCTGGCGCACCTTGACCTCCTACCTGGCCAACATCACAGCAAACGGTAAGGAGATGTTTTTTACTCTTTTCTCGTGGAAAATTTTACCCAATGTTTTTGAATAAAATGTGTCGACTACAGTCCCGTCAGAAGTCGTATTTCTGCCCTCAGGCCAGTCTGTTTCAATGGCACCTGGAATTTCACTGGATGATCTCCTGGTTGGGGTGGATCGCACCAAGTATTACCGCTACTATGGCTCCTTGACAACCCCCACTTGCAATGAGGCTGTGGTTTGGACTGTGTTCAAGGATTCGATCAAAGTCAGCAAAGATTTGGTGAGTTTATCAGGTGTGTCTTTAACTACAATGGCCAGGATGGTCAGCACAAATGTTCTAACAGTGCTTCACGCAGCTAACCGGCTCAATATCTTGTCTCCAGATTGACCTCTTCAGCACATCATTATATTTCTCCAACAGCACATCATCACCTTTAATGATCAATGTCTACAGAAACATCCAGCCAGCGCAACTGGTCACAACACAGCGCACCAGCACCAGCGCCAGCGCCAGCGCCAGCGCCAGCGCCAGCTCTTCCTCCACAGCCTGCTACTCTCTGGGGCTGATGGCCCTGAGCCTTGTCCTAGGGAGGAGTTAGAGCCAAAAAAATGTTTTTTAGTGGTTGTGTTATTGGTAAAACTGTTAGCAATGATTATACATCCTTTTCACCATGATTTATCCCCTTCCCCATGTGATTTATCAGACTTTAGCCTTGTACAAATTGTTAATATATAAGGTATGCACTAAACTCTTTATCATTAGTGCCCTCAGTTCATGAGGGCACTAATGATAAGTTCACGATGATGGCTGCCTCACTCAGATGTGATTGTCCATCATATCGCTGCCAGGGTTATGGCAAGCTGTAAAGAATTATTTATGCATAATCTTATTTCAATCTTGTATATGCATGCTTGCACTTCTTACATATTATATTTATATTAAACATGATGCGCACAAGAATTTAGCATTTTGTTTTGTAGTATGAACAATTCAGGCAAAGCTTATGTCTGTTTTGAGCTGCCAAAGCTACATTCAGGTACCTGAAGTTTACTGGGTTAATGTCCTTATGGTAGTTTGGAAATCCAGCCATGTAGTCTGAGTGTGACAGTATTTAGTTAATGTTGGCATGTATCTGTCTATAGAGAGTTAAAACGCAGCCTCTACCAATAGTTGTTGCAGAATATGATTTTTTTAATTCTTTATTTTGTTTTTGTATTTTTATATTACTTTAGTTTGCTAACTGATTTGCTTTTTACTTAGTTTCCATCAGTGCAGATGCTGTAAGTGGATGAAATGCAGCCACATTGCCAAGCTGAACACTCAAGATGAAACCCGTGCTGCCTATTTCAGTTGGTGTAATGAAGGATCGGTGTGTCACTTAATCGAATGAACACCATTATTTATCATAATGATATACACAACATTTTCCCTTTAGCCTTGTGTTGCGTTACTTGCACATGTGACAGAAATGTGACCTCTTGATCTTAAGTGTTCCTAAATTAAAATTATTTGGTGTCAATCTCTTTTCTTCAGTCATCTTTTAGTTGTACGTAATGTGGAACAAACCTACTGCAGAAATGTTTTAAATGAATGTTGGAATTTGTAGCAAGTTAAAAAAATAAAATCAAATTTAACTGCATTGTGTAACAATGTGTGGCATCACATTTAATCCCTATTGTTTCACTTGGTCTGAATTTGAGCCAGACACTTGAGACGCAGCTTTTAAGAGCTTACCGTTATAGATCACCAGACATTAGATTACATAAAAGCCAGTTATACTTATCAAAATGGTTGTACTTTATTTCAAAGCTCACCATTTAATTCCAAGTCACTCTGTTTCCTTGTAACTGATCTGTCTGTGAGGATGCAGTTGTTACCTTATCAAATGACCTGTGCCACTTGCAGCTTACCTAAACATTTCCCACTCAAGAAACAGAAAAAATACTCCTGAGCAAACTTAAACGTACTTGAACAACTTGAATGCACATTGAACAGATTGAAAAGATTAAATGGTTAATTAGACAGGTTATTAATACATATTCCAAGTTAAAAAGAAAAGATGAAGGCCTTTTGAAGTAAGCATGCACACTTTTTCATGTCAGTGTCAAGTTTGAATCAAAGTAACCGTCATTAAAACAAGAAACTACCATATTTTTATTTTTAAAAAATCAAGGTTTTCAGTAGAGTTCCCACGTGCATCACTTTACTTGCAGATTTGGTGTTACCAGAGTCTCTTACTGTAAAATCAGAGCTGCCAGTTCTCATATCAAGTCATTGAGAGTCAGAACAAAAATGTGTCCATCAAACTAGTCCATCAGGCTAAACATGCAGTTCCTCTATTATATTGCTGACCTGCTGTAAAGCTTTATGTTCTTGACATAAGTATGTCATGGACAGAGGGAGAGGTATCCTAATAAAGATACCAATCAGTGGTTTAAGACGACAGATAAGGGACTGTCACTGGAGAATGACTAACATGTGCTCTATTGTGAAAATGTATTATATGCAAGTCATGAATGTGGACCATGAGATATGTGCGTAGCAAGAACACAGTTTCAGCCTGAAAGTGCTGAGATCAAGTGATCATTTTCCAAATAAAACAAAAATGGTAAAAAAATGTGTAGCCAGGGACAAAGATACAAGACAAAAAGGAAACTAATATTAAGAACTCTGACATTTTAATGATGATATTTTCTAATAGTCAAAAATGTCACAAAAAGTTAAAAATTGTTGATTTCCTGCATACAGACCTGCTTCTACAATATGACATACATACCATACCTTTACAGTAACTACTGTACATCTGGCCTAACCTGAAAAACACATTACACCCTAATAACTTTAAGAATAAAATGATTTACTGCATTACATCTGCAAAGCTGAGCTCCACCTTAAAAGCACCACAGTGACAGAGGTCAGCAAATTTGATTAATCAAATAAAAAGATACAATTGTTGTAAAACAACTAAAATGTGAAAAAAAATGAAGCTTGAATGTGTATAAATGTCACAACGGCTACTTCTGTTTAGTCATTTTGCACAGTTTTGCTCTTTTCCCTGTTTTTTTTAGTCATTTACATCTCCTGTCATTTCAGATACCTGCCGTTCCCCACCTGCCCTGTAGAATTTCTGAGTATGCAACTTTCGCTTATACATATTGACACACTCAGCTGCCCCAAAATTCAGTGCATCTCTTCAGACTGTCGCCCAAAATCTGCTGCCTGTGTGACAGGTGTGTCAGAGAAAGGTGCAACTTGACAACAATGAGAAGAACTCCCTCACACTGTCTCCCTTACTGCTGTAATATTTATTTGATTCCAACGTTTGGGCTGTCCGACCTTCATCAGGTATCTGACGAAGGTCGGACAGAGCTGCAGGTTTTGGTCTCTCCAACGTTCCGGACAGCCTGAAACGTTGGAATCAAATAAATATTTTAGCAGTAAGGGAGACAGTGCGAGGAAGTTCTTCTCATTGTTTTCAGGTCTCTTCAGACTGAGACCTGAATGGTGGAGAGTGAACGTCATTTTCATTTGCTTTAAAATTATACTGGGCAGTATTACAATTAGTGGAATAGGTTATGTTGATTTACATTTGTGATAAACAATTTTCATTCGACGGTAGCTGGGACCGGTAATGTGATCGATACAGTCATGTGATGCAGAGAAGACGTATTGCTTGAGTACTTCAGTCTGCAGGTAACTGCATACTTAATTTAATATGCAGTATGCCGTACATACTGATTGAGTATGTAGTACATGCCTCCTGCTGACCACAGCCTATTTCCAGTTTCACCTGCCTGCGAGTTTGCCCCCGCTGACTGATTACCTGTTGCCGAACTGCTTTGAACTCTTTCCAAGTAAACTATTGATTTCTTTCAACTGCTCTGCCTTTATGTCCACATCTCTGTGTGCAGAACTGTTAACAATACTAACGGCACTCAAATACAAAAATGGGACAATGATAAACCACAGGTCACAATACACATTCTGCAAGTTTAATTTACCAAATCATATTTCTGTTTAATCTGCTTTGATGTCTTTCCAAGTAAAAGACTGATTTCTTTTAACTGCTCTGCCTTTGAGTCCTGCTTGTGAGTCCACGTCTCTATGTGCAGAACTGTTAACAATAATACTGATGGTACTCAAACACAAAAATGGTGCAACAACAAACCACAGGTCACAATACACTATGTGCAAGTTTAATTTAGCAAAGCATATTTCTGTTTGTACTGTATATATGTATGCACGCGCACAAGTCTACTCTTAATTTAAAAGAAATTAGCTCTAATAAAGAAGTTGTCTATTGCACTTTAGTTTGCTCATGTTGCCTGTTGACTGTCCGAACATAAGGTGGTTGTGTAAGACCTCATTACCAGGGAGTAGCCCGTGTGCTGGATTTCTGTGTTAAATTTCCATGCTTTCTCCTACACAGGCTCCATGTAATCCAATACTCACTTTAGAAAAAGGAGGGGGTGAAATCCTATATCAGTACGGATGGAGAACGTAACATCTACTATTTTCATGGGTCAGCAATATATTCAGATAAGGCAAAGTATTTACAGTAACATAGGCCTTATGTTTAAGTATAAGGCACGCATTTAACATAGGCTTATTATGACACTGGTATGTAATTTGGCACCAGCTCTTTGGTTGTAATGCACTGTGAGTGATGATGAAAAGAGCTTCTATTACCGTCCAGTGGATTAAGTAGATAAGCACAAAAACAGCCTGCAGCCACTTGGATTTGAACACACACAAAAAAAAAACCACAAAAAAAAAAAAACCCAACCCTAGGTATCTACTTTCTAATAACCTCATTAATTATCAATATAGCAGTGATCAGGAGGAGCCAGCTGCTTCTTAGAAATGAAGATGATCCATTGAAGTCACAGCCGCAATCCTTTGGGTTTTGAGGACGGGTTGGAGTGGAGGTCACGGGCGGAGCTGGACATCTGAGCCAGTCCACAGCGATGGATTTAGGAGTGACGACAGCTTGGTTCAGTCCTCCGCTCTTAAGCACCCAGTAAAGGTTGTCCTTGAAGAAGTAGGTATCTCCTAAAGAGCAGCAGCAGCAGCGTAACTCATCCCTTTGTTCTTTCATCACATAATGAATAAAACATCGGAAACTACAATAGAGATGTTACACAAAAGCACTGGTAGTCAGTAACTTACTTGAATATTTACATTTTCTGCTAGTTTATACTTCAGCTCCACCACAACATTTCAGGGGCAAATATTGTACTTTGTACTCTACTACATCTATCTGACAGCTATAGTTACTTGTTACTTTAGGAAGCCACTTGTATTAACATTGCTCCATAGCGCTACTAGTGGTCAAAAACTCCACAAGATCCCTTTAAGCAAAGGACCTGAATACGTCTTCCACCGCTGCACAAGAAGTAACAAAATTAAACTTTAAAGATGAAATTGATCTAATAGTCATTTAAGATTGATGTGATACCTGTGCACAAACCTGCCCCTTATGTTTATGTGACACACCATTGGTCACAAGTGACCCAGTAACTTGAGCCTGGTTTTGTGTTGGCTGTTTTATGATAGCATTTCTAGTCTGACTTTGATCAGATCTCTTCCATTGCTTTGATGACACTTCATACCTTCCAGAAACGTCTGCGTGCCTGTTAAAAAATGTCACCACCCTAAAATAACCTTCTCTGTTGTTTTGTTTATCTAGCACTGCTATCAGAAACTCATCACAAATGTATGCCTGTAAACCCAATGTTACCTTCTCCCCAGCTGATAACGTCATCCATGTGGGCGGGCACTCCTGCCCATAGGCTGTTGTCCCGTGGGTAGCCCGACTCTGGCTTCATGGTCACCTTGTCGCCCTCATGGCTCTCGTCAAACCTCCAAAACGTCCCACCGCTGAACAGGTAGGTCTTGCCGTTATGGGCCCAGATGAAGGCTGCCTCCACCCTGTCCACCAGCAGCCCTCTACTTGTCTTCATGCCCCAGTCAGAGAGGGGCCGAGGGTAACCGCTCATGGCCACCGTGTCCTTGAAGACCCAGTACTGAGATCCTGGACAGACGGAGGAAGGTGTGAGATAGAACATTTCAGAATTTGTTTGTGCACGTTAAGAGTCAGAGAGAAGTTTGTAATGCTTACAAAAACAATTAATGGTTCACTGCTTCAACGTTATTATTGAATACTGGTTCACTGTGGATATTTGTTTTCATTTTATTTATTAGTTTTATAAATGAGGCAACTTAATTTGAAAAAAAAAAGTTGATTATTGATGATAAGGCAGTATGGGAGGCAAAAGAACACACGTAAAGCCTCTGACTAAATACTGTAGCTTTATTTCATGTGCTAAGCTGACTAACTACAGGGAGGTTCAGGGTTCTTTCAAGGGCAATGCAACCGGAGCCAACGATGACCGTTTTTGGCACATGAGACACATTGTTCACTCTAAGCGTGCCACAGAAACTGTTTGTGGCCTTTGGTCTTAAAACAGTAAAGAAAACAGTACTACAACACCAGAAAACACCAGAACCTCCTTCAGTACAACATTGGCTAAATTACCTCCACCTTAAAAGAATCAGGTTTGCTTTGAAGGACAAACTTGAGGATTTTAGTAAAATTTGGTCCCCATTCATTGCTTTTCTGGAAGAAATCCATAACGACTCGAATGATGACTCACAGTCTTTATCAGACAGGTATTAGGGAATCGGTTTACAGTGGCCACTTGATTTTTCTTCTTTTCTTTTGTGTATATTTGGACCAGTGTTTTATCAGTGTTTTAATCAAGTGAAATTATGAAAGCATAGTGGCAACCAGGATGTGCTAGTGTCCTTAAAGGTTGCGATATTAAATAGTCTTATTCCATAAAGAGACTGTACAAGATAAAAAAGAGTTTGTTTTTTAAATATAACATGTCTCTAGTAGTTACTGTTTCCCAAAGTTAAAACTCTACATTTTTATTTATAACAATTTATTCTGTGTTTAAGATTCCTTCAGATTTTTTGTTTAAAAATTGTCTCAAAACCACCACCTTAAAAATAGCATCAAATAAAGTCATAAGAAGTTCACACCTTCTACTATGACTCAGAATTTCTATTACTAAAATTAGCTTCACCGAAGCCACACACGACCACAGGCTTTTGTTTCTCACCAATAAAGAAGATGATTCTGCTGTCGCTCTTCCTCTCATACACAGCGTCGATCTTGTTAGTCCCTGGTGGAAGGCCGATCCAGAAGTTTTTGATCCGAGCTGGATTCAGGGACACTAAAGACCTGTCTCGAGTAATTCTCCAGAAGTGTGCACCTTTCCAAGAAAAGAAAGTGAACATGACACCAACATATGTAACTGTATATTCAGACACAGTACAGATGATAAAAGGGTCTATGTATACAACTAAAATACTAGCCATATCTAAATACCTTTTTGTTACATGAACAATGTAGACAATTAACATGATTTTGGAGATTCTGAATTACATTTTTACTTTGTGAAAGTTCCTTTTTGTGCATCTCTGATGGTTTTGTCTTACCTTTAAAAAAGAAGACCTCTCCCCTGATATTTGCCACTGCGTCAAAGCCTCCTTGACAGCGCTCGTGGAATGAGGGGTCAGAACTTTAACAGAAAAAGTAAAGTCAAAACTCAAATTATATTTTATGGGATGTAGTTTGATAAAAAGTTCACTAGAGGGTGCAACAAGACCAAACTGTCACAGTGAGGATCAATCACATGGCTTTTATCTGCATCCACTGGTCTTATATTACTCATCATCCTTCATTTACCCGTGAGTAAACAGAGTGCATTGATAGGATATTCATAGTTTGTAAATGCAAATGATAAGTGCTTATTGTCTGGATGGATGTACAGTGGTTTTCATTGTTTCCTCTACTCACGCCTGTGTTGGTCTTGGAGGAGGTGGACTGGGTAAGCGTGGGAGGTCAGGATCATCACCGCCTGGTTGACCACCATCCTTCACACCTACAACAGAATGGCGACAGCAGACAACGTTGAAGAGGCGGTGAAGGCTGATGACACCATGAGAAAAATTGTGCAGCAACCCACATTGTTCTCAGTAGCCAGGGGAGTTTGACACACAGGATGCAAGCTTTTTTTTTTAGACATAAAAGGAAACTGTTGAAATCCCCTGTGCCTACTACAAACCACCAATGGACAGTAAGCATTTTATACCTCAGTAAATCAAGTAATATGAAAATTCTTTTTAATAAAACCATTAAAAAAAAAGAAGTTGGAGGACTGCAACCTCCTGTACAACTGCGGAAATATACAGTTAGCCATTCACACGGGATTTTATCCCACTGTTTCCTCAAGTTTCATCTTTAAACTAAGATGACGATTTCATATCAGACAAACACACAAACAGGCATGAAAAACACCACACATCAACACATACTGTAAGTGGAATGCAATGAATATCACAGACATCAGTTTGAGATGTACTCTGATCCAGAATGTAGTTAGTCCAACTGGTTACTGACCATAAAGCTGCTGGATGGCCAGCTTGTCGTCCAGGGCCAGGTGGAAGTTGGGAACATTTTCCACAGGACCCTGGTAGTACGGCCTCATGATGGACGGGTCAGAGGAGGAATGGGACAGGCCCAGCGCGTGGCCAAACTCGTGCACTGCAACTGTGAACAAGTCTGTTTTGCTGCTGTCACCTGAAGAAGTGTGAAGCAAAAGTGTTACTGGATCACATAAACAACCATAAATTGGGGGGTTTGATGTCGCTGAATAAGCAGAGGGACAAAGGACTCTGTTTCCATTTTTGATTACTACTGATCACTTTTTCATTATATTTTGTATGTCAGTAGACAGACTGTCAGACACAAGTCTTCTAGCCGTCATATATCCATCCATCATGATTTCAATCAGTAAATACCTCCATAGCCCCAGATCTCATGATCATCAAAGTGTGTGTCACCCGCCACTTCCTCCCTGCCGGGGAAGAAGGCGTGGGCCAGGGTGCCACCCTCCCCGTCAAAAGGGTACCCGTCATTGTGATACAAGCTGTTAAAAGACACTCTGATGTCCCCTCCAGCTGCCTCCCCCCTGCTGTCACTCGGCACCCGATGGAAATTCAAGGGGGCCGCGTCACTCCAGGCTTTGAGGGCGTGAGTCAGGATGCCATCCACCAAATCGTCAGGCAGACCGGGGGAGAGGGAGGGCGATGGGTAGCTGTGGACACTGCAGACAAAAATAGATTTTGTATTACATTAAAGTTGTAGACTCTAAATCTGTTCACTGTGCATTGTCTGTGAGATCTTTGTTTTGTTTTACCCTATGTTACCCTTTATGTGTTTTGTTTATTAACAAGTTCTCTATGTCATTTTCATAAAGTTCTTTTCTTTCCAAAAGTTAACAACTTACAACTTAGATTATTGCATTTTTTGGTTTTCAAGAATTTTGATATTTTTCCTGCTTAACACAAAGTAGGATATGGCAATATTCTATATTTTTCTGTTTGTCCAATGAATCTAATGAAAAGACTAAAACCTCAATGATATGAAATTATCTCCCTAGAGCACCAAATGTGTATTAATCCGCAGCTGAAAATAGTCCCCCAAAAATGCACTATTTACTCCTGTTTGAGTAACGTTTGGTAAAAACTAAAGGACCCAGCTGTTTTAGGAAATTACTTAGCCTTTTCTAACAGTGAAACTATATTTTTGTGATCCAAAGTTTTACATCTTCAGGAGGAGCAAAATGGCTTGGGGCTGAGTGCCACAGACAAGGTATGGAAGTCATAGAGTATTGAGAGATGTACTAACACACTTGGTCCTTTAATGGTACTTTTTAATCACAAGCCAAATATAGAATAACTCCAGCCTTATTTGATTTTACTCTTTTGCCTTATTTGATTTTACTCTTATGAATCCCATTTAAATGTGTCTATTTAGTGCATGAGATGAAAAAAGATTCATCTTTCTAATTTCTCCAAAGATGGATCTTGGTAAATTGCAAGAATGAGAGATATAAAATGTACGGTCGACATACAGCTTGAACATGCTCACAGCCACGGTGGTGGAAGCAATAGATCCAAACGGTTTGTATGTGCTTGTGTAAATATTTGTTAAGAAAGACTGTTGGACTAATGCACAGATTTCCAAAGTGTATACGGCTACAGTGTAACATGACAGGAAACACACCTCCATGTGAGGTCTGTCTTATGCCACTTAAGGCCTGACAGGATGTATCTTTTCCTCCTCCTCCTCCTTCTCAGCATGTCCTCACTCCCAACAATATCAGGGAGCGAGCATCGTGGTGTGGACATGAGTTTGAGGGTTTCAGAGTCTGGAAGAGAAGTTGATCACGCATGGTATGCTGAAACTAAAGAGCACACTACAGGAAGTTTGAGACCTCACATGACCCACACATAGGCATGTGAGGTCTCAAACGTCACATAATATAGCGTCTCGATAGATCCAAGTTGAGAGGTTGTTACCGATCACCCCGGTTTCCTGGATCCCGCCGAATCTCTGCATGACACGAATGGCTTTCTCAATCCCCTCTTTGGTCTGCAGTTTACTTGTGAGTGGGTCGGGAGGAGGGAGGTAGCCATATCTGCTCAGCCAATCCTGGACAGGAAACAATGACACCAGTTTAGTAATCTGTGATTCCCCTCCCCAAAAAAAACCAAAACCAAAAAAAAAAACCCCACACAGAACAGGGTGATGGGAAAGAAAAAAACAACACATTTATTTCCTTTGGTGGTGAATTACTTCTCAGTTAATGCACCATTATCAAGCTCCTAACCACAGTGAACCAACAATATCACTAAAATCCATCTCTTGAGTCGACGTAAAGATTACGGGCAAAAAAGTCATGGAGGCTTGTCTGACACACTGCTCCACTTGTTACTATAGATCAGACCCAGCATGTTCCTCACAATGCAGTGTGTCAGCCTTATTTTCTCATTAATATTATATGATCCTGTCCTTGTTGAGCAAGTTGCTTGATGGGGTAAAGGCAGCCTACATTTGACAATTTGCATACAGGCAAGCTCTATTCAGAGTAACTGAACAGAGAATGGACTGCAGGTGAAATAAGCTGATACATCTGTTGTGGTATTTCTCCTGTTGAGCAAAAGTCTAAACAAAGAAAATCTGTTTCTTAAGAGTGATTTTGAAACCAGCTCCTTCCTCCTGCATTGCCTCCACCCTTCTGTTACAGCTGCAGTTCAAAGAAGACGTATTCGCTCACTTGTCTTTCTGTGGTTGTCACACTACAAAATAATGTCCACCTCAAGTAGTTTAATTTTTCACTCTCTCCTTATATTTTATTTTCAAATTTTTCAGACATTTCTGTTGTTTTGTGTTTTCATTTTATTATTTTTGAGATAGTCAGGTACAAACAAGCTGTATTATTTTGCCTGGAAGACTGTTTGACTCCACTCATATTTTCATGCACATGGAGCCCCAGACACCAGCAGCACCATACAAGATGCAGACTAAACATGATGACAGTTACAGAAGTGAAACCTTTTTTCTCATAAACGTCACACTGACTGACGCTCATACATTTTTACAAGTTGTGAAAGATACCCAGGATTTCATTAGTATAGGGAAGTGTGTTCATGTTCAGTGTTCATACTTAAAAAAAGAAAAGAAAAATAACCTTCCTAAAAATGGTCTAAATGCACAAACAAAATATGGATGTGATGACTTTTCTTTTGGTTTTCATAAACCTCGTGATTCATCTGGACACTGCCTCATGTGCACCAGCCTTTTTGTCACAATGTCATGTGCTCTATATGACACCCTGCTCGTATCAATCAGAGAAAAGTCTGTGTAAACCTGATGCAAAGGTTCCCCTTTGAATACAAGAAACACATGCATGCAAGTATGCAAAGTGATTTTTCCCAAAACCTGCTGATGGTTTGGAGATACCACCTTCACGGGGTGTATCAATATTTATTATTAAATTGACATGACTAGATTTTAAAATGCTTCATATGCACATAAGTCAAAATATATTCAACAAAGTGATGCATATCCTCAACTAGCCTATCATCATACCTAAGAATTAGACTTAGCAAAAAAAAAGCCTATAATTTTTTTTAAAAGACAATTATGATGCCAAGTAAATATAACACTCAATCACACATTACATAATTAATCAATAATCGAAGGGCAGCAACAAGGCGACCCACACAGACATTTAAGAGTTTTAGTAAAATGACATTTTCTCTTTAATACTCACCACCGCTTTACTGTAGTGGTCGGGCCCTGCTGATGGGCTTCCCGTTACGGACAAAGCCATCCACAGCAGGAGACCCAACTCCATTCCAGCCACTGCAAAGAAACGCTCCATTATTATCAGAATACTGATTATTAGGAGGAAACCGAGACATTTCTCGTTCCTAACTGCAGCAGCTTCCGCCAAACCATCTCAAAGCCAAGAGAAGTGAAACAAAGCTCACCGTTGTCTCTCCTCTGAAGCTTCATCCTCTCTCGGGACTAGGCTTGGCTGATCGATCAGTTGACTCCCTGTGTCTCTGCCCTCCCTCACACTCACTGACAGTTGCTGCTCACAAGTCGTTGGATGTGGTTTTGCTTTATCCGCCCGTAGCGCGCGCATCATTCAGATTTCTGGTCGACAGTTGGTGCGCTGGTGCGAGTTGCTTCAGGTACAGGTGAGAAGGTGAATGACGCCAAAACTGATGCAATATAAGACAGGAGTTTACATCAATCACAGCAACAATCAGTTTCTCCTCCATCTGTTAAAAATTAAAAATTAACTTGGTTCCACTTTCTAATATACTTCCTTCTATAAAGAGTGTATAGGCTGTAATGGCTTTATTAATAATTAATAAATGACTTATATAGTACAAGTTATAAGCCCTTAACAAGAACAAATTCCTAATCAGCCATCTGCTATTACAAATGTTTAGTCATTAATAAAGGCTTCTTACAGTAATCCATCAACTCTGCGTTTGTAAATGTTGATCAATTGTTAATAGATAAATGATAAATAAATGGATTTTGGTCCAGATGCTCTGCAACCCTGTTCCAGAGGGTAAGTGGTCCAACTTTGATTTGGATGGATCTTCCTGGTTAATCAAAGCGCTAAAAGACAAAGCAAGTGCCATGCTGCCATATCGTCAGCATGGCACTGTAATGTTTTCATTTTAATTCTAATTTTGGCAGTAATTGTGAATTTTCAAACATGACAATAAATATAGGATTTCAACAATATCAGTTGAAATACTTTTAAAAATGAAGCTTTAAAGGTAGTTATCATTTTCAACAAGAACTGTTTTGCTAGTATTATTCAACACAAAGCACTTATAATACATTTGAGAGGAACTGATGACCCTGCATTAGGAGTGCACCGGCATCTCACATCTCATCTTAGTCCCATTATGTCCGTGGGTTCATTCTCTCTGCAAAGCATCACTGGTATTATCTTTCCCTCTCCCTCCCTCCCCCTCTTCCTCCCTCCCCCACATCCTTCTCTCTCTTCTTTAATTTCTGTCCTCCAGGGCCCGAGTGAGTCATGCCATTAGCACAAAATGCTGCCCTGCTGATGGTTGGCCAGTTTCCGTCATGTCCACTTCATGTCGCTGCACCAGTGGAAAACATGAAAATCATTTAGCTGCTCAGCTTTTAGTAGTGGTGATTATAATGGATGCCCCATTTATGCTGTTGTTCTCTTTGCAGGCGTGTGGATGTTGTTTTAAGTGTTGGATAATCTCACTCGTCCACACTGACCCTCAGATGCAGCTGGGGCCTGCTTCACAACGCAGGTTTAACAAACTCTGAAACTTATCTAACTCTGATCATAACCCTGAAACTGAGAGTTTACACGACACACACTTTCTGATGTTTGCATCAGCTTTGCACTTTGTTTGGTTGGTTTGAACAATATGTGCCAAGCATTTCCAAGTCCAAAAGAATACCACTGTAGGCCTACATCACATTGTTTAACCTAAACAAATAAAGTATCTTAAACCTGCATTAACTGTTTTGGCCACTTGGGGGCAGCGTAAAACAAGCTGTAAACACAACACTGACATATAGTATCACCTTTTGATATGGCAAACTTGTCAACAAATGGTTTCCCATTTACACATCCAGCAGATACAGAGCAACATTAGTATTCATTTGGAGTCGTGTTTCTGGAAATCTGATTAAAGCAGGTCCAATATTCACTCTCCTTTAACTGTGTTTTGCTCTCCATCAAGTCCCGCAGGAAATATCTGACTCTTCACCTACAAAATGCTTCACTATGTTCACCAGCTAGTCACTAACTTTGTCAGTCTGTTGTTAAGTGCTGGGCAGGTAGTGTGAGCTTTTAGAGCTTATTCACTAAAAACAGCTGCCTGCGGCTGTAAAGAGTAAACCGTAAACAGCAAAGTTTGGTGATAATCCTTTGTGGGTTCATCACTCTGAGTGACCCCTTTTTGATCCATTGTTGATATAAAAATATTGATTACAGCTTTAAATAAACCAAATCTTCTTACCTCATCACATTCATTGTGTTGATTAATGTTACTGATTAATGCTGCCCCAGTTGCCACAACAATGTTAATGATGATTAATATTTTAAGAGGTTTAAAAAGAATTGAATTGACTCCAAACATTATTTTTCCCATCATATTGAATTTTCCCAAAAATGTAATTAAAAATAGTTATTTTATTTTGCGTAATGATGATGATTTTGTAAGAATCACATTTGTCAAACATCAAGTCATACAGTCATGTTAAATTATCAACCTATTTGTTTTATCTTGAACCACATGGACGGTAAAGAAAATGTAATAGAACATCAGAAATAAAGACCTTTGAATTTAACTTCATTACACACAGTTTTATTTTCATTAAAGGGATCCAAGGCCTTCACAAAAGGGTTGACTCTTGGTAGCTATACAGTACTAACACAACACACAACAACAACAGAAACAATACAGAGGACTTATGTGAACGAGTGAAAAGACAAATAAATAAGAGTTGTAAGACATTTCATATGAGTTAAAACTGAGATGCAGCAAGAAAACCAGTAGTCAGAGGAAAGTACAGTAACGCTTTTGTACAATATTTGATTCATTTCTGCAAGTAGCTGATTGTCTATAGCGGCTTGTTTTGGTCATGCACAGTTGATAATGTCATTTCTTCTATTGTATGGACAGTGTTGCAATAATTTCAAAGTTTTTTCCATTGTTATCTCCTCTTCCTCCAGCTTTGATTGTCAGTCTCGCAAGCAGGTGTTTGCATTTGATGGGGTGAAGACAGCCTCTTTTTTGTTTGCTGTGTAATGATGCTTGATTGTCACTGGCTGATGGATATGCTTCATTAATGATTCCCTGCCGATCCAAGTACGTATCACTGCTAATTCTGTGATGGAATTGCTTCTGTTTTTTGATGGATCAGATAAATGATGTACTCATATACATACATACATATATATATATATATATATACTGTATATATAAAAGAAAAAGAAAATGGCTTTACTGTAGTTTTTGGCAAAAATCTGTGATACCTGTAAATATGTAATATTTTCATGTTCAGCTTAGTATCAGACAATATCTGATACCAATATTGATCTGGTGCATCCCTAATAGTTTATTTTAACAAATTAAATTTGTGCTTTCAGGATGATTTGAGTCCACAACGTGCTACATTCTTCCCTCCAATAATATCTGACAATATTCCACAGTTATCTTCATCATACACAGATGTCTGTACAAAAATATGCAGTATCAGTTTTAGTGTAATGTTGCTGGCAGGGTAGGTAGGGGTAACTTCTTTTTTATGGTACGTTTTGTAGTTTTAGTAAAAGTGATTGCCATAAGCAAGTCTAAAATCTTCACAGTAGCCTCACACAGCGTATGCTTTGGGAACAAGCTCGCTATCACAATATCATTGAGCTGCTCAAGTAACAAGAAACTGTGGTTACACTTCACAATTCAGACATCTGCTGGCATTTACTTAGTACCACTGAATCACTTATCGAAGCATTTCTGCACGGTAGAATTATAATTACAATCCTGCCATTTGCTCAGCATGTACGAGTGAAAAATTGTTTCCACTTTTGATATTTTAAAACGTCAAGGCTGCGGTTCATTAAGCAGTTTTTTATTGATTTTTTAAATAAACTTTTAATAAACATTTAAGTTTATCTTACGTTTATGGGCTGAGAGCTCGCAGTAGCGCCAGGTCAACTTCCTTAACTGTTAATAATTCAAACCTCACAGCAGTCTTCTGCCACCGCTATGGATAACGTTTGTTAAAAACATGTGTGACAAAATAATCTAAGCTCAAAAGTCCATTTACTGGCTTTTCAGAGCTTTCAACCACACCTCACAGTGTATTACAGCTCTGTTTAATAAAGAGTACATTTTCTTTTTCCCTGTTTTTTTTGTTGTGCTTTGTTTTTGGATCATGAAACTTTCATTAAGTAAAAGCCAACATGCTCAACACAATAAAATATGGTAAAACTTTTGAAGGGTCCAATCCTAATTCTCAACTATCAGGTGATTAAAAAACACTTCACTTGTTGCATCTCCACAGACAATGCAACCTAAACCCTGACTTTAGCCTGATCCTAATCCTGACTCTATTTTAATCCTAAACACACCTCAAATTAATCATAATCCTGACCTCAACCCTATGATTAACACACTATCCAAGTGCAACCTGATAGTACTAAGCAAATACCAGTATGACCACACTACTGTCAAGTGCAACCAAAGCTGCTCTTGGCTGAATTTGTAAACATTTAATGCATTTCGGGGTCTGCAATCGTTGAGGCCCCTCTATAGCTCAGCCCTGTGCTTCCTTAAAACCCGTGTGTCCCCATATTGTTTTCTTGACACTTTTTTGTTACATGCCCTTTGCCCTTTTTTTTCCTTCTTCTTTTGTGTTGCCGGTTTGGCAGCGATTGTCTGTTGTTCACTGTAATCTGGCCCAGTACTGACCCAGGTTATGACCCATGCCCTGCTGCTCGGTTCCTGGAACCTGGACCGGCACTGACACGCCGGGCGATATGAGCCCTGAATGGAAGAGAGGGAGAAGAAACACAGAGACAGATAGTTAGTCTGTGGGGTTTCATTTACCGTGCAGTCAGAGATAACAGACAGACATAAAGAAAGTGTCTTCGCCCCTGTTAGATAAACCCATGTCTACTACCTCAGAAACACTCACCGGTGTTGGAGTTGGCCGAGGGCGGAGTCTGCAGATGAGGGGAGGAGTACGCCGATGAGTCAAAGCTGCGCGGGGCAGAGGGGGATGGAGGTAACATGCAGGAGTAGGAAGAGGCCGACTGGGGAGGAATAGACTGAGAGTGGACATAAGAGTGGAGGAGTGAGGGAAGATATGGGTTAGATTCATACTGAAACAACAAAAAACGACTATGTTATCTCACAAAATGTCTTTTTTTAAATTGTATATAGCCACTGCTGTGCTTTACAGTATGTACTGTAAACTGCATGGTTTCAGTTTAACCACATGGAGGCGCCAGAGTCGTGTTGTATGGTAGGAGTGAAGCGCAGCAGCAGCAGCAGCAGCAGCAGCCCACATTCTTTGTCTTACATATGCAAAATTGTTTCACTTATTTTCCGATCTTTATATTTGGCTTGTTGGCTTGTTCTGCATTTTCTTCTTCTATTGATAATTGTGTAATTTTAAATTGTTGTTTTTTATTATTACAGTTGTGTGTGTAGAGCCCTGGAAGAGTACCAACCACTTTGTGGAAGCTAATGAGTATTCAAACAAAGAATAAAGGATCATTAAAACAAGAAACAAGAGACAACTGAAAAGTCTGCTCACTGTGACTTATACAGAAAATATTATTTAACGTCTGTGGATTAAATCATATTTTATTCATAAATCGCAGTGAGCAGACTTTTCAGTTTGTGTATGACATTTCATAGAAGAGAGAAGAGAGTCGAGCACGTATCTTAACATTCATGTAAAACAAGAAGTGTGTATTTTCATGCTGCTGTTGAGGCTGGGATGATAATTTGGTACAATCAAAGCAGTGTGGATGATAAGCGTTGCATGTTTGTCCCTAACAAAATGTATCTTGATTAGGCTGCTTTGTAACTGCTGCTTCTGCCAAAAATGTCTCCAGGTTGTGCAGAATGTTGGAAACCATCTAGTAGTTAAAATTGATTTCATTACCGATGATCCCCAAACAACGGCTATGCCTGCAAAGATCTTTTGACCCCACTGACTGTTTGTGTTCATCACACAGTGTCCTGCTTGATAGACTTTCACGGACAAAGACGGTGTTGTAAGTAGTCACAAAAACAAATGTGCATCTCCAGTTTCCTGTACTGGGTGCTCTGCCTGAACCCATGCAAACAACCTCCCAGTAACATTTTCAGTGTAATGAATAGTTTAATTTTCATTATCAACAGGAAGCCTTTCAACTGGCAGTCTTATGGAGTAATGGGAGAAGCTATTTTGCTGTACTAATGTCACAATTAAACCTAATCACAATCAAGATTTGAGAGATTGTTTTTGACATTTTGCCACTTTTTTGCCTCTTCAAGAAAGTCAATATCAAACTTAAATTACTGTATAATTCATATATTTCCAGATTTGCTTCCTTCTGCCTCTTTTCAGCTTTGTGTGTTACATTTAGGTTATCTTGTATTATTATTATTATTATTATTATTATTATTATTATTGAATAATAATGACATAAATTTTGTTATTGTGAATATTATAATTGTTAGTACAATTTTACAACAGCTTTGAACAACAGCAATATTAAGAATAGTGATAATAATAATAATAATAATAATAATAATAATAATAATAAATGATGTTATTATTATTAATATTAGAAGTAGTAGTCATAGCAGTAGTATCAATATCTTCAGTAGTATTTATTTATTTATGTATCTATTTTCATTATCGTATGTATTATACCCTTGACGTAAAGGAGTTAATAAACAGGTTCTGCTGTGAGATGATGACCTGCTTTGGAAAAGTTTGGAAGGTGCTGATGAATGATGAATGTCCAACCTGGACTCCAGATGAGAAAACTGACAGGGAGCTGTAGCTGGGCAGGGACGACTCAGCCTGACTCAACATGGACCCTGGAGAGAGACACACAGAACAAGATGGTAAGCACACACACGCACACACACACACACACACACACATTTACACACGTGATGGCACCATCTCGCAGTGGAAATGTTGTAATATAGATGCGCTCTAATGTAGAAACTCTAATGGTTTGTCTGCTTGCAAATGTCGCAGGGGAGCTCTGAAGTTTGTAATTATAAACTAGTTATATATTAAATTAAGTTAAATTTATAAATCATAGAGAGCAAATGTAAAATTTTTAGGTATCATTGATGTTCTGTAAGAATGAGCCAATGAACACACACAGTATATTTTAATTAGAGAGAGTAAATACGAGTCCAATCAAACGGTCGTCTTGCAGTGTAGCGGCGTTGTGTTTACCTGAACTGCTGCCGTGCTGCTGATGATAGACAGATGTGTTGAAGGAAGTGGTCAGAGGGGCTTGGCTCTGGGAACAGGAAGTCACACCCCCTGACCTCCTTTGATTGCGCAGCTTCTCCTCCCTCCTCCACTTGGCTCTTCGGTTTGAGAACCACACCTGTCAATCAAAGAGGTCTCTTTATCATGTAGGGATATATATATACGTATGTGTGTATATATATCTATATATATATCTATATATATATATATATATATATAGTTACAGGTTGAGCATCAGTTCCCTTACCTGTATCCTGGCCTCTGGTAAATCAATCTTGTTTGCCAATCTCTCCCTCGCAAAGACGTCTGGGTAATGTGTCCTTTCAAACTCTGTGGAAGATATTAACTAATGTCAAACACACAGTGAAAGTCTTAATCAAGGATGACAGGACTACTGGAGAGCAGCTCGCCTGATAACCCTTGCTGCGCTGTGTTAACGTATTTTGCATTCATCTGTGCATCTGTCTATTTATATACGGTAAACTCAAGCTTTATGTCGATTAAAATGAATTTTAACCACCTATTAATTATCTGATAATTTTGACAGATATTAACCTGCATCAGGTAATTACTGCTTAATATCTGCTTCTCTAATTATCTTGCCATGGAGTATACAAATTCAGGAAGCTGAGATGTATCCTTACAACCATATTTGAAATATTTATCTGTTGCACTTTGTATAAATTATTTATCATTATGGAAGACGCAGGAAGTTCAAATGAAAGGATTCAAGTTGAGACGCTGCACTTAGGTTGACTAAAACTAAACTGAAGAAAAATACTTTAATCTCCCAATTCTCACTTATCAGCATAACGCATTTTATTAAAATGATCAGTATTACTATTTGGTAATGACTTACAGCATATAACAGACACAGAGGTTTGAGGTAAGTGAACTCCTGACTCAGCGGTTGTTTAAACAGCAGTGAGTTTGTATCAATGAGACTTTCTCTTTCAGAGTATCATTTCTCATTGTGGCAGTTAATTTATAGCTGGCAGACTGCTGACATTTTTGTTGTTGACAAGTCGAAACGAGAATATGCCTCACCCTCAAACTGACAGTCTGAGTCATCCTAATGAACTCTGAAGTTTCAGGTCTAGTAATGGAGACGTCTTTATAGATTGAACTGTCTGCATTTATGATGCTTAACATTAGTTTAGCACGTCAATAAAATGTCAACAGAGAAACCAAAACAAATTAATCAGAGTTGGTTGCATCTGAAAAGGCAGCAGGATGGGTGGTTATGTTTTTTTTTTTAAATTGCTGAGCATATAATATCAATAGATTAGCAGCGCTGTTAATAACTGAAAACTAAAGTTCACACTGGTAACACATGGTTAATAAATCCATATTGCACAATGATAACGACAGCTCTATAAATTAAACCCGTCTCGCAAATTGCTATAATTGGCTTGGTTATAATTGGCGTCTGTGTCAACACATGATTGTTATTGTGCCTTGGCCGTGCACTGAGGTCAGTGTACCTCATTAATGTCATTTGCACAGAGTGACCACAGTGATACATTTCCACTCGGCTGCACAGTGGACATTGCGTCCTTATTTAGCTCAAGGGCCTGCTGCAGCCATATCCAGTCAAGGGTGGCTTTCTGATCCCTCTCAGCGGATATCGGGCTACGAGGGCCAGATCTCACTGCATAATACAACCACAGTAATGATGCATTATCAAAACTCTGCTGTACACACAGCCAGAGGCTTTTTGGAGCACATCAGGAATATGTGTGGAGTTAAGATTCTGGATCATTTGCATCTAGAAGTGATCATGGGTGGTAATGCTTGCTCTCCCTTGCAGGGATTGATAGAAATCCTGTCCTGACAAAATATTTCTAGTGTTTCATGTCCCTTAAATCAGTAATCAGGCACAATGCCTGACAAACAGCCTTGTTTTTGTGTAACATGTTTGTAATTTCTCATATTTATGTCTCCTGCTATTTACCAAAAGGCTGTAAAAAAAAAAAAAAAAGGTGTAAAGACTATAATCCTATAACAAAGGTGTTGGCAGGGGAAAAAAGCTGCGTCATGACACACTGTGGTCTGACTCGCGCCCCTGGAGGGCGGCGATTGGCTGAAAAGCAAACAGAGCGCCTGTTCGTGCTTGCTTGCATGGCCTGACCTTTCTCCAGAGCCTCGATCTGCTCCTGTGTGAAGCTGGTCCTGTTCCTCTGCAGCTTCCTCTTGAGCTGCAGCCTCAGCTGAGACTCCTCGCCCTCGTCCCTCTCCACAGGGACTCCTCCCCTTCTGCCCGTTCCCCCTCCCCCTGCCTCTCCCCCCATGCTGCCCTCGGTGTCCAGCAGACAGCCCTCAGACACTGGCAGAGAGTAAGGTGACAAAAGAGATGTGGGAGTGTCAAGAAAATCCCTACCACGGACCGGAGCGTCACAAATTAGAACAACAAAATGAGATTCATGCTACGAACTAACAGGAAGTTGGTGCCACAAGTGCCAACTGGTAGATTTACTGATGAACTGTGAGCATTGAGTTGAAAATGTCCCCTCACCTGTGCTGTGTTGTGTCTGAACGCCAGTGGGGTCATGGTACCAGTTGTTAGGCCCACTCCAGTTTGAGCCGCTCTGCAGGTTCAGCATGGTTAACTTCTCATACATACTACGAGTGTCCAAACCACCATGAAGAGAAATAAAAGAGTCCTGTCCTGTGTGTGTCCGCCCCTGTTTACTGTCACCTTTGGCTCCCTCCTTCGATCCTCTAATTCTTCCTCCTGAAGGGGGGGGGGGCAACGAAGAGGAGAAGAAGAAGGAGGGGTTCATATCGCATGAGTTCACACATGGTCGGCATTGTGGTGAATTAGCCTCATGATGACAGACAGAAATGGAGTTAGTTACATGCCCGCTGTCGTAACGTGTGCGTGTTAAACATTGGTATGCTATGGTACTATGAGGAGCAAAGGTACATTGGAACCCACTCTGAAAGCCATGACATTTATTACTACTTGCTTTTAGCTCCATCTTTGCTGGTAAGCATGAGCATGAATGCACACACACACACGTATGCATGAAAAGACACTGCATTTATATGTAGCCACACACACACACACACACACACAGCAGCTACATCAACAAGATCTCCCATAAAACATTTGAACCAAGCCCCTGTTTAACTTTCAGCCTAAGACATAAAGTGTGTCCTTAAACATCATTATCTGACTACATAGATATATCTCTAAGTCTTAGATGGATAACAGCTTTTCTCTTCCTCTCTCATCTTATTTTACATTCCCCTTTTGTTTTTGGAAATGTCGTCTTTGGAGATACAGAAAGGGATGCAAAGGTATGATCCAAAGCTCACAAACTACTGCAGCAGCACGATGTCAAAGGTCAAACTTCATTCATTCGGACGAAGCAGCACAACAATTTATTCATCGGATTTTCAATTAAATCCCAGAAATTATATTATGTACGATGTCGGTGGCGAAGTAACTTGTCGTCCATGTTAACGGAGTGATCTCAGCAACAGAACGATACACATAAAAGCTCTGGAAAGACTCGATTTTTTGCAAACTTACCAAGTGTCCGGGTGAAATGATGGCGGGGGTCCTGTGTGTTACTTTCCTCCTCTGTGGACCTTTATTCCCCTGTTCCCCCCAACGTCCCTTGTTCTCCTGCTTTGTTGACAATACTGTGTGTGTGTAAAGGAGAGAGTAGGAGAGAGATGGAGAGAGTTAGACAGGGCGAAAGAGAGTGAGAGAGGGAGAGGAGGGGGGCTCTGGAGAGAAATGCGTCTGCGGGCACTCTTGTCCTCCAAGCGATGGAGAGAGAGAGAGAGAGAGAGAGAGAGAGAGGGAGAGAGAGAGAGAGAGAGAGAGCCACCGAGGGGTGACAAAGTGAGTCAACATCAGTGTCAAGTTTGAACTTAATGCCAGCGAGAGGAGGAGGGGAGGCCGAGAGAGCAGAGCATAAAACACAGATAATGGAGAGATAGTACATGATAAATAGATGATGGAATTCAATTTTAACCATAACTTGCTCATAAATACTGACTATAATTGGCAGTCAAGTGTGCAAACATATGTGCAACCAGACAACTGACATTATTAGACTAAACTCAGTGTTCACACTAGTAAGAACTCATTTCCATTGATCCTCGTTACTTAAGAGATGTTTTAAAACTTTGATAAAGCTTTGACATGTCCACATGTATCTGCTATTGTATTGTGTTTCTATTGTAAAATACTGAATTCAGCTAATAGATATATTTAGAGATTATTGGGAATTATAGGATTATTAGGAAATGAATATTAGGCTTAACAACACATTGTTGTATTGATTTTTTTCTAATATGTTTAAGCCGCTTAATCAGCTGTTTGACATTGTGCTCATTTGGACTGAGTTATTTAATCCTAGCACCAGTGTTTTAGGCCTACAGTGCTGTAAAGATGCTGAAGTTGGGCAGGTAAAGTTAGCACAGTTTGTTTTTTAACACAAGGGCTAAAAAATGCACACAGATTGAGTAACAGCTTTTTTCAAGAGCACCTGGGTATTGTTCCCTGACTACAGAGGTATTGTTCAACCTGCTATATCACACTGGGCTTAAAGCTATGGGACAATAAACAAAGGCATTGTCTGGCCCCTGAGCGGGTTAAAGGAGCACCATACAGAAACCCTTGGCGATAGACACACAAGGTCTGATGTGAGGCGTAAGTAATGACGCAGGTATGACGGTATGTATGGTAGAGTCAAAGAGCGAGAGCAGAGTAGGACCAGGGTTTAAATATATCTCTTTGCAGCGGAAGGGAGAGGAGAAGAGAGAGATGGAAGATGGAAGCAGGGATGCAGAGGAGAGAGATAGAGAGAGTGAAGAGGAAGTATGTGACTTTGGGGTGGGTGTAGGGGCTTGGGGATGGGGAGGGTGCCAGCTTGTTTTATTTCCGGTTGACAAGACTTTGCGCTCCCTTTCTCTCTGTCGCTCCCTCTCTCTTTCATGCTATGCTATTCTTTCTCCGCTGCCCCCATTGCTCTGTCTCTCCCCCCCTCTTTCTCTGTTACTTTCCTCCGAGACGTGCCTTGGAGAAAGGAAAGGACTTGACAAGTTCAAAGGTAAAAACGAGTAAAAACAGTGTTGGAAGAAGCATTCAGATCCTTTAGTTAAGTTAAAGTACCAACATCAAACTATGAAAATACTAAGTAAAAGTCCTGCATTCAAGTAAAAGTACAAACGCATTATCAGCAAAATGTACTTTAAGTATCAAAATTGGTGCTCATTATGCAGAAAGACTATATATCATTACATATATTATTATTAATGATGCATAAACATATAAGCATAATTTTGATGATTATAGCTGGTCAAGGTGGCGCTCATTTAAGCTACTTTATCTAACATTGTGTAGTTTCATCTGTTACAATTCATATTTGACAAGATCATCATGTGTTTTGTGTAAAAGTATAATCTGCAAAGTAACCAGTTACCATATCTGTCAAATAAATGTAGTGGAGTAAAAAATACAATAATGTAGTAGAAGTATAAAGTAGCAAAAAAAGAAATGGAAAAACTCATGTACAAGTACCTCAAAATTCTACTTTTGTAGAGTACTCGAACAAATGTACTTCGAACGTGGAAATGGGGGCAACGAAAGTAAGTGAGGGAAAGCTGAGTAACAGAACGGCTTGATTAATTTAAAACTAAACCTAAAAAACATGGTATTAACCGCCCACACACCCTTCTCATCCCACCCCATGTTTTCTAGCTGGTTACGCTTTCGTGTTTTCCTTTATTCTTTTAGAAGTCATGGTTGCATCTTATTGTGTTCCAGTTGTTGGAATGTGGCTTAACCTATGTGATCCCTATGTGCTGAGTGCAATAATGTGTGTGTGTGTGTGTGTGTGTGTGTGTGTGTGTGTGTGTGTGTGTGTGTGTGAGTGTGAGAGAGAGAGAGAGAGAGAGAGAGAGAGACGACGCGTGCTTCACTGCAAAGATTCATGTAGCTCCAGGACATGCATTTTTTTAGTGCATCTTGTTAGTTCATTCCTGTCACCTCTCTCTCTCCCTCTCTCTCTTTCTCTCTCGCCATCCCTTGCTTTTTCAGCGCTGAAGGGGGGATGGGGAAGGGGTGGTGGACGGGCCTGGGAGGGGAGGGAAGGGGGAGGCAGCGGCGGTGGAGGCAGTCACCATGGTTACAATGCCACGACAAATATTCATCAAGTCGTTAAAATAAAAACAAACGGGAGTGCATTATAATTACTCTTACTGACTGGATCCTATAATGCTTTCATATATTATGAGTGAGGGGAGCAGAGTGGAAGGGGCTCGCACACAAAAAGACACAGTTAGTGATAAAAAAAAAACCCAGTGAATATCAGCTGACCTGCAGGCATGTGTGACACACTCACTCACACACATTTCAACTCTTTGTGTGTAACTTTATTTCTCCATTACCTGTTTATGGAATTCCCTATGAGTACTTTCGTGAGTCTCTCCTCTCTTTTCTCTTTGTCCCTCCATCTCTCGCTCTTCCTCTACTGTTGTGTAGCCCCAGGCGATACTGTGATGTGTCCTCCCTCTGTCCCTCCCTCCCTCTCCCTCTCTCTCTGTCCCTGTCACCTTCAATTGCTCTGTGAAACTAGACACACTGCCTAGGGCGGGGAGGCAGGGAGGGAGGGAGGGATAGAGGGAGGGTTAGGGAAGAGAGGAAAAGAGGGAAGGAAAAAGACAGCTTTATAGACAAACAGAAGGAATAAACATTTGGTGTCATGTAAGAAAAATAGGATAACCACAGTCCAGATGTGTGGCACCCTCTCAAATCCGATGGAATGAGTTGTGTTAATGTTCACAATTCAGCCAAAAACATAAAACACTCAAGTAATTTAGGGCTGGAAGCGGCAGAAAAATATAATCAATTACATACACACAGCTACCCAATTTAGGGCAGCATTTGACCTTTGACCTGTGTGTTTTATCCTACAATCAGTGTGTCCGATTAGGAGGCTGTTTATCTTATGTGTGCTAATGACCCACTTCCTTCTCCTACAACAGATACCTGTTAAACTGGTTTATACTTTCCTCCAGGAAAGTTAGGAACATGGACTACTCCTTGTCCCTACAAACACTGAGTAAACATATCAGTGTAGCCTCAGAACAGTTTAAGCAAGTTCTAAAGAATAGAGTTTAATGCCTGGAATTAAAGTGAGGACTACTGTAGTAAGTATAATATCACAAACTGATATAAAATCAAGGGAATAATAACTTTTAAGAAGAATGTAAAACACATGACCTAACTGCATGGTTTTATGATTTAACGTTGTTGACAGTGGTGGTTGTTTTTTAGCCATAAACTGCTCCGAAATGTTGAGTCAAGTGTGTTCTTTGATCCTCATTTAAAAACATGATGATCGTGTATAGAGTTGATCTTTAAAAGTTTGACATGACCGCATGTATCTGCAAATTTGTAGGAAAAATAAGAATATGCTGTAAAATATTGCATTCAGCAATTCCCCCGCAGAAGCAGAGATTTTTTAGGTAAAGATAAATGATAATATTACTATACATTCTGATCGAGCTACTGATATGATAACATGTCAAAAAACATGTTATACATCATAGTAAAACATCTATAACTCATATGAAATATATATGTCAAGTAAACACATAAAGTAGTGGGTATAATATCAAAAACACATGGACTAACAGCATGTTATTACTTACCAATGTCTAGGACTGATAGAAAACTTGTAAATGCAAAAAGGTTTGAGAAGGCGTTTTGCAAATTCTTTGCTTAATGACACGTGAACGGAACTTTGAAAAGGGCCATTTTATTTGGCAAAAAAAAGTGGAAAAAAGTAGTTTACCTGTGACCAAATCAGGAGGAGAGTCTGATTTGTCCGCAGTTACATGCCTTTAATTTAATTGGCTCAGGTGGGTTTTGAGGGCGGGACAAGAGTTTTGATTGGGTGTAGTTGAGTGCTCAGGTAGCCAACTGTGTCTGCTCGAAACGTTTACTTGGAATTTACCTGATACATTAACTGAAAGCGTGGCTCCGTTAAGCGATTTAGTCGACGGTAATACGAACGGATGTAACTTTTTTTAAATTCCTGTTTTGCTCGACTATTAGTCATAACGTAACAGAAGAAGAGGGAGAGTAGATGCAACGTTATAGGAGAAAAAAGAGATTTTTCGTGACTTCGGTTTTTTAGAGGTAATTGCTGGTTGTGCTTCAGTAGGAGTTGAAACACATTTTGTGCCGCGAAACTTGGCAAAATGTCGCCGAAATTACAGTTTCCTGCCATTTTTTGGTGCGTATCAGGTGAGTATCTACCGTGATATCCCCCCCCCCATTTACTCCTTGCCATCGCCATGTCTGTTTGCTTCTTTGTCTACCTGTAAAACATACTAAGAGTATACTCTTAGCTAATTCAATAAAACTACATTTTTGTGTCGCATTGTAAAAAGTCCAGCTGCTTCGGTCAGAGTGAATCAGAAATGTCACTTATGTGTACTTGTAGGTATTTTGGCTGCTTACGCACAAGAATGTGGCCGACCACCGTTACTGGAGAACAGGATTGTGGGAGGGATGGACGCCACGAATGGGGCTTGGCCATGGCAGGTGGATGTACAGGTAAGTCCCTCTGAAACAGGTGCACCTTCAGCTATGGCATCTAATTTTCTGTAGTATCAGTTCTGCCTGTGGGTAGTTAAATGTGTGGTTTAGTCTAGGTCTAGTGGAGGTACTGACCTGCTGAGAGAGGGGTTTTGCCTGTGATGGAGGTGACTCACTCTTCTTTTTCTCCCCTCGGCTTCCAGGCAGGCGGTAGTCATATCTGTGGAGGCTCCATCATCACAGAGAACTGGGTCCTATCAGCCGCTCATTGTTTCCCCAAGTAAGAAAACTCTCCTCTGATAAAAATCAGCAGGTGAACTCGCAGCTGAGCACCGATCCACAGGCGCTCTGCTTCTTTTGTGAGCCATCTGAGTCATTTTATTGGAATTGAAATAGCCACTGAAATTTTGCTAAGGCCCTTCAGGAAAATCTGTTTTTTGAGGCAGTGTGTTTTTAAATATCCTCTTTTGCCTATTGAGGAAACTTACCTCCATCATATTTAACATCCAACTGATTCTGTTTGTAAGATCTTTCCCAAATGTTATAGACAGAAACTGTTATAGACAAGAATTATGACTGTAAAAAAATCCTGCAGACTTTTGGTCATTCATTTGATTTATTTAGTTTCACTAGATGCCTGTCTCAGGACGCAAAATGTTGTGAATATGAGTGCAAGTGTGCAGGACTTTTGGTTTTGTTTTACAAAATAATTTCCCAAAAATATGGTAAATCAAGTCCAGTTTCAAGGAGCACCTGCTTGTCGTAAAGCCATTAAATACCTTTTGTCACTATAAAATGTACAGGCTTCACATTTCCAGTATAAAGGTTTCATTCAGTGTCCCTCCGTCTTCTTTCAGTCCATCCGACTTGAGCTCTTACATCATCTACGCTGGCCGGTACCAGCTGAATGGCATCAACTTGCAACAGTCAGCGTATAGAGTGAGCCAGGTGGTGATTCCAGACGGTTACAATGAGCCTCAAAATGGGAAGGACTTGGCGTTAGTGCAGCTGTCCAGCCCAATAACCTGGACAGATTACGTGAATCCTGTCTGCTTGCCCGACTCTGGCACCCTGTTCCCAAGTGGCATGCTGTGCTATGTCACAGGCTGGGGGAACATTGCGGATGATGGTAAGGCTTGCTAAAATTCTTCACATCCATGTGTGCAGTTAACTTTTATTCAGCAGGTAAATGTTTTACAAGTCTCCAAAAAATCCCTTTCATTTTTCTTGGACTATGGTTGGCAAATAAATGCAAATGAATTATCCATTTCCATTCATGTAAAAGAAAAGAATATCAAAGATTGAAAGGAATAGAAAAAATCATGTCAAATCAAGATAAAGTTGCTCTTTCAACATAAGCACAGGTGCCAAGTGTAGGTCCAGGTGTCAGAAAGTGAACAGTAGGTAGTAATACATTTTGAATTATTTACTCTCTTTCCTATAGGTATCATTTACAGTTTTTCTTCAGCAGAGGGTAGAACAGATGGGTTATAGGAGCCAGTCCTTATATTGCTACAAGGGAGCAATATATGTAGAAATCATTAGGGCTGAGTTATAATTAAATATTTTTGTTTATCAGTGGAATCGTATCGTGGTATGATCAGACTGTTTTATTAAACATTGTCAAATGAATCATCCAAACAGGTTTTTGTTTTACATGTGAACAGTTTTGGCATTTTTATAATGCATGACAGTGGAACACACATAATTGCACTGAACATCAATTTGTAAGTTTACACGTATTATAGCATACTTTTGTCATATATTAATGTTATTATTATTATTATTATTATTTCAGCCCTATAGCTAGTCCAGCCCTAGAAACATTTCCTCCACAAAGATCGGTGCATTGTGGATATTTTTAAGAGACTAGCAATGTGTTCAATTCCACAGCTTTAGTATATCAATATGTTGAGCACAGGACTTATTTACAACAGATTTGCACCTAAAAGAATTCACTTCAATGCAGTACAAATTTATTCATCCCTGTAAAGGTAAATGTATGCAGCAGCATGCCTCCCAGATCAAGATACCCACACAATAAATAGAAAAAGAAAGAAAAATGGCTAATCACAAAACTAAACTAAAAATAACATAAAATAATTTGCATGGTGAGCGGATTTACATATTTGCAAAAATATACACAATACAAAGACCACAGAGTAAACAGGTTATGTATACACAAAGACAAAACTACAAAAAGCAATACAACAATGGAAAAGGGCAATAAATAAAACACAGTCAAGATGTCTGTGTAAATGTTTATAATTGAAGCTTTATGCTGGACAAAAATACAAAAAATTGACATTTCTTTTGAACCATACTGGATAGTAGAAAAATAGCCACTAGTCACTAGCCACCTGTTTAGTTGCAGAAATTAATAAGTCTCACAGTCCTTCATCCTCCATCTGTCCTCTTATTTCCCCTCAGTCCCTCTGCCAGGAATCGGGACTCTGCAGGAAGTGCAAGTGCCAATCATCTCCCAGAGTTCATGTCAGGACATGTACCAAACAAACCCGACAGAGCAGGTGAACATCCTGAATGACATGATCTGCGCTGGATACCAGGAGGGCAGCAAGGACTCCTGCCAGGTATTGTTGGATCAGCTGTTTGTGCTGCCGTGTTTACATTCACAAATACACGCTTGCATACACGAGCAAAACAAGAACCTAACTTGGGTTGCTACTTTTCTGCATCCATCCACTGTCTAGTTTTATAAGACCTTTTTGAGCACTTTGATACCTCCCAGTGGTGAAAGCTGAATGAGTCTGTGTGTTTGTGTGTGTCGTCTTTTCAGGGTGATTCAGGAGGACCCCTTGTCTGCAAGATGGTAAATGGGACCTGGGTGCAGGCTGGGGTGGTGAGTTTTGGACTGGGCTGTGCTCACCCAAACCAGCCAGGTGTGTATGCTAGACTGACCAGCTACGCAAGCTTCATCAGAAACAATGTACCGGACATCAAGCTGTATGGCCGAGCTGATCAGAACAGGTGTGGGAGGGCTGCCGTGTTGGTCAGCTGTCTGTCCACTCTACTGATCCTGCTCCAGAGATAAGACACTTTGATAACTGGCAGAACACGAACCAGGCCAAATGAAGGATATTAATTATATGTCTGACTGCAGTCCAAAGGTGTCTTGAAAAGCACTAGACTATGCAACAATTGAACATGAAATGTAATATAATCTTCATTTTTAGAACTGTAACTCTGCATTATGATCTTTTGATTCAAAGTAGTTTTGATAGGTTTGTATTTTAAATCGAAATGATGAGATAAATAAATTATGTGTTCCGTATTTGAAATAAATTGTTAATTTGATTCTTAAAATCAGGTCAGTTCTCTGTTCAACTTCTGATAGTTTGGAAATGTGTTACAAGTATCAAAGCTTCAGCTGTGTTCTTTCAAAGCTTTAAGTCTCTCATATCCACCTCTAGTACATCCACTTACAACTGTAAATACTGAAGTGGTTACCTTTTGAAATAACAAACCCATTTCTTGGAACAAATGTTACCTAATTATCAGCACACAACATTTCAGAAATGCACGATTTAATCCTTTAATAGTTATTTCAAGTGTTTCTTTTAAATCCATTAAGGTAATTTTGAAATAGCCTTCCTCACAGAGAACCAACTTAATCTTATCTTAAGTTGAACAAGCTGATTTTACTGTAGTTGATTAAATGTCCAGAGGCATAGACAGGTGATGACACAGTTCTTCTTTATTATAAAGAAAGCATAACAAGTAATAATGGTAAAAAAAAGACTACTTTATTAAAAAAAGGCTAGCTCTTAAATTAATTTGATAAGTCTTCACATGATGTTTTCATGCTAAAAAAAAAATCTAACGTTTACACAAATCCAAGTGTTGTCTTTGAAATTACGGGAAAGTGGAAGTCAGGCATCAGGGGGAATGGTATCAGAGAGGATCATGGGAGAGCCGAGCTGCAACTCCTGCTGCAGTGATTCCAGATCAGCCGGAGTCATGCGGTGAACTTCGCTCCAATCAGATAAGAGGGAGGCCGAGAGGGGGGCCGAGTCGTAACTGACGGAGGGGAAGAGAAACAGAAAGCATTAAGAGTGGCCCTTTTTTTGATCATACAAAAAAGACAGAACCGAGTGCCAACACATGTATGTATGTCTGCAGCCCACTTTGCAGCATTTAAAGTCCCCCTCCACTCAAATGTGTTTTGCTTCATGTTGCATCACTTGGATGTTTGACTGTGCAGAATGATGTACGTGCAGAGTTTGACACATGAAAGCTGTTTTCACATTCATCTGCTGAAGGAGGAAAGTGTTAGTGTGCTCACTTTAAATCAGAGACAGAAATTTAAGACATGTACATACAAGATCATTTTGTGACACACAGCTAGTACAAATTAAAATTATTTGCATGTTTTATAGATTCTGGATTCTTTAATGAGGCAGAACGAGTTGATGTAATCTTAAGATAACTGAGCGTTTTGTGGAAAAATCCTAAACCTAAATCCATACTTTAAGTCAAATATACAGTAGAAACATATCCGACGCATTTTTATGTCGTATGTCTTCAGAGCTTGGTCAAAGCTCATAAAATACACTTTAAACTTTGCTGCTTTGTCATTTACAGTGTAGGTTATTATAAGGAAGAAATTGTTGACTAAAAATCATTTACTCAAACGAAACCATCAAAGAGCTAACATGGAATTACACTATACTAAAAAAAAAAATTAGATCTGGTGTTTGCACTTGGTGTCCTGTTCCTGACCTGGGTTTAATACACAGCTTCCATATAAAAGGGTGAACATTGATTTGTATAATAACTATAGGCCTACAATGACTCTTGAAGATATTAATGATTAGCCTTCAGATGTTAGTTTGGGTCTCAACTGCAAAAGATTTTGACATGATAATAGAGCATGATTATAAACTTTAATTATATGCCCTTGCCATGGAAAACACTAGTTCCTGATTTGGACACCTCAAACATATTTCTGTTCTATATTACACTGTCATTGTTGAGACTGTTAAACCAAATAGAGCTGAAAAAAATTAAGCGATTAATTGATCGACAGGAAGTTAATCTTCAACTATTTTTCTAGGAAAAAAATGTCAAAAAGTTTCACTGATTCCAGCTTCTCAAATGTGACTATTTGATGCTTTTGTATTTCACATGATAATGAACTGAATATGAAATGTTTTTTGACACAACACTTTTGAATATGTTCAGGTTTTGGGAAATAGTGATGGGCATTTTTCACTTTTTCTTGTTAACTGATTAATCGAGAAAATACTTGGCAGATTAATTGATGATGAAAATAATCATTAGTTGCCTGCCTTAAACTAATTACTCTTGGCATATGAGCAAAAAATGGTTCAAGTATAATAAAGCACTTGCCAGGTGTCTTTGGGACTAAAGACTGTAACTTTGCAAGATATTCACTTCACTTGTCTAACTCAGACAGCTCCAGCATCATATTGGCTTCAGCTGGACTTTAGAATTCATCTCTGCACAGAACGAAGACTGTGGATTTTGTCCCACCTTACATTGAAACTGCTTTTAGAAAGGGCTGCAAGTATGGACAGGAGGAACAATTAGGCTACAGTGACTAATTATGCTGTAATGTAAATATGGGCACAGCAGGTGAGCACTTGGAAAAAATGTGAACCTATTCTTTTGAGTTAACTACTTCTTCTGCTTCCATCATGATGAATCTGGTGTGAAATCATCACAGATGAGACTGTAATGAAAGCACAAGATAGAATAAAATTGTTTGCCTAAACTCCAGTTACCAGATATACACAGCTGCAGATAATAGTCTGATATGAATGGGTACAACTTCAGTATCAGACATTGTTTTTTGTTCGTGAAAGCAGTATTAGAAACTAAGCTCTCACTGTATTAGACCTTACCTGTCCCGGTCACAGTGTTGCAGGTCTGTGAGAGACTGGTTGAGAAGGTCATCCAGGTCGAAGCCCACGCCGTAGCCAGCACCACTGCCTTTAGGGGTGACCGAGAACACAGGGGGTAAAACATCCTCTACCTGACAGGAGAAAAAGGGGAAACATTGGGTCAAATGAACTTTGTATCCTTAAAGAGCAGTTCAAGGCAAGCAGAAGATTGTGACATTTAAGCCTGGTATATATGTTCAAGAAAATGTTCTTAAAGCATCTATAATGAAAGCAACACCAGTGCTCTGTCAATACATTCAGCTTCTCTTGGATTAAAAAAAAAAAAGAATAGAATATTTTATAAGACAAAACGCTGCAGAAGAAACCTGAGACACACCTGGGACTTTGAGAGCTGCAGTGTTACTGTATGGATGTCAGGGGCAATGGAGGGCCCTTGTTGTCCTGTATCTGTGAAGCCTAAGCTGGGATGAGGCTGTGAGGGCACCCCTAAAGCACCACAGAGAGGATTTGTTGTCTGTGGTCCAGATTTCTCTCCTACAGTGGCACACAGCTTCTCCATCGGACCAGCGATTGTAGTCGAGGGGTTCGGGTGGGAGTTGAGGTTATTTTGGCCTCCGATATCCACGCTCCCATTTGTCTCTCTGGTGGTTAGTGTTGTAGCTTTAGTCAAAAAACTCTCCAGAGGAAGCAGCTGCGACTGAGGTTGAGGGTCAGGCTGGGTTTGTGGCTGAGGTTGGAGCTGGGGCTGAAGAAAGCTTGACGGTGGAGGCTGCAGTTTCCTGTTTGGTTGTAGTTGTTGTGGTGGCCTTGTCTCTAATTGCTGCCCGCTCCAATTCCCCAAACAGTTGAAACCACTTTGTCCATTGCTCTCACTGTGAGGTTTGAGCGTGTTGTTCTTAACAAAGCCACTAGTGACAGTCATATCTATTCCTCCACTTACAGCAACAACTATATCCGCTGGAGGCTTCCTCTGGCTCATTGAGAACAGTAATGATGGTTGCTGGGTGCTGGGAGGCTGAAACATGCCCGGCTGGTTGGATTTAACTTGAGATATTAACTGTTCGTGAGACTGAATCTTCCTCGCCTCTTTGTCCGTTTTATTGTTCAGTGCTCCTTGAGTGTTATCACCGATAGCTACGCCCCGGTGGGAATTCACATTACAGTCCTTATTCTTCGCTCCATCGTTATTAGGAGTCTGCGATTTCTCATTGCGTCTGTCCATCATCTTTGTCCAACGCTGCAGAAGGCTTTTGTCGTCGTCACTCAGCAGAACCCCACCCAGCGAGTCCCCCTGCCTTCCCTCTCTTTTCTCCTTTTCTTTCATTTTCCTCTCCCTCTCTCTTGCCCGTTCCTGCCTCTTCCTTCTTTTCTCCTCTCTTTCGCGTTGACGCTCCTGGGCTGTGACAGGCCGACGCGACTCTGGAACAGAAGACAGGGAGGACGATACACCTCCTCCTGCACCAGTGTCAATGCCCAGAGCAGAGGTAACTCCATCTGCAATGAAGATTTCAAATTCAGATGAAGGTGGTCTAAAGAATGACATGTCAGTGATATAAGTAGATGTGGAAAACAACGAACTTACCACCCCTGCCTTTCTTTCTGAAAGTTGATTTCAATAAAGCTTTAAGTGCAGCTTTAGTATCCTTTGAAATGGCTCCTTTTCTGGCTCCCTCTCCTGTACCTGGAGGAGGCCTGGCATTATTAGACAGTGACTGTGCAAGGGACTGAGACAGTGACTGGGCCTGTGCCACAGAGAGAGAAAGGGAAGGCACAGTGGTGGGTAGGGGAGTCATGGTCTGTGCTGGCGTTGCAGGAATGGAGCTGGGAGCTTGGGTCATGGACTGGCTCTGGGTAGGCTGAGTCAGAGGAGTTTGACTGCTGGTTAGCTGCTCCTGTACCTCGCTGTCTCTCATTGTTTCTGATGGAGTGTCCTGAGTAGACACTGGTGTTGTTAAATCTATAGTCTCTGGCTGGCCGCTGTCTGAGTTGGCACTGGGCATGTCCACATCAACTGGGCCACTTTCACTTTTAGAGAGGAGAGGCAAATTATGGGTCACATGAGGAGGGGCAACTTCTAAAAGGGTTGGCTTATTAAAGGTTTGCATCTGATTTGTAAATGTATGGCTCACTTCTGCTGGCGTGTGATCTTGTTGCTGTTGAGATTTCACTTCTCTCATTTGCTGTTGCTGGATCTGTGCTGCTTGTGGGTGTTGTGCCATTGGAACCAGTGTTGATTTGCTCAGATTAACAGTGGAGGGCTGAGCATTACACTGGTTACTGCTTTGTGCTGCAGCTCTGCCATTCGCCCTCGCCAAGGGCCTGAACTGCAGTCTCTGACGACAGCCCTGTTTGTTTTGATGAAAGTCCTGGATCTCCATAAGAATCGCCTCTTTAATTTGCTCCTTGTTCATTGGGAGCTTGTCAAATTCGAAGTCAAAAGCTGGCACGCAAATTGGCTCGTCATCTGGGTCGTGGTACTTGGCCAGGTAAGGATGCTCCAGCGCTTGAGTCACACTGATTCTCTCACGAGGGTCAAAGCGCAACATGGCCGCCAGCAGGTCCAAAGCCTCTGGTTCAGCTTGTGGGTACAGCTTGGCCAAAGGCACAGCGGACCGTGATGGAAGACTCTGAACATAGGAGCGTACTCTGTCAGCCCTAATAGCACCAATCAGCCCCTCAGGAGGAGTGCCTAACACAGACAAAATGAGATGTAGCTGGTGGACGTAGTGCTTCCCAGGAAAAAGCTGCTTGCGCCCCAACATTTCCGCAAAGATGCAGCCCACAGACCACAAGTCAATGGCCAAACTATAGTGATTCAGGGACAGCAGGAGTTCAGGAGCACGGTACCATCGAGTCGCCACATATTCAGTCATGAAGGAATGAGACTCCTCAGGGTGTGAACTTAGACCCCTCGCCATGCCGAAGTCACCAATTTTTAGCTCACAGTTCTCGTTCACCAACAGGTTGGAGGGTTTGAGGTCACGGTGGATGACGTTGGCAGAGTGCACATACTTAAGGCCACGGAGGAGCTGGTACAGAAAGTAGCGTGTGTGCTCTGAGGTGAGGGTCTGGGCAGAGTGTATGATCTGGTGCAAGTCACTCTCCATGAGGTCCAGCACCACGTACCTGCACACATGGGAAGTGGAAAAGTGAAGTGAGCTCACAACAGTTTGACAGTCTGCTCACTTTTCTATCAGAACTGAAGTCATGCTGATTTACTGACTACTGAAAGTGAACTGTGGCCATGTGAAAAAATATTCTAGTAGTAATGTGTTGTGGTGGATTGTCCTCAAAGGCTTCAAACAGCAAATTGAACTGTATTTGTACCTTAACCCTAATAACTGGCCTCAGAAAAGTTCATCCAATTTCTGTAAAACTCTCCAAAGTTTCCAGATATTTACTTTATCAATAAACGTACAGTTCTACAGACTTTTCTCGCCTGAGGAAGAACCTTGTGCATGAGTTATTTGCCATCAAACTTACAATGAAAATAAAAAAGTACATACACAGACTTGAAGGCAGAGTGAGGAAGGTTAGGCTGCAGGATGTCTTTGATGGCAATAATGTTGTCATGTTTGAAGTGCTTGAGAATCTTCAGCTCTCGCAACGTGCGTTTGGCGTTTGTCACCACTTCAAAGGCATTGGAGATCTTCTTTATCGCCACCTGCTGGCCTGTGAAATGTAAATGAGCCCCAATGAAAAAACAGGGTGTACAACTGAGTGTGAATCACAATGTTAACTGATAATGAATTTCCACATTTAACACTGAGCATTGTAGTGCACACAGAATGAGTTATGTGTGTTTTATTCATCAAATCAGCCTTACCATTGTCCCTTCTCCTGGCAGATGAAACGACGCCATAGGCCCCTGTGCCGATGGTCTCTATAACATCATACTCCTCTCCGACGTCGAACTTCACATCCAGAGAGTGAGCTTTAAGCAAAGCCAAGTTTTTTTCTCTTGTGCTGGTGTCTGTGGTGCCCCCTGTTGCCTCGACTTCACACTGGCTCTGGTTTTCTCTGCTTTTGTCAGTGGCCATTCTTTCAAGCGACATGGCCAAAGGTTGACCATTTTTACCTTCTCCACCCTCCTTAGTTGACATTTTTCTGTGAAAGAATCAAAAATAGCAAAGTTAAAGGAATTCATTGGTATCATCTTACAGGTTCTTAGCTGCAATGTTAGGGACATAAAGTACTGCTTGTTTTCTACAAGTGGAGTTACATCAGCATGTACAGTATATCAGCACACTGTCACTATTGGCAGGCTGATACCTTTATAAAAAGCTACACTGTACTTGTCCAATGTTATTTTTACTGCTCATATTTGGCCCAATTGTGGGTTTAACAATTTTGTGATGCTATTTTGTGGTTTAATACAACTAGGGCTGGGTGATAAGGTTGAACTCATTATCACAATATTAATAAGGACATCTTCCAACATTTATCTTAATATCGCAAATGTGTGCACAAATCGCAGAAGAATAATCAAACTGAAGTTCAAAGCACTGACACCATTATGCACTACATCAGACAAAACTGTGTAAGACAAGAACTTCAATTACTAATTTCATTCATTTTTAATTACAGCTTAAGAATCATTCATTTGGACAAGATATATATACAATATCATAATAAGATTCTGCTGAAAGATGATAAACAAAAATATTGTAATATATATAATAAAAGTAGATCTGAAATGGTTAATTGTTAAGTTGATCAGAACAGAACTTTTCAATCAAAAATGCCAAACAACTGCTCGTTCCAGCTTCTCAAATGTGAGTGTTTGCTGATTTCCTTTGTCCTATATGATGGCAAACTGAACATCTTTTTGGACTGACGGTCGGACAAAACGGCCAATATCAATTTGTTTCTTCTGGCTCTGCTTCGCCATTATTTTCTGACGATGATCAATTATTTCGCAAAACACTTAATAACCTCGCCTGCATTTGTACCAACATGCTCACAAAACTGCACAGTGGTAACGCATCACCTGACAACGGCGGATAAATATGTGATATGCAATATCACTGATTGTTAAATATGCAGAAACGAGGCGTGACCAACACGCTGCCCAGCAGCCTCACACCCACTAGGCCTGTCAGTCAAGTGGCCACAACCTGTAGCTCTCCATCAAAAGTCCAGATTACAGCTGGAGTTTGCTTACAGAGAGGTGGAGAACATGTCCACGAGGACCAACTACATGATAAAGACGCAGCCTTTCCCACTTCTTGACGCAGGGGCGTATGCTAGTTACCTGAAGCTCAGGCTTTCTAGGAACGTAAACCGTGAATCCCCGTTTTCACCAGTTATACAACCAAACGGGACGACACAGAGGCGTTTCTCAAAGTAACCGAACATACTTTCACCTTGTGAGCCAACCACAACATCTGTAATTGTGTTTTCAATCCCGTAGTTAGCGCCGCTGTCTTTTGTTTTTGTCTGCCGCTTCCTCGTCCAGTTCCGCGTTGGGCTTGAGTGCCATGTCGCGGACCAATGAGGCGAGGTGACGTCCGAAAGATCACCCAATAGGAGCAGAGAAGTGCTGGGAGGCGGGACATTACGCCAGACAGTAGGGTCTCTGTTTGGGGGTGGGGGTGGTGGTGACGCCGTTTTCCAGAATTTAATTATTTTAAAATATATAATTATTTTAGGAGGGGCAAATTTACCTGCACTTAAAGCTCTTTGTATCTATGATGGACTAAATTAACAACTAGTAAAGTAGAATTCTAATCGTGTAGAACAATAGCTTACTAATAATACTGGGCCAATAACTACTCTGATGGCTATAACAACAACAATGGAGCATAGATAGATAGACAGATAGATAGATAGATAGATAGACAGACAGACAGACAGACAGACAGACAGACAGATAGATAGATAGACAGACAGACAGACAGACAGACAGACAGATAGATAGATAGATAGATAGATAGATAGACAGACAGACAGACAGACAGACAGACAGACAGATAGATAGATAGATAGATAGACAGACAGACAGACAGACAGATAGATAGATAGATAGATAGATAGATAGATAGATAGATAGATAGATAGAAAAGAAAGATAGAAAAGATAAACAGATAGAAAAATAGAAAGAATAGTTATAAAAAATGTGAAATGTAGAAAGTTTGGAAGAGTGTTTCAGAAGGAAACATACTTTTTTAAGTCCACTACATTTAATTGACAGCTTTAGTTACTGGTTAGTTTGCAGCTCAAGATTTCAAATCCAAAATATGTGATTATCTTATCTATCATATGACTATCATATGATAGGTTAAACTAAAATTAGGACTGATTTTGACACAGGGCCCCTCGACAAGTTAATATTGCACTCTGGTGGTGCAGATTCTGAAAAAATGTAATTAATCAAATTAAATACAGCTAATTGACAAACAATGGACGTGGAGATTTTAGGGCCGCTGGGGGGTGTGGGACTGTTATCCAGCCTTGCCCAAAAATAAGTAACTAGTGTAAAGTAGTGTAAACTACATTAAAATCTTGTTAAAAATAATCCAATAATATAATAATAATATATATATATTGGATAATAATAATGGGTTGTTGTTGTTGTTTGTGTTGTATGTTTTCTAATGGACTCTGAGTCTGACAATAAAGTTGAAAGAAAGAAAAGAATAATGTATAATGAGAACTTTATGCATATTTTGCTGATGATACTTCTGTGTAGGCCTATTTTTACTTTAAAAACATACTTTCAATTCAATAACACGTAGGCCTTTTACTTTGTATTTGTACACTGTGTTGTTGCTACTTGTACTTCAGTATATCTGAGTACTCCTTCCACCACTGATTATAGGCATAATGTGTTCAGACAGCAGATTGAACAATAATTATGTACAGAGCACATATAACTGCAGTGGTATGGCATGAACAGTGAGGGCAGGTCTTAACATTTCCCCTAAAGGCCAAACAGACTGAAGTCCACAGTAATTACACAGTAAACAGCCCTCTGGCTGATTCAGCATCTGCACCCGACTGTCCAATGAAAGGCAGTGACAAAAATCCACCAGACCAATCAAAAGTGAGAATCTGTCTTTTAACACGTCGTCTTGACCAGGAGGACAGTTTTTATTTTATTTTAAGAAAACCGATACGGACTGAGGCATTTTCCCTCATCTTTTAGCCTACTGGAGTCATTTCAATTCATCTGAAAGTGTGAGCGAAACGTGTCCCGAAATGAACATGGCCTTGCCGAAATGGGAGAGAAAAGCGCGCATATTTCTGTGCGTTTTCGGTTTATTTTTATCTGTTTATGCGCTTCACGTCGAGCTGTCCCGGGAGAGAAACCCAGATTACAGGGCGATGTGCGACCTGGGGGAGTCCGTGAGCTGCTCCAAAGTTTTTACCTCCAGGTATGTTTTTACTCCTCGTTTTGTTTTATGAGCTCACATACCCGCTCTGTTGTGCAGAGTTACGAGACCTCGAGTTGTACTTTAGTGACCACTGCATCAGTTCGCACTTTAGCTTGTGAAATCTGGATATTTCATGGTCCGACCCCCTTCCTTCATTGCCACGTGTTAAAATCCTCTGGAAGTGCTTCATTACATTATGAGAACACCAAGTGGATATTCCCCCTTTTCCTGTCAAATTGCTTTTCATAAAATAATCTGCATTCGTGGTTATTTTTATAGGAGTTATAAAGCACTATGTGGGCAATCTTTTCATTTTCTTTTCAATAATGTGTTGTTCTGACTTTTCCTCTTTCTCTTTTGGCAGATGGGGACGTGGTTTTGGCTTGGTCCAGTTCTTTGTTGCCAAAGATAGCCCTCTGAACCAGCCCAACAGTGTGCTTGGCATCGTATTTTACACTCTGCAGATGGGCCTTGGTTAGTCTGTCATTGTCTTCTGCAAATTACAGTGCAGTGCTGACTGTTTTGAGGCAAGATAGGCACTGTTTGCAATCCAGCATGTTAGTGAACCATGACTGGACATGCATTTTAGCTAAATTCAATATTGCTTATTCTTTTAGGTGAAATAATAATGAGATATGATATAATATTTCCCAAATATTTCTTATGTAATGTATTGTATTGATGGACTGAACTCCTATGTGTTTGTTTATTGCAGGACTGTCTCTGTCCAAAAAAGCAGCCATGTTTTTGGTCTTCTCCTCCTGGGTTTCTGTGGCCGGCTCACTCTATCTTGCATCTATTCTTGCCTTTGTTCTGGGGGATTTCTGCATGGTCTGCGTGTCAACATATATTATCAACTTTGCGTTGCTCTTCACCAACCTGAAACGAAGGAGAGCAATTGAAGGAATGAAGGAAAAGGCTGGATAGAAAGTGTCACTGGCGAAATTCAACACCTTTTTTTTTCTGCTGAGCTGACGCCGCTCTGGATCTGAAAAGCAAATTCTCTCCCACAGTATTTCTGCAGTGTTTGCACCTGTTAAGACTTTTCAGAGAGACAGGACTGGAGATGCATCTCAGAAGATCTAAAAGATTATTTTTAATGCAGAAACCTGATAAAGAAGCAGTCTTTTTTGTATATCAATGTGCATTTATGACGCTGATTACACACATTTGAATTTTATGTCTTGTCTCATGTGTTTTAGGCCCTGCTTGTGAAGTCAAAAATCCTAAAAGTGGATAAACACTTATCTACTGTAAATCACTAGGTTGTAAATTAATACAGTGTCATGCAACTACTCCGTAGAACCAGTAGATGGAGCTAAATGGCCAGGATTATCATGTATTACACAGTGAATGTGGACACAGGTCAAGCTTAGTGTTTCAAGAACACGGAAACTACAGTATTTGCATTACACGTATGACTGAAAAAAGCAAGGATAACACAAAAAGTCTTGTGAAACTCTTCTTTACTTTCTCAACTTTATAACCAAATGTCTTTTAAGCCATACATAAACCTAAAGGAATAGCTAGGCCTTTTGATATACCCCTACTTTAAGATAAAAGGCAATTAATGAAAATATAAAATATAGAATCTCAAACAGAAACAGCAGCTAAACAAAAAGAGTGGCCAGTTTACAGTTTACACTTAACTGCCATGCTAGACCCTTAAAGCATCATATTAGTGCTTGACTCAATATTATGAATTTTCTCCCCATCAGTTGTTCTAAACACTACATGGAAAGCTGGAGCTGCATGACAAGTATGAAGAGAATGACCTATAGTAGGTCTACTCCCTGAGAATAGAGGCAGACTCAAAGGCCTACAGTTTTATGTTTGAAATCAAAATCAAAAATAAGTGTACATCGAACTCATCACACATCCCAAAAAAAAGTGAAAATATAGTATTGCAATTGTTTTACTTATTAGTGCTTGTACGTATTCATTCTTGCTTTATTTTACCACAATTTGTTAAATCTTGTGAAACGTGACTCATTTGCACTTCTTTAAATCATGCTGCAAATGTCATCCCACACCAAGTTTCAATTAGTCATTACATCAGTAGTTTGGGATGTCAGCCTCTGCTACCACAGTCCACTTTGACAGTCATCAAAGCATCTGATCATTAATCACATTGTCTGCTTGTCCATTGTCCACACTGCTATTTTATCTGAATTTACTGAAAACTGACTTACGACTGACAGTCCAACAGTGCACGAACATCTGGCTGATACACAACCTTGTTTTCAAGGTGATTTCAAGAGAAACAACACAGACACACATACGCACAAAGATTGTCTCTTCTCTTCAAAAGTATATTTTTGACCTGGAAAATGTGACTCTGCTACTATATTTTTATCACATTGCAGATAAACACTGCAGATGAAGTAAGAAAGTAGATGGGTAAAGCACCTTTAACTAACTGAAAAATATATAAATTATTTCATTATAAAACGGCAGCTCCTAAAAAGTGCAAATGAAGTGGAGACTTCCAGTTCTGATAAGCATTTTCTGATACCTTCAGTGAATTAACGGCTGTGCGTTGTGCCAGAGGGTGTTTCACAAAATGCCTTTTAAGGCAGCCTTAGCTGAGCTGACTTACAACCCTAAAAGAAAGGTTTCAGCTGCTTGTCACAACAGAACCAAACTGACATTCTTGTCCAATTTTAGCTTCTTTTCTGATTGTTACTCGTGATCCCAACCCTTCAAATAACTATTTACTCTTTCTCTTATCCCCTTCACACAGTTTACTCCTCATAAGGTAGTTTTCCACTAAATCGAGTTGATTCTTAATAACCAGTGACTCAGTCAGTTGTCATGTTCAGTGGTGGAAAGTAACTACAAGTACTGTACTGAAGTACAATTTCGAGGTACTTTCTGATACTTTATACTACTTTATACTTTATACTATTACTTTATATACTATTTATACTGCATTATTGATTTATAATAGAAAATACAATCAACAAATAAATGATGATGTATTATTATAGGTTAAGATAAGACAAGCAGTATATAAAGTAATTGAAATTAGCTCCACCTTTACCAGCTGCAACATTAAAGTGATGTAAACATGAATACATCAATAATTATTATACAATAATACAATATACATTAATCTGAAATGGGCCATTCTGCATAATGAGTACTTTTACTTTTGGTATTTTAAGTATATTTTGACGCTCATTCATTTGTGCTTTTACTTAAGTACATATTTTAGAAGTACTTCTTTCACCAATGGTCATGTTTAATCCCTCACCTTACCATGACAAGGCAGCTTCTCCCCTTTACAAATGAGACAATGGATGACTGAAGATATTTTTGACGTTAACATGCTTTGCTTCTGCGTCAGACAATGGTCTGGTGTAAAACTGTGAACATTAAGGTTGCATTTTCCAGCACTGGAAATAAAGTAGAAAGACATATCCTGAACTTCCTTCATTAGATGTGTGAATGTGCAAATCTGTTATTAGTTTTGATTTTGTCATCCATTGAAAGAGGTTCCAGATTTTTTTGTGACAACATTAGTATTTGTGATAGACAGTAACATGTGAGAGTGAGAGAGTTACATACAGTAAATCTCACGTTCAGCAAAATGTAAACATTTGTTTTGGTTGTTTGTTCTCTCACTGCTAAAATCCCAATCTTCACAATCACTTTTTGTGTCTCTCCTATTACTGAGTCAGGATCAGCTCTGCAGTGTAGACGTATGTCACCACAGTTCCATATAATGAAGATATATTGGTATTCTCTATTTTGGACAAGAAAAAGTGTTCAAATCATGCTTTGTGTTGCTGGTGTCTTAACCTTACAGAAAAAATGAATCAATCCCACTGCAACAATTAAGACAATGAATGACTAACTATAGTTACAGCTTAATGGCTCTTCTCAGTAAGTTTGCCTGTGCAATCATTCCTGGAGGTAGGTTAGCATTAAAACTTGGATGGGTGGCTTTCTTTTTTTTTTTTTTTTTTACTTATTGTCCAACACAGGCCTGCTGCCAGTTTAATGCACTGGAGAGCATTTGTAACAACAGAGTAACTAGGTCATCATTATTTATGAATAATGAAAGGTATAACTCATCTTGTGCCCCAGTATTAACCAGCTTTTGATTCTTTGAATATCTTCGTGTGTCTCTCTTTTGAATAAATCAACAACCACAAATAATGTCATTTCAGCAGGCAACGCTCCACTTCTTCTATTTCTTAGTGACAGTAGTAGAAGTTGTCATATGAATAACGTTAAAATAGTGCATTGTGCTTTTTCTTTTTTCTTTTTTTTTTTGTACTAACTGATAAAGAAAGTCATTATTATGTCCTAACATGACACTTAATGGGCATACAGTTACTAAAGGTTTCACTGAAGACAAGGGTAGAAAAATATTAACCCAGCAAACAGCATGTGTTGTTTTGAAATGTTATAACTGCATTTGAAAAGGTCTTTCTCCTTACTGTCAAAATGCATCTTTGCACTTTCAGAATACAAAGGAAATGATGGACGAGGTGTAAAGGTTGCAGTCATAACATGAACATATGTGTAGTATTGTTATTTGCCATGTCATGAACGTGCCAGCAAGAGCTATTCATCGCTGTGGTTGAAGTCCTATAAACTCTGTTGAGATTTTGTTGTTGCAGTGGCGCTGAAAGACAAGTTCATTAGTTATCAGTGATGAGCGTAAAGGTGCTGGTGGAAATGATAATAAAACACGAATGACGTGCTCACTCAACATGTTTGGTTATGCGTGTGTTCTGACACGACAACACTGCAGCTGATTCACACTTCCTGCCCAACAAACCCCATAACTGTCTGATAGATGTTATTTTTAATTATGATGAATGATGCCAGTGTTTTTATGTTACGTGCTGAGAATAGACTCAGAAACCAAGATAAAAACATGCGTTACTAATTCAACCAACTGATATCATATTATAGATATATGCTATTTAACTGATTAACAACAGTAGAAATGTGTGTATTTTTAAATTATGAGTCATAAACAAGTGTCTTGAGTAGCCTGAATATTACATCCGGTCACATCAGCGTGTGACACACCAGTGACATAAGAGTGTTTTTTCTCTGAAATACCATTTTTTCTGTACGTAGTAAGCCAAGGTGCTGAAATACACAATTGTCCTACAAACAATGACAGCAGACGCTTATGTTCCACTGCTGGCTATTTCTCAACCATGTTAAGTATTTGCACACTCTCATACTGGGTCTCATTATGTAACTGGTTTGTCCACGCCTTTGATGGGGACACAGGAGAAGAAGAAGGCCAGTCTCAACATTTAAGCAACAATTTACCTCTATTGAGCCTGTGAAAGGGGCAGTTCTGTCATTAAAACCATGACTCATAATCATGTGTTATTCCAGATACCACGTTAAAAAAAAAAGGGAAAATGTATTACTTTGTTGTAATCTAGTTGTCTGTTTAGCCAACTATCCTAACCACACCTGTAATTCTTACAGTTAGAGGACTTACAATCAGGGCCGAGGCATCTAAGCTGCGTGCATATTAAATGACATTACTGGATTGCTGTAGTCTTTTTTTTCCCATAAATTAAGCAAAAGGAACAAGGAAACTGTTCAACATATTAGATGTTGTGTGGGGTGCCTCATGGGAGGAGCACACCTCGTGGCAGGTGACAGGTCAAACCAGGCATATAAAGAGTGACAAAGGAGGACAGTGCAGTCACACAATGGCTGTGAAGAAGTGGATCTGCGTACTGTCTCTGGCAAGCCTTTTATCTGCAGGTAAGTCACTGCAGATGCTGGCAAAATTGTTTAATATGGTAGGGTAGACCTACTTATAAATGAACAAAAACTCCAAATGTCTCTACCTGGCTATTAACGTGACTTTTGAGGTTTTCTGATTTTGGTCTGACTGTTATGTAATGTTATTATTGTATTGTGAACATAGTGCACCTCATGAAGGTCAGCTGCTGAACGTTAGATGTAGTGTGTACATGTGTTTGATAATAATCCAAGCAATTGATGCAGTTTTTTTGGATGAGGCTTTTATGAAGAGAAAGTATGATTTCGGTGGGAAACTAAAATGGTATGTATTGATTTACCTACAATAAAAATATATGAAACTCTTAGATCCCCAGAAGAATCAATATATTTGTGGCAGATATGTATATATTCATTTTGGTGCTTGTATAAAACATGTGTTTGAAGTCAATATAAGAACTAATATAGTACTACTATATTATTTTTATCGGGTTTCTTCTCATAGATCAACATGTCAGCATCTAAAAGCCAGTTCCCCTTTGTATTTAGCATCAATATTTGGAATTTATATGATTTTATTTTATTTAAAAAAAACAATTAATAAAAAATTATATAGCAATTATTATCTGTGGCAATTTATTTTATCTTTAAATGCTGAATTCAAGTAGATTGAAATAGATTTTTCAAGGCTCTTACATTTAGTCTTTGTCAGACTGTATCGTTCTATCACATGCCATATTATAATTTGTAAAGTTCAGTTTCCATCTCATGATTATGGTTTAATTTAAAGTCAATGTATTTAATTTAAAACCAGGAAACATCCGTCCCCATGGATACTGATAGATGCTGCTTGTTCAGCTGCTAACACTGTAACACCTAACCTACTGCTGTGTATAGATATATATATATATATATATATATATATATATATATATATATATATATATATATATATATATGTGCATGAATGGATGTAAGACAAACCAGATAAAATTACTGGGACAAAGTGATGAGTCAAAAAGAACAAAAAATGTGTACAAAGTTAAAAGATGAAACTCTGAAACTTTTGCTGTTCTATGATTTTATTCTCCCAAAGAACCCAAAACCCAAAGCTTTTTAAAAAAATGTGTTTTTACAACTACCATCAGCTACATTTAGTGCAAATTTAGTTTATAACTGAATAAATTTTTTAAATGCATCAATTAATTATAATTTAACACCAAAAAGGGTACCTTTTTCTAATAAGGCACTCTTTATAAAGGGTTTATAAGTTGTAATTAATTAATTATTAACAAATCCTTTTTTTGTTTTTGTGCAACAAGAGGAACCAAATAATAATAATAATAATAATAATAATAATAATAATAATGTTTATGCTTTTGGAGTATTTTCCTGAAAAAAGCCCACACTACTCAGATTGATGATTAACCCATTGATGTTGTCTCTTTCCCAGAATCACATGCTCATCTTGATGGTGAGTGAACATATTTTATATGCATTTAAATCTCCAGATAACATATTGCATCTACATTTCATTGAAGTTTTCCAAGATTTAATGGGATTTATTAACTTTAAAAACACTTAATATATAACCTGGTAAGCTCAAGTTGTTAAATAATTAATTTAAAGTGTCTTGACTGACATTGCTTCTGAAGTCTAGCCCTACTGATCTCTTTTCCAGTATGTGGCACTGCTCCACTCAACACCAGGATAGTTGGAGGTGAAGACGCTCCAGCTGGAAGTTGGCCCTGGCAGGTTAGTCTGCAGAGATTTGGCAGCCATGTTTGTGGTGGTTCCCTCATCAACAAAGAGTGGGTGATGTCTGCTGCTCACTGCTTCTCCAGGTGGGTGACACAAGCCTCCACATAGTCTGTATTAATAAAATAATCCAGTCAGGTGGAGTTTGACTAGTATTTGTATCAGGGCGGACATGCCTAATATTGAAATTCTTGAAATTCCAGGAACCATTACACATACACAAATGTTTCTATTAGCTATTTCTATTAGAATTCTACTATTTATATTTCATATTATATTTTACCTTCAGCTCAGACCCAGCAGGATGGACCATCGTGTTAGGTCGACAGAACCAGCAGGGCAGTAACCCAAATGAAGTGTCTGAAAGTGTTGCTGAGGTATTGTTACACCCAGCTTATGACAGTAACACCAGCAACAACGACATTGCTCTGCTCAGACTCTCCTCACCAGTCCAATTCACAGACTACATCAGACCTGTGTGTCTGGCAGCCAGTGACAGTGTGTTCAACAACGGTACTGATAGCTGGGTCACTGGCTGGGGCGCAGTCAAGGAGGGAGGTGAGGATTTTAACATGTATACATACAGTACAGGTCTCTAAAAAGAAGTAACTTTTTAAAAGCCTGAAATTTCAAGACCATATGAACTGATCTGCCATGTTTAACATATGTTGCATGGTCTTGTGATTCAGTGCCCCTCCCCTACCCTGAAACTCTTCAAGAAGTGGAGGTTCCAGTTCTGGGAAACAGACAGTGTAACTGTCTCAATGGAGTCGGTACGGTCACAGACAACATGATCTGTGCTGGTGTTCTGGCAGGAGGCAAAGACTCATGTCAGGTAAGGTGCTTCATTTTTATTTGTCCCTTGTTGGTAAATGTGTTTAGGATTTTGTGAAATCTTCAGATATCTCCTTTCCATCTCCTCAGGGTGACTCAGGAGGTCCAATGGTGAGCAAGCAGGGCTCCATCTGGATCCAGTCTGGAATTGTTAGTTTTGGTTTTGGCTGTGCTCGGCCCAATCTGCCGGGCGTCTACTCCAGAGTGTCCCGTTACCAGTCCTGGATCAACTCCCAAATCAGCTCTGATAAGCCAGGCTTTGTCCAGTTCACCTCCAGTGGGCTGGATGCTGACAGCAGCTACACCTGTCCTGGTCTACCAGCTCCTGTTACTACTACTAATGGTACTGCAGGACCAGACACAACTACAGATCCAGTAACCAAAACCACAGTACTAGCTATAGTTGCTCCGAGTGCAGAAGGTCAGTCTTTTTATAATTGTATTGTGATTTAAACCTAAATTTCCATGACTTGCTTCAATAATCAGAGTGTCTGCTCTTTCTTTATCTTCTCTCCAGTCTGTGGAACAACCACCATCATCAATAAAATAGTTGGAGATGAAGACACTCCAGCTGGAAGTTGGCCCTGGCAGGTTAGTCTGCACAGGTTTGGCGGCCATGTTTGTGGTGGTTCCCTCATCAACAGAGAGTGGGTGATGTCTGCTGCTCACTGCTTTATGAGGTTGGTGATTATCTAATAATAATTATTAAACTCTTATGATACTATATGAATACAACAGAAGACAGAAATCAGCAGAAGAAAAGACAATAGAAAGAAAGAAAAAGGTCTAAAGATCAGATAATTTCACATATGTATGGAGTGTAAGTACTACAGTAAGACAATAATCTCTCATCTGCTGTTTTTAGGTTACACTTTTCAAGATTTTAGTTGTAAGTTTACGAACATTTTGCCAAACAGAATGGATATGATATGATAAATTAAAAAAACATACACGTTAGTGACATCTAATTTTACTTACTGACTGAGCCATTTCCTTCCTGACACACTGGCCTCTACTGAGGTGCTTGATAAGATGTTTATCTGGGTCTCATAAACAAAAAATGTTGAAAAGATAACAGTTTTATTTTGGTTTAATGTTTGTTTAATTGTAAATATTAATTGCTATTTATTATTATTATTATTTTTTTTTTGTTGCTTTTTTGTAAACAGTACAAGCACATTTGGGTGGCAAATATTCTTGGGTCGGCAGAATCAAGAAGGCATAAACCCAAACGAAGTGTCCAGAACTGTTTCCAGAATCATTTTGCATCCAAACTATGACAGTGAAACCAGCAACAACGACATTGCTCTGCTCAGACTCTCCTCACCAGTCCAATTCACAGACTACATCAGACCTGTGTGTCTGGCAGCCAGTGACAGTGTGTTCAACAACGGTACTGATAGCTGGGTCACTGGCTGGGGCGCAGTCAAGGAGGGAGGTGAGTCTGCTTGTTACTGACAAGTAGTTTTGTCTGAGTTCAGTGTTCATGTGTCATAAAAACAGCAGATGGATGCGTAAATTGTCTCTCTTCTTGTTGCTCCCTCAGTGTCATTACCGTTCCCTGAAACTCTTCAAGAAGTGGAGGTTCCAGTTCTGGGAAACAGACAGTGTAACTGTCTCAATGGAGTCGGTACAGTCACAGACAACATGATCTGTGCTGGTGTTCTGGCAGGAGGCAAAGACTCATGTCAGGTAAGGTGCTTCATTTTTATTTGTCCCTTGTTGGTAAATGTGTTTAGGATTTTGTGAAATCTTCAGTCGTCTCCTCTCCATCTCCTCAGGGTGACTCAGGAGGTCCAATGGTGAGCAAGCAGGGCTCCATCTGGATCCAGTCTGGAATTGTTAGTTTTGGTTTTGGCTGTGCTCGGCCCAATCTGCCGGGCGTCTCCTCCAGAGTGTCCCGTTACCAGTCCTGGATCAACTCCCAAATCAGCTCTGATAAGCCAGGCTTTGTCCAGTTCACCTCCAGTGGGCTGGATGCTGACAGCAGCTACACCTGTCCTGGTCTACCAGCTCCTGTTACTACTACTAATGGTACTGCAGGACCAGACACAACTACAGATCCAGTAACCAAAACCACAGTACTAGCTATAGTTGCTCCGAGTGCAGAAGGTCAGTCTTTTTATAATTGTATTGTGATTTAAACCTAAATTTCCATGACTTGCTTCAATAATCAGAGTGTCTGCTCTTTCTTTATCTTCTCTCCAGTCTGTGGAACAACCACCATCATCAATAAAATAGTTGGAGATGAAGACACTCCAGCTGGAAGTTGGCCCTGGCAGGTTAGTCTGCACAGGTTTGGCGGCCATGTTTGTGGTGGTTCCCTCATCAACAGAGAGTGGGTGATGTCTGCTGCTCACTGCTTTACGAGGTTGGTGATTATCTAATAATAATTATTAAACTCTTATGATACTATATGAATACAACAGAAGACAGAAATCAGCAGAAGAAAAGACAATAGAAAGAAAGAAAAAGGTCTAAAGATCAGATAATTTCACATATGTATGGAGTGTAAGTACTACAGTAAGACAATAATCTCTCATCTGCTGTTTTTAGGTTACACTTTTCAAGATTTTAGTTGTAAGTTTACGAACATTTTGCCAAACAGAATGGATATGATATGATAAATTAAAAAAACATACACGTTAGTGACATCTAATTTTACCTACTGACTGAGCCATTTCCTTCCTGACACACTGGCCTCTACTGAGGTGCTTGATAAGATGTTTATCTGGGTCTCATAAACAAAAAATGTTGAAAAGATAACAGTTTTATTTTGGTTTAATGTTTGTTTAATTGTAAATATTAATTGCTATTTATTATTATTATTTTTTTTTTTTTGTTGCTTTTTTGTAAACAGTACAAGCACATTTGGGTGGCAAATATTCTTGGGTCGGCAGAATCAAGAAGGCATAAACCCAAACGAAGTGTCCAGAACTGTTTCCAGAATCATTTTGCATCCAAACTATGACAGTGAAACCAGCAACAACGACATTGCTCTGCTCAGACTCTCCTCACCAGTCCAATTCACAGACTACATCAGACCTGTGTGTCTGGCAGCCAGTGACAGTGTGTTCAACAACGGTACTGATAGCTGGGTCACTGGCTGGGGCGCAGTCAAGGAGGGAGGTGAGGAACAATTTATGGCAGGTTTTAAGGGGCTATTGCTCTGCAGATCACGATATATGAACTGAGAAACACTATTAAGGACTATTAAATTTTCTATAGAATTAGCAAGATATTTTCTTTCAAACTAAAACAACTAGAACAAAGCTTATGCATAGTTCTTGCCGGTTGTGTTACTTAATCACTTAAAAAGCATTGTTCTTTGCTATTTTTTAGAGCCGTTACCATCCCCTCAACCTCTTCAAGAAGTGGAGGTTCCAGTTCTGGGAAACAGACAGTGTAACTGTCTCAATGGAGTCGGTACGGTCACAGACAACATGATCTGTGCTGGTGTTCTGGCAGGAGGCAAAGACTCATGTCAGGTAAGGTGCTTCATTTTTATTTGTCCCTTGTTGGTAAATGTGTTACAGATTTTTTTGAAATTTACAAATATACATAAACCATCTTTGTGAAAAACATAAGTCACTTCTGTTTTTAGAGTAACTTATTACATACAATATCTATGCCAACATTTTTCTACACTGCACACTCTTGCACTATGTGTATAACACATTACCAACCAGACCAACCACGTCAGTACATTTTTCATTAACTATTTAATCTGTATATAGAGACTGTATGTTTCTTGTCTAGTGTTGTGATGTTTATATGTGTTTATTTTCAGACATTTTGCTTATAAGTGATAGCTATATGTTTGTCTGTTTCCTTTTGTGCAGCTATGTTGTCGTTGGTTGTATTTTTGTTGTTTTTATTTATATTTGTATTGTACTGTACATTTGTTCTTGGCACTGTGTATGTGTCAACATACCTGGCCAGTAAAGTTGATCCTGATTCTCAGACATCTCCTCTCCATCTCCTCAGAGTGACTCAGGAGGCCCAATGGTGAGCAAACAGGGCTCCGTCTGGATCCAGTCTGGAATTGTTAGTTTTGGTTTTGGCTGTGCTCGGCCCAATCTGCCGGGCGTCTCCTCCAGAGTTTCCCATTACCAGTCCTGGATCAACTCCCAAATCAGCTCTGATAAGCCAGGCTTTGTTCAGTTCACCTCCAGTGGGCTGGATGCTGACATCAGCTACACCTGTCCTGGTCTGCCAGCTCCTGTTACTACTACTACTGCTACTACTACTGCTACTACTACTACTACTACCACTACTACTACTGGTACTGCAGGACCACATGTTACAACTACAGCTTTACCATCCGTTGTTTCAAGTGCTGAATGTAAGTAACCTGGCTACCACAGTATTTTAATCTGCGCGTCAATTTAACTGTTGTTCATACAATTCATGAACAATTAACAAACTTTTGAAAACAGTTTTATATATATATATATTATATCAATTTATTTTAACCGGGACAATGCACAATACATATACAGTATTGTACCAGATATAGCTAAAATCTATTTTTCATTTGCAGTCCCTGGGCAGAGGCCACTAAAGATGCTCAGGTTACAGAGCTAAAAGATCAGTTATAGTTGATCAAACCTTACACTTTGTAAAAACACAGACCCAATAAAACACCATATGAAAAACTAAGAAACAAAACATAAAATACAACCACCCCGACACAAACAACTGAAGAACTATACTAAATTCCCACGAGGGAGCACACCATCAACAATTCCAACACCATGAACGACCGACAATTCATCAGTACACGAAATTACAAACCAAACACTCAGTACCAACGCTGACCACATTCAGTGTTTCTTAGTTCAATGACAACAGATCTGATTTTCCTTCAACCATGTTTTCAAACTAGAATTAAAATGTTTAAAAGTAGTGCACTCTCTGATGCTCAGGGGTAAAGAATTCCACAGCTCGGCTGCCTTAACTGAGAAGAAGTTTTACCTAAATGTTGTATACCGAAATTTAACATAACAGTCCCCTGTAGAGGAAGCTCTTGTTAACCTTAGGCCAGCTCTACATGTTGTTACGAACTGTTTGAGAGGTTTCAAACTTTCATATCCCTTTCACCTGTTTGAACCTCTCATTCTTTTTCCATCTTACATTTATTATTCAATTCACAACTTATTAAAGTGACTTTTTCTTAAATTTGAAAAATCAGTTCTATGGCGCCCCCAGTGGTGACATAAAAAAAATCACACTGTGGCAGGAAGTTGAAGTTAACTAAATCTTTAGAATTTTTATGATAATAACTTCTTTGTAATTAATCTGCTGTAATAAGTTTTTGTAAAGTCAGAACAATTAAAATCTCACATACTGGCTTTAAATAATTCAAAAGACATTTAGTTTAGAATTCAGATTTTTAGATTACTTAATAATGTATGTTCATTAGGGGTTTATAAGGTTTCAATAAATTCTATTATTTTTGTGTGTATTGGCCAGCATGGTTAATTTAAGATCAACTTATTGCAACACATTTCTTTCAGTGTGTGGCATCACTCCCCTGAACACCAGGATAGTTGGAGGCAAAGACGCTCCAGCTGGAAGTTGGCCCTGGCAGGTTAGTCTGCAGAGATTTGGTGGCCATGTTTGTGGTGGTTCCCTTATCAACAGAGAGTGGGTGATGTCTGCTGCTCACTGCTTCTTCAGGTGGGTAACTGTGATACAATAAAGGATAATATTACTGTGTCTAAGTTTATGATGTGGCAATGCTAGTCCACATTCTTCTGAAAACCAATGTATTTCTACTTCAGTACAAGTACATCTGGATGGCAGGTTTCTCTCGGTCGCCAGAACCTTCTGGGCATAAACCCAAATGAGGTGTCCAGAACTGTTTCCAGAATAATTTTGCATCCAAACTATGACAGTGAAACCAGCAACAACGACATTGCTCTGCTCAGACTCTCCTCACCAGTGAAATTCACAGACTACATCAGACCTGTGTGTCTGGCAGCCAGTGACAGTGTGTTCAACAACGGTACTGATAGCTGGGTCACTGGCTGGGGTGCAGTCAAGGAGGGAGGTGAGTCTGCTTGTTACTGACAAGTAGTTTTGTCTGAGTTCAGTGTTCATGTGTCATAAAAACAGCAGATGGATGCGTAAATTGTCTCTCTTCTTGTTGCTCCCTCAGTGTCATTACCGTTCCCTGAAACTCTTCAAGAAGTGGAGGTTCCAGTTCTGGGAAACAGACAGTGTAACTGTCTCAATGGAGTCGGTACGGTCACAGACAACATGATCTGTGCTGGTGTTCTGGCAGGAGGCAAAGACTCATGTCAGGTAAGGTGCTTCATTTTTATTTGTCCCTTGTTGGTAAATGTGTTTAGGATTTTGTGAAATCTTCAGTCGTCTCCTCTCCATCTCCTCAGGGTGACTCAGGAGGTCCAATGGTGAGCAAACAGGGATCTGTCTGGGTCCAGTCTGGAATTGTTAGTTTTGGTTTTGGCTGTGCTCGGCCCAATCTGCCGGGCGTCTACTCCAGAGTGTCCCGTTACCAGTCCTGGATCAACTCCCAAATCAGCTCTGATAAGCCAGGCTTTGTCCAGTTCACCTCCAGTGGGCTGGATGCTGACAGCAGCTACACCTGTCCTGGTCTACCAGCTCCTGTTACTACTACTAATGGTACTGCAGGACCAGATGTTACAACTACAGATATACCATCCATTGTTTCAAGTGCTGAATGTAAGTAACCTGGCTATTACAGTATTTTGAATATGTGTGTCAATGTATCTGTTATTCATACAAATAATGAACAATTAACCAACTTTTGAAAACAGTTTTGAATTTTCAAACTTTCATATCCCTTTCACCTGTTTGAACCTGTCGTTCTTTTTCCATTTTCCATTTATTATTCAATTCACAACTTATTAAAGCCACTATTTCTTAAATTTGAAAATTCAGGCCTATGGCGCCCCCAGTGGTGACATAAACAAATCACACTGTGGCAGGAAGCAGTGTTACATAGTGGCTTTAAGTCGAAGTTAACTAAGTCTTTAGAATTTTTATGATAATAACTTCTTTGTAATTAATCTGATCTAATAAGTTTTTGTAAAGTCAGAACAATTAAAATCTTAAATACGGGCTTTAACTAATACTAAAGACATTCAGTTTCAATTTTAGATTTTTAGATTACTTAATAATGTATGTTCATTAGGGGTTTATAAGGTTTCAATAAATTCTACTGTTTTTGTGTGTATTGGCCAGCATGGTTAATTTAAGATCAACTTATTGCATCACATTTCTTTCAGTGTGTGGCATCACTCCCCTGAACACCAGGATAGTTGGAGGCAAAGACGCTCCAGCTGGAAGTTGGCCCTGGCAGGTTAGTCTGCAGAGATTTGGTGGCCATGTTTGTGGTGGTTCCCTCATCAACAGAGAGTGGGTGATGTCTGCTGCTCACTGCTTCTTCAGGTGGGTAACTGTGATACAATAAAGGATAAATATTACTGTGTCTAAGTCTATGATGTGGCAATGCTAGTCCACATTCTTCTGAAAACCAATGTATTTCTGTCATTTCTACTTCAGTACAAATACATATGGATGGCAGGTTTCTCTCGGTTATCAGAACCTTCTGGGCAAAAACTCAAACAAAGTGTCCAGAACTGTTTCCAGAATCATTTTGCATCCAAACTATGACAGTGAAACCAGCAACAACGACATTGCTCTGCTCAGACTCTCCTCACCAGTGAAATTCACAGACTACATCAGACCTGTGTGTCTGGCAGCCAGTGACAGTGTGTTCAACAACGGTACTGATAGCTGGGTCACTGGCTGGGGCGCAGTCAAGGAGGGAGGTGAGGATTTTAACATGTATACATACAGTATAGGTCTATTAAAAGAACAAGTAACTTTTTAAAAGTCTGAAATTTCAAGACCATATGAACTGATCTGCCACGTTCAACATATGTTGCATGGTCTTGTGATTCAGTGCCCCTCCCCTACCCTGAAACTCTTCAAGAAGTGGAGGTTCCAGTTCTGGGAAACAGACAGTGTAACTGTCTCAATGGAGTCGGTACAGTCACAGACAACATGATCTGTGCTGGTGTTCTGGCAGGAGGCAAAGACTCATGTCAGGTAAGGTGCTTCATTTTTATTTGTCCCTTGTTGGTAAATGTGTTTAGGATTTTGTGAAATCTTCAGTCGTCTCCTCTCCATCTCCTCAGGGTGACTCAGGAGGTCCAATGGTGAGCAAGCAGGGCTCCGTCTGGATCCAGTCTGGAATTGTTAGTTTTGGTTTTGGCTGTGCTCGGCCCAATCTGCCGGGCGTCTACTCCAGAGTGTCCTGTTACCAGTCCTGGATCAACTCCCAAATCAGCTCTGATAAGCCAGGCTTTGTCCAGTTCACCTCCAGTGGGCTGGATGCTGACAGCAGCTACACCTGTCCTGGTCTACCAGCTCCTGTTACTACTACTAATGGTACTGCAGGACCAGATGTTACAGCTACAGATATACCATCCATTGTTTCAAGTGCTGAATGTAAGTAACCTGGCTATTACAGTATTTTGAATGTGTGTCAATTTATCTGTTATTCATACAAATAATGAACAATTAACCAACTTTTGAAAACAGTTTTGAATTTTCAAACTTTCAATTCAATTCAATTCAATTCAGTTTTATTTATATAGCGCCATATCATAACAAAGTTATCTCAGGGCACTTCTTCGAATAGAGCAAGTCTAGACCGACTCTTTATATTTACAGAGACCCAACAGTTCCCACCATGAGCAAGCACTATGCGACAGTGGCAAGGAAAACTCCCTTTTAACAGGTAGAAACCTCGAGCAGAACCGGGCTCAAGGTGGGCGGTCATCTGCCTCGACCGGTTGGGTTGAAGGGGGAAGGGGGGAGCGGGAGAGAGAGAGCAGGAGGAAAGAGAACACACAGCAGCTCAATACAGCATAGATATGGTAATGGCATTGATGTTAACACCAACGGAAACAACACTAAGAGCAACATTATAATAGCAATACTAATAACAGCAATAACAGCAATAGCATCAGCGGGTGCAGAGCAGGAGCACGGGGGCAGCAGGCGGCAGCAACCACAGACCCAGACTGCTCCAGAGGCAGAAACACCTGCAGAAAGCAACAGAAGGGGAGAGAGAGAGAGAGATAGAGGAGAGAAAGCACACAACTACGGGAAGAAGTTGAATTAATAACAAGCATTGATGGGATATGAGGGTGTACAGATGGAGAGGAAGAGGAGGAGCTCAGTGCATCATGGGAAGTCTCCCGGCAGTCTAGGCCTATAGCGGCATAACTAAGGGGGGCTCAGGGGTCACCTGAGTCAGCCCTACTATAAGCTTTATCAAAGAGGAAAGTCTTAAGCCTACTCTTAAATGTGAGGAGGTTGTCCGCCTCCCGTACACACATATCCCTTTCACTTGTTTGAACCTGTCGTTCTTTTTCCATCTTACATTTATTATTCAATTCACAACTTATTAAAGCCACTATTTCTTAAATTTGAAAATTCAGGCATTTGGTGCCCCCGGTGGTGACATAAACAAATCACACTGTGGCAGGAAGCAGTGTTACATAGTGGCTTTAAGTTGAAGTTAACTAAATCTTTAGAATTTTTATGATAATAACTTCTTTGTAATTAATCTGATGTTATAAGTTTTTGTAAAGTCAGAACAATTAAAATCTTGCGTATTGGCTTTAAATAATTCTAAAGACATTCAGTTTAAATTTTAGATTTTTAGATTACTTAATAATGTATGTTCATAAGGGGTTTATAAGGTTTCAATAAATTCTATTATTTTTGTGTGTATTGGCCAGCATGGTTAATTTAAGATCAACTTATTGCAACACATTTCTTTCAGTGTGTGGCATCACTCCCCTGAACACCAGGATAGTTGGAGGCAAAGACGCTCCAGCTGGAAGTTGGCCCTGGCAGGTTAGTCTGCAGAGATTTGGTGGCCATGTTTGTGGTGGTTCCCTCATCAACAGAGAGTGGGTGATGTCTGCTGCTCACTGCTTCTTCAGGTGGGTAACTGTGATACAATAAAGGATAAATATTACTGTGTCTAAGTCTATGATGTGGCAATGCTAGTCCACATTCTTCTGAAAACCAATGTATTTCTGTCATTTCTACTTCAGTACAAGTACATCTGGATGGCAGGTTTCTCTCGGTCGTCAGAACCTTCTGGGCATAAACCCAAATGAAGTGTCCACAACTGTTTCCAGAATAATTTTGCATCCAAACTATGACAGTGAAACCAGCAACAACGACATTGCTCTGCTCAGACTCTCCTCACCAGTGAAATTCACAGACTACATCAGACCTGTGTGTCTGGCAGCCAGTGACAGTGTGTTCAACAACGGTACTGATAGCTGGGTCACTGGCTGGGGCGCAGTCAAGGAGGGAGGTGAGCATTGTGATCTATTGTAGCATAAATCCTGTAATATTAAACAGACTCAGGATATCTATTGAGTTACAGCTCTGCCTCTCCAGCCATGTTTTTGATTGTAATCTTATAGTAATTGTGTGAAGGTAATCATGTATGCCATCATCACTGTGTGGTGACTGTCTTTTGAAAAGGAAAAAGAGCATCAAGTAAATAATAATACTTAATCTTTTCTTTTATCATCTTCTGCAGTGCCCCTTCCCTCCCCTCAACCTCTTCAAGAAGTGGAGGTTCCAGTTCTGGGAAACAGACAGTGTAACTGTCTCAATGGAGTCGGTACGGTCACAGACAACATGATCTGTGCTGGTGTTCTGGCAGGAGGCAAAGACTCATGTCAGGTAAGGTGCTTCATTTTTATTTGTCCCTTGTTGGTAAATGTGTTTGGGACTTTGTGAAATCTTCAGATGTCTCCTCTCCATCTCCTCAGGGTGACTCAGGAGGTCCAATGATGAGCAAACGGGGCTCCGTCTGGGTCCAGTCTGGAATTGTTAGTTTTGGTTTTGGCTGTGCTCGGCCCAATCTGCTGGGCGTCTACTCCAGAGTGTCCCGTTACCAGTCCTGGATCAACTCCCAAATCAGCTCTGATAAGCCAGGCTTTGTCCAGTTCACCTCCAGTGGGCTGGATGCTGACAGCAGCTACACCTGTCCTGGTCTACCAGCTCCTGTTACTACTACTGCTACTACTACTACTACTACTACTGGTACTACTACTACTATTGGTACTGCAGGACCAGATGTTACAACTACAGATCCAGAATCCACAGCCACAAGTGCTGAATGTAAGTATCCTGACTACCATTGTTATGAATATGCTTCTCACTTTGTTCCTTGTGTGTAAAAATAAATGACAGTCCAGGGAACAATTGGTGCAGTTGAAATATTGCTTTCAGCCCTTTCATGTTAGCATGTGGTGGCATGCTGTCGGCCACAGTGCTGTTTTGATGCTACCATTAGGAGTCGCCTATGTCAGAAATTTACAATCCATATTCATAGGGGCTAATAACTAATTATAATAGTATTTAGTTAAATTGTTTTATGAATACTTAATAATAAATCTTTATTATCACTGCTGCTCCAAGTCCTATTTAGTTTAATAGCTTCTGTAAGTATTGTGAGTCTGCATGGTTAATTTAAGATCCACTTATTGCAAAACATTTCTTTCAGTGTGTGGCATCACTCCCCTAAACACCAGGATAGTTGGAGGCAAAGACGCTCCAGCTGGAAGTTGGCCCTGGCAGGTTAGTCTGCAGATATTTGGTGGCCATGTTTGTGGTGGTTCCCTCATCAACAGAGAGTGGGTGATGTCTGCTGCTCACTGCTTCTTCAGGTGGGTAACTGTGATACAATAAAGGATAAATATTACTGTGTCTAAGTTTATGATGTGGCAATGCTAGTCCACATTCTTCTGAAAACCAATGTATTTCTGTCATTTCTACTTCAGTACAAGTATGTCTGGATGGCAGGTTTCTCTCGGTCGTCAGAACCTTCTGGGCATAAACCCAAATGAAGTGTCCAGAACTGTTTCCAGAATAATTTTGCATCCAAACTATGACAGTGAAACCAGCAACAACGACATTGCTCTGCTCAGACTCTCCTCACCAGTGAAATTCACAGACTACATCAGACCTGTGTGTCTGGCAGCCAGTGACAGTGTGTTCAACAATGGTACTGATAGCTGGGTCACTGGCTGGGGCGCAGTCAAGGAGGGAGGTGAGTCTGCTTGTTACTGACAAGTAGTTTTCTCTGAGTTCGGTGTTCGTGTGTCCTATAAACAGCAGGTGGATGCGTAAATTGTCTCTCTTCTTGTTGCTCCCTCAGTGTCATTACCGTTCCCTGAAACTCTTCAAGAAGTGGAGGTTCCAGTTCTGGGAAACAGACAGTGTAACTGTCTCAATGGAGTCGGTACAGTCACAGACAACATGATCTGTGCTGGTGTTCTGGCAGGAGGCAAAGACTCATGTCAGGTAAGGTGCTTCATTTTTATTTTTTACTTGTTGGTAAACGTGTTTAGGATTTTGTGAAACCTTCAGTCGTCTCCTCTCCATCTCCTCAGGGTGACTCAGGAGGTCCAATGGTGAGCAAACGGGGTTCCATCTGGGTCCAGTCTGGAATTGTTAGTTTTGGTTTTGGCTGTGCTCGGCCCAATCTGCCGGGAGTCTACTCCAGAGTGTCCCGTTACCAGTCCTGGATCAACTCCCAAATCAGCTCTGATAAGCCAGGCTTTGTCCAGTTCACCTCCAGTGGGCTGGATGCTGACAGCAGCTACACCTGTCCTGGTCTACCAGCTCCCCCAACAACTTCCCCAACAACAAGACCAAGCATTACTACCCAAAATGTAATCAGTCCTGGAAGTGAGTGTCCTGAAACTGTTAAAATTTTGAACTTTGATTATTTTGTTTTGTATCTATTTGTACTTTACCTTAATTTCTCTTACTTTATCAAATTTTCTCATTCAGGGTCAGTGTGTGGCAATGCTCCCTTGAACAGTCGTGTTGTAGGTGACAGCGGGGTTGTACCTGGAGGAACGTGGCCCTGGATGGTTAGAGTCCACAAAAATGGGGCCTACATTTGTGGAGGAACCCTCATCGCTGACAGCTTTGTCCTCACTGCTGCCGAATGCTTCTCAACGTAAGTATAAAAGTATTTTGTGTTCATTATTCATTTAAGACATTTAGGACTGGAAGAATGGAATATGGTTTATTCTCCTGACAGCCCCAATCCAGATGTCAGTGAGTGGAGTGTGTTTCTGGGCCAGCGACGCGTGAACAGCTTTGAAGAGTTTGAGATGTCTCTGGGTGTTGTGAACATTACAGTGAGCAAAATGACAGATTCCAATATTGCACTGCTGCAGCTGGGTAAACCAGTCAGCTACAGAGATTATATCCAGCCTGTGTGTATGGACATTAGCAATGCCAGATCCTTTCCTATTGGAACTCGGTGCTGGGTGGCAGGCTGGGAGAAGGGGATCAAGAGCAGAGGTAAAGGTTTATCAAGCTTTTGTGTTTATTGCTAATATGATAAGTGTAATTTCAGTAGATCTTGTAGATCCTTAATGGTTGCTTTATCATATACGAGGCATAGACTGATGATTCACGAAGACTGTTTGTTTTCATGTGAGTAAATGTGATTTTTATAGGCACTGATAAAGCCGGCTCAGGTCTTCGAGACCTTGAAACTCAAGTGGCAAGTTGTGGGAATGCTTCTGATTCAGGGAACATTTGCACTTCTACCATGGACCTTCAACAGGTAAAATAACGTTTTCCCATCCACCAGTGTTTCTAAAATCAGTTTGCCTTCTCATAAGGGCAGAAGTTTTCACATTGGGAGTGTCAGGACCTCACTGTTGATGAATCCTATGTTTTTATATTTGCAGGGGGATCAGGGCAGCCCTCTGCTGTGCAAGTTGGACTCATCTTGGTTCCAGGTGGCCGTTGTTACAATGAGTGGAAGTAAATCTGTCCGCGCTGATGTTCAGGTCTTTGCCAAAACTTCAAGATTCGGGTCCTTCTTAAAGAAGGCGGTTGGCGACATGCCGTCTCCTGCAGCAGCTGCAACAGGAAATGCACCAAGTCTCTCAATTTCCTTTGTCCTCTCTTTCGCTGTCACCATTATGTCAATGTTCCTGTTGTCATGATGTGTCATGAAGTATTTCATTATTGCACTTAAAAGTCAAGTTGACTCACAGCTTTGAACACTCTTCGGAAGCCTCCATTTCTATTCTGTAAATGCACTTACGATACTCAGGTCAAACTGGTAAAAATGTTGCATCATGAGGCACTCCCAACGAAGTTTACATATAAATAAATGGATTTTACAGGGAAATGTCTTTTTCAAAATGGTTCACTAAATCCAGTTAAATTAAGGACAACTTTTATGTTATTTATTCTGTATTCTGTTATACCTCTGTTGTCTTCTTCTGCATTAAGATGTAATGAGTCATGTACGAAGTTAAATCTTCTTAAATTGTTAAGACAAATGATATGTAATTTTAAACACACACATATATATATATATAATAAATATTAATGAAGAATAAAATAATAACAATATTGCACTTTTATCATTTATTCCTGACCACATTCACATTGTCAATGAAAGAAATACAGTTAACAAGTGAGCAGTTGTTAAGCATACCGCATTATATTTCAGCAGTTTTACAGTACAATATGTGATGAAAATCCAGCTGATCATACTGAATTTCTTTTCACCATACAAGAAACTCTAACATACAAAGTTTGCAGTAATATAAACCCAGAAATATTTCATTGTACAGCAAAAAAAAAGGGCTATTCAGATCAAAATTTGGATTAGAAACGCAGTCATTTTGTAAAGCCTCTCAAAAACTCCTGCCACATTACATCACATATCTGGATCACTTGGGCTATGTCCGAAATCACTCTCTATGTGCTATACAGTGAGTGTCCAAATTTTTAGTGAAATTTATGCTCAATATAGTGCCTGAAATCTGCATGTTGAGATGTGAGCAGTTGAATCGATTTCCCTCCTCAGACTGTTTCATTCATTCAGACTGAATAATTTTTAGGGGTCTGAATAGGTAAAACTATAGAGTATTCACCTAGTAATACTTCCTAACCTGGAAATAATCATGTGTCCCCTTCAATTCATTCTGTGACCCTTTGTTGGGGTCCCGACTCCCAGGTTGGAAACAGTGAATGAGTGACTTTCAGACACAGCCAAGCTTTCTAGTTTAATGAATGTGAAAGTGTTAATGCGGATATTTCTTTCATACAAATCATGTACATTCCTAAAGATGGCAAGATGTGATATATTTTCCATTTCAGATTAAAAATACTACAACTTTGAGTAATGGTACAGATGAACTAATCAGAGATAATGGCGCCACTGTAGATGTTGGGACCCTTTTTTGTTTTGTGGTCAGCTGCAGTCAGCAGGCTAACACTATGAATGTACTGGATCTGGACACAGCCTGTGTCTGCAGGACATTTGTTATTCTAATTCGGGTGCACCTCCTTCAACCCCTGCACCTCCTTCTTCTCCTGCATCATTAATCATTTCCTTGTATTTACTCTTGAAAAATCCAGCCTGAAAGTACAAAACAAAGAAAGTTATATAAAAAAACCATGCATTATAAATAGAAATAGAGCTGTGTAATATACTGACAGTGTATGTATAGTGTCTCACCTTATAGAGGCCAGCGGTGAGTAAAGCCAGTAGAGCTAACCCTCCCAGGGATCCTCCGACAATCTCTTTGGTGAAGTCTGGTTCAGAAAACACTTCTACCTCTGCCTCAATCTGAGAGATGAAATGACACAATGTGGATCAAATTCGAGCTCATTTAAAACACAAATAAGTGAGAACAATGTGTAATCACCTTGCGAACAGGAGGGTTGTTATTAGACCCTGCTGAAAAAAAGATGTACTGGTCTTTGTCGTACTCCAGGCTGGCTGTGCTGGTCAAGAGGAATTTGGCAGACTCAAGTCCAATCTGTTTTAGACAAAAACGGGGAGTGGCATGAGCCTATTGATTTGATCTTTAGAGTTGTTAAATTTCCTTGGAAAATAATTATTTCTGAAGATTTAACTAAGATATTTTACCACTATATTGCAATCAAAATACTTCCAAATGCACCACTTAAAATGTGCAAAAAAAAAAACATAAACTCATAAATCAGTTTGTTAAATATTATACATGCACATCAGTTACCTGCTCTATCCATCCAGAACTAAGGTTGGCAGAGATTTTGTACGTTTTACTCTCCAGTCTTCCCATGAACCTACTGCACTTGAACACTCTGCACCTGGCTACAGAGCAGTCCTGTTGGTGATTAAAAGAAGGCAGAAAGCAGAGAAAGCTGAAATCCGGCCTGCAAATTCCAGTGGGATGAAAAAATAGTTACCTGGATGTAACTCCAGTTCTAAGAGTACCCGCATAGCCCCTCCACCTCAGCACACTGACTGATCTTTGCACTCAGCGCCAGTCACGAGGCTCCCATAGTTTCATTCAAAATGGCGAATGCAGCTATGCGTATTGTAATAATTTCTTTTAATGTGCATATAACAAATGTACATTTCTACATGTATAATTAGACTAGATTCTAGCTCATAGATAGTAGAGGCATACTTACCACTAACTTATTTTTCTGTATCTGAGGAACAAAATCTGTCACAATAGGTTCTTCATCTTTGTCTCTTTGGCAGTCAGGAATCTGAAATAGAGCCGATTCATGTCAGTTTAAATAACGACATCCATCCATCCATCTATCCATGAAGCTGTAGTTGCATACAAACAGCTACATTTGAGACATTTTTGGGTTCAGTAACTACGAATTTTCCACATATGTTACCTGCAAACTGCTCAAATCCGCCCAGATGTCTTTATCACCGAGCTTTACCGGCACCTTGATCACCACAGAGAAATTCAGTGCTCTGATATCATTTGTAACCTAAGAGAAAGAAGGAAAAGAAAATGGTGACAGGTATTAAACAGACTAACTGATCATTAAAGTGAAGTCTGAATCAAGTTAATGAGCTTTAAAATAATTATTGATATTATAATATGATAAGATATTTTACCATAATTGATTGTTGGACTGGTTTCTGCAAATTATTCTTTCCAAAAGTGAAATTGTTGTAGCTGAGGGTACTAAACAGACAGACAACAAACAGATATTAAACATTTGATAAATATTAGGTAATAAAGTGTCAAGTTAAAAGTATTATTACTTTTTAATTGTTTTCTTTTGTTTCACATAGAACAACACAAACCTTTCAATTGTAACAAAAATGCTGTATTTTACATCAATCCATTTCTTTGTGTAGAGTTTGCTTAAGTTGGAGTGCTCCTGATTCCCACTAAAAGAGAGGTGAAATTATTTGTATAAATGGTAATAGGACGGCCGCACACATACATACATATTATCGTGCTTATAGGTAAGCAGCTGAACAGTACCTGGTAGCATTAGCAGCGACAGAAATCCTCCTGTCAAGTTGACTATTGGTTTCGATCCCATAGGAGACGATGAATAAAGCCTAAAATGAAATGAATGAGAGAGATCAGATTGCCTCCTCTTTTTGCAGGACTGTCTCTGCAGCAGTGAGAAGAGATCCTTCCGTACGGAGAACAAACCTTAGTGTTGCTCTTGAAAATAGGCTTGTCAACGGTGCAGTCTGTCTTTCCTTGGGATACGCCATCTTCACTGTCCAAGGAGTTGCACTCAATTCTTCCCTTTATTAAAAAAAACAAGCAAAACAAAACAAAACAAAGCTCACATTGACCAGAATGGCTGCGTGACCCGAGAGAGCAGCTGACCAGAGATGAATTGAAACAGACTTGATCCTGACGCTTTACCTGCAGACTTGTAAACTTCCTATAGGAGAGTCCGGCTGGGTATGTGAGAATGACACGGCTGTTGTAGGAGTTTTCTTCACCGTTCTCCACTGAGACGGTGACATCCAGCAGTTCATCAATGCCCACTTTAACCTCTGATGAACTGACAGATTGTGAGGAAAGAGAAAAGTGAAGGTAGTGTGTTAGCATGATAACATGTGCTAGTTAGCACAAAACACAAAGGACTACTGAGGCTCATGGGAATGTTATTAGTTTTTTTTTTAGGTATTTATACCAAAGTACTGGAAAAAATACAGATTTGCCCAGATGATGCTGAGTGTGCAAACCTTTTTAGGCTACTTGCAGAAAAGAGAAAAGTGACCATGTGAACACACACCCAAGTCAGGCTTCACTTTTGTAACTCACCTAGTAAAGTTGAAATCCACTTTCAGTCTATCTACACATTTATTGTCAGAGCCGCAGTTGATCTCGAACCCTAACTGTGGAAGACAGTATGAGGTAAACCATGTTTGTTCAGAAAGAGTAACAGCAAGCAGCCGACAAAGACATGACAGTTAAAAGTCTGACTGCATACTTTCATAGCACGGCAGAGCTATAACGTGAAATGGTCAATTATGTGGAAACTATGAAGTGAATTCACAAAAAGTAGTGGAAAAAGGGAAGCTGTTTTTCTTAGCTTCACAAAGACTAGGCTTTATTCTGACAGACAATGAAGACCACACGTAAGAAGTGTTAACGCGTGCAAGAGGGTGAGTACTTACAGGATAAATGGTTGTTGTCTGAGCCTGCAGGGCGAGACTTGGGCTGAGTTGATTTTTAGAAGGCACACCGTCAAAGGTGAATCTGAGTTCATTGTCAAGTGCATTGAGAGCATCATCGGGACAAGCCTGCAAGAAGAGGGCACTCTTGTGAAATACTATTTGTCAAGGTTGTGAGGGTTGGACTCTTTAACACAATACGGGCATCAAACGTGGGATTTTTCAGTATGAGAGAGGCTGCGGTTTTCCACATTGAACTTTTGTGGGTTAAAGTAGGTTCTTCTAGTGTTATTCAAAAGCCCCAAAACTACAGAATCTGCCAGATTTTAACACGGTGTATGTCCAACAACTCACCTCAATAAAGAAGTTCACATTGGTGCACTGTGGCTGATTTAAGTAAAGATTAATTGATCCAGTCTGCTCTCGTTGTTTACCGTTGATGTTAGCTCGGTTGTTTGGGGCCTTACGGGTGGCATCCAGCGTTAGAGTATAATTAATCCTTGCTTGAGCTGGAATAGATTAGAGTTTCATTTAAAGGTTACTCATGTACACAAATAAGTAAAAAGTAAAAAGTATTTGAGTGGTTGGTGGAGAATCAGGAACCTGTGTCTACTAGAGAGTGTCTGGTCATGGCAAAGCAGATTTTAGCTGTGTTCTTCAGTGGTTTTGAGCAGTCTGAGTTTTGAGTAGGTATTTGGTTTTGCTCAAATGACACCACAGCTTCTACCATTACTATAGGTTTTGATCTGGAAATGGACAGAGCAGGAAAACACGTGTAATTAACCTTTGGCTTTGTGATCAATAATCCAACAGAAAACCAAACTGACAACTGGTGTATCTTAGCTGCCTGATACAATTCATTACTGGTGAACAGTTCAGTCCTAAATTAGTACAGAGAGAGACCTAATGACTGTTTTTGGTCTGCACACGTTACAAAGCTTAACCCCTGAATGTGTAAACGTGATGGTTATAAACCTTATGAATGTATGATTACATTAAGGTTACACATAAACACAAATGGTAGAATTACGCTAGATGGCAGGAGCATCTTGGACTTACCTGAGTAACACAACTGCTCCCTTTGAACCCACCGCTAAGTCGGGCAGATTGTCCCCACTAAGGTCAAAAGATGACTGACTGATCGATAAGCCGAAGAACTTCAGTCCTGACAGGACTTGAGAGCCAGCAAGTTTCTAGATAACACCAATGGAGGTATTTTAATTAATCAAACTGAAAAGGGTATAGATTTTATATAAAATACAGTGGCTAACATGAAGCCTTACATACTGGATCTGTTAAATTGTCTTTGCTGCTCACCTGTGAGTAAGCAGAACTGATTCTTCTTCCTCCTTCTCCATGGAATATGTAGATGCTGCCTTGACCGTCATTCTCCAAAGGTGCTCCAACGGCCAAATCGTTAAGACCATCTGTGTTAAGATCAGGCAGTACAGCAAGAGAAGACCCAAACCTTCCTTTGTCAGATGCATCCCCTCTCAGTACTGATGGAGAATCTATGTGACACTCGACATTCTGGTGAAAACATAAGGGTGAGAGTCAATGTCTGCATGGTCATTGAAATAAACAAATAGATTTATTTAATGGCACTGTCATTTACCAAATCAGTTAAGCCGCAAACGTAAACTCTTCCCTCTCTATCAGTGTCCACGTACATAGGGGCAGATATGAGGACTAGGTCAGTGTAGGTGTCCCTATCCACGTCCATGGCACTAACCTCTGCCCCAAAATATTCACCACTCTGAAACTGTGTTAGCAACAAATTATCAATAAAAGGAATTATATAAAGACAGAAAACAACTTTTTTTTATATATGTGCTTCACACTGGGTTTCAGGAGTGTCAGTCCTTCAATAGTAAACACACACCTGCCATGGAAAGGGATCAATCTTTTTGTGATTCCTGTTTCGGTAAACTACCATCACAATTCCTCTGTGTTGATATCTTGGAGCACCAACAATTGTCAGTGTGCCTTGCCTCGTTTTTGCAGCTGCCATGGAGTAACCTAAAATTAAAGCCCATCAGCAAATTCAGAGGGAGGAGAAAAGATTGCAGTGGAGCAGTGCAAGTAAATGATCATCTCTGTGTACTTTTTTCATTTGTATTTATATTCTTACCGATATAACTGTCAGCATCTATATCAGGCTCATAGCTCCCCTGGCCTGTGTTTGTGTACTGCAGGTAGCCTCCCTTCCACTGATTAGCACCAACAATAGCCATCTGAAATCCCTTAAATTTAAACAGATGTTTCATTGAACAGGCTTGCCAAAATAATTTTGTTACACATTTCCACTAAATCCCAAATTTATTTATGAAAATACAAAAAAAAAAAGCTATGAGTGTGCGTCACAAAATATCGCACAAAAGAAAAAGTGTAAAAATCTGAATTCTGCAAAAGGTGACACAAAGACACGTGTTTGTCTGTATTGTCCAAAGACTTTATGGTGCTTTTTTACCCCAGGAATATAAGCAGCACTGAATCCCTCTTGAGCCATTTCCATTTTCAGTGACTCTCCAGCTGTTTGAGATCCTGTAACAGCAACATAAATGAGCACAATGGCAGCATCATGATACAATGGCATGTTAGTTGAATTCCACATCCCAATAAAGACTTTTATACAGTGGAAATACAAAGAGCAGACTCAATAAAAATAAAAGTCCAGATTTACAAAACTTATAATTACAAAATTATAAGTATTTGCCAATAATAGTTTATTTTTTCTAACTACAACATCTGTAGCTATTGTGCTAAATTTTCAACCATACCTTCAATAGAGAAGATTTTGGCCTGCAAGCTCTGCCTTATTTTGTCAAGTGCGTTAAAGTTCTCCACTTTAAACACGTTTTCTTTGGGAGAAGATGCAATGGTGTCCAGTTCATTTTTTGCTCCTGGATCATTAAATGCGCCCCCCACCTAAGGATGAACAAAAGTGTTTGAGGTGTTGTGCTGCGCATCCGAGTTAATTAGCTGCTTAAATTCACTGAGTGGAACTGAAGAACTTACTCCAATAGCAAATCGAACAATATTTTCCTTTTCAGCTAACATTGCTGCAGATTTCAAGTCATGCCGGTCATTAGATGCTCCATCGGTAATGACTATCAAGACCTTCGTCACATCTGATCTGGAACCTTGTGCTGGTGTGAAAATATTTTGGCTGTCAAAAATAAAAGATTTCAGTACACAAAATTTCAGTACACCTTTTTGAAATGCATTTGGTAGTATCATATGGTTAATTATATGGCTGTGTAAGTTAAGAGAACTAATATGTCAGGATGTCTTACTTTTCACAGTATCTAGTATCAACTTTAATTGATACAAGGTGTCAGCTTTGCTGGGGTGCCTGATTAATTATAATGCAAGAATACTGGCTTAATTTTCCACATTTAGCTCTGTCAAATGTCAAAGAACGCACATAAAATAATATTTTTTATGTCCTCTTTCAGAATTTGCATTACTATTTGAACACGTAATACAAATGTAATTTGTTAAATGTACAGAGTGGATACAGTTCCATCTCTACAATATGAAAAATCGTATTTTTGTGAAGTTTACAATGTTCAGTTTTTGTTGACGCTTTGTCAGAAGAGATGTCTCTAGGTACTTTTACATTTTATAGTTTTTGGTGTTGGGCTGATGTACAACTTACTGTAAGGTAAAGTCATTCACGTTTACTAGGATACAGATTAGCCCTGAAAGCTATTCGATACACTATTAGCAAAACTGGATAAAATTTGGTCTGCCCTTACTCGAATACACAACAACACAAGCTAGGCCCACAAAAGAGCAGCATGCTGTGTTGTCTACCACACTGTCACTAGAATTTGCCAAAGTCAAAATTTTCTTTACGTAGCTGCTTAAAAATTTGCACTAAAAATGATTCTTCTTGCATTCTGCCATAGGACTAAATGAAATTCAAACAATTATCACCTAGCCCTGCTTTGACAGATTCAATGAATTCTGGCATTTAACTTGAATATAGAATTCCTCAGAACTTCCTGTGCAAATGGGAAGTCAGCATGATGATGTCTTACATAGCATCATGACGGCACTTACACCACATATCTGATGGCTCTAGCTGTGAAAGTTGCTCCACTTAGTTGCTGAATGACATCCACTTTAGACTCCCATGATCCCAAGAAAAAATCATTAAAGTAAGAATGGACTCTGGGTAATTGGGAGAACTGGGCAACAGCAAACTGCAAAAATAGGAAAAAGGAAAATGAAAGACAGTCACATTCAACAGTCTGTTGATTTAACAGTCAACTCTTAAATAAAAAAATTTAACTGTCAAATGTTTGTAAAAACAATTAAGAATTGTGGAATAATCACTTTTATTCTACACTGCACCAGAAATGAGTTCTTGGAGTCTGCGCTATGGTTAAACTGGCAGTGTAAACACAATATTACCTGTGCATCTAGTTGGCTGAGTGAGCGGACCAGATTTTTCACGAAAATCTTCATTGTTTGAAAATCTGCATGGGCTACGCTGCCTGAACCATCCAACAGAAATGCAATGTCTGCTGATCGGCACTCTGTCAAAAAGTAACTTATAAGTTAGTTTGAAAATATTATTTTCACACAATACACATCACATAAATGCAGCAAACAGAATGCAAAATACTACATACCTACATAAAATTCCCTTTTAATGTCTCTTTGTGCACTTTCAGCGTACCTGCATTATCTAGGTGACTATACAGCTCTAATAATACTTAGTATAATTAGTTAGTTAGATACTTTTCTAAGAACATTTTATAATTAATAATCCTACAGTAAAATAGATTGTGGAATTCATTATTTTCTTTTTTAACCAGGCATGTCAAAGATCTGGTTTCTAATAAACTCTACCTGTAGAACACAAATTGATTGTTCTTTGTCTCAGTATTTGCATTTGCCTCTTTTAACACACATCTTCTTATTCTTCTCTTATTTTTAAACTCTATCTAAAGTCCTTGCCTTGGCTTGAAGCCAAAGTTTCCTAGCATCCTGCAAAGCTGTGACCTTCTTCTCTTCTAAATATGAAGTTAATATTTTGGCTTCTTTGAAATCCTCTTCTTTTTTTTCTTTTTTTTTTTACTGCTTTGTACATTTACTGTAAGTTACACCTAGTTTCTAGCAGCTTTGTGAGTTACAATAGGCACCAAATATTCAAATACTATGTGAAGTTAATAACTTTACAATATGTGATACAGAGTTTAATGCCAACGTTTGTTTTAATGCTGTTTTGGTAAGGAAAGAAGTATGTATTTTGTCTTTCACCATTTCTCCTGTTCATTATACTGCTACACTTACCCAAATACTGCTGCAGTTGCTGTTGCCTAAATTTCTAATTAATTCACTATTTGGTTATCTACAGAATTTGTTTCAAAGTCATTCAACTTGATTCATTTTTATTCACTACTATTTTATTGTATAGATACTAAATAATTTCACATGAAGTTGATGCTGTTACTTCTTTCTGCAGACAATAATTAAACATGGAAACTACATCAGACTGACTGATTTCTAAAAATGTGTTCCTAAGTTATTAATGGTGGGGATCCAAGAATACAAGTAATATTTCTATTGTTAATTTTCATGTCTTTATGTAACTGTTTTCACAACATGCTGTGTGGGTACTTCTCTATCAGTTCTCAGGCAGGAAGAGGGGTGAATTTAAGGCTCATCAATGCTACTGCTCCTCTATGTGTGTGTGTGTGTGTTTATTATGCCTTTGAGGTTGTGAAAAACCCATCATATTTACTTTTTTCAACAGAAGGTACACTATCTCGAATACGATCAGAGCTGTCAATATTAAGGCATAGACCACTGTACATGGTGATACTTTTGCAGTCCTTCGGGATGGTTGGACCACATGCCTGAAAGAGACAAAGTTAAGTCCTGACAAATAAATAATATGTTGCTATCTTTTCTGTGCATAAATATAAATTTAAAGCAGTGAGAAAGTGATTTCACAGGTAGAAAAAATAGACAAGTTTAAGAGGATTTTCTCCGTAGCGTTGATATTATCAATGTACTGTGAATCTTTGCAGTTTACCGGCTCACCATAGTCTCTTGTGTGGTGGGATCACTTGTCATTGCCAAACCAAGGGACATGTTGACTGCAAAATTTGGCACTGCATTGAAAACATTCATCAGTTACGTTAAAACAGTCGTTCAAGACACAGCTACCCCTAGTAAAACACTTCCCCATGTGATCTGATAACTATTAGCAGCATTAGCCAGTTCATTCTCACTGTTCCCGAACTGTACAGCAGTGTCCCGCTGCCTTTTCTGACCACCTGTGACCATGGTCCAAAAACCAAGCCAATTATCATATGACTTTGCATATGCTATACTTTTGTAACTGTTGTTGCAACAGCATTAAATGCAAAATATTTCCATTCATATTGTTAAGCCATTTAGTCTATTATTGAGTCCTAAAATATGCACAAACAAAAAGAACTGTAGTGGGAACAAAGAGAATAATACTGCATTTTTCTTGTTACTGAATCTGTCGGCAAGTTAAGTCAACATACGTCTTGGAGGCTGAATCTTACACCAAATCTCTTTTTAAGAAAACTATCTCAGCTATCTTTACTAGAAATATCCTGAAACCATATCCATCAGGTGATCCACATAAGGTCCTGGCCCTGTCTGTTGGAAAAACTCTTAAGAATCAATAACCAACTCCTAATGCTTGTCATATTTTTAATTATAACAGGTAATAGGAATCCTTGCTTTTAAAATAGCCTTTATCATTTAAGTTTAGTTTAATAGTTTATATAAAGCATTTGGAGTTTCTTACGTAGAAGTGATAGTCGCGTGCAGGACTCGGTGGAGCACTTATATATTTGCCCCCTTCTTTCTTGTGAATACTGTTCAAGAGGAGCACTGACCAGCATGCTGAGGAAACAAAACCAGAAATGTGAAAGGAGCCTGAAAGGAGTCTGGTGAGCACAGTGTGGTTAAATGATTACCACATTTACATGCTTGATTCCTCATTACTGTAAGACACATACACACACATCAGAGTAGTAAAATGCTAAATACAACAGTAGTAGACATTTGGCTATTGTGTATGTTCCACAACAACATCCATGCTCTTTGACTTACTCTCTTTGTCTCTGCACCACCTGGTATCCAAAACCTGCTGCAGCATTGTTAGGTAGGTGCTTCCAAGCCACGGGATCGATATTAAAACAGAGTGCAGCTTTTAACGCTGAGAAATGAAAAAGAAAAACCACACAATTTATCTGATTTAAAGTCACTGTGTAGAATGATAATGTGATTATAACAACTTTAATATTATTCTGATCGCATGTGTCCTAGTTTGTTGGAAAGTGCATTGTCTATGTGCTGCTTTCAGTGCATTTATGCGGTATAGACGTGTGAACTGATTACTGCCACAGTGTCTATATTGATAATACCACTAGGGAGCGCCAAAGTCAGACCTGATTCTTAACACAGTGGCCCTAAACAATAATTCATTTAAAAAACATATTCAAGACTCATTTATCTGTCTTTCTGTTTACTTCTGACTCTGATTCTCTGCAATATTTCCTCCATTCTTTAATAGCAGAAACAAAACTGTTTTTACATTCTGAGACTAGCTTAAATGTTAAAATACAGTACACTACGTTACATGGTAACATGTAGGAGGTCTTCCTTGTACGTGCTTTTACGTGGGATCTCCTGACACTGAGTGATGTTTGTTCCACAACTAAAGCCTTCCTTTTTTCCCTTTTTTGGCCATAACATGAGTTTTTCTAAAAATGGTCAATATGTTGCAAACTCTTTGACTTACTAACAAAATATTTCCTCATGGAAAAAAAAAATCAAAGGTTACAAAAGATTGTGTGATCAGATAACAATGTGTTGAGAAATGCTAGCTTCCTCAAATAGAACTGTTGAACATCAGACTGACACTGGTCGGACACCTCTGATGCATATTAAGTGCAACTACACCCTCAAATTCTGCTACAACCCTCTCACGCAGCATATTTTAAAAAAAAATGCAAGGAGTGAGGGAGCAACAACTGTAGGAGGTGTGGTCTCGTGGCTATGTAGTGTGTGGGTCAGGGGACACGGGGGAGACTGACCAACACTGAGTAGAGTCTTTTTTAATATAAATTTCATGATGTAGATAAGTTCCAACCAGGTTAACTCTATGTCAGCATTGGCCTTGCAAGGTTCAGGGCTGATCTGAAACGTCCTGAGCCATTTTCAACCCATGAAATGCTGGTTTTTTTATATATTTGTTAAGAAATGTCAATATTAACACCAGCACTGATGTGTTTCCTCACAGAACAGTCATATCATTTAGTTTAAAGCTCAAAAAAACATGTTTAAGTGTGCAGTACCTCTTTAATGAATTTTGGTATCCCGTGCATTTCAAATTGTTCCAAAATGACATCATGTTATAGTTTGGCTGTCATAGTTTTTCCAGAGAAATAAATTCATGAAAAAAAGATGATGATGAACCACCATGAGACTAATACCCTCAGGTTCTGCTTTTTCTCATCACCTGTACAGCCTTTGTTAGGCCACAGTAGCCTTTGTGGCTTCATAAAGACAGTGACAGAAATGCTCTATTTTAGACTACATCAGTTAATCTTTACTTGTTCAGAGATACCCTCCCATCGTTTCATTAATGTCATCCATTTCTGTTCTGTTCTGACGCAGTCCTGATTGTACATTAAGTCACTAAATATATACTGAACTAAACTAAGCCACCAGGAGCAGAAAATATCATTAAGGCGGCAGCAGGAGTTTGTCAATGTTGTCACTTCCCCCATACCTTCTGTTAAGTATAAATGTGACAGCTAAATGGGATGTGGTGTGTTGATTGTGACATGTCTCTCTTGGTTTCACAAGTTGTGTAGGTGTAGCGAAATTATCATGATGTTTACTTTCCAGGGCAGAGTAATGTCCGTGGGGGGCGATTCCGATGTGAATATAGAGGCTATGTGAACATATGCACAAATATATTTGCACATGCACAAATATAACCGCACGTGCATTAATACGTTCACAAACACATCCCGTGGACAAGTGCATACACTCATACAAATGCATGCATGTTTATGGTCAATTTGAATTCAAACATAATAATAAGTTAGGATATCTGTCTCTAAAGACTGATGACTGGTCTAGAGGGAGAGCGAACACCTCCAGTCCCCCTCAACAGGCTAACTGGAGATACATAATGAATGATGATGATAATAATGAAATAATGAATGGATAGATTGATAATAATTTAGTTTCTTACATTCAATCACACAGGTGGTTATGGGACAAGAAAATAGTATTTGGTTTGAGGTGTGGTTTGTGTCACCATATAGCTACTTATAAAGATTTGGATGACCCTGACCCTTTTTTTTTTGACACCATATGTGTTTGTCAGACTCTTGCAGGTGTGATCTATTTCTTACAAACTGACATAATTGTTGTCGTCTACTCTGTGCAAAATTTGATGACATTTCAACGATAGATGTCTCTATACCAACATCGTAAGTTTAAATGGCCATAATTCAGTGGTCATTCAATACAATACTTGCAATTGAATTGTAATTGTTCAAAACACTAATGTTCCCTGGCAGGATTGAGGTATTCTTCAAAAATCAATCCACACATTTTCCTCTATTAAAATAAAGAATTTAGAGGACTGCATTGGTGAAGCTTGCAGTCATTTTACAGAGAGGAAGTACAAACGTGAACGTGATCATCTTGACTGCTTTTCCACAAACTGTTGTTAGTTATTAATCTTTTAGCCCTGATGGTTTTTTAAAATAACACAAATAATAATTCATGAGAAAAAGTTACTCTGCTTCCAGCATGCTATAGGAACATAACTTACAGCTGATGAAGATACTGTAAATGCAATAAAATGTAATTAAATGAAATAACAGGATAGGATTTTCACAGCTGGCACAAATATTTATAAAGAGTCAATGGAAGACAAAATCAGAAGGTATAAACTTCTCTTACCTGACAAGAAAACTGAAGTAGTAATTATCCAGTCCATTGTGATTCTCCCATGAAGTGTGATATATTCTCTAAGCTCATACAAATGATTTTGGAAACTATTGTGCTTTTTGGCAACTACTGAAACTGTCAAGGAGGGAGCAGTCGAAAGCAAAATGCAGAAATCACAAGGTGACAGCTTGAAGCTAAGGCAGCCAGTTAGAGGAACTCTTTTGTAGGAGGGGTTATAATACACACTTTCTTTAAGCACACTGTGAGTGTTGTCACCTGATTGCACAAAGCCTACGTATTTTTTTCATCCAGTCACTTATGCAGTAATTTTTCAAAGATTCATACCCAAACAATAAAGAATTCATTTCCTTTCATTACTTTAAATTTGTGACAATATTCACTGCAGCAAGAAAGCCTATTGGGCTTTCAGCTGTAATATATATTAAGTACAAATTTCCTGTTTTTCTTAAGATACTAACGTGGTTCCTTTTTCCTAACAGTGCTGTTGGTGTGTCCTCCCAATACCAATTGGGGAGAGAGGAAGTCAAATTTCATATCATGACCACATCAGATCACACTACAGCTGATTATCTGTCCCAACTTCACAGATACATAATCATTCGCTGAAAGTACTGCTCAGACAAGCCTTCGTTTTCTATAAATAAAAAGGTCCCATTTCTCCTTTTTGCTCGACTTCCTCTGCACTGCCACATCCCATCTGTGAGACATAGATTTGATAGTGTGCCAATCTTATAAGAGGCAGACACTACAGTATGACTTTGTAGAATAGTGTTGGACTCAATATCTAATGAATGTATGTCTATCGTTGACCGTTCATATATGATTTTGAAATAGAAAAAATAGCGTAGTTGTTCTGTGGAGGTGCCCACTGTGAATGTGAAACCATCAGCTTTGTGTACTGTGACTTAAATGATGGTACCATGGGTATTATAGAATAGAATGAATAGAAGAAATTAAGCTGATTGGATATAGATTTTGTATAATTACGTCATGAATAGTAAGAGCAGCCTGCTTTATCAAAATTTCACTGCTTCATAGTGGATAGACTATGTCTATTGTTAGGGCTGCCTGACACACATCTTGAAAGTATACATTCCAAAAGACTTCTATGTTTCCTTACTTTCTGTGCAAGATAAAATATATTGCTGAAATAGACATAATGCAAACCTCCAACAATAGCTGGGTGGCACAAGATTATTTTTGATATGATACCTATGGAATATTTGAAATAAATGGTAAATGGACTTCACGTATATAGCGCTTTTTCAACCTTTAACCGTTCCCAAAGTGCTTTTACACACACACACCTATTCAGAACACCAATGGCGGGAGCAACATAAGGTTCAGTTTCTTGCCCAAGGACACTTCAACATGTGAACAGGAGGAGGGGATCGAACCATCAACCCCGGGATTAATGGACCACCCGCTTTACCTCCTGAGACACAGCCACCCCAAACACTGAAGAATGACAGGAAACCACACAATGTACTGATGCATGGCTGATATGCTATGTGGTGGCACATATAAAAAATGTATAAGTGCCTTAGTACTAGCCATGCCATGCTGTACAGGAATGCAAGACTTGGATGCTGTCTCTGATGGGGGTGACCCCCACCCCTTTATTTAGCTATATTATTTTATTTAATAATTTTCTGAGTTTTGTTGTGTGACATCTTTTTTTTGTTTTGTTACTATGTACATCTGTGTATTTGTTTGCATCTAAGTGTTCCTGGTGTTATACTGCATATAGGGAAGTGCAACTATGACACTGTCTTTGATGGATATGTGATCTCCCCCTATGTTTTTTTTTAGTGTGTGACATAGCCATCCCCTTTGATATTGTTTTGTCTGTTGGCCTGTTTTGTACTTGTTTGTATATCAGAATGTTCAATAAAGATATTGACCAGGAAAAGCTCACTGCTTTCTCCTGATAGATGATAAGCCCTGCTTTTTTTTGTTTCCTTGTCACAACTCTGCATGTTGACTCATTCAGCCCACAGCCTCTGTTCAGGAAGTGAACCTCTTTGCTGCTACTGCTCACCAGTGACAACGGCATTCAGCGCAACCCAAAGCTTAATTCTCAGACCATCTCTGTGGTGCAAACTTTCACATCTTTTCAAATGTGTGACTTTCTTGGCTTTCCTTCTTGTGACCTGAGTGATAAATTGAAACACATGTAAAGTGTGGTGTAACTTGACTGCGTGCATGTGCAACCTTTGCCAGGTTTACCAGTTGACCCTTTCTTGCCGAGCAAAGACGATCAAGAAAGGTCTTGAAAAGGTCAAGGATCAGCGCACTGTGTTGCTGTGTCTGGATTAGATTTCTAAGGGCAGGTTAGCAATGTTGTCACATGCTCCCCAAGCCTCTGTGTGAGCGTGTGTGTGTGTGTGTGTGTGTGTGTATGTGTGTGTATGTGTGCTATTACTAAATACTGCAGATACCCAAAAGTTATCTTCCTCCACATACCCTTTCAAATGACCTCTGGGTGCTAAGATGCTCTTCTCAGTTGAGACAGAAATTTTTAAACTAACTGCACTTAATAGTGTATAAAAATCTACACTTTTGTTCGTTACAACATACAGTCATAAAAATGCCTTAAACTAAGATGTACAGGGTGCAGGGCTTTGCTTGGAAGATGCATAATTTCGTTTAAGGAGGATGTGGGGAACACTGACATCAAAGTGAGGCTAGTTCGCCCATGTCATTCTTTATCAAATATTTCTGAGTAATATTTTCTACCCATCTACCTACCTATTTGTACTATACCTTCATACCACATTTATGCTTGTCTTTCCCCTATACTTCCCACCCTAGCTGTCCCTCACTCTGTCGCTTTCTCTGCCATTCACTGAAACACTCTTTGCCCTTTCACTGGCTGCTCACCACCATGTTACTCCAGCCCCAGTCTCTCTGAATGTCACGAACCATCTCTGGTTGCGCCCTGTTCTTTTTATAGCTGGGCAGCTGAAATGTGAGGGGTCACAATGGGAGGATAAATACAAGAGCCAGCAGGCTGGAGGGGTGTCGCAGACGAAGGCTGGATCTTCTCCCTCCCTCTCTCTTCTCTCAGCTCTCCTCCTAACCTCAAAGGTAAAAGAACAAAACGTTTGAACTATGAGATAAATGCATTACTTTAATTGGCTTTTTGTGCTACCTGTTGAATATTTTGCTTTTATAAAGCATGAGGCGCATGACATTTCCCACATAAAAGATGTAATCTTTCAACTGTTCATATAGCTCAAACTAATTTGTGGTTACTGTGCTGCCTAGAGCTATATGAGTGTCACTTTTAACCCACAGACATATGTCCTCTTACTTACTTACCTCTGATACACTAAAACAGACTGAATCAACTCAATGTTTTCAAAAAATTCACCAGATGAATTGCTTCACTTGCACTCTAGTTCACACAATGTATGACAATTCTCCCTCCCTCAGCATTATGCATTTTCACGTAATATTAAAGTATTGTTACACAACACTTTAATCCTAGATGCAGTTACTGAGCTAGCTGTCTTCAGTGCACCACTGGTCATACCCTCCTTTGCAAAGTTGCAAAGTTTCCACTACATTGTTCTGAGCAGTCTGTGGTGACTCAGTGGTTTGACTAAGCTTTTATTTAAAACTGTCTAAATTTGTGTAGGCTGTCTGGTTATCACTCTCCACTGCTCTTTTATGTAATGCCTTGTTGCTGAGCCATAGTGTTTTCATTGCCTTGCAGTAGTACACTGTTTATATTTAGTCCAGCCTATTGATAGTGGAGGACAGGGGGAGAGAGGGGGAGGTGTGGGACAGAAGAGCAGGGAGGAGGAATGGGGAGGGAAGCGGGCAGTGAAGGGGAAGGAAAAGGTCAGGGATAAGAGGCTAGAAAATGGAATAGGTCACCCACATGCTTGTCATGATTTTTCAAGGGTGGTCAGATACGTGAAGGGTGGGGGAGAGGAGGGAGGAGGGCTCTCTGACACTGGATCCCCTGTGCCGCTGCATATTGTGCCTGGGGAATAGTGTGTAACCCCAGCACATAAAGTGCCTTATGGTAGTGGAGCAGTTATAGCTGCAGCAACTGCAGTGACATAGTCTGTGCACCAGCTGATGTTAAAAATGACAGACAGACAGACAGACTGGAAAATATAGTCAGCCTCTTGTTTCACCACTTCCTTCACATAGTCAACCAAATGTTGTGTCTTCCTTTCATGAACTAGTTTCCCGTGCATTCACAAGAAAAACCACAACCTCAGATGTGTAGCTTTGCAGTTTGAGTTTTGTTGACCTTTTCCCCTCCGCCCTTTATATAATTTTAACCCGGTTTATCCTATATTATCTCATACTTTCTCTTTCTCGTTCTCGTTCTCCTAAATAGAGTCAGGATGCCTCACGCATACCCCTTCCTCTCTCCTGAGCAAAAGAAGGAGCTCAGCGATATTGCTCAGAGGATTGTCGCTTCCGGCAAAGGAATCCTCGCCGCAGATGAGTCCACCGGTAAAGAATTTCGAGAAAATGTATTTACTTTTTATAGTTTAAAAAAAAAAACATCAATCAGTTTTTTATTTTTTTATTTTTTTATTTTTATTTTTTATGATCAACACTTTTTTGTGGTTTTTAAAACAGAAATAGCAACTTCAAACTATTTGTATACAAGAAAAGGTACATCCAAATAATATGAAAAATAAATGACTACATTTAAGAACAAAAAGGGAATTATAATGGTAGCATAGGGGTTCAGGGCCATAGCAACATGGAGCATATTCTATGTGTAAGGGCAGTTACCTAATTGTGAGAGGTTTCAAGGGCTTTCAAGGTGACTAAGGTGTCTGTTCTATTTCAGACTATATCTATCTCCCTGATTATTAATCCTAAAAGACAATTTCTCATAAGCTGCTACAATTCCAAGATGAGAGAGAACCATACATGTGCTGAAGGTAAATCAGCAGATTTCCACTCTTTAACAATGATCTTCCTACCCAACATAACAACATAACTGTGTGTGAATCCAGTCTGCAAGAGGCGTAGGGAGGTTGCTTAGTGGCGATGGATCCCCCAGAACATATAGACTAGGTGTGTAAGGAATATCTTGGCCTATGATCGGCCTTATATTTCCATGGATAGCACACCATAAAGTCTGTATTTTGGGACATTCCCATAAGAAATGAATAAGTGTACCATGATCATCCCCACATCTCCAGCAAGTCGCATCAATCAGTCATTTAGAATGGCCAACATTCATCTGAAAAGGAAGTAGATTGGTTAAAATGTCTGTCAACAATCTATAAAGCACACAACAGAGTGTATATGTGATAAGGAAGTTTTTCATGTCATGATTATTACTGGCTTAAATATACAGATCTCAGAACTGAACTGGACATTTTCTGCAAATGTCTGCAAATGCTCACACAATCTTATGTCTCCACAACCTCTAGGCAGTGTGGCCAAGCGCTTCCAGAGCATCAATGCTGAGAACACTGAGGAGAACAGGAGGCTGTACCGCCAGCTCCTCTTCACCGCTGATGACCGCATCAACCCTTGCATTGGTGGCGTCATCCTCTTCCATGAGACCATGTACCAGAAGACCGACGATGGCAAGTCCTTCCCACAGTACCTCAAGGAAAGAGGCATGGTGGTGGGCATCAAGGTCGACAAAGGTGTTGTCCCCCTGGCCGGAACCAATGGCGAGACCACCACCCAGGGTGAGCGAAGAACAGATTTAGAAACAAAGAGAGCAATGCAATAATCTTTTAACACCTTTGTCCAACTCATCCGGTGTGTCCTCTCCCTCTTTCACAGGTCTTGATGGACTGTATGAGCGCTGCGCCCAGTACAAGAAGGATGGTGCTGACTTTGCCAAGTGGCGCTCTGTGCTGAAGATCACCCCCACCACTCCCTCGAAACTGGCCATCATGGAGAACGCCAACGTCCTGGCTCGCTATGCCAGCATCTGCCAGATGGTAAGGCACAACAGATAGACGCTGAAATCAGTGTGGAGTCTTTACAGGTTTTCCTCATCGTTTTACAAGCTTCATGGCACAGACAGATCCATGTATACAAGTAATCAGTAGAACAACATGTCCTTTCGACAGTCTGTGTGGCTATTATGTTTGCTTTAGTTCAGATTTAAAACACAGAAATGTCAGTTCAAATACCTACTAAGTCACATCAAAGGATAAAAAGCTATATCACCTTCTATTATAAAGCAGCATCGGCGCTGTTTTTTGTTTTGCATGACATGCATATGACGTTATCATGCCTCTTACTTCCTCCATGGGTTTTTGGTAGAACCAATAGAATGAGTTACCAAATGTGAATGTTTCTGCACCGTTGAAAGAAATGTTATTTGTCTGGCATAGCAATTTGCAGATAATAATGCCAATTCACAATTTTTATCAATAAAGAAATCATATTGTGTTATCTATTTCTACTGTACATTGAGAGATGAAGATATGTGTTTTAACCTCTGAATAAAATAGTCTCTAAGACTGGTAGATTTATAAAGTCTCTGTTGTAACTTCAAAACATGACAAAACAATTAAATACAACCTCTTCAAACTGGACCCAGTTTAGAACCACTGAAACAATAAGAAATCGATACATAACATATACAGTATGCCCCCACTGCGGCTCTTATTTCTTGCTTCCTTATTCTCTATGACTCATTTTGACTTTCCTCAGCACGGCATCGTCCCCATCGTCGAGCCGGAGATTCTCCCTGATGGCGACCACGACCTGAAGCGCTGCCAGTACATTACTGAGAAGGTCCTGGCTGCCGTCTACAAGGCCCTGTCTGACCACCACGTCTACCTGGAGGGCACCCTGCTCAAGCCCAACATGGTTACCGCCGGACACTCCTGCTCACACAAGTACAGCAACCAGGAGATTGCCATGGCAACTGTTACCGCCCTGCGCCGCACTGTGCCCCCTGCAGTCCCTGGTGAGCTGGATGCACACAATACTCTCTTGTTGACATGCACATATTTGCAAACTTTGCAGACACAAAAAGCTTCTAAAATCTTGCTTATTCCAATAAACATTGAATTCCTGATTGAATAGTCAGCATGACATTCACTCAAAGAGAAGTGCATAAACTCTCATTCTCTTCCTGTACAGGCATTACCTTCTTGTCTGGTGGCCAGAGTGAGGAGGAGGCCTCCATCAACCTGAACGCCATGAACCAGTGCCCTCTGCACAGGCCCTGGGCCCTGACCTTCTCATACGGCCGTGCCCTGCAGGCCTCTGCCCTCAAAGCCTGGGCCGGCAAGAAGGAGAATGGAAAGGCATGCCAGGAGGAGTTCATCAAGAGAGCCCTGGTACGTGTGAATATAAATAAAAATGTTAATATAAAAAGGTGAAAGGACGTCAATATATAGTGATGCTTCGGTAGAGTTTTGTTCAGAGAACTGTACGGATTGTAAGAATCAAACTTCAGTACTGTGTTGTGCATTCAGTAATACTGTTCTTTTTGCCCCTTACAGGCTAACAGCCTTGCATGCCAGGGCAAATATGTTTCCTCTGGAGGCAGCAGTGCCGGTGGAGAGTCACTGTTTGTAGCTAACCACGCTTATTAAGCATGGACACTCACCAATTCCCTCTCCATCTTCTTCCCACCATTATTACGTCACCATGGAAAAGGCTATCCTCTTAGGCACCGACTATGAAACTGTCTCTCCACTACTGAACAGCACTTTTACAGCATCTTGGTAGAAAGCAAAAGAGAAACATGGAAAAGAAATCTTTCCTTTGGGTTGTTGCTACAGTTAGGAGATTCTGAAAAAATGTTCTGCCTCCATTCCCTTACCTTTTATTTTTAAACACCTTTTTTCAGGTGAAGATTCCCACAATGTTTTTACGCAACTTGTACTATTTCTTCCACCAAGTCCACCAAGTGCAGTATATGATTTATACTTGTACCATGGAATAAAATATTTACCCTAACATGCTGCTTTACTTCCTTTGTGAGTCTTTGCACGACATTATTTTAAGGTCACATGCAAACAACACCCAGGAGCTAAATGCAGTGCTAACTGTGAACACGCTAACATGCTATTGCTAAACGTCTGCTTGTCAGAGTTATACTCTAACTAAATGATTATGTGGAAGGGAAGGTAACAGCCAGTCTAGCACTAGGACCCAGGCAAGGGGCAGAGTCTATTAAAAGGGGCTGGAAGCTCACCTGGGCCTTTCTTCCTGTACTGAGACAGACCTGAGAGAGCAGCTGAGGCTGGCCTTTGTTTGGTGGTTGATTTGGTAGGCTCCTTTTTTAAAAACATGTTTAAAAGCATGATTTTATCAGTGAAATTGTAGAACTATGAAATATTTCTTTTAGCTCATAGAATTAAATTAAAGATTTGTTAAATATTTGTTTAAAATGTGTTATTTGTTAGATTCTTCATGTTTGGTGAGGGACTGAAACCTGGAGTGATTGCTTAGGCACATCAGCCAAGAAGCAAGGTATGCTCAAGCAGAAGTGAAAAGTTTTTAAATAGGTTTTTTGGCCTTTTAAATACAATATTAACATGGTTCTTTTATAATATGGATATCAGTCACCTGCATGTCTCTGACTGGGGGAGGGGACTGTGTTCCAGTCTAGCAAGGTATATCAGTTACTTTTACATTGCATATGTTTTGTAAAATGTTTCTTGTAATGTTTCCTTTTGGTATATTAATATGCTTCTGTTTCCTTTAGTTTTTAAACAGACACTACTAGAGGAGCCAACCACTGTTTTTCCTAGACTTATTAGATTGTAGTATGCTTTTAACTAATCAATTGAATGGGCCATTTTCGATTTTTTTTTTTATTTTTATTATTCTTGTGGTCTATCTGCTGTGTTAAAGGGGGCACTGAGTGGTAGAGTAGCCATCTTGCATGTGCGCTTTATTGGGTGGTTTGAGTCACCTTAGCTTGCTGCAAGTAGGTAAATTTGAGAGTTGAATTGTTTTGTGTGTAAGGATGGTTTATGCATAATTTGCCATACGAATTAAGTGACAATTTCCTCTTTCTAAGTATAACTCTACACTAACCTCCCTGATAGTGCAGTCTAGTCCCATATTGTTTATTTTCTTTGCTTGTTCATTTATTGATTTGATTTATGTATCAACTGTACACTTTACTCCATTCCTGCTTTATTATGGCCTGCATTTAGGTCTTCTATTGAAACTCCCTTGCTGCCACCTAGTTGAATGGAGACAAGTCTTTTATTTCATGCATGGTCAATAAAATCTATATTTTTGGTATAGCAGTCTCTGGTTCCAGTTTATTCTGGGTCTTGTGTATTGAGCATCCATTGGTCACAATTATAAAACACTCACCTACTGCTAGCTTGCAAGGTGGCTGTGAATGGGATCCATGACAACAAAGATTATGCGTGCAGCTGTTATGTCTCAGTCAACCGATGTAGCTGCATATTTCCTTGTTTCTGTCCTGTAAGTTTTTCTGGATCATTGGAGCATATTTTCAGTGTTTTAACATGATTACAGTTTGCCTCGTGTGAGCCATTCTGGTAAGACAACAATGCTGTTGATACTGATGAATTTGAGAGTGGTTGTGGGAATAATTACAGAGGTTGTACCTTACTTATATCTGTGGCCCTTGATTTTATACTGAGAGAAATGTGGCTCCTGAAAGCTGTCAAACCTAGTATCTTGTGATCAAAGTCAACATTTAAATGTACATTTTGGTCGCTTGCCCTTAATATTCACTTCCTTTTTTTAGCTTGAACACTCATATGTTCATGATATGCAGAGGTGGAAAGTAACCTAGTATATTTAGTCAACTTCTTTATTTAAGTGCAATTTTAGTGTACATGTGATACACAGCAATGTTATACTTTAACTTCACATTTATCTAATGTCTGTAGGATAGTTAGATTACTGTATAGACACATATTTTACACCATATATAAAGGTAAGATCACAGTTTGAGCTACACAACATCTTCGCACCATATGGACCAGCTTCAACGTTAAAAAGCTGATTACACATTGACACACAGTGCTCCACAGTGAGTGCACAAATAGCATGTTGTGCTGTTATTTAAATACTCTTTACATTATTTAGTTAAATTTGGAACACAGGACTTTTACTTGTAATTGACTATTTTTATATCAAGGATCTGAATTTCTTTCACCGTAATGCCAAAAGTCATTAATTACTCACCTATACCAGCAGTACTAATTCAGACATAATTTATTTTCTTTAGTTTTAATTAGATCCAAAGAGTCTATTATTTCAACAGATTTTGACTGAGAGCAAAACAAACTGTCTTATTTTGTTTTAATATCAAGTGTATTGTGGTGCAAGTGATAACATGAATGCTTTATTACATTATCTATAAAAATGACTAATTAGAGAAGATGTGTGTGTTGAATTAAGTTTTTATTACATCAAAATTTCCAATAGCAAAAAAACGTTGATTTGCTTGATTTTAAAAGGCAAACAAAACACAACAAAAGAAGAACTTGATAAAAGTTCTTAGTGCAAACTGTGCTATAGAGCTAAAATGTGCTGCAGGAACACTGCCATTAAGATGACAACGAATGCACGCTCAGTTACAACGGTTGATGCTGTGGAGGCTACCGTTGCTGCACTGTCAGCGCTGCGACACACAAAGCTGCTGTCTTGGTCGGTGCCACTGGAGGTGAACGTCACAAAGTTAACGTTTGCCCCCGCCACTTGATCCCCGACCCAAGTCTGGAACTCAGACACTCGGGCATAGACCTCAGGGAAGCCAGCCAGGGCACAAGGTATTCCAAAACTAGTAATGCCAGCCTGGATCCACACTGAGCCTTGTTTGCATTGCAAAGGACCACCGGAGTCCCCCTGAAAAAAGAGAAACAATTAATTGATACTGCTGGTAACATGCACAGAATTAGACTGGAGTAACCATGCCTAGCCCTGCACATTCTCACAATACACAATACAATGTTTAATAGCAAAAATATATAAGTTTACATTATGGTGCTGAAATTGGTGAAGGATATAAGACAAGAGAAAGTATTTTAACTGCATGTGAGCATACAGGAGCATATTTTGGGAGTATCAAGGAAGAAGAAAAAAAGTCTGTCCTGCTACTTCAAATATTACAACAACATTATATTAACCTGACATGTTCCTTTGTTCTCTTGCCCCACACAAATCATTCCATTTGTGATGTTTACTTCTAGGGCGTAGCTGCAACTGCACTGCTTTTTTCCAACAACAGGAATCTGAACCTCCTGTAGCGTGTTAAAGGGTTGCAGGGGATCTGTGGGAGAGAGAGTATGTAATCAGAAGACACAGTTTTAAGGAGATTCTTTTTCTGGTGGCGATGGTGGCGTTTTTCTCGTCAAATAACTTTTGTAGATGATTTTTTTTCGTGTTCTGAGTCAAGCCCAAGAAGAGAATATCTTTGTGGAGTCTTCTGACAATATAATAGTTCTGCACCATAAACATTAATTTGTTTATGTGACAATACACCCCTGTACCTGACTTGTCCCAGATCTGATAGAAAAAGAGTGGTGTGGATAGAAGATTAACTGTCAGGAAACAAGAGTCTACAGCCACATTGGTGGCTCTGTAAGTCTGTAGTAGGCATAGCAGTACTTTGAGGTAAATGCTAATGCCAGTGTGCTAACATGTTGATGTTTAGAAGGGATTATGTTTACTATCTTAGGTTAGCATGCCAACAATCGCTGACTAGCAACTACACACAAAGTACACCTGAGGCTGATGTTAATTACATTAGTTTTGCAGGTATTTGGTCATAAGCTGAGGTATTGGATGAATTAAAGTTTTGATGACGTTAAATTAAGGGATCACCAAAGTTAGTACAATTCATCCTGAGTCCCATTTCATGAAAATCCATCCAATTACTTTTGAGACACCTCACTCAAAACTACAAATGTCAGCCTCATGGTGGCGCTAGAGGAAAAGCCAGGGGATCACCAAAGTCAGTGGGATTTATCCTCTGAGGACTGTGCATGTCGGAACAGATTTTCATGGAAATCCATCCAAAAGATGTTGAGATATTGGAGTCTGAACCAAAGTGGTGGGCCGACAGAACCTGCACCTAGGGCCACATCGCTACTTTAGCTAAAAAGTCCAATCCTGACTTTAAAAAATCAGCTAGAGAGAAACTTTTAAAAGATGTTTTACCTCAAACTAGGATTCATCAAGTATAAGTGACAAAGAATCCCCTGACAGAAACGATGTCCGAATGCAGCCTCACAGGATACTCACCATCCTTTCCAAGTCTGCCCCAGCCGGTGGCCCAGCAGGGGGTGGAATTGTAGAACTGGCTGCCTTTACTTGCCAAGCAGATAGGCCTGATGTAGTCAGTAAAATTGACAGGGCTGCTGAGCTTCATTAGGGCAACGTCGTTGTTAAACAAGGTGTTGTTGTAGTAAGGATGGACGATGACCTGGGACACAGTGCATGCCACCTCATGAACATTGGTTCCAGTCTGAGTCTCTTTTCCCAAGTAGAGAGTCCATGCACTAGGTGAGGGTCTGGATAAAAGAATGAATAAATAAAGACTTATTAAATCAGTCAGCGAATGCAGATTACAGTCTCGTGTTGCAGGATAACCCAACCTGTCCTCATAGTTTGCCTGCTAAATCATTTTAGGGAGATCTTGTCTGTATTTATCCAGTAGTTCCCTTGGTAGAAACAGCACACATGAGCACAATGTGATATCTGGTGGTGAACACTGAGTTCCAGTTTACTATAGTGTTGCTATGATTGCTAGGAGTTGCTAAGACAATTCAATGACAAAGAGATAAACAATGTATGTGGGAGGACATCTGAGCATGCTCTGGAATTCAGCTGAACTTCCAGTCAAACGCACTGGGCCAATCAGAACTTGCCAAAGCAGAAACATTGGCATTTTCGCTTTGACAGCTTCCTTATTGGCTGTGTCTGGTCTGCTTCAGAGAGAGTGATATGCAGAGATAGAATTAACGGTACAGTGAGCAGAGACTGCAGCTGTATTATGTAACTTTAAAATGTTATGTGTTTAGGTACAGCACAATTTTAAGCATGATGAGGTATCGGTTATATGTGTGAGGGTGCAGTGCAGTGAAAGGCTTAACAAAGAGGGGGCTATTTTTTGAGCCAGTGTGTTATGTATTAAGTTCCTATCATAGAACGGTACATTTCATTTCCTCAATTAAGTAGCAGACAAATGTAAAAAAAAAAGCAAGAGAATGAGCAACAGTTTCACAAGAAAGGAAATAACAACTTGACTCAAAATAAGGCACCCAGACGACCTGAGCTGACCTAAACCATGTCTCGGTTGCACTTTTTCTAGTCCACATCCACTCCAGGTTGGGTCAAACTTAAATTGCTACGGGTCAGAGGTCTGTGCAACAAACCCAACAGGACCTGGAGGGGACCAGAGAATGAGTCACGGCAACACATGCTGCTTATTTGGTCAGGCAGTCTAATCTTCCACCCACATTTGGTTTCAGTGGGGTATTAATAGCACAGCTCTGTTATAGCAGTTGCAGTTTAACTGACATTGTTACATCCAGCCTTTTGTCAGTTCTGTGACCAAACAATTATCGACAAGCATATTTTACAGTATCTGCTCCCGGTATCTACTTTTGTTATCGTTGCTTTGTGATTTAGAAGAATTTAGTTTTTCTGCCAACATTTTACTGCTAAACAAGATACAACATTATAAACTAACATGTCAAATTACTGTCGGGCTAACTAAACCAATTGTATGTTAGCTACTTGTCACTTTTGTTCTTTATCATAGGGTTTCCCATCTGGTTCAGATATTGATAAGGCAACACATGCAGGTGCTCTGTTGTGCACCTTTTCTGGATTCTGGTCCATTCGGGTGTACGTCAATTTACTGTCTAGTCCACTCAGGTTCAGATCACTGTTTTCTTTTTAATCAATCCATCTTGGGTTCAGAAAAGACAGTTACTGTATGGTGTCCTTTTGAGTACAAATGCTTTGAACCTGTGAAGGCTTCTAATGTTTGCAAGAAACACAGAAACGTAAGCACAGGAAACAAAACAAGAGCTGACGAGTTTCTCTTACATTACGATGCAGTGGGCTGCTGTGAGTACCCACTGGTCACTGATGAGGGTCCCTCCACAGATGTGCATGTTGACAATATTGAGGTGCACGCTGACCTGCCAGGGCCATGACCCAGCTGTGGCATTCTCACCGCCCACTATCCTTGTGTTAAGAGGTGCCACTCCACAGTCTGACAAAGCAAAGGCAACTGTGCGTCAGTACATATACAGTAAAGTGAGGCCGATTCATGTGTTCATTTGTAGCTGTGTTTGTTCGTAGTTGTTAAATTTCATTGTTGTCGCAGTGCATCTCCTGAGCATTTACATCAACAAAAGCATTAACATGGCTGTGTGGAACATATGAAATGTGACTGTGCTTACCCTGAGCCTTTGACCCTGTAGGAAAGAGATTTAAAAAAAAAAGAAGTTATTTACATCTGTCTCAGTGTGTGTGTGTTTCATTGTTAGACCCAGCAACTCTTTCCATGGATAGTATTAATAGTGTAATCAGTAACTGTAGACACAAGGTGGCACTAGAGTTCTGGGTGCTTCCTCTAACTCCTTCTAGGTTTGGGATGTACACACACTACTGTACACTACTGAGTATTTTGTTCATATTTTATTTTGTTACATTTACTTGATCAGTAAAATGGCTTCAGACGTTTTCAGAGTTGCCCAAGACATCACTACAATATTTTGGTTTGGTTTCCATTAAACACAAATGAAACAGGTTTGACTTGATGTGGAGTTTTATTGGATCTCTTTTTGTTTGTTGGTAGTTATACGGACAACTTCTTGTCTTATCAGAATGTGTTTCTTGAATACCTTAGAAAACCATGTGAGTAATTTAGCCAATAGTTACATAGAACAGGATGAAACCAAAGTAAATGATGAAGTGATCTTCCGGCTAGTTTAACACCAGTAATGGTGATACTGAAGGACAGGTGTTGCTCAGTTTGTTTTTAAATAACTTCAGACTGAATAAATATGTCGCTGCTGTTTATAATCTGTGTCCTCTTTCCAGATCTCATTCTAGTATGTTTTTAAGTTTTAACTGTCATTGTCAAGTTGTGACTTGAAAGGACTGACTTGTGTTCTAAATGCCACGTTCTTTACTGCAGCATGTTCTGATATAACATATGTAATGTGTTTTGAATCATGAAAGAGGCAAGTCATCATCCCAAACTCCTTTACAACAGCTGAGTCATGTGAAATACTTACTAAATAATCACTTGACAACAAACCTCTCAGTTTCTTTTTTGTTTCATTATTGATAATTACCACAATTATAATAATTAATTGATAGCTCTCTACAATACAACAGCCCTGTAACAAACCCTGTCTTTATGAAGCTTATAATTACATCCTGTTTAGAGGTGTTTTTAATATTTTCCAGTGTGCAGAAGAAAATAAAAACTTTAGACACACACTTCAATGTAACAACACCACTAACTACAGCCTCAAAATGACCATAAAGTCAGATCAAAACCTCTCTAACACTGTTAACAAAAAGAGCATTTATTGGTTTGAAATTGATAATGAACTGCTATCTCACCTTGCCCAGTGAGGACTGTGCACATCAAGAGTATCCATACAGTCCAGGCTGCCATACTGTACTGTCAGTAAGCGCAGAGTCTTTAGCATTCAGTTTTGTGCTTTGTTTTGCTCATGCGCACTGTTTACATACACTTTTAAATACAGCGACCACTCCTTACTCAAACCTGTTTTTCTTAATTCCTGAGGCGTACAATAATAGCCTCCATGCAGGAACGTCCAGATGTAATGTGTCAAAACAGTAATTATTTGTCTGCTGTAGCCTAAATGCTTAAATATTTCCTTGTGGATACCAATGTGCAGCATGCCTTTTGTTGAATGTATTACTGTATGGCTCCACAGCATATAGATGTTTGATTTTTTTTTAAAAATTAAAAAAATACAAAACCTTTCTAAAGTGACATGAATGTTCCACATAATGTATTCAGCATTTGTTATTCTTGGTCATACCAGTCCTGCCTGTGTGTAGTGGTGTTATTTGAGCTACAATATGACACAAGTGTACATTTATTTTAACCCCTGCTCTCCACATCTGATGTTTAATCTGGTTTCTGGAAAGCCACTGAAGGTGTTTGGTTTTCACTCTGGTGTTCTGCTTTCACAATAATGTATATTACATTAATGGATTATAGTTATTGACGTCATCAGTGTGTAAGCATCATTTTGATGTGGCAGCTGGTAAAAGTGGGGCGAATTTGAACTACTTTATATACTGCTGGGTAGTGTAGAACTACAACTGTTGATTATATTTTGCATTAATAATCTGAATCTGCAAAGTAACTTGTAACTAAAGCTGTCAAATACATTCAGTAAAGTAAAACGATACAATATTCTACTCCACTGAAATGTAGTGCAGTTGAAGTATAAAATACCATAAAATGAAATTACCTCTGTTTCACGTACATTTAAAGAACATTCAACCTAGAACATTCAATTCCTATCACTATTGCTTGCAATTAATGTAAAAATCTTCCATGAAAAATGTCTAAGTACTTTTCAGGTTGTTCATTATTTGAGAGTAATTCTTAAAAATTTTTTGTAAATTAAAGTTAAAGTTAATTTCACTTTCTTGCCAACAGTTATATGGGGAAACTAATACCGATATCTCATGTTTGTCTGGTACATATGAAGGTACGGCCGGCTGCTGGTTGGCTTACTGGAAACAGGAAGAAAGAGCTATCCTGGCTCTGTCCGCAGGTAATACAATCCAGCAATAACAGGCACATTGTGTTCTTACATTGGCTTATGTGCTGAACTATTTCTTGGCCGGGAGCAGTAACTTCCTTAAGTCTTCTTTAAGATTTAAGTGTATAAAATACCCGTATATCAGCTTTGTCTTTTAAGTAGTGGCAGTGGTATAACAAATTCATCCCTGTAAGCTGAAAATCTCATAATTCAAAATTTTCTTTTTGAGAGACTAATAAAAAGCACCTTTTTGTTAAATAGATGTTGGTTAAAAGGTTATGCCAATTACTTACTGGAATCCTTTAATTTAGTTGAAAGGCAATGACTCTTCTTGAGGCCCCACCCTGTTAGTCGTGACAGAGGGATGCGGGTGAAGGTGAATTTCCCAGTATGGAAGTCTAATCAGTCAACAGTATGTGCTTGTTTAGGCTTAGCTTTAATGCAAGATGCGGAACATTTTGCCACACCTTCATTTAGAGGGCTGGATATTTAAAGGTCAGACTTGGAAACAACCGTGGAAGTCCTGTTGTCTGATTCATGAGTTTACACACATTTTATACTGAATATCAGATCACTTGGGTTGCTGCTGTTTTATGGTGGTACAGTATCATACTCATTTTGGCTACCAAATGCAGCAATATATATGTATTATGTCTGAATTAATGCCAGTCCATAAAAGTCCTTAAAAAACTACAATACTAGCATGAAACTTCCATTTCAATGACTAGCTTAAGCTGCAGTGTGTGTAACACTGCAGTCTAGTTTACTGTAACAATGCATACATTGCAAAATGTACAGAATATGCTTATCTAATCTCACAGTATTCAAATCTTATACATTTTTGTCATATTTCTGGCCATAAAGCACAGAATCCAGCAGTGTTTGTATACAGATAAATTGCTTAATGGTTTTTGACCTCAAGAAAAAGAACTTAAATATATACATACTGTATACATTTTGACACAGTTGTCATGATTATACATATTGGTTTAAAGCATGATTATCATGAAAACATCTTCACAATAGTTGAGTTATTTCATTCCTTCCATCACCTGGTGTGGCCTCAATCAAGCACTCATATCCCTCCTCTTCTCTGACTCTCCTGAAGTGCACTCAATCTTTCAGCCCGATGAAAGGAACAAGAGTGTCAGAAAAAGAAAGAAGGAAAAACAAGACGCTTATCAGAAAGAGTCATGTTTGAGCACAAAGTACCAAACACAAACAGGGAAAGGAAACACATTCATCACCTCTTTTAATCACCTTTAAGTTTCTTGTGTCTCATCCTAACGCAAAGTACAGCAGAGAGGGAATGAGAGAAAGGACAACTGTCATAGTATACACTAGTGTGATCACCAAATAAGAAATGAACATGTTCAATGACTGATGAGTGTTCAGACCAATTAAAGTGCAAAGTCAAACAGTTTAAACAGCTAATCAAGTTAATGAATATTCAGAGGAGGGGAAAGAAACGGACAACACCCTTTCCTTCAAACATCAAGCACTTTTTCTGGCTAAAGATTAACTCCAATCAGAAGGAGCGATCATAGCAGGAGCTGACTAAAAAGACAGACGGCCTGTGCAGAGGGAGGAGAAGAACTATTCGACTGTTTTTCTCCTCGTTTTCTCCACATTCAACACCACACTAACTTTTCCCCAGATAGAAAAGAGTCGTGGTCTCGGCTGAGTGTTTGCCCACATAAGCTCAGCGGGATCACCCTCTCCATTTGTTCATGGCAACACTGCACCAATGTAAAGTAGCCCCAAAACCTTGGCCAGAGGCCCGTCTGAATTTTAAGTGACCTGTTTGCCCACTTGTGTGTCCCTGCACATCTCCCTCCTTCTCACTCTATCAGTCCTCCAGGGCTCGCTTATTTAGGAGGACATCCACATATCAAGGGCCTCCTTTCACTCCTCTGAGGCACAGGGACAATATTTCCTATTTCCCATCTGGCTGGACTAACCCGCCCACTGTCACCTCATAGCTCTATATAAGACAGCAGAAGGGCCTGATGATAAAAACTTGGTCTCAAGACAAGCCTGGCCATGCGGTGTAAAGTCCTCGTCTATGTCGTTCTCCTGACTCTCATACAGCATGGTGAGTATTGTGTCATTGCACTCACAGGCTGATTACAAAGGCTTGTGATTGTTGTTTCTTCAACTAATGACCAGGTTTTCTCAAGTTTGAGCTGAACGGGTGAAATTGGAAACATTGATTCTGAGCTATCTCAGATGGACTCTGAAGTCTTGTAACAGGGATGTTTTACAGTATATAGTCCCGATGCAAATCATTAGTTTGTGTAGATAGTGGTTTAGTGGGCGGGAGTAAAACAAGCGTAAAAGTGTTAGTCACATTCAGACATCTGACCTTTATTTTGTGTTGATTTATGATGAACTTCAGAGTGCATGTCAGGACTAGTACATAGTTGTATTAGGTTTAAATCAATGAATAGGACTACTTTATGGAAATATTGGATTTACAAGATTTTCACACTAATGTAATGAAGTGCTGTGATTTGTAAGGTATTTGATTCAGCCAAAACCGCACATTTCAGTCTGGTTCTTATACAAAATGTCTCTTGATTGAATTTCTAGAAAATGTACAATATTACAATACATATGAGGACATATGCCACATGATTTTGCAATGTGAAATTTCTTTTAAAGTGATGGAAGATTTTGTCCACGTCGTCCAGCCCTACAGTCTAATAATATTCACATGCACTGAGAATAATAACATAAACTGGGAACTGCACTTCCAGTAACTGTTTAGAAGAGAAATCACTGTATATGTACAAGGTGGCACACTTATGTGTGTATACCTCACCAATGTTATCATGTCAGAGGGATTTGAGGATAATAATTACCATGGTAACAGGCACTGAAACATATATTATAATTATAAGACAATCATTTATTTTCTTCCAAAGACTCAAATGCTTTGGTTTGGCCTGAATGTTGAAATAACTTTAGTTAATCTCAATATTGATCTATTTGGACAAGTATGAGCAAGTGTTGCTTCGTTAGTGGATCATTATGATGTTTGCTGTTAATTTGTTTAGACTATTTGTACTTTTGAAGTCAGAAATAGAAACTTACCCATGAAAGCAGAGCGTTAGTCATGTTTTTTTATACTCTTGTTCTTCTTCCTGTCAGCCTGCTAAGGTCGGTCCATCTATCACACTTAACAAGAGGTGCAACATAAACACTTCACACTAAAGAAAGCTTACCTCTGCTAGGCTCTATACCTGCCAACAAGTATTTATTGTACTAGTTACTAATTAAGCTCATTGGAAGGCCAGACCTGACTGAAAGGCTTTATATTTACTCTGATTCAAGGACGTATACTGAGATCATTGATTTACGATTAAGAGTTAAAAGAAAGAATGTGAAGTGGAAATTTTCATGAAACTCAAACCCCTGACGCAAAAACTGGATAAGTACTATTTGCCGGGCTGAGACGTATATTTGTTGTTGCAGTTGTATTGCAGTTTGTTCCTGTATTGTTCTGATGATGAAGCTTTTATGAGAGATTGACTTGCCTCAAAGGGAGCTAGCCATGTGGCCACAGGTGGCGATTAAAATTGGCATCATGTATTCAGGTCTTGTTTTACTTTTGTGATAAAACCACTGAAATGTTTATCTGTGATCTGTTTAAACATAGTGTAACAGTAGCAGAGAAGAGTCATAAACTCAGCTAACTAACTCAGTAATCTCAGCAGTGTAGATCTAAGTTTGCAAACATTAGCCGCCATTAGCTACTGGTCACACCAGACCAAGTGAGATCATGGAGGCAAAACTCCTGAGTGTATTTTTTTATTTTATTTTTTTATAAGAGTTAGATTGTGGTATTTCTTCTTTTGAAAAGTTCACACAATCTCATCAATAACCTTACAGACGATTGATGCAGTAAGGAGCATCAATGAGTGCTGTTCAGTAAAGGCTCTTCATTTTCTCTCCATCTAAGCTTTCTTTCTCTGCTTACAGTGTCTCCAACTGAAATACAGGCCAGTCCAAACACAAACGCAACCCTCCCCTGCAGTGTGACGTTCCCTCTTTCTGTGAAGGGGGACAAAGTAGACAAGTCTCTCATCAAGGTCAGCTGGATAAGTAACGGCTCTGAAATCGCCTCAGCGACGCAAATAAAGGAAGGCTTCAGTTGGGCCAGCAAAGATTTCATCAATGGGGACTTTTCACTGACCATCCTCAGAGCCGGTCTCGACCTGCAGGGGGTGTACGAATGCACAGTCAGCTACAACTCCACAATGCTGCACTCCAGTAACGTTACATTTAGTATCCTCGGTATGTCTTTGTTTAGTTGTTGAGATTTGATTTGGGCTTTAAGTGCACATTTGAACCTAAAAGCAGGTACGAAGCTGAACTCCTGCTTTTTTTTTTAAATCCTCTTCTACTTCTCCCCTTTCTAGCTTCCCCCACTCTCTCAATCCCTCAGCAGTGGGTGGTGTTAGAAACAGAGAGCCAGCTTCAATGCCGGGCAGATGGCTTCTACCCTCCTCCTGTCTCTTTCTCCTGGACCAGAGATGGGCAAGTGATTCAGCCTCCCTACCATGTTGAAGGTGAACAGACTCCAGATGGCTACTACATGGCTGTGGGCAACCTGACCTTCTACCCTTCCCGTGAGGACCAGAATGTGACCTTTGGCTGCAAAGTGTCACACAATGGCAGCTATCAAGAACTAGATTTCCAACTTAATATCACCTGTGAGTGACACAATTAAACACCACAATGATGCACATTTTTCTTTCATGTAGCAGTAGAATAGTTACTTACATCAATCATTATAGTACAAACTGAGAACAACCAGATTAAGCCTTTGATTAAGATTACAATACTGTTTTCTTTGTTGCTCCGCAGATCTCCCTTCTGTTAGACTTTCTGTTGTGCCTTCGCGCTCCAACAACATTCCTCTCACTCTTTACTGTGATGTGGAGAGTTTCTACCCAGAGAAAGTGTCTGTGTCCTGGCTTCAAAATGGCACAGTCGTCCCTGAGCCCCACGCCACTGAGCAGAACCCAGATGGGACCTACAGAACCAGACGCTATTATACTTTGAGCCCCGAGCAGAGGGAGCAGGGTGGGAAGGTAGAGTGTGCAGTAAACCAACCTGGGGTGGTGCACCCAGTCACTGGCTCAGCGTACCTAGAGAAACTGGATCCCCAAGGTAAGATCTGAATTTGAGTATTTGACATGGTTCATAAAGACAAGATACATTCTTAAAACAGAACAACAACAAAACAAGCCTGGCTGCATAATACTCATATTGTTGTGCTACTTTTGGAATCAGTTGCACAATTGTTTGCAACTTGTTCATCTAGTTCTCGTTTGCTTTGTCGCCGCTATCTTTCACAGTAAATGTGTTTGTGTGTTCCTCTGTTTCCTCTCAGATGAGCCTCTGGTGTTGACTAAATCAGCCAAAGCATCTGTTGCTATGATGTGTATTTCCCTGGTGCTGGTCTTCCTGCTCTGCTTTGGCTTCTCTTGGAGGAGAAGGGATGGTGAGTCAGAGCCTCCCTTGCAATGATCTATTTGTGACCTTCATCACAAGGAATCACCTCAGTGTGGATACTAGTGTGGGCTATGAGTTCAACTTTTTCCTTTTAAGATTGTTTTATTTGGCTTTTCGGGGGCCTGAAGAGGTAAAAATATTCCGAATTTCACAAGAAAAAAAAAGCAAAAATCAGAGAAAAGTCAGAAAGAATAAACATAATATATAATTGTTTTCTTTTTTATCCTTTTAATTGTCTTCTGACCCATTGGATCCCATGTTGGGAACCACTGGTACATGCCAGGAGATCCACAGATATTTAAAACATATACAAGTTAAGTTACTCCAAAAAGGACAGACACACTGTTGCAGTTTCAAGCTTCAAGTTTTACATTAAAACCATCATCATCAAAGTAAAACCGAAAGCTTCACATTTCCATAAACTACCATGTTAAATTCACTAAACTGTACGCATGCAGAGTTATACACAATGTGTTTCAGGAGCACTTGGTCCAGCAGGTTGTGAGGAATACATGCTTTGGATTGAAGTACACCTTTCTCATCTGATCTCAAAACAATGTTGACAGCAAACACTGTAATTACTGCACAATAGTTACCACATCAGTCCCCCTTTTTCTCTCACTGACTCCTTTATCTCCATTCTGTCTCCTGTCACTCAGAGAAACAGAAGTCTCTGAGTGTGTCAGGGATCATCCTCCCTCCACGCGTGATTGTAGGTCAAAAGGGCAGGGTGACAGTGAGCATTGAGGGCAGGAGAGTGGACCGAGTCCAGACTGCATGGTTCCTCAATGACACCCCTATCTCTGACACTTCCCTCACAGGTAGGAGAGCTTATACACACCCACATAACCAGCGGTCACTGGTGAATAATTCTTTGGCCCCACTGACCTTGGTCAGCTATCACAAACTCAAGCTGTGCTGCCAAACATTGTTCAAATTCACAAAACATAATTTTTTACAAAGTTACCAAATGTGTCAGAATGATTTTTTATACAGTTATTTTACAGTTTAAACAAACCTGATAGTATAACCTGTTAATTAGTGAGCTCTAGAGGTGCTGGTAGGTGAGTTTGTTAACTTTGGAGAGAGCCTGGCTAGCTGTTTCCCCGTTTCCAGTCTTTTTGCTAAGCTAACAGACAGATATGAGCGTGGTATTGATCTTCTCATCTAACTCTCAGCAAGAAAGCAAATACGTGTATTTCCCAAAATGTCAAACTCTTCCTTTAAAGCCACTTAAGGGGAAATAAAAAATGGGGAACTGGATGTTGGAGGGTTAATAAATAGAAGAAATAAGAAATGAGTTGTTGTTGGAAATGTGTTTGGATTGATGTCATAATAATACATTAAAGTGACTATTTGTATTGAAACTTCTCCTAAAATATATCCTGTTTTCTCTTTTACACTAAATTCTTCTAACAATTTACAACCTTACACACATAGGAACCTCCAAAGCTAACTTTAACTGCCTCTATAACACCCTAACCACCATCCATCTGCCCTACGGTCTAACTCTCACCTCCCCAGCGTCAGAGAAAGGTCCACTGCTGCCCTCCAGAGGCAAGATGGGTTACTACAAGCTGCACACTCAGGGGCCGCTGCACTCATCTGGAAGTGGCACTCAACAGCTGATCTCCTCGCTCACCTTCATCCCGCAGATTTCAAACCACAAGGGGGCGGTGTTTAAGTGTCAGGTGTCCTACATGGGCAAAGATAAGATTGTGGTGGAGAGGGTGTCAGAGAAGTTTACAGTTCTGTGTAAGAAAAGATTTTCTCTTATACACTTTGCCTCTACTTTTGTATGATTTTCACAATTTATTTAGTGGAAATGTTTGTGAACTTTGTCGTTCAGCTGCTCCAGAAGTATCAGAAATCCAGCTGGCAGAGACACCAAACGACTCTGGTAAGGAAAGCAGTTTATCCTTCAAGTTCAATACATGTAAAACATACCGAGGCTACATCCTCGGTATGTTTTACATGAGGCTACATAATTTCTGTCTTCCAGATGTCATCAGCCTGACTGTCCGGGCATCACATTTCCATCCGGACGTCATTACCTTCCGCTGGTTCTGCCAGGGGAGTGAGCTGAGCCCTGTGGCCTCCCAGGCCTCGTCCTCCCCTCGACCCAATTCTGAAGGCTTCTTTTCAGCCTTCAGCCAGTGTAAACTGCCCCGGAGTGAACTGGAAAAGGGAGGCACTAAAGTGTGGGTCAGTATCCACCACATCGCCCTGAAGCAGCCGGTCACCCGTGAGACCAGAGGTAAGAAAGAGGGGAAGAAAAGGCATGAAATTGGACGATACATGTTAAAAAAGGAAAGTTTAAATCTCTGCTTTATCCCAAACAGGCTTCATCAAGACGCCGTGTGTGTCCGAAATCGTCAGCTCCACTTCTTCTCCAGATCAGACTTTGACCCTGGGATGTGAAATCACAGATTTCCACCCTCCAAACATATCGGTCACCTGGCTGAGGCTCAGAGAGGGAGAGCAAGATGACAGAGAGGAGGAGGTGATAGAGGGAGGAGAGATGTGGGGCCCCATACAGGCCCCAGATCCCAGATTCTACAGGGCCACGGCCACTCTGAAGAGAAGGTCAACAAATCAGGAGAAAAAGGAGAGAGGAGGAGGGATTATTTGTAGAGTGGAGCACTGTTCCCTACTCAAGCCTATTGAGAGACACTGGAGAAATGTTGACATTGGTATGAATCATTACAGACACTTTTACTGTCAACAGCTTGCTCTTTATGATGTTATCTTTATAATATGAAGGATATTTCTATAATATCTGAACCAATAGAAAAAAACATACAAATTCACCTGCTTTTAAGCTTACACTTTCTGTTTGTGTTTCCTTAGTTGCTCCCTCCATTCCTCCATCAATCTCGGTCTGTTGGAGCAGTGAAGGGGTTGGTGTGTTCTCGCTCCTGTTGAAGGGAGGTCACCCTAAGGTCAAATTACTCTGGGCAGCGGGAGGACCCACTCTTTCACCACTGGTGTCCAATGAGACAGAGGAGATAGGAGACGACGGACAGAGGGAGCTGAAAAGTGTGTGCGCCCTGGAGAAGTCAAGCCTGCCAAATCAGACAAACAAACAGCTGGAGAGACAGAAGAATGGACATGCAATAAGTACGTGCCATTAATATATATGTTTTAAAGAATGGCAGAGAGTTCAGAAGACCTTTTCTTTGGTGCCCTCTGTCCCACTAGCCTAGTGCTTCTTTCATTAGTCTTTCTTAAAAAAAAATAAAAAACACATTATGATGGAGTTTTCTATCAATAGAGTGTCTAAAATAAACAAATATCTTACTGTAACATTTGTGAGTAATGTTTGAGAAAAGCTTAATTTTAAGATAAAAATGCAACTACAGATCCCATGCGTCTTAGCCACAGAACTGCTGTTAAAATGTTAGGAAACATTTCACTATTTAAAGGGGAAATGTACACATCAAAATCAGTTTACTCTTCATCAGGTGTACTAATTAGCCTGTGAAAACAATTGTAATGTCTCCTGTGGCTCTGGAGGAGCTTTCTTCAGTCTGGGAAAATAACCCTGGTGATGTCATCAGGGTTATTTTGGCTTGGGTTTGAAATCTACAAGCTTTTAATGGGAAGCCGGTGCTACAAACTGTGGGCGTGGGGTTTAAAAGATGTCGGTATTCACTTGGTATATATAAATATTTATATATATCTATATTTATATATAGATATAGATATATATAGATATATATCTATCTATATATATATATATATATATATATATATATATATATATATATATATATAGATAGATAGATATATATATATATAGATATAGTGGAGCTTGAACCATATTAGGGACAAAAGTCAGAATATCCCTTCCTCTGCTATATTGAATGTTACCATTATTTTGTTGATCTGTCTCTTGCAAGACTCCCAGTTTTATTACAGCGATTTAGTCAATACTAAAATGTAAGAGGACGGTATGTTTTAGTCTGTACTTATATTTGTCAGGTGTGCAAACTTGATTTAAAATTGTATGAGATCTAAAATATAATTTGCATTAAAAGTGGAAACTCAACTCACATGCCCTTACTTCTGAAGTGCCTTTTTGCAAATTAGTGGGTGTTGCACTCTTGCATTCGCCACACTGTGGTCACTCTGATGCACCTTGGAGGAGGGGTATGATATGCAGAAAGACAAATTCAAACTGCCTTGTGCAAACTGGCCAATGCAGTATTCCTATTTTCTCTGACATAAAACATAAACAAAGTTTTTAGATTTTATTTCTGTATACAACACTGTATGAGTGTTGGCGCTGTGTTCATTGTCTACTGGTGTTACTTTACAGAAACAAAAGCTGCTGTCACAGACCCTGACGCCGAAGGTATAGAATACATCGATGAAAAAGTGGATGGAGAGAACAACAACATTGACAGGGATGAGGACACAAAGTCAGAAGTGGATGAGGACAGTGACAAAGAAAGAGAGGAAGACCCAGGCGCGCTGCACATCAACAGAGTCAACTTGAGGAGGGGCCCCAGAGAAAATGAGAGAGCGCGTTTGAGAGTCTACGTGGAGATCACACACCCTGCACTCAAGCTTCCTGCTTATCGAACCTGGACAGGTAAGCATGCAGCGCCCAGTCTGTTACTTAAATGTCATCTTTAAACATGCATGCACATTACAGAGTCTACATCATAAAAAAAAAACCTCACTAAGGCCATGAAATCTTATTGGTTGAGTGTTAGACCAATGGAGGAACTGTCATTTTGTTGCACAGGAAAAAAGTGAATTTGACACTCAACAGGAAGTTTGTTCATGTTTTGTTTTTCAACTTGATCTTCTGTCTTCTCTTTCAGAGCCCAGTGAGGACATTTCATCGTCTGCATGAAAGCCCTGATGCGTGCAACAGTGTCTCTTTATTTCATATATCTCATATAATATATCTAATATATATCTCTCTATAGTAAATATAAAGTAGTAGTCATATTTTTAGGATACCCAGCTGTCTTTGATGTGACCAACAAGTGTGGTTTTGCTTCCAACATTTTTGGTCTTTATTTATTACCTTATATTCTTAATCTGTCATGACTTTTTTTTCCGAACTCCATGAATTTTTACAAAATGTTCATATTTTTGTACAAAGAGTTTTACAATAACAATCCAGTTCTGTGGGGGTTTTTTCTAAATCTGCGTTGGAAAATAAAATCTAAAAACATTTTTTGGAGAGCTGTTTCTTTGGATTTTGTTTTTGTCTACAAAAATGAGTCAACAGGCAAAGTAACTGTGGCTCTCTTCTGCTCAGTGTTCTGATATCTATTGTTGGTCAACCGCTGAAATAAGTTCTCATTTTAAAACATACTTCTGTATTTGGTTTTTGGTTTTTTTCTTTTTTGCACGCTGACCACAGGAATGTCACTTCAGTGTGCTGAGCAGAGGAGGTGCTGCGTGGTTGAACTGAGTAATTAAGATGTTGTTTAGTTTAGAGCTTCCTCCTCTCCGATTATACAGCAAGCATCTACCATAACTGTGCAAAATCATACAAAAATACATATTTAGCATACATCATACTTTATACCTTAGTGTCACACCAGCTACTTTAAACCACCATGAACATACAGTTTGTATGTACTGTAGAATATTGTACAACATAAGTGACCCATATCATTTGAAACAAAATTATAGCCTAAATAAAAACTTGATGATTCTATATTTTATGTGAGAGAAAGGGGTGAATAAAAATAGCCTATTGACTAAATAATGAATATAAATAGAAACATATCTAAATATTCACAAAGACAGAATACCTGACCAAGTATGGCTGTAGCAGCAAAACCTCTTAATGTATTTAACTGAAAAGGGGTGTGTTTTATTGCCTGTACTGGGTCTTAACTGATAAAGGGACTTAATATTAAAGGGTGTCTGCAAAGATTAAGATCTGTTTGTTTATGTAGGGAAATTGGTCCTAACGACATGAAGACATGTTGTCAGATAGGAGCTCCTGATGTTTTTCCACCATGATTGTTACTAACGTGGGAAATATGTTGTGGGTAAACAGATCTACACCAGTATCGCACATCAGCTCAGAAACCACCACACACACTGTTGGCCTGACGTACCAGAAGATCTGCGCACATCCGCAAACTCTGCCACACGTAGGCTTGATGCACCGGCGACTCAGCTGTGTTAATCACCCTCTTCCTCATAATGATACCCCGGACATATGTCAGTATAAGGAACTGAACCGTGACTGGGAGCGGAGGTGTCCAAACCTGGTCGCGTTTGGATTGAGTTTGCGCAGCTTGCTTCTGATTAACCTTGAGTAGGAAAATTAAACGGACAGGCTGGTTTGATCTGTCAACTCGGTCACTTCTAGAGGAAATTAAGTCAGATGGTCAGAGAGTCAAGGAGGAGGAAGTTTTGAAGATGGACCCCGACAGTCCCGTTTCCAGGGTGGAGAGGACCTTGTGGACATTTTGGGTGAGCTGCTGCATCATCTAAAACCAAACGTGTCAGCCTAAAGAGATAACTGCTTTAATTTTAATGTTAGAGGCAGTGAAATGTGGATGTAAAGTCTCTGCCTTCCTGTGTCTGTGCACCTCTCTCTCTCTCTCACAAGCTACTGTAAGGTAGGTGACTGCCCCCCCCCCCCCCACCTGTCTGTCTTTTTGTGTGGTTGTGTAGGTTTCCTTGTTCACACACACACACACACACACACACTATACTGTCTGTATATTGATGTCTCTCAAATTTAAATAATGAATAACAGTATTGACAAAGCACTTTGTTCAAGGTTTTAAACGTACACTAGAACCAAAAGTATGTGGACACACACATCACTATGTGACTGGAAACTTTTATTCACCATTCACTTATTAGTGGAAACTTTATTTTTACTTAAATGCTGATTTGCAAACTTACCTGTAGACAAACCGCACATTTTTGCATGTTCAGCTGATCTGCTGTACACTGATTTAAAGAGTCTAGTTTATACTAGCTTATAGCATTTATTTGGAATTGATTACTTGGTGGTTTACCAATTGAACACTATCTGTGTTTTGCCTATAATTAGTTCCAAATTACACAGTTCTGTCTAGGAACCCTCCTAGGAAATGACAAGGAATTTGTGGAGCCCTAAAATAAAACGCATTAGTAAGGTTCGGTAATGATGTTGAACGATAAGGCCTGAGTTCGAGTTTCATGGCTCTGCTATTATTGCAGGGTAATTCACGTAGAAGGCTTACTAGGATTTTTAAAGCTGCTCTAATCAATATTTTTATATTAACAGTGGATCGAATGATTGTTTAATGTGAAAGGTGTATTGATGAACACACAGATAATTATTACCCAACTCTGCAGTTCTCATCCGCTCTACGGGGTGTTTTAGTGTGCTTAGCCTCACTTTCACCACCCTCATCAACCTTGTTTCCAGCCACAGCAGGCAGCTGTATTCAGCAAAAAAAAAAGGTCTGATAAAAACACAGTTCGCTAGCCTGATCAGAGGTTTGAAACCAGGCTAACTGTACGCTACCTGCTCAGCTCCAAACGGCACACAAAGTTAGCAACTGCACCAAACTCAGAAAGCCATTGACAGACCTCGCTTTGTGTATAGGGGCATTGTCATGTTATAACTGGAAAGGGCCTTCTCCAAACTGTTGCTGCAAAGCTGGAAGGACACTATTATGTAAATAGCCTTGTATGTTGTAACATCAAGATTTCCCTTAACTGGAGCTAAGGGACCTATCCCAAACCATAAGTATAGGGAGGTATATGAACAGGGGTGCCCATATACTTTTGGCTATATACTTTAAGTATAATAATTTAGAACATTCTCAAAACAAACACAACAAATGCACATGATATGCATAATGAGGAAAAAGATTGAAAACAGAGTGATTTATTTGAATTGGCTGTAGCAAATTGCACAAGACAAATTATGTAAAAAATGAGAACATACAGAGAACAAATGTTGATTAATCAATAACATAAATGAGTCAAAACGCCTCCCTTCCCTTCTCTCCATCTCGTTCTCAGAGCTATATAACCGGAGCTGTGAACAGATTCCTCAACAACGTCAGCAATGACCCAAACTCCATCCAGGTATCCACAGATGACAATGAGCCTGCTAACTGTGGTCACGCAGAGGGTGGCACTAGCGGAAGGGAAGTCGATGAGGAACAGCCTCTTGCGACAGTCTCTCTGGTTAGCTCATCTCGGCCACTCATTGCCTGGGAACTTTGCACCACAGACATCGACTTAGGGCCTGATGAAGAAAGCACGCAGTACAAAACCCAGCTGAGCAGAGGCAGTGAGAGCCAAGCTTCTGAGGAAGGTGAGGGCACTAGAGGGGAACAGTTCACCCAAAGAGGAAGTGATGAAGCAGGGCTGCTCGTCGCTAAAGATACAAAAGAAGATGAACAAGAAGAAAACGGATATTGGAAATTGCACACTGAAGGAGGAGATGAGACGCCGGAGAATGATGAGTATGAACAACATGTGAACACCTGGTCACTAAGACTTACGGGTGATGCAATGAGTGAATACATGGAGGAAAGTGGAAGAAAGGCTGGTGCTGAGGAGGAGACTGAGAGGGCAATGACACCACATGATCATCAATATATGGATGAAACCATGACAAAGATCAAAGTAGAGGAAGAAGACAATAAAATGCAACATGAAGATGAACAAGATTTGGAGCCAGAAGACCTTGAGGTAAAATTATGCACGATCACAGTCTTGAGTCTTGAAGAGGATAACATGCACATAGAAGAAGCAGATACAGCGGTGATGCATGCGGAAGTAGAAAACAGTGATGGTGTGTTACTGCTGGCCTCTGCAAATGAAAACAAGTCTGACGAGGGAGCAAGACAAGTTGAAAATCTGCTCTCAGTCTGTGAAGAGTTGTCAGATGACAACAGAGATTTCAAGGGAGACCCAGGCTTTACTCCACTGCATGCTGACGTACAAATGGCCTACGACACAAGTGGCATTGTGCCTGAGGATGAGCTAATTGTTGTTGGACAAGAGCATGTGATGGCTCATAGAAGTGAAAGTGATAAAGTTGAGGATGCGAAGGAGAAGGAGGATGAGAGCGCACTGGATGAGAGGGAGCAGGGCGGTGTCATTGAGGAAGATGAAGTGAAAGAGGCTGAAGACATCCAGACAATAGATGAAGTGCCGAAGCAGGAAGACGACATCAAAACAGTTACAGAAGACAGTCAAGAAGAAGACATTTTAACTGGACATGTTACGTGCAGCGAAGAAGTCGTGCAGAATGCTAAAACAGATGTGCACACAGCTGAATTCACAACTGGAGAGGAAGAGGATGTCGCTAAGGAAACTGAAGTCCAAAACAAAACAAGAGAGACAGATGGTGCTGAAACAGAAAGCCACGGCACAGTGATCGATGAAAAATCGGATGTGACAACAACAGACATTTCAGCAGATGAGAGATTTTTTGATAAAGATCAAGTAGAAGAGGAGAGGCTCTCCAGTGAAGTAGGAAACAAAGAAAGTTACATGGAAATAGCATGTACTACCACCTCAGTTACAGTAAGACCCGAAGGCGAGACTGGACAGGAAATAAGCGGAGGGTTTAAAATTATTTCCCAGGGAATATGCGAAGGCCGGCTTGTTGTGTCACAGGAGCTAAATTCTCCAACATGTGAGGAAACACAAGAGGGAGTTCCTGAATACAACAATGAGTCTGGGCCAGATGAAAATACAACACGAAGGTTCCTGGAAGTAGATGATTACAAGGAAACCCAGACCACCCAATTACCAGAAGAGGTGGAGAGCAAAGAGAGCCTTCAAAACAGTGGCTGTAGCACTGGAGTTGACTATTTACTGGTGAGGGAGCATATGGAAGAGGAACAAGAAAGCACAGAAGATATTAAGAATAGCTTTGATTTGGTTGTGGAGGAGGACGCTGGAATACTGCACCTTTCTGATGCTGAATTGCCACAAGAAACAGAGAAACCACTTGTTGAACCAGTAAGTCAAGAATCAGGACTTTTATTTGAGGAAGAGAAAGGAATATTATCGGTTGACTCAATGAAGACGGGGATCGAACACTCAGAGAAGGAATTTGAGATGGATGTTGGCTTAACAGATGAGACAACAAAAGGGCTGCAAGACGGGACTGAAGAGCTTTTGGTTGAATGTGAGATGAATGAAGGCTCACATGACTCCAAAGAAGCATATGCTGCTGGAGATGGCCGTGAGACGACAGGAGCCGCAGTAGCAGAAGTTGTGGTCGGATTCACTGATGAAACTTTAAAATTCCTTGAGGCTGAAGTACAGAAGATGTCCGAGACAAGCTTCTTTCAGGAGTTGGTAGACGCCGTAAACTCAGAGCAAAACAGCAACAGGACACCTAGTTTCCTAGAAGACGTTAGTGAATCTGGATTCCTGAAACAGTCAGATGAGATTGAGCCGAAATTTCCTGAAGATAGTACTGTAGAAATGCAAGATGCAGAGATAGATATGGAAGAAACAGGTTACGGAGCTGAGGAGGAGGCAGCAGAAGATGAAATGCCAAACAAAAATGAGATAGAGATTTTAAATCTGCAGGTAGCGGGAATGGTAGATGAGCTAACCATAGAAGGCAACGAAAAAGAAAATACTTGGATTGCAGAATCTGAGTTGTCTAGAGCAGCAGAGTCACTGGAGACAAAAAATGAACTATCAGACGAAGCACTTGAGATAAGCAATGAGGAGCCTGAAGCAGCTGATGAATCAATGACAACTGAGTCTAAAGATTTGACTATAACATCAACAGATGAAATGGCAAATGTGACCGAGTCAGAGGGGAGTTATGCTGAAGAAACTGTTAGCTCAGTCAGTGGACGTCAAGATGTGATTGATGAAGAAATCCTTGACTTGTGGATACAGACGTTGTCAGAGGACACTGATGGCATAAAACAGCAAGAAGGGCCTAAGCCTGGACTACAAATGGACATGGAAATAGAGCCGTCAAGTGAGGAACAGTATGACATCTCATCAGTGCAGACAGAGAAGAATAAAGAGCAGCTTTTGGAGTCAAATTCAGGGGATTCTGAATTAGTGAGTGACACAGAAATGTCTTCATCAACAGTAGAGTCTGGATTTTTGGACCAGTCTCTCAGTGAATGGGGCACACAAAACAATGAAGCTCAGCTACTCAAATCAGCTAGCACTGGGTCATTTCAAGGCATATATGACATGTTGGCTAATGTGTCAGAATCAGCCGACATCTCTGAATTGTCTACACAACAACCTAAGTCTGGATCTCAGGATATATTGATGGAGGAAACAGCTGAGACAGGGTATCTCAAAGAGGAGGAATCAGTCACAGGATTTCACCCTGATTCAGGGGTTACATCATCAGAGGCTAGACATCTAAATCAGGAATCGGATATATCACAAGAAAAAGAGATTGATGTTGAGGTAACAGACCTGGTGTGGAAAACTGTCTGGACAGACACTGAAGAAGCAGACGTTAAGTCACTGACAGAGATGAGTGCTCTTTTCAAAGTCGAGGAAACCAAAGTTGAAGATGAGCCAGCGGTAACTGTGGGTGACTCTGCAGATGGAATCAAACACACTGAATCAGGACGACCTAGAAGTGGCTCTGAGGCTTCATCGGAGGAGGGAATTGTGTCGACAGAATCTGATTCACAAGGCGACACCTGCACTGAATCCGACAAGGTGTTATTGAAGTTGCCCTCACTGGACAAACCACAGCCCCGATGGTCAGACGATGTTTCTGATTCATTACCTGGACTCAGCAGGGCTGAGGTGCCGACGACGGAGTCTGAAGACCAGATGGAGGTATTGTTTCTGAAATAACATATTTAACCATAAATAAAATCAGACAGAATTTATAATCTACAGAGACGATGTGAATTCAGCTTATTTGATCACTACAGGTGGACGCCTCTGCGCTGGACTTTACTGCGCAAAGGTCAAGAATTGCTATTAAAAACCCTCGTGTAAGGCCACCCAAAGATCCCCGCTCTCTGCTACATATGCCCTCAGTGGATCCCACTCCCTCTTCACATCTGCCAGTCAAAGTCCCTGCAGGTGTGCCTCTTGGAGGCTTGGGCATTGGAATAAAACTGCCTGGTATGTCACTTACGACACATGTAAAGCCACTACCTTGAGTCTTTTATGTCCAGTTATTTTTCATAATCTGTGAATAATGTCACACATTTTTGTTTTTTAGGGCTTGGTGCAGGATTTCCTGTTTTAAAAAAGACACAACGGGTGGTGAGAGATGAAAGTAGCCAGGAAACCCTCTCACAGGTACTACTAATAATCTTTGAATGTCACTTATCTCTTATGTTGAGATATGTACATTATTAAAATGTTACAATATAAACAGGAACCTGAGGCAAAGCCAGGGGAGAAGAGTGACTCTCCCAAACAAGATGAGGCACAACACAAACCTAAATGGATGCCACCAAGGGGACATCCAGGGTAAAGTATTGACATTATTATATTCAGCATCTTCTGTTCTTGCGCATCATTTTCTGATGTTTCTCATGTCTCCCCAGATTTGGAAATCCACTTATGTCCGAGCTGAAGACCAAACTGAAGAAAACCACAAAAGAGTGAGAAGAAGATGAATGAAAATGCTTTGTGTGAATATCTGAAAATAATATACAAATGGCTTTATTTTGGTGTATTTATCAAACTGAATACAGTGATAAAATGTTCAATGTGTCAATTACTTGCCCTATGTTTAACTTTTGTAATAAAGCTTAAATGAGAAAGGAATGGTATTTTCTTATACAAAAAGTGTTCATACCTGGCTTTGCTGGGTTCTTAGCACACGCAATCATAGCCTCAAATCTCAATCAGCAAAACAAATCTCAGTTTAACATTTGTCCTACAGATGGATGACAAATTAAAGGAAATGCCAACATAAAGGGATTAATTAAGCCTCCAGAGCAGCTTCAATGCTCTTGAAAGTCTGTGGAACTCTACTGGAGGGATGAACAGCGTTCTTCAATAAAATATCCCTTATTTTGTTTTTTGATGATGGTGGTGGAGAGCCCTGTTTAACATTCAGGTTGAGATCTAGTGACTGTGATGGCTATAGCATATGACTGACATCATTTTCATACTCATTCAGTGAGCCCTTGTTCTCCGTATGGAAATGTGTATTTGTTGTGCTTTTCCACTCAATTATACAGGTCTTTCCCTTAAATTTGCCACCCATAACATTATGATAAATCAATATTAAGCTTGTTTTCTGAAGTTTTACAAAAAGAACATGCTTAACACACTTAATGTTGTTAAGTTGGTATTTGTATTAATATTTTGATATTAGTATTAATGTTAGTATCAGTGTTATTACACTGAACAAAAAGCGAAGCTAAAATTTATAAATTGATTTGAGAAACTGAGAAAGGAAGTGGAATTATTATAATTGTGATAAAGAGTATTTTTGTACGGAAGCCGAGAACAGCCGTGCTTGCAAATATTCTTTAATGCCGTTATCTCGAGATCACAAGTTAATTTTTTTGAGCTTTGTTATCTTGAGATAACGAGATAAGCAACTCGTTTTCACGAGAAAACAAAAAATCATTTCCCGTTATTAGCCTACTTATGATGTTTATCAGACATCAGGAGTGCCTGTAGCAACTATTTAAGCTGAAAATGTCAGATCAAGGAGTACCCTACCCATTACTGATCATGGCATCAGACTGTACTTCAATCAAAGTGTCTTTCTGTTAGAGCTAGATAGATAGATAGATAGATAGATAGATAGATAGATAGATAGATAGATAGATAGATAGATAGATAGATACTTTATTGATCTCGAGGGAAATTTAGGCATCCAGTAGTTTAAGTGACACATACAAAAACACAAGAATATAAGAATAACAACACAAAAACACAGCCGTGAAGTGATCTAACTTCCAGAACTGCTTCAGAGAGCTGTCACTATGATAGAGTGAATGCTAAATGGAGTAAATGCAAATGTAGGTGATTAAAAACTAAAAACTGTGCAAGAATAATGATACTGCGAATAATCTAAATAAATTAAAGATAAATATATGAACAAATACTATGCGGAAAACATTCAGATCGGTCCTTGTCATTTAAGGAGAACACTATGAGATAAATGAACTCGTTGAAGAAAAAAAATCTGCATTGTCATTGTCAAACATTGTCAAAAAACACATCAGAATGCAAAAAGAAATCAAAATAATAATAATTAAAAAAAAATGAATTCCTATCTTTTATTTTTCAATGAAACTTGTTTCAGTGCCAATACAACTTTGTCCAATACAAATGTTCCAGTGGCATCACGAGAAAACGAGCTTTGTTATCTCGAGATCACAAAACAATGAAAAACAAACTGCAAGCACGGCCGTTCTTGGTTTCTGTAAGTTTTGAACCTTTTTAAATCCACTTTTGTCTGGACAACAGGTGGCAAAGACAGACGAAGATAGACGTGAAGACGCCGCTCGCTCTGAAACCCCACGAAGAAGAAGCTTTCGGCTGTGATTGGTTGGAATGATCCAATGAGCGTGAGGTACGCCTCAGCTGACGTTTGAACCACAGCGGCGCTCCAGTGACCCCACGAACGTTTCGGTGTTATTTTAAGTCTCAGTTGAAGTTAGTGGAGAAGCGCTTCGTTCAGCAGTCTTAAAAAACTATTTTAAATATTTTCACAGACGTATATCCCCGCCAAGAAGTGCCCGTTGAGACAGGTAAGTCCAAGTTGCTTCTGTTCAACCAACGAACGTTATCGAGCATTAGCTTGACGCAACGTCGTCAATGTTGTGCAACCTGTAATATTATCTGCGCCGCATGTGATCCTTCTCTGCTGGTTCAAATAGCACTGTTATTGTGTCTAGCTCGGCCGAACTAAACTGAAAGTAGACTGATGTTCATTAACGTTACGTTAACTGCTGTGATCATCATGTAGTGCTGTCGGTGCTAAATTACATGACGGAAATGGAGGACGCTGCTCAGTGGTCAGCAGTTGGCTTTATTTCATTATTAAAAGTGTTTAGTGTTTTCATTTGTCTTTTTCTACCCTCTTCCTATTTTTAATAACTAGTATGTACATAAAAATCATCAGTTGGCTTTATTTTTTAATTAAAAACTAAGTGTTTTGTGTTTTCATTTGTCTTAACTTGCTATTTTTAGTAACTAGTGTGTACAAAATGGTTTTTTTTAAGTTATGTTAGTTTGTGCTTCAAATGTCAAACATAATCCAGTGGTAAAACCATGTCGATGTCAGAAATGGCAATTATTGTGGCATATTGGTACAATCTAAATTTACATAATCTAGTAATGTAAAAGTAAAAATGTTTTGCATTAATTAAATTGTTTAATCCACAGGCTGCTGACGGAGAATCTGAGAAGACACCTGAAAAAATGTGTCAAAAAGTCTGAGTAGTGTCCCCTGTCTCAGAAAAAAACAAGAAAATCCTATTTTCCTCGTGTGGAAGCAAAAGAGAAACCGTCTAGCATGGCCAGTGAGACAACTGTGCAAACCTCATGTATTCAGGAAAATCATGAGGCTGATGAATGCCGTGAAAATATTCCACCCGCAGTAACTGCTGCAGCTGGGACTTCAAATCTCAAGGTCCAAGTAGGAGATGTGGTAGGACATTCCTCTACACAGCCAAGTGGAGAAAACAAGCCTCTCTCTGAAACCTGCACCTTTTCAACTCCAGCTCCAACATGTAGCAATGGTGGAGTCGAGGCAAAGTCACGGATCTCTGGTCTCCCGTCTGCTCTAACACCAATTTTAAAATATTTAAATATTGGCAGTAAATGTCCATCTCCAGAGCCTTTAAAACATGGAAACAATCCTCATCTGACTGTTCCCTTTTTTTCTTTTAGTTGTACCACAGCAAATAGTAAAAAATCAACTGGAAGTTCATATTTCTCCAGTAGCCATTCTGGCCGATCACTAGGTGATGCGAATGCTTCTGTGTCCTGGCTGCACGACGAATACTTGCCAGAAATTACTCTCCTTGATGATACATGTGATTCCACGATGCAACTGACTAGAAATGATTCACCTCTTCCTGACAGAGTGCCTGCTACACCTGTTACAGCTGGGTCTGTGAACAGCACATTTACCACCCTCCAGCCCTTCGAGTTGATTTCCTCCACCGATTTAAACACTGCTGCCCAAATGCCCTGCCCTCAGAATAAGACGCTGGATCTTCTCCAGTCTCATGTTGGCAGTCCCAAAGTGGAAAGTGAAGCTACAGATCAGGCTAGTTCAGTCTCTAAGAACATCACGGAAATTTCCCTTGTTAGGAATCAGACTGAATCAGGTGGTTCATGTGAAGGCCACCCTCCTGAACTGTCAAAACATAATGGTTCAACAGCTAGTATAGACCCTAATACCAAGATGGTTGGCCCCCCTGAGAGCAAGGATGCTCCTGTGCACTGGCTGGATGACAAATACTTACCAGAAATACTAGAAATTACTCTCCTTCATGTTACACATGATTCAGAGCTATCACCCTCTGAAATATCCTCCATGGAAGTCTCACAGGATATTTCACCAGTGGATAGTTTGCAAAACAACATGCCTTCCGCAGAGCTCAGTGGACAAATTGTGGCAGAGCCTGGCAGATTGGACATGATTCAGAGTGAAGAATCGTCAAGTACTCTTGATGGCAATATCACACACACCATAAGCTCCTTTAGTGAACAATCTGATAAGCAAGTGGGGGAAAACATAATGAAAGCTTCCTTGGAAGTTACTCGGGATATTTCTATGGGCAGTGTCCTGGAAAACAGTAGGCCTTCATTGGATCCCAGCAGACAAAACATGGTGAAGATTGAAAAGTCAGCTGAGGACTCACTTGATACCTATCCTGTTAACGTTACTCGCGACATAAACTCCTCTAGTGACATGTCTGTTCAGTGTGCTGCGTCACAGTTCTCTACCTCTGATAAGCAGTGTAACACTAGTTCAAAGAATGCCACCTTTGAGCTTGATGGTGAACCTATGGTGACCTCTAATACTGTGGAAGCAATCAATGAAGAGCTACTTACCAGCCATGATGCTGAGTTGACCAGCAAGGTGCCGCAACCGAGCCCAAAAACAGCTGTTTCTGTAAACGGCACATTTACTGTCGCCCAGCCCTCCAATCTGAGTGCCTCCACCAATTTAAATGCTACTGCTCAAATATCCTGCCCTCAGAATAAGACGCTGGATCTTCCCCCATCTAATGTAAACACTCCCAAAGTGGGGAGTGATGCTACAGATCGTGCTACGTCAGTCTCTAAGAACACCACCGAAACTTCCCCCGTTATGAATCAGAACTGTTCAGCTGTAAAGGCAAGTGGTTCGTGTGATGTGCAGAACACCACTTTTGATAGGGATTCTCTTCAAAAATCCAGTGGCGGTACCATATTAATGGAAGCTGTTGCTACAACCGTTGGCCTCCAGAACAACACCTTCGATGCTAAACCTCCTTCTAAACAGAATGGCACGATAACTTTGTCGGAAACGAGCTCAAGTGACAGTCACCAGAACACTTTGGACAATTCCTCTCCTCCTAAGCTCTGTAATGCAACGAGTAGCCCTAAAGACAACAATCCTGAAATCCACCCTACTGAACTGTCAAAACATAATGGGACAACAGCTAATACAGACCCTGATGCCAAGATGGCTGACACCCCTGAGAGCACATTTGAAGCTAATCCCGCTGTAGAGGCAGCTTCTGGAGCTGGTGCACGTGAGACCAAGGATCATTTACAATCAGGTCTGCCTAAGGTAGATGGTCTTTCCGACAACTGGGGTCATCAAAGCATGGATATGGAGAACAACAAAGCCAACACATTCAATTTGGACGATACCCTAGATTTAAGGGCGGACTCTTTGATTACCTCAACACCAATGACTAGCTGTAAAATGTTCAACTTCAACACTGAACGAGACGATGGCAAAACCATGGGGGCACAGAAAAAACTGTATGGGGATGGTCCCACTAAGCCAGATGGTCAGGTGCCATCAGACGTTCAATCAAACACCGTCTGCGATGGAAAAACATTGCTGACGCAACCCGCCACTAAATCCCTTTGGCCTCCTTTGAAAGCTGCATCCCAGTTGTTGAAATACAAGCCAGCCTCCACACTTCCAGGAAAGTTTGAGCCGTTGACATCAGGCCTGCCCATGACAAGACAAAGAACCCAAGCCGATGCTTTGAGAAATACTGCCGCTTCTGATGCACCCCAGGTGGTAGGATTTGAATGTTGAATGTCTGTAATGTCTGTAATCCACTAAGTGCACATAATGTTGACAGCAGCTTCTGTTTAATATCCTTGTCAGTTTTATCTGTTAATTCCACTGTTTTTATGAGTGAGACCAGACAACTGAACACATTGGCTACATGTATTGATGACGGTCTGTTTGATGACATTCTCTGTTCTTTTGTGTTTAAGACCACTGGAATATCAAAGTCCTACAACTTACGTGCTACAACAATAGGTAGGCAGTGTGTGTTCTATTTTTGGAATAGGCTTGGTAGATTGCAGTTTTATTCTGCATAAATGTTGAGGGTAATCGCTAAAAATATGGGATGAGAATTGTAAGCATCAGCGTCTATGAACTAATGTTAAAATTTGTTTCATGTAATATTTTTAGGCAAAGGTTTTTGTTTTGTTTCATTTTACAGGGTTTTTTTGTCTTACTTTTAGCTGTGTTCAGTATAGTTCCCTCTGACTGGGAGATGTGTGTGTGTGTGCACAGTATCCACTATCCACACTGTCTTCCCTCTATGCCGACGTTAGGATCCAAGCAGCCCAATTCTGGCTTGCGGAAACCGCAGTTGAGTGGCATACCGTCGTCAGGCATCCAGAGAGCTGCACCAGGTCTCAGGCCGCCATCAGCAAGAAGCAACGCACCATCTTCTTCAAGCACTGACCAACTCCAAGGACCTGCAGGTACTCATACAGTGGTCAGACTGTATACTTTGACTGTTGATTCTGATATTCAGTTAAATCTGAAAAATAAATGTACATACATTTGACCGTTTAAATTGGGTCTTGCTGTATATATGTTCAGTATTCCTATGCAGTTGCGTTTCTGAGCCCCAATAATAAACAAGTAAACAATCAGGAACAGCTAGCAAGATAAGCGACAATGAGACTACTGACTGATTTCTGTTAAATGTTAACAAATGTGATGCTGTTGACGAGCCGATGTTTGTTTATGTGGCTACACGTTTACCTGTCCAACAAATGCATATATTGCTCCACGGTATTAAAGTTTTTTTAGAGTCTGATACTCCCTCCACCTTTCAAATGCTGTACTGACATTCAGTCTGGTTTTGAAGAGACTAAACCAAGTGCACAGGGGGGGGGACCTTTTAAAATAACAACAGGTTACCTTGAAACGGGACATTAATTTGAATGTAATTTGTTTTTTTCTCCCTCTTTATACACAAATAGCTACTAACCCTGTGACGAAGACTTCCCAAGCAAAGAAGCATGCCTTAAACAGAGGTGAAGCTTTACCAGTTGCAAAGAAGAAGAAAATGGGTAAATGGAGTCGCAGTAATCATACAGCTATTTATTTATTTATTTTTGCATTTTTAAGACTTAGTACAGACTTGGACTTAGGGTTAGTATTTGCACAAAAGCTAACTGACAACACCTATAACTAAAAACTGGAGTTTTCTGAGCTCAGTATATAGGCATGACTCACTTGCCTCACACTTGTATGTCATCCTTCCAGATGTTCCCTTATCATCCGGTAGTGCTGAGGCCTCAACATCTTCCTGTGATGCTGCAAACAGAGTCAAAACCCTGAAACAGCCCACAACCAGTCAGAGACCTTTGTCAGCTAAAACCCAAAGAGATGGTAGGTTGGGATTGTATCATACTGTTCTGTTCTGTAGAACAATTGAGCCAGACTGTGAGGTCATTTGTGTTGCTGGAGAGTTTTATGGACTAGTGGCTTCAGTAACCTGGACTCACTCTTTTTGTGAATTACTTACATGCTCTGGTACCTGCTCTTTATCATATGCTTTCAGATTTTGCAGTGCCAGCCAGTACTGCTGAAACATCAACATCTTGCAATGCTGTTAGCAGAGCCAGAGCCCTGAAACAGCCTGTAACCAACCATAGAGCTCTGCTACATAAACCCCAAGCCCATGGTAAGTTGGGAGGGCTGAGATGCCAAACTAGACAGCTGGGGCCACTGGGGACATCTTTCTTGTTGACATTTCCAAATATGTTTTGTGTAGCTCTCATTAGCAGTCATTATGGTCATGACTCATGATGCACAATCCTTGATCCTTTAAACAAAAGAGTGTCCCGTTACCACTTCTGATAGAACAACTAATGAAGGTTTGATGTGTTCCGATGCTGCAAAAGTTTTGTTTGCATCAGTATACTTGTCCATATGGAAGTGACACAAGCCTAAATGTTCAGTCATGATAAGATGAGCACATCTACGAAGTCAAACTGTGTCCCAGTGTATACATTGCTACACTAGGACAGAGCAAAAGGGGTCTTGCATTAATGAAGACGCCAATGAAAAGTAACCAAAATAGATTGTACAGACCACTTTAAGAATTTAAGCTCAGACTGGTCTCTTTGATAATAATTACTGCACTAGCACCACGGTGACCACATAGGAGGAAGCAGGAGTAATATAGGGAAGTTATGAATCAGGTAGTCACCCCCACCAATCCAAGTCTGATATACAGAAAAGATAAAGAGGAAGATTAAGCATTATTTGATGGAGACCTTGTAATGTCATAATTCAAATTGTGTTGCAGGGTGTGCCAAATGTGTCGTGCTCGAACAGCAACTCAGAATTCAGTCAGAAGAAATAAGGAGACTGAATGCAGGTATGACTTAACCTTAATGAATTTATTGCAAATTGTTTAGAAAACAACATGCTGCAATGTTGTGGAATGAAAGAAATATCAATGTTTTTTACATTCCCTCAGGTGAGTTTTCATTATCCGTACCACTCATCTAATAGTTACAGATGTGGCCGAAAAAATATTGGTACCCTTGCATTTTACTCAAAAAATGCACCATTTGCCCTGACCAGTGTTGAAATTAAAAGATCTTTCCATGGTGGAAGACCCAGGAAGGCCCCACGTCTAAGATGGAGACACAAAAAGCCAGACTGGGTTTGGCCAAAATGCATGTTGACAAGCCACAGTCATTATGAAAGAAGATGAAGTGCTTTGGACCGATGAAACAAAATTAGAGCTTTTTGGTGAATCACACCAACCCTATGTTCTTTTCACTTTCAAGAAAAGAACACCCTGCCTACCTTGAAACATGGAGGAGGCTCAGTGATGTTTTGGGGTTGGCTTGCTGCCTCGGGCAAAGGGTGCCTTGAATCTGTTCAGGGCACAATGAAATCAGAAGACTATCGAGACATTGTGGAGCGAAACATATATCCCAGTATCGGAAGGTAGTCCCAGGTCATGGGTCTTGGAGCAGGATGTACTGTTTGCATTTCCAAACACTTTTTTGGATTATTTTTAGGCAAATTAAGTGTCACCAGCAGGAATGCAACAGTTTGTTTTACAATGACATGACAACAGCGCCTTAATAGCCAGTGTCCAACCAAAAATCCCATCTTTTCATCTTGGTGTCCTTTGGTCTGGTTTTGTAATTGTGTCAAGGTCCCAATATAAATTTATTTTGTTGCATGTTTTAAATGTATGTGGTGTTAATGCAATTTTCCTTTTTTTTTTCCAGAGCTGCTGAAGTACAGTACACCAGAGGAAGAATGCTGATTATTGATTTCATTATGTTATTAACTTCACACTGTAAATCATTTGTTATCAATAAATGCATTTTAATAATAAATACGCTAACATTTAACACTGCTTTACTATATTATAATATGATATAATACGATATACGCTTAAATAAATATGCTGTGAATTAACCGAAGAGTTAATTTTGTTTGGATTTTATTACCATTTTCTGTGTTACACATTTCTGTCTTTGTTATGGGCCCCCCGTAACAGATGAATGGTTTCACATCGGGTGAAGTTACATTTTGACCCGCTAAGTGGCAGCATAACAACCCGGGAGCCTCCCGGTAGTGTGCGTGTGTAGATCTGCGGTGGACCGTCCGTATGTTTTGTCGATCTACACGTCACTTCCTTTCCTGACGCAAGTGCCCGGCAAGCCTGTCGCACGCCTTTTATTTGTGGCCGCTGCACAGCAAAACTGGATTTTATAACCGTTCAGAGTGGACAGACACACCGCGGGATAACTTTCACGAGGACGTAGGTGAGTCTGCCTCGATATTTAATTAAACAACGCGTGGCTGTTCGTTAGCGAGGTGTATTTACCGGCGACACACGCGGGGAGGCCCGGTGCTAGCGTTATCTTAGCAACAACCCCCGCGCCACGAGATATAAACCAGCGTTAGCTTGCTAACTGAAATGCTACAGTCTTGTGTTTACATCGCGTTGAGTATTCTGACGGACCCGCAGCCTCTACAGTTTTGTTGGCCGCTGAGTAGAAATCCATCTGTCAAACCATCGTTACAAAGCGCGGACGGTGGACGCCCGTGCGCAGCCCCGATGACTTGTCTGGTCACCGAAAGCACGTGAAATGCTACACACTTTGCTAAGTTACCCTTTAAACAAAGTCTTCAAAGTGTGCACTGCCGTCGCATCCCAAGTAAGCACCAGTTTCTTATCTCCTAGTTGTTGCGTAGTGACGGTGCAGCTGACGTTGGCTTGACAAAACACCGTCATGTTCCCCGTTATACACACCGTGCCGCCAACAAACCGCATTGTGGTTATTTACATATACTAGTCTTACCCCATTAACCATCTGAGAGACGCTGTTTTTCCCCAGTTGTGTGTTTGCAATGCTGTGTTTCATGTTTACCGAGTAGCAGTAACTTTTTAATCTTGCGTTCATGAGCGCAACGAGTTGATTCGGTTATTAGGAAACTTAGTTTTTATTAACATCGGATTAATAAGAGGAAGTGAAACTCTTTTTCTACAACATTAAATGTTCACATTTTATATAACAGATGCTGTGATCTCTTAAATAAAATCCCTCACATATGTAGTTTTGTCTTTTCAGATTGACGGCTTCCTTCAGCAATGTCTCGATTCTTTGCCACCGGGTCTGACAGCGAGTCAGAGGAGTCCTCGTCCGCAGATGAGATCACCCCTAAAGCACCTGGGACAAATTTCAAGCAGTCAGTGCAACTTTCAATACATCCCACCATCAGGCCTCAAATTCCACTTTTTGTCGTAATCTCATCTCACACATCCATATTGTTTTCACAGGTCTTTGCTTCTTAGTGATGATGAGGAGGACACTAAGAGAGTGGTGCGCAGCGCCAAGGACAAAAGGTTAGTGTGGCCTCTTTTTTTTTTTTTTTTTTTTTTTAAGCAGCACATCTTAAAAACTGTACAGATTGTTTATCAGTTTTTGTTTTGAATTAGGTTTGAGGAGTTGACCAACCTCATCAAGACTATCCGCAATGCTATGAAGATTCGTGACATGGCCAAATGTCTGGAGGAGTTTGAGCAGTTATGTCGAGCCTTTCTCAAAAGCAAGAATATAGTGGACAAAGAGGGTGTTCCCCCTTTCTATATCCGTCTTCTGGCCGACCTGGAAGACTACCTGAACCAGGTCAGTAGCCCAGAGTTAAACCACAACTCTAAAAATACCAACTATGTAATTTTACAGTTTGTGTTTTTCTTCCTTTTCCTGCAGCAAACAAAGTACATTAACCTTGGTTAATGCAGTCTGACATGTTTAATGCCCCAGTCCCCACTTTTCCAGTTCAATATAAATAATTAACATTAATTTCTTTCCAGCTTTGGGAGGACAAAGAGGGCAAGAAGAAGATGAACAAAAACAATGCAAAAGCTCTCAGTACGCTACGTCAGAAGATCCGCAAGTACAACAGAGATTACGAAACGGAAATAGCTGCATACAAGGAGGTAAATTAGAAAACTTTCTCTCAGTGGTCCTGTGCTTCAGAACATAGAGAAAAGTTGCTGCTTAAGAGATATTAACTACACTTATATAGATTAAAGTCAGTGGTGGGAGGCTGTTTCAATGTGTACCATGAATCTGTGTGTGATGGTAAAAGAGGAGCTCTTGTCCATTCTGCATTACCACCACATTGGTGCCAGTGGAGCTGCTCAGTGGCCAACACAGTGGCTGTACTGGGCAGCTTCCACGTGTGAATGTGTGTAACTGTGAAAGTGGATCGGAAAGTTCTGCAAGAGGGCAGCCTGGATAAACAAAGGAAAAAATAAAACTCAAGTGTCTTCTGTCTCTCTGTTAGAACCCACAGGAGTCTGCAGATGAAGAGGAGGAGAAGGAGCCAGGGGATTCTGGTAAGCTTGGTGTTACATGTTCACCCTGCCTGTTTTCACTGCCATTTGTGTAAAAATGTTAAATTACAATTTTGTGAATCAAGATCATATTTGATCACAAACGGGAATAGAATTAAATTTGATTTAAATTGTGAAAATATTTACAAAGGCAGTAACAACATTGTTTTATCACCACAAAAAGTCACTGATTGAAGGTCTTTATTTACCCCCAAAGAAAACTTTAACTAGTATTTGCAGCAGTAATTTGACAAAATAATGGTTATATCTGGACAAGCATCGTCTCTAAAATTCATCCTAATTTTTGTTCCACAAGGCTCGTCTTCTGACAGCGACGCAGAGGAAGGCGATGAGGGAGTGTCAGCCAAGTCCTTCCTAAAGAAAAAGCCTGAGCCTTCCTCAGAGGCCAGCAAGTTCCTCAAGTCTGCCAAGGGATCCGGGGTAAGATGTCAACGTGCCATATAAGAAAGTACCACACAGAGATTGATGAGAAACCTGGTGCAAAAGACCCAACTATTGTGTGAGGGGATGCCTTAGCTAATGTGCTGGTGTGTTTCTCCCTCCGACAGGATGAGTCCTCTTCTAGTGATGATGACGAGGATGAAGACTGGGGCTCAGACACTGTAGACAGTGGCAGTGAGAGCTCGGATGGAGGGGAGGGAAAGAGCTCTTCCCTGGCCGTGGCCTTCCTCAAGAGGTGAGTCTCCCTCTCCACATCTTTGTTTTGGGTTTACAACAGAAAATATTTGAATTTTTGAAAATACAAAAAAAAAACGTGACATAGCAGCACAAGGTAAAACTTCATGGATACAGCCTAGCAGCAAGTAAGTCAAAGAAGGTCAAGCAGTTGCTTTCCCTCTTACAGTATCATGTGTACTCACCACCACACACACTGTCTGTCCTCAGGACCCAGGAGACCCAGGAGAAGGCTGGCGAAAAGAAGGTTGGGAAAAAGAAGAAGCCCAAGAAGAAAGAGCGGCTAGAGGAGGAGGCTGAGGAGGAGGGAGGAGAGGAGGTTGAGGGAGGCTGGGAGAAAGTGAAGGGCGGTGCTCCTATGGTCAAGGTAAAGAAGAGATTGTGATAAAAGCCTTTTTAGATTTACTGCAACAGATTGGAACTCATCCATATTTGTCTTTACCGCAGTGCCATATAATCTATTTTAGAACAGTATCACTTCAAGTCCCAAAAATACCTTTTTGTGGTCTCATGGCAGATATGTTTATTTAAGGTAATAAGCATTGTATAGGCTAGCTTGTAAAGAACAGCTTGCCTCAAAAGAAACAACCACATTATGCGAATCAGCAAATTATGTCAATATTTATGTTGTTATGTGGTGTATTCAATCTATTAGGAAAAGCCCAAGATGTTTGCCAAAGGCACAGAGATCAACACAACAGTTGTGGTGAAGAAGCTGAATGAGATCCTGCAAGCAAGAGGCAAAAAGGGCACAGACAGGTAACACTTCATCATATGCTAAAGCTACACTTAATAGAAAATATGACTGCACATATTATTCACAGTAATAATAGTCTTTAAGTCAGTAACACATGCTCCATGTAAAATTAAGTCCAATAAACAAGTTGCATAGAGAAAATTTTATGGCAAATTAACTGCAAAGTAGGAACCTCTTATTTACCCTCGCATATCTGTAATTTCTTCCTTGTAAGTATTGTAATTCCCCACACCTTCCTTTTTTCTCCCCCTCTGACAGGGCTGCCCAAATTGAGCTGTTCCATGCTCTGGCAGCCATCGCTGCTGAGAATAATTTGGGCCAAGGTATCCTGGTCAAGATTAAGTTCAACATCATTGCCTCCCTGTATGACTACAACCCCAACTTGGCGGCCTTCATGAAGGTAGGAGCCACAGTTTTTCTAAATGTTACAAGTTCTGTTAAATTCAGGGTTTGTACCTGGAAAAGTTTGAAAAATTAGTCTAAAGGATTTGAACAAAATAAAGACCCAAATACATATTTATATATTGATATAATAGACCCATTAAAATTGCTTATAATATTTGATGTTATAAATGATAAACATAAGCTTAAGTGCAGCAAAATAGGTTTAACTGTTAAACGAAAAATCAGGACTCTGATCTTAAACATTCTGACTTTGTTTCCTTTTAGCCTGATATGTGGAAGAAGTGCCTGGAGTGTATAGACGAGCTCCTGGACATCCTCTTTGAACACAACAATATCTTCATCGGGGAGAACATTGCAGAGGACAGTGAGAATCTGGCCATCTCAGACCAGGTATCCCATCTTCTCTTTTCTGTTTTTGTTTTACGTTTTTGGGTGGCAGCTTGTCCTGGTCGATGTGTAGACCATCCCAGAGCTCAATCCCTGAAACCATGCCTTTGTGTCTGTATTTGTATCATCTGTGTTGTATATTATGGGGTTGTCTGCATTATATGTATTTATGGAAGAAGCATCATCATTTGACTTAAGCTCACATGGATGTTACCTTCGGCACAAACTGCATAAGTTGTGGTTGTGTCTTATAAGCCCAGATAGTGGATGGCTTTGCAATGAAAATAAATATTTGTTGCTTTATTGTGTGTTTGTCAGCCATTCAGGGTGCGAGGATGCATCTTAACGCTGGTAGAGAGGATGGATGAAGAGTTTACCAAGATCATGCAGAACACTGATCCCCACTCGCAAGGTGAGCTATACCAGAAAATAATTATTTCAAATTGTATTATAACTTTAGATGGGAAAGTGAATCATAGATTTTTGATATTTGAAAAAGATGTTGTTGCAAGGATCCCTGAAGTGTGTTGCTGCATCATTTCCAGCTTTTCCTAGTGGCTCATTGCTTTCTTCTCCACTCTTCCTCCAGAATATGTCGACAATCTGAAAGACGAGGGACGAGTTTGTGGCATCATTGACCGGCTGCTCAACTACATGGAGAACAAGGGCAGCACAGAGGAGATTTGCCGCATCTACCTACGCAGAATCATGCACACCTACTACAAGTTTGACTACAAGGCCCACCGGCGCAGCCTGGGCCTCCAGGGAGAGACCAAGGTGAGAAAAGCACAGGAGTGGTACAGCCTATGTGAGAGAGCAAGACAGTTCACTATATTAGCAAGAAAGAGAACTGAGTTTCATTTCCTGACAGACATCAACAGATCTTCACTATGACAAAGGCAACATTTTTAAAATGACAAGGGAACTATAATGACCTAAATGAAGAAAAATCAGAGTAGGGTATAAAGTGGAAGTGTGTCTGGTTGTGCGTTTATATGTGTACAGCGTCCTATCATGAGCTGAGCAGCCGTCTGAATTTATTAATGAGTGTGACATGCTGAGTCGTGTTTCTCTTTCTGCTCTTTAGTCCGAGCAGGACCAGGAAGAGAGCGAGGGGGAGGACAGCGCTGTGATCATGGACCGTCTCTGCAAGTTCATCTACGCCAAGGATCGCACCGACCGTATTCGAACCTGCGCTATCCTCTGCCACATCTACCACCACGCTCTGCATTCACGCTGGTACCAGGCCCGCGACCTGATGCTGATGAGCCACCTGCAGGACAACATCCAGCACGCTGACCCACCCGTACAGGTAGGCAGGCAGGCAGGCAGGCAGGCGGACGCAAAGCTACACAAGAGAAAAACATTGAGCCCTAAATGAATATCAAGTACCTATTCTCTCTCTCTTGTCTAGATCCTGTACAACAGAACCATGGTCCAACTTGGCATTTGCGCATTCAGACAGGGCATGATTAAAGATGCCCACAATGCCCTGTTGGACATCCAGTCCTCTGGCCGCGCCAAGGAGCTCCTGGGTCAGGGTTTGCTCATGAGGAACATGCAGGAGAGGAACGCCGAGCAGGAGAAGATTGAAAAGAGAAGACAAGTAAGTCCTACATAAGCAGAAAGCTAATTTTTTTCTTTATTCTTTATTCGGATCCCCATTAGCTTCCATAAAGTGGTCGCTAGTCTTCCTGGCGTCCACACAAAAACAAAAACAAACAATTTAAAATCAAACAATCAATAAAACAAAAAAAAAGCAAAACAAGCCAAATATAAAGATAATAAAATAAGTGAAATGACTCTACATAAAGCTCATGTCAGCTCATGTCCATGAGAAACTTACATCTGATAAATCGATTATGATCTACACAGGAATAATCCTGTGTAGATCATGCTACCAATCCCTACCAAAATGGTTCTTAGAGAGGTCCTCTGTCACACACCCAGGAACTGTTTTTTTTTTTTTTGCAGCATCACTGAAAGGCCACTTTTGGTAACAAAAAATGCAAGTGTGCACCAGACTGTTTATGACCTCCTATGACAATGAACATTTCAGTAAAGCTACAACATGTTGCAGCCAAATTTGTTAGCTAAGTATTGTCTTCCAAACACTGGGAATACTTAAAAAACAAACTTGACGTTCTTTAGAACCTGACGACATTATATAACATTGCTTTGAACTACCTCCTAGGTGCCATTCCACATGCACATCAACCTGGAGCTGCTGGAGTGTGTGTACCTGGTGTCAGCCATGCTGCTGGAAATCCCCTACATGGCCGCCCATGAGTTTGATGCCCGCCGCAGGATGATCAGCAAGCAGTTCCATCACCAGCTCAGGGTGGGAGAGAGACAGCCACTGCTGGGTATGCAACATGTCACTTAACAAGTCTTTACACCAGGATGTTTAATCCATAGAGAAACCAGAGAGGATAACTGCAGCTCTCCTTTTTTCCTCCAGGACCCCCAGAGAGCATGAGGGAGCACGTGGTGGCAGCCAGCAAGGCCATGAAGATGGGAGACTGGCGTACCTGCCACTCATTCATCATCAATGAGAAGATGAACAGTAAGGTCTGGGACCTGTTCCCTGAGACGCAGCGAGTACGCGAGATGCTTGTCAGGTTAGCATTCGCCATTATCATCCATCAGAAATTAGTTTGCTTTATATTAATTCATATGACGGTGAACATTCAGATGATTATTTCAGATCATACTATGATGATTTAGTCTGACAATTCAGTTACTATTTTCAAATATACATTTATTGTGCTGCCCTATGTAATTTCATTTTTATGAATTTCCTGATTGTGTTTTCTTTTTATAGGAAGATCCAAGAGGAGTCACTGAGGACTTACCTGTTCACATACAGCAGTGTATACGACTCCATCAGGTGAGCACAAGATGCAACACTTTTAACAGCGCTAGCGTCGGTCACTACTAAAGCAGTGGTTTGTGTAGACCAGTAAGCCAGAGCCTCAGTTTGTCTCCACTTCGACCAGAAATAGCTCTAATCTCAGGTGTTGCTAGGCCTACTAGTGTTAATGTAAACTTCAAAGATCAAGCAAAGCTTAAACTCTTTTTCTATTTTATTTCAATGTGAGAATTTTTACAAAAAAAATGTTAAAATGTTTGCATCTGTCCTCCAGCATGCAGACACTATCTGAGATGTTTGAGTTAGAGATACCCACAGTTCACAGCATCATCAGCAAGATGATCATCAACGAGGAGCTGATGGTAAGTTTCATGACTTCTCTGTTCTGTTGGAGTGAATGTTAATCTTTACATGTACAAATTTTGTTTTCATGTGATTATTCTTTTTTTTTTTTTTTTCAGTTAAAGTGTTCTAAATGTTTTCCATCCTCTTCCCAACAGGCATCACTCGACCAGCCCACACAGACCGTGGTGATGCACCGCACAGAGCCCACCTCCCTGCAGAACATGGCCCTGCAGCTGGCTGAGAAACTGGGCAGCTTGGTGGAGAACAACGAGCGCGTCTTCGACCTCAAACAGGGCGTCTATGGAGGCTACTTCAACAGAGGTGAGTTTAGACAACACGCTGTACTGTTTGCCATATACTGTATACCATATATGTCTGCATGTCTACATCCACCATAAGTGACATTAAAGCACGTCTCCAAGGCTATGAATCTCTAATGCTCCCTTTGCTATTAAAGGTTGAATAGTGCTTTCTTAGAAAGAATGATGACTTTCTTCTTTGCATTACAGATCAGAAAGGTGGCTACCAACAGAAGCAGTCCTACCAGAGAGGTATGTTAAGCCACACTGACGTTGCAGTTTGGAAACAAAAAAAAGTCACATGGTGACATTCCCAAGTCAACATGCCTCTGATCTTCTGCAGAGGCAGTTTGCTGTTTATTCATTTCTGCTTGTAACTATGTTGCTGACCGAGTTTGTTTGCATTTAATCAGTAACTAACTTGTAATGCATTAAGATGTTAGGTTAAGGATAAGGATTGACAAGGGTATGCCCGAACAGAACTAGTTGGAACGTCGTGTTGTACAACCACAACAGAAATCAGAAGTGTTTTGTAGTTGTTTTGCTCTTTGTCCTCAGATTAAATGCTGCCATGCGGATACTCGTAGATAATCGTGTTTCCCTCTTTGCATGTTCACAGATCAGAAAGGTGGTTACCAGCAGAAACAGGGAGGCTACCAGGGAGGCTACCAGGGAGGCTACCAGGGAGGCTACCAGGGAGGCTACCAGGGAGGCTACCAGGGAGGCTACCAGGGGGGCTACCAGGGAGGCTACCAGGGGGGCTATCAGCGAGGCGGCTACAGAAATCAAAACCAAAGCAACTACTGAGCTTGAAACATGTGGATTTCAGTCTCGCTCCCTGACCTAGTCTTCATTCCATAACAAGAACCTGGGTTTCTGTGCTCGGGCAACTTGGCTATGTGATGTTCTCCTTCATTTAACTCAAAACTGCTTTCCGCTGATCCTGAAACAGCTGAGAGTTATCGCAGTACAAGCCCCTCTTCCTGCAACTGCATAGTGTGGTATTTCAGTACGGCCAACTTCTTTGGATAAACGTGAAGAGTTTTGAAGGTTTTTATTGCTGATAAAAACCTTGGCGACAGACACGTCAAGTATCGTTGACTTGTACTTAATAAACAATAATAAACAGTGTGTTTTGAGTTGGGTTTTTTTTTTAGGCAGTTTTATTTGTTTTAATATAAATTCAATACAAGGACAATAAAACCAAAGCATGAAACAAAATCTTAATAGATAACGTAAACCCCCACCTCCTCCACACTAAACTCCATATCAGTGAAAATCATTAATAATTATTATCATATTAGTTCTCACAGGCCACCACCGTCAGAGCTTGATCTTGTTCTGGATAATGGGTTATGGGTAGTCTAGAGGTTTGTATGGGATTTTCCACATTTTATAGCGCGTAATGTCATCACGCGTAATGTGCCATGCACACTTAACATGCAGACTGGTTGAATTGATGAAGTGCAGAAGCATATGCATGGTCTTTCAATCCAAAAGAAAAGCTACGACTGAGTTTGATGAATTTGAAAGTACCAAAAAACAAACTGCTTTGATAAATCACACTACTGAAGATGCAGAAAACACATGAAGGATATCATCCTGATATAGTTCTTCCATAACCTTTATACCTCTGGTTTTCTGTGCATTAGAAACTCAGGAACTGCTCCCTGGGATCAAATCCTGATTCTCTATGTAGGGGGACAGTACAGAATCACTTCAGAGCAATATTTCTTAGTTTTATGAAGATAAAAACTAAAGGAACTGGATTTTAGGGAATTTAAAAGAAAAAGCTGGAGTGAGTCTTTGCCAAAATCCAAGACACTCAGCGTCCTGAGTATAATGAGCCTTTACCTGATGGCTGACACCAAGGCATTTTGGCTGAAAGCCTTCGTCAGGGTGTTTTTCCTCTTGATTGAACTGGTTTTTACTGCTCCAGAGATGTATTTACTGATGTTCACCAAACTGCTACAAAAGGTAAACAGGTCAGATCAGCCAGACGTCAGTGAGACTTTGGCAAAGACTAACCAGCAAACATCAGACTCTGTCACTGTGTCACCACCACTTTCATATTCTCTGGTTGCTTATTAGTTGTTGCTCCAGAGACAAGCTCACAGAGAAGTTAAACCTTCTGACAAATGATAATAAATCTGATCATTAAAATTGCATTTTAAAATCAAAATCCACACAACCTTTTTATCGCTGTCAAAACCAGTTTTTGTTTTTAGGCAGGTGTTTCTTATTACATGGATAACTGATCAAAGTTCCTCACGCTGACTTCAGCTGAACTATATTTTTAGTGGTGTGGCCAGAAGCTCAGAGGTCTGTGCGTCCAAGTGTTCTTTTATTAGACCAGCAGGCAAAAGTGAAAATAAGTATTCCATACATGTATGTACTTCATTACTGTAAAACAAAGTTATTGAGAGTTTTTAATGTACAGCAGCAATATTACGTGTATTTAAAATTCAAATGTTCTTACAACTTGTCCATCAAACTTAACAAAACATTGTTGCACTTATTGTTCTCAGTTGTCATCAAATCATTGTTTACCATACAGAGTCATTCAAAACTACTTCACCTATTGCAAGTTTCATGCTTAATTTACATGCACTGCAGTTTTTCATCATTATACAGAAGGTTATGGCTTTTATTTGAGCTACCTGGGTACTACAAACTTAACAACTCGAGAGAAATGTAAGTGTACATGAATTTGAACTTATTTTGTTCAGTTGGCCAACAGTGTTCCCATGTGGCTTCCTTTTTCTGCACCATTCCCTGATTGAGAACCTCAGTGTGTGAGTTTACCCTAACTCACTCACACCAATGCCTCTTCTCTGTTTTTCCTCTGTGCTGGTGGCCTATTAGCTGCCCCCTCCCCTCAGACTCAGTCTACTGTAGAGCTCTTGCTTCAGTAGGTCCCTCTCTTTGCGGATTCCCTGCAACACGGTGCGATTCTCCTGAGCCCGACGCACCAGGTAGGGGAGCGTGTCGTCCACTGAGCCGTACGGCACTGACTTGTATACGGCATAACCCTCCTTAGCTGGAGGGAAGAGGAGAGAGACATGTTAGAGGGGAAATGAAAGACAAGTGATGAGATGTTGACATTCATTAAGACTGCATATAAATAACTCCAAAGGCAAAGATAGGTCATGAAAAATGTTAAATTTAAGGCAGAAAGTTTGTCAGTAAACACACTCATGTTTATCAACCAGTCCAGACCAATGTGTGATTTAAGTCAAAAGATACCAAAGAATTGAGTTGCTAAAGCCATGTGTCATGTCATGCTGTCATTGAATAAGACAAAGGACCTCTATCAGAAAATGTAAACAATGCCAGTTGAGGCGAAGCTCACCCAGTGTGAGGGAGACGTGATCACACATGCCCAGCAGCTGGCCGAAACACACTGAGCCTCCATCTTTGTCTATGCCCAACTCTTCGATCCTGATGGTGACATACACAATAGCTACATCATATAAGGCAGTAGTACCCAACCCTGGGCTCGAGACCCCACTAGGGGTCGCTAGATAAATTTGAGGGGTTGTGTGACGATTAAAAGAATACTCCTCCGATTTAGTATTGCACTCCTATAATGATGGACAGTTAAAAAAAAAAAGAATCAGAATTGATGTGGCAGAAACAGAGATATTGTCTTTTTTCCACACATTCTTCTTCCTTGTCAAAGCCTGACGCCTACATTACCCACAATGCAGCTTGTCCGACAGAAGACGGTCAGAGATGTGTGACATTTGCTTATCTACACAAAATATGTGAGGGCTATAAGCTTGTTGGCAGTGACTACTCGCAGGGCTTGCCTGCTTATTCACCTAGTCGTCTGTGTTATTCTGGTGTTAAGTTGCTTGGAGCTGTATGTACCCTCTCAGATATAACAGTTATCTGGTGTAAATGGCACCAAGTTCCATGTGATTTTCACTTTACGTGGTCTAACCGTTTCGCGCCTCGTCTCACTGACTCCTCGTTGTGAGAGGCGACTATGATCCTGTAGCGCTCAGGTCTCTGGGATATGACTTCCAGCATCACATCCAGCAAGCTGTTATAACTGCACAAACACCAGTAAACAGATGAAATGTTAAAGTTACTACAGCCTTCATCACAAAACGAATGCACTTGAGTTGATTTTAATCCAGATAAAAAGGTTTTTAGCATAAATCCAGGTGCATTGGTAAAATTGACCAAACCCAGTTGACCCAGGCCTCCTATCCACCTGTCATTGGTGTCCTCCCAGCTCTGGTGGATGGGGTCAGGATGACCCTCTTTCTCTGCCAGCTTCCTCTCTTTGTCCATGTAGGCTCCTCGTACCAGCTTGACTCCGAGACAGAAACCCTCATCCTTGGACAGACGCAGAGCTTCTAACAGGAGAGACCTGGACTCCTGAAAGACACAGACGGAGAGGGGAGCATTTGGCAAGAAAATACTCACTTTGTCTTATTAACTATGGTATTCAGCGCAGTTGAAGGAAATTCTTTGATCTTTGTAGAAATGAAAAGAGAATAAAAGATATTTGCCTTCAGGTAACACTGATATGTGTTCCAAATCCAGGCACCATCTTTGTTAAACTTCTTCATCATCGCCATGGTGACAAGAGAGAGGGCGGGGTTCATGTAGGTGTACTCAGCATCAACCAGGACTCGGACTTTGTTCACACTTGCCTAAAAAAACACAACCTATCTTTATAATAAATTTGTAACTGCACAAAAATTACAGCATTGAAATTAAACATAGTGTCACAATAATTAAAGTGTTCAGAATTCAGAAATAATATCACTTTGATGCAGTTCTCTTGTGTAATATAAATTTCCTATGGTCCTTCACATCTATACCTCTGCTATTTTGTTGAGTCTCTTCAGGCCACAGAGGAAATGGGCAACTTCATTTTCATCTAAACCAGGGAAGCTGATTGGCTGAAAGAAGCAAAGGTCAGAGGTCATTTAATTTCATTTAACAGAATCACCCTCACAAACACTGAATGTATTGATGAACTGGGGAGAAGAAAAGACATCTGACAAACGGGGTTATTTTGGTGTACTGTGGACGTACCTCTCCATCCATAGCTCTGACAAGGAGATTCAGATCGTATGGTTGTTCTGGGATGAGGGTTGTGAGTTTCACCTTGATACAAGCAGCACAGACCCATCAGTGAGAAGAAAGACACAATGTCAACAGTGAATGAAAAGAGAACCGCTGTGGATACATCAAACACTAAAATGTGTACTCTTATCTTTTTTTCCCACGTATTTGAACTACATTCAGCTACATGTTTGGCTCAGGTCCAGCACACAATGTGTCAGGGTTCTCATAAGACGTGAAAACCCTGGACATTTCACAAATGTTTTTTCTCGTAACCAAAATGCTCAGAACATTATTAAAATATTCTGGTAAATCTAATATTAAATCCCCCCCCCCCCCCCCACTGAAGAATGAGCGTTTGAAAGTTAATTTAAAAATGTCTTTCTTGACATTTCTTGCATTATGACATCTAATTTACAATAAATATGTTTGTAGCAGTTAAATTGAAAATGGCCTGGAAAGGAATTTCCTAAAAACATGATGAATGGTGACCCTGAGATGGAAAGCGTTGCCTTACACACAGCTCCGGGCTGAGCAGGGCTGTGATCTTCAGCTGCATCATCGGGTCTTTGCTCCAGGCGTTGCTGTGGGACATTCGCACACATTCCAACATGGCCTCCATGTTGTCGTCATATCTCTTCTCTCTGGTGGTGACAGAAAGCAACATGAGGCTATAATGTACGTCACTTTTCAACAGCAGTGTAGAGATGTGTGTTTCCAGTGGAGCTGAGGTGCAATATGTCAGACTGGGGGAGAGGTCCTTCAACTTTTGGCCTCATGTGCTTTACTTCAGATACAGAGCCAGACATCACATCCTACGTATAAATACAAATAATAATCAGTTTCATTAATAACCTCTAATATCGGCGACAAACCAAGCCATGACCAGACTTTGTCACCACATAGTGAAGACAACAGCATTCACAAACCAACAGGTTTTCACATGTTTTTTTTAAATCAAATTTATTAGGCAATATGTGAACATTTTACACCCAGTTCTGTGCCTGTCTTTATTTCCAAACCACAAACAAAGTGTGGTACATGCAAATAAATCCCAGGAGGGCGTGTGTGACCACATTAATGTGAGCTAGGTCAGTGTGACTGCCCATAAGAGGAGCATGCTGGAGAAAAAACAGTGCAGCTCCACTATTTCCTCCATCCTCCAGCTCTCTTTGAGCAAAATCATCAGCTTCCAATTACAATGTCCTGTTACATTTATGAATTCTTTTGCGTTTTCTGTTTTGTCAAGTTTTGTGAAATGTCATTGTGCATTTGTTCATCTCTTTTCAAAAATGGTCTGTTTTGCAGCTCACAGCAAGAGAAAATCTGGTCAGCAGGTGCATGCAAGTTAAAAGTCAAGATCAGACTAAAATGAAACTAATATTTATTCCTCCCCTTCATTTAAAACTGAGCGACCTGATGAAAAGGAGTCTGAGCACACTGAGTTATTAAGAATGTGTCATACCCAGTGCTTTCTCCCAGATCCTCCTCGATGGGTACCGCCAGCATGGGCCTCAGTCCCAGCAAGCTCATCTTCTCCATGGACTGAGAGATCTCACTCTCATTCTCTCCGGCCACAAATTGGGCATACACAGTGGGCCGCAGCAGCAAGGAAAACCCCCTCCTCCCCAGGAGGGTGCGCGCTATCGACATCAGCTGAAAGAAGAAGCAAAGAGGAAGGGGAAGCAGACAGAAGAGGATGGAGAGGAGGCAACAACCCTGCCTTCTTTTGTACATTTTTATTCAGACTATGAAAATATAGAATCAGCCATAACAAGACAACACAGTCAATGAAAACATTCCTGTTAAAGGAGTGTCAAAGATTGATCTAGAAAATAATAAGATCTCTCTGTCCATGTCTCACTCAGTCTTTCTTCCATTCACTCCTCAGTCTTATTCATCTAATTATCCTCCAAATATATTATCAAACTCAAGTCACCTTCCCACAGTTGTTAACCAGCAGAGGGAAGGAGCAGAGGCGGAAGATGCCCAGAGCACGGAGCAGCTCACCCAAACTCTTTACCCTGAAGGCACTGGGATCCTCAAAGGCCAGAGTCGCTGAGTGACCGTCGGGCTGCTTGACCACCACCGTCCTGGAGGCCGCAGTACCCAGCAGCCTCAGCGACAAGAGGTGAGGGAGCGAGGGACGCAAACGAGAGCACATGATCATCCCAGGAAAAAGTGTTTGCATGTTACTGACTCAGCTTGTTGGTGGAGTCTCAGTGATTTGAAGTGTTGGTACAAATCTTCCTTTGTTGTAATTCTGAAGTGTGTACCGTCTGCTCGCCGAGGAAGCTGTATCTAACACGTGTGTTAAAACAGAAATACAATGATCCAGAGTGTCAGAGAGACATCATCGGAGCCTGAGTGGTCAGCTCAGGAATAAGTCCTCTCATGTCAGAACCTGTTGGAAGAGGAGAAGGAAAAAATTGCATCAATTATTGAAAAAACTAGTTTTAAAACAAAACAGCTTTAAGAACATCGGTAAGTAAAAGTTACAATTTGAATTAGGAGTCTGTTAGGCTACTGCAAAAGCAACAAACGTATATGAAATTGACAAAATTTCAAAAGAAAGAAGTCAGTAGAAACACCTTACCCTCCTTCCCAAAAGTGACACTTAGAAGACCTAAATGATGAAAACCTAAGCAGGTGCAATTTGAGGGTCTGCGAGTACATCAGGTTAATAAGTGACTACATGGAAATTTGAGTAAACATCGAGTTGACCCTTAGCATCAACCCACAAGTTTTCTCTCTGTTTGACATCGACCAAATGGGCATGAAAAGCTCATGACAAAGCTCACTCTGTCATGTATAAAAGCATTTGTCATGGTGGATCTGGCTTTTATTTTCCCTTTGGAGTAAATGTGGCTGTAAAAGGCAATTCTAGGCTGTGATTAGGGATTCAGATGGCAGTCCAATCAAAGTGGGTCAAATACAAATAGGAGACTTCAACTCACTGCATTTAAACATATCTAGGAGAGGAAATGATTAACTGCTGCCTGCTGTCATCCTTGTCATGTATCTCTGACCTGACAGACTGAAAGTCCTCTAGCTTCACACACAAGGCCTCTCAACTTTTTGCTATGCTGCCACTGCTGACCAGCCAGGCATGAAAATACTAATGGTAAATTATCACGAAATGATTAATGCTGTCATTCAACACTAAAGGGTTAGGGGCTCTTGAGATATTTAAGTAATCATGCAGAAATGAAAAGAAGTCCGTGGCAATCTGTTCAAAAGCATTTATTTCGTCAGTTTGGTAAACAAACGCACGCTCTTCTTACAGGAAAAAGTGTTAACTGACTTTAAAATGAGTCAAAGTATATTTCCTTCATCAAGCAGTAGAGAAGGGACACTGGAAGGAGAGAGGTCTGAGGACGGGCTTTAGAAGAGTGGTGACGAAAGCTCCCTGACATATTTTGACATTTTTTAGAAGATGTTAAGATGTGACAGGCAATCCAAATATCTACATGCTAGCAAAAACAGAGAACCCCATTTTTATTCTATAGTCACTTTTAGCATGTCTCAGTTGAAAAGAATTGAATCACAAACATGAGTGGAACATGAGACTTTTTTATTTTATTTTTCACACTGGAATGGATATTTGAAAGAAAATCTTCAACAGCTATTTACAAATTTGGTTTCATTTCATTAATCTGTTTATCAGCTGAATTCTTGGGAAGGCACACACACACACACACACTCACAGTAAATTGGGCTACTTGAATGCTACACATTGATAAAACCCCTAAAAGCGCTATCAAGCCAAAACATTTAGTCAACATTAACGTTCCTATATTTCAAAACACAGCTCTTGTGCTTATGTCCAGGTAGGACCCCTGGGGGTGGGCGTGGCCATGCTGGTGTTGTCTGTACAGATGCCTGAATGGGATGGAGAGGGATGAGTGAGGGTCCTGACAAAGCCGGAGAGGGTAGGATGGAAAGGCAGGATAGAGGGATGGGGGAGGGGTGGAGGAGGGAAGATTGGAGGGAAGTGATGGATCCAGCTGAGGGAGAAGAGACGGGTGGTGCAGCACCATCTCTGGGCGGTAGGGGGCAGCATGATTGAACTGTGGCATGGCGCCTATTTCAACTGGAGGGTATGAGGAGGAGCAGGAGGACATAGAGGGATTGGGCAGGTTTTGAGGATGGGCTGTTGGTGGCAGTGAGGGAGCAGAGGCGACAGACTGTTGGAAGGAAGAGGAGACAGCCAGGCAAGAGGAGGGTTGGAAAGGAGGGTGAGGAAGGGAGGATGATGGATGAGTGAAGGAGGAGGGAGGGAAGGCAGCAGCAAGAGAGGGGGTTTGGGATTGGTGGCTCAGATTTTGGAGGTGCAGGGCAGGGTGGGCACAGCTGGGAGACACATTTGGAAATGAGAGATTTTGCATGTGTGGAGGGACAGAGGGGAAGGCAAAAGATGTGTGGGCACCATGAGTGGGTAGGGAGTATGGCAGACTGGGAGCTGGTGGGTGGTTTTGGTTGGGGAGAGGCTGAGCGGTAAATGGAGCAGGATCGGGATTTGCAGGAAGGATATTTGGATAAATAAATGCTGCTGAGCTTTGATCGCTGGGTGCATTATTTCCGCTGGTAATCGGTTCACCCTGCAGCGGCTGACTAGGTTGGGTGAGCAGAGAATGAGCTGATGTTTGGTCCTGCAGACCTGACTGAAATGTGGAAGGTGGGGCAGGAAAAGAGGCGTCAGTAGGTGTATGGGGGCTGATTGTCTCTGGGATGGTGTGATAGGTGTTGGCAGAGGGGGAGGAGGAGGAGGACAGGAGTGGCTGTGGCGAGGAGGAGTTAGAAGGAGGCGGAGTGGGGAAGGTGAAGGAGGTCTGCTGCAGTGAGGGAGTGGTGGAGGACGAGGAAGGGAGCATAGGGGAGGAGGAGAGAATGGAGGGATAGTCGATAGGAGGGATGGAGGGCTGAGGATCGGATGTATCTGAAGAGTCGGGGACGGGGAGGGAGGAGAAGGAGGAGGATGACTGAGGAAGAGGAGCTGGGGGGAAAGAGGAGGAGTTGGGCTGAGTAGCAGTGAAGGTGGAGGTGTAAGCTGTAGTGTCTGATCTGTGGAGGAGAAAAAGAAACAGATATCTATTTTAGTGCTGAAAAGATTTGTAATAAAGTGTTTAATTGTAACAAAAATAATGGAGAAATTAGACTGAATATGTCATGAAAACACATCTATTTTGTTATGCCTGTGCAAGTAGATGCATGTAAGAATTAGAGCATTTACACTCTTCATATGTATGAATCTCCACATATCCCTTAAACAGTAATAAGCAGATACATTTAAGAGCATGCACACAGAGTAAATTGCACACCTACCTTTCAATCATACTATTTGCCACCTCACTTCCCGGTGTGTCCTGCATCCCATTGGCCATGGAGATGCTGATATCAGACATCTGGGATGCCATGAATGCCTGGCCGAGGTCTAGTGCCTGCTGCGGGACCAGCGTGTCCTGATAGGAGGCCTCCCCTGGTCTGAACCCACAGGACGGGTCGGGCAGTGGGGGCAGAGAGGCCAGAGCGAGGGCCTGCAGGTCTGCGCTGGTGGTGGTGGCGGTGGTGGTTATGGGCTGCGGCAGAAGCTCGGTAGTGTCGCATGGATCACAGTTCACTGAGAGAGACAGAAAAGTGTTTTAAGATGAGGCAATTAAAGGCAATGTAGGAAGTAACAGCTATATCAAAGTCTGGTTAAATCACTCACCGATATCCAAGGTTTCTGTCAAGTCAGTTATTTTGCGCTTCTGCCTTGCATCTCTTTGTCTGCAGAGAAAAAAAGGAGTGTAAATCCTCCATAATATGCATGCAACGATGTGAAGTGTGTGCATCTGTATGTGTGTTTCTGTGTGGGCATTTGTTGTGAATTACTTTTTGCTGTTCATGCCGTCCTCTCGGAAGCCTTTAGCGAAGGGGTTGGAGTTGATCTTCAGCTCTGTGATCTGAAAACAACAACAAAAAAAACTATTTTACAGTCGGTTTACATTCTCTCTGCTTCTGTTCTCGGCTCTCTCAGGGCACTGTGACTCTCCTGCTTAAGATATTGGTGTGTAGAAATTTAGAAATATTTTCTTTATCTTGAACTGCACTCACTGCAAGTAATTTTGTGCAGAATTTTGTACATTAGCCTCTTTTTTGATATATAAATGTAGTATTATGGTACCTTGTTGTTCTGGTAGGCGGTGACTGTGATGAACTGAGTCTCAGGGAAAACAAAGGAGTGTTGCCCTCCGCCCCACCTCAGCACGTCTCTGGCTTCAATTACATGAACTCTGGGCTGGTAGCGATGCAGTGAGTGCAGGATTATCTGGAAATGGAAGAAAAGAGATTGACTCAAAATGCACCATAAAGACAAAATCTACCATCTTTGTGCTGGATCAGTCAGTCTGCAGTACTTACATGTCCCTGTGTGTCCAGTGTGTTGTTGGTGAGCTTGGCGTAGTGAAACGAGATGGTGCGGCTCTGCCAGTGAGCGCCCGTTGCAGGTGAGTCTGGGTGGATGAAAACCCGGTCCGGTAGCCTCGCCTCAGCCCCGCCAACAGCCTGCCAGCCACCACCTTGGAAACGATAGCGGGAGTTGTCCGCCGGGATGATGTCCAGGAGGAGGATGTAACGGAGAGATGGGTTCAGGCCTGAAAGCTTTAACCTCAGCCCGGGGAACATCCGTCTAAGAGAAGGAGGGACAGTGGAAATAGGTGGTTGTAAGTTACAGTATGGTTGGAGAAGTTGTGCGGAGGACATTAACTGAGTGGTAAGTATAGGAGGATTAAAAGTTACGATAAAGACATAGAGTGGGGTCAAAGGTCGGTGCATTACATTCCCTCACCTGCCCTTCTTTGTGATGATCATCTCTGTGCCCACCGAGCTGAACTGTTTCCATAAAGACGCGTTCTCCAGCTCCATCCTCACGTCATCTTTTGGGGTCTTGGCGGCAGGCTCGTTGGGGGCAGGGGGAGGGGCCAGCAGCCTCGGGGGCAGGGCTTTGGCCGCTACGTCACTGGCGGGAGGGAACAGCGGCATGTGGGCTGGAGCCTGCTGGTCTGTGGGAACACACAGGATAAAATGGTTGAAATAAAGTAAACACAGGCTCATATAGATGGTTTTGATAGTAGCATTTTCTCTGTTTCTTTCTTCTGCCACAGTGGATTGTTTCCTCTATTTTGATCATTTAAAATTGTTTAATATATATTTGTTAGTATTTTGATGATTCGCTATGGATTATCAACCCTCCCTCCCTTGTTTTGAGAGGGTTATTTATATAGCATGGTTTTCCAAAATGTAATTGACCAAGTTTCATTTTGATCTTTATATTCAGATTTTAATCCCCTTTTCCAGTTGCTTGCCGTCTGCTGCTATATATTATATTTCAGTGATTTTGTGTATCTCTTTATAATATTTCTTGTTAATATTCTCACTATGTTGCTTTTGTGATAAATGATGTTCATAATGCTGGTTTGAATGGTACTATACATGTCTCATTGAGTCTGGCTTGGAGATGGTTATAGCCACACCCAAAGCAGGGACTTCACTATTTATTCAATGACGCACACCTGAGTTAGCTTACTATTTCATACCATTAAAATCTTGGATAAACATTTAAGATTTTAAAAGCAAACAGTTTAAAAGCATCACATTTCTTCATGGATATTTTCTCTCACACACACACACACACACACACACACACACACTCCCTCTCACCTCTGTAAAAGCAGTCTCCAATCCTTTGTGGTCCCAGAGTCAAACTGGGGTACATCTCCATGCTCAGCATCGTCCTCGTCTGCGTTTGTCCCTTTACTCGTCCTCTTCACCTGCTGCAAAGTAACATTTCACTCTTCAATTCTTCTTGTCTCCTTCTCAATCTTCTGTTGCACAGGAGACCTCTTCTTAGAAACGTCTGTTCTGTCTTGCTTCTATTTCTGTTCCTATCCCACTGCTGTGCTTTGCTACATGTGCCCACAGCAGTGACTTGCTCTGTTAAATAGGTGTGTGGAGCTTCACACATAAGGCCAAATGGCCCCCTTTTTTACACAGCTCTTCATTTCCCTCCCTGTCTCTCCACACTATGCCCTCATCTTCCCTTCTGTCCTTGCTCCACAAACACAAACAACACTGGTCATATCGAGAGGTGATTCGAAACATTTTACTTAAGTGTCTGGTAGGAATGTGATTTGTGTTATTTCACGTAAGCAGAGGTACAATAAGTACCTTTACTCAAGTACTGTTTTGAGTTATTTGAACATGAGTATTTTCACTTTATGGTGCTTAATTGTTCTTTTTCACTACATTTCAGAGGCAAATATTGTGTTTTTTACTTTTATTTTACAGCTGTAGTTACTAGATACTTTGCAGATAAGCATTTTATAACTAAACATAAAATCAGCTTGTAAAATAAGATGTCTTGCTTTAAGTTAAACTACCCAAACTATATTAAGAAGTTAAAATTTGCTCCACCTCAACCAGCAACATTAAAATGTTGCTTACACATGAATGCATCAACAATTAAATAATATACTTTATCCTGTACTTTTACTTGTGATACTTTAAGTGCATTTTGTTGCTAATACATCTGTAGTTTGACTTGTAACTGAGTATTTTTACATACTGGTGTTGATACTTTTACTTAAGTGAAGGATCTGAATACTTGTTCCACCACTGCATGTCAGGAAAAACAGGCTCTAATGACTCCGTTATACATACTAATCTCAGTTTTAGTCATTATTATTATTATTATTATTATATCACAGTATGTGTGTGTGTCTGCCGTTTGTAATCTTACTTTCCAGAATTTCTGTGATTAATTTGATAACTCTGGCAAATGCTACTCAAATTTCAAATGCCTCTTACACATACATAGAAATCTAGTAGTTTACTGGCAGGTCCCCTGTGGCTGTTTGACGACTTGATGACATGTTTCTTCCTCTCAGCGGTCTGTCTATTAGGCTTTCTCAGCAGGGAGTCGGGCCTTGAATGAAGGTGAAAGAGGAAGACAGTTTGGCCGACGGCTGCAATTTGGCCACAACACAAACAAGAGTGTCTAAAAGTTTATATGTGAAGTTTGAACACAGGTATGGGCTCAGTATTACAGCTGATTCTGGGCAAGCATTTCCTGGAATATTTAACACGAGAACTACTGAATGAATCGATTCAATGCAAATTCTGCTGTCTTGTGAGGGAGGTTTGGTGAGCAGACAGGATTTGTAGTTAAAACACACAATGTAGACCACACACACGAACCTCTGTTGGTGGTACCAGACAGTCAACTAGTTAGTAAGAGTTGTGCTGGATATTCAGATCCTTCACTTGAATAAATGAACCCCAATGTGAGAACACTCCACTGCAAGTAGTAGCAATCAAAAAGCTAAAGGACAGAAGTATTATTAGCAAAATGTATGTCAAGTAAAAGTACTCATTATGTAGCAGAGTCTCTCCTGTTGGTGTTATATTAATATTTATGATAGTGAATTATTGTTACAGATGCATTAACATTTCAGCAGCATTTTCATGTTGTAGCCCGTCCACTCATTCTAGTGAGTTTCTATATGTTTTGGTAGTTTAACCTATAGCAATATATTATATTTTATAAACTGTTCATATGTTTTGTATGTAAAAGTGTAAAAACACATTATTGCCCACTAAAATGGATTGCAGTAGAAGAATAAAGCAGCTTAAATGGAAATAGCTCAAACTTGTGCTTAAGTGCAACACTTAAATGTACTTTGTTACATTCCACCACTAGATATGAGGAAATAAGTGTCTAACCAATGCAAAATGTGAAGTGGCTTAAGAGATAAACACATTCTCTTGTATGCAAACTAGTTGCAACAGGGTTTGAGAAAGATTCAACAAGCAGTGAGCAGGACAAAAGCATTAGTTTTCCCTTTTTTTTTCTTTTGTGGCAGTTCATTTACTCTTCATTTACTGGCCGTTGTCAGCAAGTTACCCATTCTGCTTTTGTTGCTTAAACTTGAATTGAAACAAACCCTCATAAGAGACTTTAATATGCAAGAACTGGCAACGGAAATCTGATGCTTTTTGGGGGGACTCTTTAGCGGAGGATTACTGTTACATCATGAGCAGAGCCTTTCTGACTTAAATGATCAAACAGGAAAAACTGTGTGGCTTTATCTGTGTGGGAGACTTCCTGTGAGCATCATCATGTGAGGATCAGTACTTAAAAAGGGAAGAAGAGAACCCTCTGAAATGTTTTTTTATGACAAACAGGGCCCAAATCTACCTGACATTTGTGCTAATGTAAAGCGTGACAGCTGGAGTCACTTTACAGGAGCAAAGTATAAATGTTGTTCTAGTTGGTGTTTTCCTTCTCCATTTGTGTGTGCACGTATACGTGTGTGTCAGGGAGGGGGATAAAAGCGAGTGGGGACTGAGAGGAAGTGGAGGTGTGAACGCCACACTGAGAGAAAGGTCATTACCTTTATGGGGGTTAGCGAGGTGTGTGACGTCTCTTAATGTTTTTACGAGCCGACAGGTGCGTCGCAGGCGCTGCAGCCACCAGACTCTATAATGGCCGATGATGAGGATTGTTACTTGTTTTGTTATTTTACCATTACTGGAGTGGGGGTAGGTAGTGTGTGCTGTTTACAGTGCATTAAGTATTTCCATAGGCCTGCTCTTTGACATGTAGGTGCTAAGTGGTTTGATAGCAACCTCTGTTTGCTCACTGAGGTCTAAAGGTCAGGTTATAGAAAAAACACTTGATTTATTCTTTGATGAATACATTTATTTATAAGATATAAGAAGTATTTGTCTTTACACTTCCTGCACAAAAGGAGCTTGTCTGATTTTTCATGGTTATGATAGAACAACAAGCCTTTTAATCTGATGTGGATTACGTTTTATCTTTTGTTCCCATGTGCACGATGCAAACACTCTTCCTTTTAGGGAAGATTTGTGGATGCTGAAATTCTCTCTCCACACCAGCAAAGGGCACACTGATTATTAGGATTAATACACACTGTGTTTTCCGTAAATAGATCGCCTGCATGGAAAAGACCCATGCATTCAGATTACATGCTTTATCTTCAGCTCTTTTTGTCTTATCCAACATGCCTACAGTCCATTTTTTTGATCAACCGAACCCATTTTTATTAAGACCCTGCCAGAAATACATGATAAATAGTACAACGTGAACCAAGGAAGCACTTTTCATCATTACATGAGGCGCAGATATATATATATATATATATATATATATATATATATAATACTGTGCTACTGTTTTAAGGTCACTATAGCGATAGCTTTACATAAAGAGCCTGCATGGAAAATAGGTTTTAATGCAATCATGTCACACACCTCCATTTGAATCACACCATTAGAAAAAGCAGACAGTTCTTTTGTAATGTTGTCAATTTTATCCAATGAAAACAGTAAAAAAGTATCCCACTGACTAACTAGTGCAACTGTTGCTCGAAGTCGGTCAGACCACCTCCAGAGGGTCTCTGTCAGCCTTCGACACAGCGACTGTTACACTGTCAGGAAGACGCACAGCCAGCTTCTCCCTGAACACAGCCAGAAAACCCCGCTCACTGTTGCTATGGTCACTGAGGATGACGCTAGTTCCCTTCGCCGCTGCATCCAGCACTTCATGGTGGGACATCTCACCTGAGCAACGGATATAATAATCATTACATCTACAGGTATAACAATGTCAAGCAAATAAACAACAACATTACTGACATAAGATCAGGTATATACAGTTGTTGTGAATGAAAACTAAATGGGATTTGTACTTAAAATGTCTACCTGTGATGTAGAGGTCGGCCTTGACTCCATTCAGTACTGAGGCCCCAGATCCAGCACACACAGCCACAGTAGACACAGAGGACTCTGAACAATATCAGAATAATGACTTACTGACATTTCAACAATTTTGAAATCTGTTCAACTTGATTATGACATGAACTAAAAGAATAAAAACGTCTGCCTCTCAGCTCCATTTTAGACATCCAGAGCTGTTTAAATGAGACTTTTAATAAGTTTATTCATCACTTCTAAGGCACATTTAGGGCTTGCTCTATGTGTGAGCTTTTAAAGAGGCCAAGTCCAAGCTGACATCTCTGGCAGTACTAGTGTATGTTTCCATGTTCAGGCTAAAGACTCTGAGGTTTTAAGTTTCTGGTCATGGCCTTTATGACATGTTTGACCCAATTCTTTAAAAGCTATTTGTTAGGGTTACATTTGCTTGAAATATGGTCTGTATTTGTTAGAATTAAGCTGTGTATTTACCCTTTTGCTGAACAAATTGTGGCATAGTATGTATTGTTAATATAATGGTTTGGTTTGTATGAAAGCATGCTGAACTACAGTGTAACTTAATCCTTGGTTGTTCCTTAAATTTCATCTCTTAATCTAAACTATGTTACATTTTGACCCAAAAGTCTGCAGGATTTCATTTCAACCAAACTCTACAACAGCGTAATTTACCAATGATTTCCAATGTTGTCTGCTTGGTGTCAAAATTGCAGGCCCTTCAGGACACCTACTGCACCCAACACTCACCTAATTGGTGAGTGCTCACATCCGTCACATGTTTATTTAACTTATAACACCAGTACACTAGCCTGCTGTTTGTATAAGAGTTCATTACCAAGCGTCTGCCCCAATCCCAGAGCCAAACGGAGGTGACTCAAGCCCAAGTGGGACTTCATTTTCTGGATTGCTGTTTCCACGGTTACTGGCTGGTCCAAAACACTAAGTCGCCCTTGGCCGTGGCCTGGGAGAGGGGGCTGCAGGGAGTGAAAGGTGGAAAGTCATTTTTTTTTAAAAAGCAACTACTATGCATAAAACAGGATATCAGTATATCATATTATAACTATCCACAACTGTTTTGTGGAATGTAAAGGGTAGCTTTTAAAAAGGGTCAATATAGAGCTTTGTTTCCATCTTGAAGAAATCTGTTGTTTTTTTTGCCCTTCTTGTGTTTGTGAAATAACATAATTGGTTTCCAGAGAGGGAAAAACTGTACCTTTTCTAACTTTAGGATGGTGAGGGACAGGCTGGGAGCATTGTGTCGAAACAGAGTCTGGACACTGGGGGTCAGCGCTGAGTCACTGCAGGTAACGCTGACGTGGATCCCACTGCTGTCTGGTCTGTTATGGGGCAAATAACCTATTATTCACCAGTGCAAAGGACCTTAGTGGTGACCAGTAGTTATTGCATGTTTAAACCTATTACCTACACATTCTGTGCACCTTACATTACCACTGAGCATGTATCAATTATAATATATAATAAATTATTTGTTTCTGTTCTTTTCAGTATTTTTTAAAAGTCACTATTCAGACTTGAAACTGGCTGAAAATAAGTAATCAATCAGGTTGCATGATTCTTAGTGCAAAGTTATGTTAACAGCTTGTGGTGATGAAGTTGAGAGCAGGGTCTGTGTGTCAGGAGCTTGCTGGAAGCTTTGACATCCAAGGTGTGAAAGTCAACTCCCGAAATGCATTGCATTCACAAGCTAAGTGGCTTGAAAATTCAGTATAATAAACCCAGAATAATAAACCAATACGGGATGCTGTGAATATGCAGTAGCACTGGCTGTTTCTTCATTAAAACTGACACTCAAACGTAGTTTTCACAACTTTGAGAAAAAAGAAGACTAAAAGACAACTGTGTTGGATTCACTGTGAAAGTTTCTGGTGTCTGCAAGTTGATTTCACACTGTACTGAAATGAAGGAAATTACAGGAAAAGCTGCTTGAATGAAAGGAAATCAATGTAAAACTTATTGTATGTTTTGGAAATGCTCTGCAGTTGTAGTTAAAAGGCTAACATGCAAAAACTCCAAAATGGTCCTTTAATTAAAGTCAAGATATTAAATGCTAATATCAGACACACATCGGTCTATAAAAACATGTACACGACCTGCTGACTGAATGTTGTAGTGTTGTTCCTCTGTCACAAGCCGTCAGTTCCTCCACAACAGCATTTAGTTCCTCTGTGCTTTTGACCGTGAACTCCATTTTGTGACTGTGGGAGGCGCTACCGAGGGCCTGACTCAGCACAGACACCTGACCGCTACCTGAGAGTCAGAGACAGACACGAGAGATGGAAAATAACACACTCAGGGGACAATATGGAGGATACTCGGTCCGAATAGTTGACCTGTGGGTCAGTGTCATGTGTCACAGCATTTTAGCTTATACCTTCATTAAATATGGAAGTACTGTAGGTATGTGTGACACATTTTCCATTCAAAATGGCCTCTTACCAAGTCCCCCGACCAGCCAGTCGTTCACTCCTCCTTTAACGCTATCCCACGAAGTGTGAGGGGAGAAGATCGCCATCCTGGCCTCCACAGCCCGGATGGCCAACCGCTGCTTCCAATCTTTCTGAACCAGACGCTTGATTGGCCGAAACAACGGAGGGTGATATGAGATAATGAGGTCGCAGCTCATGGCCTCTGCTTCGTCCATGACAGCATCTGTAAGGTCGTTGGTTAGCAGGATGGTATTAATAGGCCGTGACTTGCTGGGCTCGACCAGCAGGCCAACATTGTCCCACGACTCAGCCAGAGACAGAGGAGCAAGCTGCTCCAACACCTGCAGGACTTCGTTTAGCTCCATCAGGGCTGAACAGTGAGCAGAATGAGAGAGGCGGCGGGAGGAAGAGAAGTGGACAGATGAGTGTGGGGGGACTGAGGTTGGTTGGCTTGTCAAGAAGCTGCGACTGTGAGTCGGTGAAGGGAGAGCAGCCTGTGAGGTCAAGCTCCTCCTGGTACAAAGTCTCAAATAGGCGAGTGAAAATAATGTCCGCGAGAGGTTTCTACATCCAGTCAACATCAGTGGAGACCTGTGTGGACACGAGACAAAGAATCACTAATGAAGTCCTACTTTAATAACTAGGAGCAGGACGAGTGTACTACTACAGACAATTTGCAGACAATTCTGATAATTGACTGTTTAAGTCATTTATCGATCAACAATCACTGATTCAGCTGCTAAAACCTGAGGATTTGCAGGCTTTATTTCTGTTTTATATCATTATAAATTGAATACCTTTGGTTTTAGGACTTTCGGTCAGACAAAACAAGCAATCTGACGACATCATATTGGTGTCGTAAGAAATGTTTTTTACTGTTTTCTTTACTTTTTACAGAGGAAACATTGATAATAAAAAAAAATCTCTAACATATTATTCAATGATGAAAGAGGCCCCCCTAAGTAAAATCTATTTTACTTACCTTACCTATTTTACAACAGACTGCCTGCCTGAAAGGATGCCCCTATTGATGCAAACCAACTCATCAATCCAAGAAGCTGTCCACTACTCTGACGACAAGAACGATAGAAACCAACCAGTGAAAAATGGACTGGTTGCTCTTAATTTGTTCAATTTCTTTTTCCCAATTGGTCCAAACGTGACATCCTGAAACCCTTTCAGCCACCCCAGTCTAGAGCCCACTTCACAACACCTGGCCTGGAAAAACCTCGAAGACTTCATCCAAATAGAGTCACCAGCCTGAGCAGAACTAGACGAATATCTAATCTAATGAGACAGACACTCAGTAAATTGTTGTTGTGATGAGTAAAGTGCTGAACCGCTGTTTCAAACCTTATTTATGGCTCTAACTACGAGTTGTGACTGGCACTGACTGCTGGGCAGCATGCGGCTAACAGCAGTAGCTACTAATACGCACTAAATGTATTTAAAAACACAGTATCAGCATATTATTATGAGCGGACGGACTTATCATACTGTCGCTTGCCGTTCACTTAAGAAGACTGCTAACGACGTGTCGCTGAGCTCATTCCTCCCGCAGTGACAGAGAGGCTTCTCTTGCCGGAGAACACGCAGAATGTCCCTTCGCGGCTTCCGCCTCTTAACGCAAACGTTTTGATTGGCCAGTTGAGATGTCCGCGAACGTCATCACGAGCGCCTTTTGTGTAGAAAGCGACAAGGCGTGCGCGTTTCATTGCATTACCACCGACGGAAAGGCCGCTTCAACAGCTCTGTTCTCCTCAGATATCGGCAGTGTTTCGCCGCATGATGGAAACATTTCGTGTTCACGCGAGAAGCCACACATATTCAGTATGATTTTCATTCTTGGCAGGTCTGAAAACTCCATTGAACTGCATTTAAAAAACATTAGAATCTGAAATATTACACACTAGTGAAAATAATAAGTACTGGCAGATTTTTAAGACAGACTGACTAATCACACCTACTCAGTGGTACAGGACCTTCTGAGATACAATACTCTTTATGTATCTGCAAAACCATTACTGGACGATTTCACAAAAATAAGTGGGGGGAAAGCCATTTCCAGCTTGTTTTGAAAGATCTTTTTTTTTTTTTTTGTGATTTGTAATGACACTGATAGGTTTCAGTGTCATTACAAATCACACAAAAAAAAAAGATCTGGGGAAGCCCATATCCGCCAGTAAAAAAAAAAGATGAAAAAAGTCGAAATTATGAGATAAAAAGTCAAAACATTTGAAAATACTAACAGTATATTACTACAACTTGTAGTAAACATTGAAATTTTGCAAACAGAACTTGAGACGGTAAATTTAATCAGATGTAGCTGAAGCAACTTACTGAGCTTTTGATTGTAATCAGTGACTCACAAACACACAAAATGTCCTTATCCCCACAACAGATGTGTCCTGTCACAGTCACTTCTAATAAGTTAGTACTGATAAACATTTTGATAATAGTATCGTAATTAAAAAAAACACTTAAGCATCCCACAGAGTCACTGGATTCAGATCAGTTAGCCTAATGAAAAACATGTTAAACCAGAAGCAAACATTAGATCTGCTGCTGGTATTGCATAATGCTGTTCATATGTAATGTTATAAAACAAATTCACAAATTAATGTGAACAGGAAAAGACTGGATGGCTTTGATGAACTGCATTAACTCTCACAGGGCAGGTGGTCCAACGGTAGATACCTGGCGGGCATCCTCCACTTCGCAGAAAGATTACTAGGACTTTTGGAATAAGCAAATAAAATCCGCATAACAACAAAATAAAGCGGAGGGTTATCAGTGTTGGGAGATGATTGCAAAGGGTTAAAACTGCAGTTCTCATCAAGTGCATGACATCAAGCTGCTGGGCAGAGTGGCTACCTCGGAATTGAGTCAGAGCGACCCAGAGAGAGATTATTGCGGATTAATGCAATAAAGGTCGATGCTGGATGTTAGTGGGATCAGGGCAAAGGCCGGGCAGCGAGCATTACATCATCTGAATCTTCTTTTGGCCTCATCAACCTCTCTGTCCACTACACCCCTCAGTTCCAGTGGGACCCCCTCTTCAAACACCCACACTTACATCACTTTTATGTTATAAAAGCAATGAAACAATGTTAATCCCTCCTGAATGACTCTTTCTCTCCCATCCTCACTCTGACTGGCTGCCCACACAAAAGAGCAATTATTTACAAAACAAGAAAACAGTTCTTCATTAAGCATATTGGCACAGCCATCCCTTGTATCCAATCTGTGGAGTGCCATTGACAGATGTTCATTTAGTTATTAGGTCTGTTTTTTCAGAGCGAGAACAGCTTCACTTTTGTTAATTGGTACTATAAGCCCTCGTGCCCCATCTGTCCGCACATTTGAAGTTATGTCCGGTTTGTCACGCAATAACATCTGTCTGGCTGATGATGTGCCCCGACTGTGAGGGTGCAGCGTGTCCCAGTCCACATCCCTAAATTCCCTCAACACAGGTGTATAATCTCAGCTGTGCTGGCTTTGGGTCAGTTTGACACAGACCTGGAGGTAAAACACAAGACAAAATCTGTTCGCAGGACTTTGTATCAAGGTGGGAATTGAAATCTGTGGAAATTCTGGTGCAAATTTGAGACAATTTTGGTATTTCTATTGTTGTGTTGACTGATTTGTACAAGCTGCTATTCCAGATCAGATACTAACTGTGTATCAGTGGAAATAAACTAAGAATGCTAACTAGCAGTGATTTGCTGTGATTCTCTCTGGGTACATGCAATGTTTTTTCAAAAGGATTTTTTAGAAACAGCTAATACTCTTAAACTCTTCCCCACATTTCACGCCAGTTTCCAAATTTCCACGAACATTAACAACTTGTGCTGAGCATTGCCAAATTCAGTTCAAGAATGGCTCAAACCTCGCTCTCTAAAAGGCTGAATTCTGGGACGAGCACATCTTCCTCCCCTGTTTTTTCCACTAAATACCTAGAAATCTGTTATGCATGAGTCATGACGTCAGAATTTTGAGATGATGTTTTATGAGCTCTTATCATATCAGTGCGAGTCCATTTTTGGTGACACAATCTCTTTATCCTGATGCCCCTCCAAAGCCAGGGCAGAGAAGTTACCCAATCCTCAACATTTCTGCCCACAGTGCTGCAGCATCACTGATGTTTATGGTTTCCAAATCCCTTCGTTGGTACATGAAATCCATAGATCATTGCGCTGATTTATTGTACAAGCAGTGAGTTGTGTAGCCTGTTATTATACAAGCTGATTTATTGTGGAAGTCATGCTGAGAATGTGTTCCACATTTGAGTAATTAAATTACAGTGTGCCATGACACATGAAATGGTTAAGTCTCTTTACTTTCTGTGGAATTGTCCAAATTATAATGTCTTCTATCACATATGTGACAAAGCCAAAAGTCAAATTCATGCAGACTAATTGCTGAATAATACACACCCAGTGTCCTTGACGTCCTTGCAGGTGTCACACAGGAATCATGTTGCATTCATTCAAACCAAAACTCTTGCAATGTTTATATATTTAGATGTTTTATTTTGTATCTGTTACCAAGATTTAACTTGTTGGAGTCCATCCATGAATTTAATTATGTAGTCCAACAAGCCCAGGCTAAGTACTGTGATAAGTTGATAGTGATAAGAATGATGCAATACTGTCAGAATGATTAATTAAAGAATAAATATATTCCATTAGCAAGTTCAAAAATTCAATCCCTTTCAACAAAACAATCCAAAATGACTTCCTGTACATACAATAAACATCATCAAACAAACCAATACAGTTCTTTTCAATAATCTTACATTACAAAACAAAGTGTCTCAGTACATGATTGTCAATCTTTGCATAGCTGTAAAATTCTCTCTGGGAGCGACTTGATATTGTTGACTTGTCTTCGCAGCATATTTGAATGTCAACATTATTACATGTTTGTTCTTAATATGTACAAGTTAATCTGTCAAAGAGCATCATAGAAAGACAGTGTCAATATGAATGCATGTCTGTAGAGGTGCAAAGGTGGTTTCTTGACTGACGGCCTCCTCGACTGTCATTGATGGGACATCATTCTGACGAACTCTGCAGAGCAGAAGAAGAGTTAGTTTGCTGTGTAGTGAGAAGTTCATTAATAACGTCAGTGAATTTACATATAATCCTGATGGACATAGCAACACATTTACTGTAACATGCATCTTCTGTTGTTTTTTATTGTTTTTTTTGTGCTGTGAGGCTGTTATTGATGTTTATGTGACTGCAGCTGAAAGACAGTTTGTACCTTCAAAGTCTACTGTGCCATCTCCGTTGTCATCTGCTTCTTTTACTATGGCATCTATCTCTCTTCGGCTCATGTGCTCTCCCATCAGCTTGGTCATGGCTAACCGCAGCTCCTCTGTTGTGATCTCTCCGTCTCCGTCCATGTCGAACTAACCAGAGAAACGGGAAGAAGAATGGAAAAGGAAGGTCAGTGTGTTGTTTATATTTATGACACCACAGTGAGTGAGTTTTTAGGGGGGGTATTTGGGAAAAATCTGATATTGAAGCAACTGCATGGCTGCTGCATTTTTTCCCCTAAAAGATCTGAGTGCCTGGAAAGTTTAAGGAAAGCTCTCACCTCTTTAAAGGCATCTTTGAGCTCCTTCATGCCAATCATCCCAGCCGTTTCTGCCAGGAGCTTCGGGGCCATCAGTTCTACAAAGTCCTCAAAGTCGACTCTCCCACCAACTGGAGGGAAAATCAAAAGAAAAGATACAGGAATTGATAAACATGCACCACTCTTTCACCGATTCTGTATCAATTTTGGACCAAATGAGCAACTAAGTGTAGAATTGTACATCTTTTTTTTATATATTCTGTTCAGTAGGGACTTACGGTTCATGTTGATATTTTGGCTCAGCTCGATCAGCTCCATCTCAGTGGGCATGTAGCCCATTGTCCTCATCAGATTCCCCAGGTCCTTACAGCTGATCAGCCCGTCCTTGTCTTTATCAAACTCATTGAATGCATCACGCAGCTCTGCAGACGTGTACAGCAAAACACTCAGTCAGCTAGATAGGCATTACATGTGTTCAATGGACAAGTGAGTGTATAAAATGTACAAGGGGCGAGATAGATAAGAGATCTATAGGGTCAGAATTTAACTTACCATCAATCTCATCATCAGCCAGTTGTCTTGACTGCACAAAGAGAAAAACAATTGGTTTAGTCCAGTGTAGTATGGGCATTTATAACAAACACTGTTCCCTGTAATAAAAAGCTACTGTTAAACACAAAAAGAAAATTAGCTACCCCACAATTAACAAAATGGATCTTTTATTTATTGAACAGTTCAATAGATAATATTCCTATAGAATTAAATGGCAATGTAACAAAGAGATTAAACTGTGGATTGAAGTGTAGATTATGCCCGTATTGGCAGGTGGGCTTCATATGGGCCAGTATTATCACTTCTATCAACCTTTCATAGCAGTTTGGTACACACATCAGCACAAACCCATCAAAAATAGGGGGAAAAAATATTTTTCTGCTGTACTTACAATATTTTTCCCTCCTCGCAGGAAAATGCACGCCGCCCCGAAACTCATTTCTGCGAGAGGAAAAACAGAGTGATGTGAAATGATTGAACTGATTAACAGTTTCTGACACATGATGTAGAGCTGGCTGGTGTTTGGCAGAGCCAGAAAGTCAGGATTAAGACAGATTGAGTAGTCTGTGTTCCCTCTGAGGGATTGAACACATCCTCTGTCTGAACTGTGTGTGTATGTGTGTGTGTGTGTGTGTCTTCATTTTCTGACATTATGAAAACATTTCTCGAAGTATGCTGATGACTAACAGGAGAACACATCTTGACAGCACTACTACTACAAAAACACCACAAATACTAACTAGTCCAATTAGAGGAAACAGCTACAAGTCAAAATTTAAACTGATTTTATGAATTAGAACTGAATTAGAATTAAGTGTCACCATGTGGGTGTTTGCACTCACCTTCCTCTGGTGATTTCTGTTCATCAGCCAAACGCATCATAAACGACCTCTGGAGCCGATACTCAGCTGCTGACCTGTGCAGTTCACGAAGCCCTCTGTCTTCCTTCTGTTTCCTAATCTTCTTCTCAGTGTCGGCCCTGTCCCTCCTCAAACAGGACAGCCCTGCCTCTCAGTGTGTGGTGACCCTGTCTGCTCAGCCTGACGGGATGCTGGGAGGTTGTATGAGGAGAGGCGTGGCTGCATCCAGGGTTGTACGCTGGCAGGGAGGAGTCAGCGGTGTGACAGGGGGACAGCAGGCTCTTATATGAGCTGAGTGTTGACATCATATTGAAAATTATACTGCCATCTGAACCTGACAGAAGAAACAAGATACCATCAGTTCACAGGGGTAGAGTTGCTTGTTCTTTCGTTTACGGTGAATCAGTTACAGTAGTAGTTCTGTACAGCAGACTCAACACTTAAAAAGTCAAGTATTTTAATAAGAGTAAAGAAAAACTAGGGCTGTAACTAACAGGTATTTTCATTACCGATTACTCTATCAGTTATTTTTGCAATTCATCTTTTAGTCGGATATTTCAAAGATAAGTTACAATGGAAAATTAGCAAATCTTTAAATTTAAGGCACTGGAGCCAGCAAATGTTTGACATTTTTGCTTTATAAATGACGATTAAACAATTAATGGATGTTGAAAAAAGTTAAGTCATTAATCATAACTTTTAAAAAATAATCTGCTTTATTTGACTTTTAAAAAGTCAGTTTTGTGTTTCTTAGTTGCATTTTGTCTTATTGTCTGTTTTTTGTTTTGTTTGTTTGCTTGATTTTGTTTTTGTGTGCTTTTTTTGATATTTTTTATTGCTCACCTACAGAATCTAAAATTTCTCTGTCTCTCCCGATCTTCTCTCCCCTTCTGCGTCGCCTGACAACTTCTCTAATAAAGGCAAAAATGCCCCAAAATTATCTTAATAATGTAACTGAATGTAATTTTTTTTTGTAGAGGCACATATGCAACATGTGTTTGGACAAATAGACAGCCAAAAGTTAAATATTATAGGTGTGTTTCCTGCAGCAGCCAATGTTTCTATCAACAGTTAAGTCCTGTCAAAGTTTTTTCTGGATCAGGTCACTCATATCAATTCTTGATGGGTCAGCTGAATTATTAAGCATTGTCAACAAATAAAGTAATTTTAATATATTATGATAATATGTTAAATCTGGACTAGTTGTAGGTTTTACACTGTAGAGTTTGAACACTCCAAAAAGAGGCTTTATTTTTTCAGTTGAAAAACGTGACAGTGACGCTATAAAGAGGCTCATTTGGATCCTCTGTCTGTTGTTTTAGCCCCTATTGTTTTCACAGGCATGACAGTAAAACAGATTTTGAATGTATTAAAGAGCCACCGGCCAATTACAGTTAATATCCCAGTGTGTGATAATCTGCATGAATATTGGTTTCATTTGCGTGACAAAAAGAAAAAGGATTACTTCTTCCATGAAATACCCTGATGACAATGTCCAGGATTAATGGCTCGGGGTAAATCTTCACTTCCTGCAGCGAGGATGTAAATGTCGAGGTCTGAAATAACTGGCTGAGCTGAAACACATCCGCACCAGGTCTTGATACTGTGTGGCTGTCCTCTGCTCTGACCTTTTCCCCTCTGCCTGCGTCCCTGTTATGTAAATTCATCAAAAATCTGTTCACATAAGAGCCATAATCCGCTGGGCTATGTCAGGGGAACTAGTAACGATTTTATTATCTTTCTTCCCTCCCTCAGTGGGCTAGCTGAGGGGTTATACAAGGCCGCACTCATGGCTGTGAAAAGATGTCTGTGGAGTGGAGGGCAGGAGGAATATGGGTGATGGAAGTGTGAATGAAAACTGAGAAGCGGACAAGGGAGGATGGGCTGGTTGAAGGTTAAGGATGTATACGTTTTAATTTTGGGGAGTGAAACAAATTATAGAGGGTTAGGGGGCTATAGAGAGTTAAATGTTTGGATTAGTAAAAGGATTAAGATGCTTTTGGAGCGCATGAAAGCACAGCTACTAGCTGTCCCGTAACTGGAGGTCACAAGTTTGACCCCTCAACAGTCAGCCCTATTGAATAACTTCAACAATTACGTTGTAACTAGCTGTGGATAAGAAAACCGCACAGGATGTCAGCAGCTGTTCATCTCTGACGTATCACAGCCTGATGACTTGACTTCACCAGCAACCGAGAATGATAATATAGAAAGGTACAGAGGGAAGATGTTTGGTTTTATTGTGTGTTTTGTGTATGTGACGGTGTGTCAGCTAAAAGTGCACACTGCAACACTGAGATTATACTGAGTGGATTATGAGTGCAAATGCTGGGCCAAACAAGGCATATTTGTGATCGTGATGACGTGTGTGTGTGTGTGTGTGTGTGTGTGTGTGTGTGTGTAGAGATTGTTTGCCACCAAACCAACATGACAGAAAGAAAACTTCAAAATCCATTCACACGAAAACGCAATTGAAAAACAAAATAAATATTGATAGAAGAAGGATTACACCACAAGTTTTCTTGGACAGCTAAACCCATAACATAATAACATAACAACATACGGTCATATATTGCAAGTAATGAATGGCATAGGCCCTCGGTTTTTTCTTGGATTGCAATTTACAATATGCAATTTTAAGATTTAGATTAAGCTACCAAACAGAATTTAAATCAGTTAAAAAAAACCTCCATCTTGACCAGCTACAACATTAAAATACTGATTACACATTAATGTATCAGTAATAATAAACCAGTAATATAATACATAATACTGTAACACTCACATGGGCCATTATTTTCAGCCTAAAGAGTTATGATAATACATTTAGCTGATAATACTTATGTACTACTACTTGAGTGACATTTTGAATGCAGGCCTTTTACTTCTAGTTGAGTATTTTATATTGTGGTATTACTGCTGTTACTCAAGTAAATAATCTAAATATTTCTTCCACAACTGTTGATTGTTTTTACTTTAATTTCCCCCACTGAACATGTCCTAATTTGACCAACGCAAAGCAAATGCGTGTTAATGAGAAACCTGAAAGGTCTACTGACAGCTCACTAGTTAATCATAATCAGCTACATGTCAAATTGTATCATACTAGTCATATGTTGATTTTAACTTACCATGTTGACGTTTTGGCGAATCTCCTCGGCCACACGGGGGCATCGTTGCCTCTCATGTGCGCCTGCCTCTGGAGCGTCGAAGAAGAGCGCTTCCGTTTTCCCCTCGGCTCCCGCCCCGCTCCGCCATCATGAAGTCCTGAACAAAAACGGACGAGAGTCGAGCAAAATGGGGACAACGCGAGCTGGAGATGAAATCCGCCGACAGCGCTAACGTAATGACAGCACGCGGCGGAGTGGACCCGTGGAAATTAATGAATCGGTTTCCCGTTGAAAACGCCCCGGGCAGCTCCTGGCGTCACGTTATTTAGTTAGCGGCGCTGCTAACAGCAGCCAGGGCTAGCCTCCGGTTTTCTCCGGGAGACGGCTCTGCTGCGGGCCGGCAGGCGTCAGTCCGCTGGCCGGCACTTCAGTCTAACTGACGGGCACTCTGCTCGTGTCAGGTCCCGCTGACGTTATAGCCGCCCGATGGAGAGGGGTTTGAGTGAAGGCGTCGACGGGCAGAATGTGGTTCGTCCGTGTTGAGTAGACACCAGTGCCGAGGACCGGGGTGGGGGGGGGGTGAGACCAATATTTTCCAGCCAGGCCGGTTAGCTAGCTCCAGAGCTAGCTACAGTGGATCCCAAAAGCCACGGTAAGGCATTATAAATCACCCAGCATGCCGAAGCAGCCCGGTGCGCCTCTCTTACCTCCGTTTGCGGGGAAAAGAGCAGCCGGCGTCGTTAACTACCTAGTTTTCAGATGCCGGAGACGTTGACATTGACGGGCGGGCTTGTTGTTGTTGTCCACTGTTGGAGTACACGTCGTGATTTCTGTGGCGAGCAAGAGCAAAGATGGCCTAATTTGACCGTCTAGCTTGCTCAGCTGAGACGTGATACTGACGGCAGGCAGCTGTCTAGATAATTACTTATGTGTCACACCAGCCGAAGACAGTGTGCATTTTGTTTTCCAAAATATGCCCAGGGTGCTTCAAGGTTGTAAAACCGCATGAAGGTAGGGTTAGAGAGATCATCTTGAATGAAACCACATAATTGTAGCAGGTGTTGCCTCTTCCTGTGTGTCTGGAGTGAGTATGACATGGATGGGTTCTTTAATAAAAAAAATAAAAAAAACACATCGAGAGCTTTCTTTAGGCATGCTTGCAAGATTTAAAGAAGTTCTCATTTTCAAAGGGAACCACATGCTTCCTCTTTGACAACAGCAAAATGGCCATGAAAGAAATGTTCCACGGGATGCCTGTTCATTTTGAAGTGTTTCCTGACACCAAGGCCCAGTTGTTGAGTTACTGCCCACTTAAAAAATATGGAGCATGTGTTGCATTTCTCTCCACATTGTCAACCACATCCTAATATCCCATGATACACCCCGTGCCAGGCTGTTAACTTGCCAGACGGTGCATCACACAAATGATTCGTTGAACAATCATTTGCTGTCTGCACTACAGCTACACTTCGGAGCATTCAGGATTGGCTGTATTTCCATAATTGGTCTGGAAACCTCCGATGACCTTTTCAGAGAGATGGCAAACTCTGTAGTGGTCACATGTTCTTGCGCTTTAAAAACACAGGTAAAACTTGTGGTCACACTGTTTCTACACAGTAGGCAAGTCGTAGGCCTGCTATACTGGTTGGCAGTTTCCTTTTACATTATCTTGTGGAATTTGGCCTGCTGCCTTTCAGAGATTTGTCTTTCTGTACTAGAGCTAGACTGATAAATTGCGCAGGCTGTAAAATGTCCTGCGCAGTATGTATTTTGGCCATAATTCTTTAAAAAGCAAATCTAAGGGATCCATATTAAGAATATCGTTTATGTTTGAAAAATGACTATCAGCCGATATATCAGCTGTTTTTCAAAATTCCCAAATATCAGTATCAGTATCTGCCTCAGAAGTGCAATATTAGAAATTCAATATCTGTACTGTATATCCACGAAGTGCTGGATTCACCTCATGACCATGATCTCAACTTTAATTGATATATTTCTGTTGGGCTGAACAATGTGTTGTTTTAGCATCGCCATTGCAGTGTAAGCACGTGCAATGGTCACATTGCAAAGCATGCAAAGTGCTGAGGCAAGTCACACCAACCATGGTACACTATCTAAACATTTTACTGCTTTGATAGAAAATTTAAACAAAGGAAGTTTGCTTTTTCATAACTAATCTTGGAGTCCACCTGGTTATTTAGCCTGATTTTAGTGTGTTTTGTTCACCGGTTTGTCTAACTGCAATGGCTGCGCCGTTGAGTGTGCGGGCTGGTGAAGGACCAGTGAATGACAAGTCAAAACCATTGTCAGAGAGGATCGTTTTGTTTAGCATATAATGAAAATATGAAGCGTTCTGTGTGGATTTTTGAATCTTGAGTGAGGAAGATGAAAGAATTGCTGGAGGAAATAAATGCTGCATCTGCCATTTTAAGATATTTTCATCTCTAGAAAAGAGTATGTGGTGCAAAAACAGGTTTTCATTTCTTTGTTGTTTCCAGTTGGATCTACAGAAGCTAAAAGCTGCATATACTGTATCTGGTGAAATCATGGTAATTAACTACTTTTAAATATTGCAATGTATGCAATGTAGGAATGAATAATACAGCAATGTTAAGTTTTGCCAATATTGTTCGGCCTTATATTTCTGGTAGAGAGACAGATGGATGAATGAATGGGTGGATGGTCATTTGAAGCTGATGGGCACTTTGATTTTTGTAGACAGTTAAAATGCTGATATAGAGCAGGATACGCTTTTTACTCATGAACCAAAGTGACTCAACCCCGGGGAGTGGAAAAGCAAATTTGTTATTGAATTTAACATGTTTAAAATTTACAAAGGCAAAACACACATAGAATACATGCATGTAAACATAAATGCAGTTAATATAATATAAAGTGCACAGAGAGGTCAGTGTCCATGTTTCCTCGGCGGCTCATGTTTCCTACACAAATGTTGGTAATCCTTGCAAATAACAGACGCTCACCCAGTGTGTCTCTTCCACGCTCACCAGGCGCTGGCCATGCCGTCGAGTGTGCGGGCTGGGAGCCTGAAGGACCCGGAGGTGGCTGAGCTGTTCTTCAGGGAGGACCCTGAGAAGCTCTTCACAGACCTGAGGGAGATCGGCCATGGGAGCTTCGGAGCGGTCTACTTCGTAAGTTACTTTCCTCTGTTTTTGGGTCTGTAAAGGTGAGGGGAGTGGAGCTGCAGTGTGCTTGCATACGTGTTAGAGACCTTAAGTGTAATTTTGTGTCTTTTTCATCTCTGTCAGCTGGCCTAATGATATGGATACACTAAGCATTTAAAAGTAAAAATCTGAGCTGTATGAATTGCAGGCACAGAATTATATTTAACTCAAGTATTTGTCAGGCAAGAGAATTTAGTGACAGAAATTATTACAAACAGGTCTTTTTAATATATCAGTTAGTAGCTAACACTTTGCTGATACAAATACATCTTTCTGAAAGATGTCTCTCTCTAAAAATCTCGAAAAAAGGATTGTTTTTTAGTCATATACACTGACAAGCTTTTGAATGTGGTCTGCTTTAAGGTCATGGAAGGATTTTCTCTTGTTCTTTTCACTTGTTAGAAATGTGAGAATTTTGTAGTATTGATTTCCTCTGGGGTGTGGAGCGAGCTAGCGAGGCATTTAGATTATTTATCTAATTCAGATGTTGTTTAGATCAAGACATTAAAGACAAAGCTGAACTTTTTAGTTTCTAAATTTGACTTAATTTATCAAAACATCACGCAAGTAATGTAAAAGCATTATATTCTAAAATGTGTTGATTTGCTTGGGCTTTGATAACTAAAGATGGAGGTTTGTAACTATTTTTGACATCATAGACAAATAATTAAATTTCATTAAGATATAATAAACAATGAACAATAATTACCGGTTGCTGCCCATAATAGTTGTTAGTTGTAGCAGCTCAAGCTATATCAGATTGTTTCTACAAGTGATAGGCCAACCCAAAAACCCCACTGAGCTTGAAAACAAAACCAGCACAGATACAATTAAAAAGCTGATTTTGCTCATCATTTAATTTGAGGTCCCATCATTGAGATGTAGTCACTGTGGTGAATGTAGCCTGGGTCAAAGTGGTCGATGGTATGAAAGGGTAAGCACAACAGAGAATAGCTGACAGATGATGGTAAGAGTGGGTGTAGTGGGTGTAGTGTAGATGGTGTCTGTTAGACAGGAGGGAAGGTGGTGATGATGGTACTGTCAGTAAGATCAGCTAAAGATGGAAGGTGGCAGGAGAGAAGAAGAAAAAGGTAAAAGCATGGTGCGAGTCGAGGACAAAGGACAACTCGTAAGTGGTGGATGAAAAGGCCTGCTTAATGAAGGGTGAAAAGAAGCTAGTCATGGATGAAGGGATCGACGGGAGAGGGCAGAAGGGAAGAGGGAAGGAGGCTCAGCAGAAATCCTTGTTTTATGTAATAGTGATGTCTTTGTTGGGTCTCGTGTAAAAATTGTTGATTAATCCTAGAGTTCTCAAGTACTTTGTGAAAATACAGCATGTCCACTTGGTGCTGTGCCAAATCAAATGAAACCTAAACTTTACTGAAATCAACAGCTTGAAATAAAATTCTGCCCTCAGAAATACAAAGCAGGGGCATCTGTACTGTTTAAGACCTGAAAGAAGTAATTCATCGTTTGTTGTTCCAAACCTTTCCACATCAGGCCCATGACATCCGCACCAATGAGGTGGTGGCCATCAAGAAGATGTCCTATAGTGGCAAACAGTCCAATGAGGTAAGACCTGGCAACCCTCTAATTCTTGATCTGTCGTAGATGTGAGATCAGGTTTGCTCATCAATCTCTGCTTATGTTCCAGAAATGGCAGGATATCGTCAAGGAAGTAAAGTTCCTCCAGAAGCTGCGCCACCCCAACACTGTCGAGTACCGTGGCTGCTACCTGAGAGAGCACACAGCATGGGTGAGTGTGTGCACAACAACTGTAAATTGATCGCATAATGCACATTCACGACAGTTCTGTACTCTACTTCAAATTTATGAAATGCATTATTTTGCATGTACAGAAGGCACATACATCTCAGTGATGCTTTTACTTTGGTCCCAGTGGCACACGAAACATCAATGGAAAAGTCTTGCCTGGGAGCGTGGCAAGACATAATTCAGCAGCCGCTTCAAACAGACAGGTTCATGTCAATGCCAACTTTCACCCAAAAATTTAAGAACTGAACTCAGGAAATAATCTATAGACTGTTGCGCATTTGTGTTTGTTTCCGCAGCATTTGAAGGACCATAAAGATTAGGCAAAATAGTTCAATGGCTGATTAAAAAACGACGGCAGCATTTGAAGCTTTGTATTTATTGTTGTATGACTCTGGTGTTTGAGTTGGATGCAATTAATGAACAAAAGGAACTCCTGTCTCCACAGTAAACGATCTGCTGAGTGTTTGATGATTATTTATGCCTGCTTTAGAACCTAACTGCCATGAAACCATTATCAAGTTTTATTTCTCTCCTTTACTCGCTTTTTTTCTCTCACCTCTCTTAGCCAGGAAGTCAACAACAAAGCCTAACTTTGATAATAAACAATAAGAAATGTCGACCCCTTGTCCTAATATAAATGTCACTTGTGGCGACCAGTACTTCCTTATTTTGTCTATGAAGTGCAACGCTTGACTATCAGGTTTAGTTCCATAGCTCCTCAAGAGGAAAGTTGCTGTGCTAGAAACGCCCTAAAAGATAAAATGATTGCAAATATCTGCTGTATTAAGTGTTTTTACAATGATGCATACAGTACTGTAGTCTTACTGTACATATGTGAAACATTTAGCTAGTCTGTGTGGAGGAGTTGGCTTTTGCGTCTGATGCAGACTCTAGGAGATGCTCAGACCTTCATTTTGAGGTGCACATGAGAACACTTTGTACCTTAGCTCGGCATCAGCTCTCCCACTTTAATAACTGTACTGAACTCTCAGGGAGAACTGCCTCCGGTCCAAAAAACCCTTTCCATTCAGGTCAAGTGTGGAAAAAGTCCTTAACGTCAAGTGTGCTCCTGGGTTAGGCTCCCTAAAATAGCATGCAGTTCAACTCTCCCTCTGTCCCCCTCCTAGCTGGTGATGGAGTACTGCTTGGGCTCAGCTTCTGACCTCTTAGAAGGTAAGTAGGAGACGAACAACGACAAATGAGTAATTAAACACCAACGAGTTAATTATATATTTCATTTCACATAAACAATGCCTGATATCCCCTAATATCACTCTTCTCCCAGTCCACAAGAAACCCCTTCAGGAAGTGGAAATAGCTGCCATAACCCATGGTGCATTGCAGGGATTGGTGTATCTTCACTCTCACAACATGATTCACAGGTAACCCCCATTCCTTTTCTCACAGTCTGTATCTGTTCGGCTCTCCTCGCCCACACTTCTGACAAGAGACAAAACAAATACTGGGGAGAGAAAGCACAAACTGTGCTGCCTAAGATACGCTTATGCAACAGTATATGTGCTCACGCACTGTGCAGCAACACATTTCAGTGTTGCAGCCTCTTAACAATACATTTTCTCTCTCATGTCTTTCTATTTGTTTTGTCTTCCTCACAATTTCCCTGACCAGTCATTTTCTCTGATCTGATCATGTCTCTCTCTCAGGGATGTGAAGGCGGGAAACATCTTGCTAACAGAGCCAGGCCAGGTCAAACTGGGAGACTTTGGCTCTGCCTCCATCGTTGCCCCAGCCAACTCCTTCGTGGGAACACCTTACTGGTAAGACGTCAAAGTTTGCACTCCCAACAGCATCATCCTTGCAACATGCTCATGTTGGTATCAGCTTTGGCAAACAGACTTTTACTAAAAAACTATCCCCGCTTATAAAAAATATGTCATCGACCCTTGTGATATTCTTCAGCTCCACCAAAACAATCAGTTGTAGAGCAGCTGATGTATTCTCCATCAAGTATGTCTGTGTAAGATAATCTCCTTGAAAGTTTATAAAGTTTGTAATCCTTAAGAGTCCAGTCCTGGTTACCGTGGTAACAGCAAGTGCAGTTTAATAATGTCCCAGAATTCTGTGTGCAGCAAACACTTGAAATGACCGCTGGTTTTGTTGATGATTTTTGATGAATGATCAAATACGCTGTTTCCTGCCAGGGCTTCACGATAAAAGCCACCCCATGTTTCGCCAGTTGAATGCTTTAATTTAATGTGAAGCTGCAGCAGCAGGAAATGTTTTGTTTGCATAAACAGTAAGTTGATACAGCTCTGACACAGTGTAAAGAGAGGGAACAGTAAACAATGAAGCCCAAAATTGGGGTTTGATTTCATGAATATATATATATATATATACTTTTCACGTCAGAGAAAATACTAAGTCTTTAGTGATTACCTTTACCCCAGTCACAAAAAGAAACACTTTTCTCCTTTCACCCATAATGGTATCTAGTCATGCAGGTAGCTTCAGCACTAAGGGCAATACAAACAACTTCAAATAACCGACTCCTCGCCTCTGGCTTGCTGTGCTTCATTTATTGTCATATTTGTAGAGCGAAAAGGTTCAAGGTGCGGCGGTCTGAAAGTCAGATTCAAGTTCATTCAAAGCAAGTTCAAACTTGAGCAACGTTGATCTCCTGGTCTGTCAAGTTAGGAGAACCCAAAGTAATTTTGTTTTTCATTCATTCATTTCACTGATGATTAGTTACATATTATTTATATATATATTCACACATGTATTGAAGGTAGGTATTATTTTAGTAGTATTTTACTGCCAGTCTAACTACTAATCCTTTCAGCACTACCTGCGTATTTCAGATCCCACTATTCATCAGCTACAGGTTAGTGTTATTGTTTATGAGGCAGCCTGACCCTCATAATGTTCACGTCTGTTCATGTGGTGTAGACGCTGGGAGTGACAGTGAGCCCTGAGGTGGCGTTCTCTGTTGGTCCAGGATCAAAGCAAAAGAGCTGAAGTGGCTGAGTTGCTTTGTTGTGTCCTCCATGCAGGATGGCCCCTGAGGTGATCCTGGCCATGGACGAGGGTCAGTACGACGGGAAGGTGGATGTGTGGTCACTTGGCATTACCTGCATAGAGCTGGGTAAGAGATAGCCATAAAATGTCCACAAGAGTGTTTTTTTTTTGTGTGTGTGTGTGTTCACAAAGCTGAAGGCATCCAATCATTTTCTTTGCTTTCTCCTCTCTTCCTTTTTTTGTGTTCTTGCTCTTTGTCACGCTACGTCGTGCTTTGTCACTCTCTAGCGGAAAGGAAGCCTCCTCTATTCAACATGAATGCTATGAGTGCCTTATACCACATCGCCCAGAATGAGAGCCCTGTGTTGCAGTCTAATCACTGGTGAGAGTTGGTGAAACCTCCTAACCCCCTCTATGTCCTTTTAGGCAAATAAGACTTTTGTTGCACCATGAGTTTGAGTTATGTTGCTTGAGATTATGTTATAAATGTTGCTTTTATAAAAGAGCTTCTAATGTCATGAAGGATTTTTCAACATGCTGTTTTTCAAAGGATTGGCTGAATTTATGATTTTACACACCATTGCCAGGAAGTCTTAAAGGTGTATGAGATGAATTTGACGGATTTAATAAAACCACGGCTGAAACAGTGCTGATGAAGGAATTCAAAAGGTTGAAATTAAATTAACTTATTGTTGACAGTCTGGTCAGAAGAGGTCAGGATTTGCAGCTTCAGTCTGTTGCAGTTAGTTTACATTAGACAGCAAACAAGTGTTTTTGACCTGGTCCTTGCAGATCACAGTGGATCAAGACACACATGCCGAATGTTAACAACATTGGTTTTAGCAATACTGTTCAATATAAACAAAACCCACATTTCCTGTGTGATGCCACTGTTTCGCCTCAGTGTGCTGTCAGAATAGGCCAGTTTTAAAGGGTCTTAAGCTACATGCTTTATGACATCCTGTAATAAACTACAAAAAAAATTAAAAGTTAATATGTTACTATGAAAAAGTCACCAAATAGAGCTTTAAAAAAAAAAAAAAAAGACCACCTGATTTCATGGATCTGTGTTGCAGTTGGAACAACACTTACAAGCTGCTTTAATTTATCAGAACATAATTTATCACAGTGTGAATAAAAGGTGCTTATATAATAACTTAAAATTGTTTTTTTTTTTTAAAATCATTTTCAGGTCGGATTATTTCCGCAATTTTGTGGACTCCTGTTTGCAGAAGATCGCCCAGGACAGACCTACCTCTGATGTGCTGCTCAAGGTACACGGCGTCCAAAGATTTGTTTGATGTTGTGCATGAAGGCAGGCAGAGACGTGTGATCATCTCTCTGTTAGAGATTGTCTTTCTGATCAAGCAAGAGGAAATCTGAAGTGTAAATATAGTGTAGTAAAATAACATGCTCCCCTTTCTATTCAGTTACATAAATACATTAGTAGTCTCTGTTTACATTAGTTTGTTCCTGTTGGCTCAAGTGTGCACTGGGATAACAAGCAGGTCAGCTTGTTGCTGTTGGGGAAATAAATAAATTACCTAGCGCTTATTTTTTTGTCAATAATTAATTTATTGGTGGCCGTTGGCAACATATATATATTTGTATATGTTTTGTGTAAACAGCTGCTATAGTGATCTCTAGTGTTGTGCTGTTGTGCAGAGTCCATGTTAGATCATGTTGGAGTCTACCCAGAGACACCCTCACCATCCCCATAGACTGGAAAATCCCTAATAAACTTTCCAGAATTACATAAGTGTTGCTTTGATGAAAATAGCTGGAAGCATGATGGTTTTTCCTTATCAGTCAGGGACATTAAAAATGTTCCCCAGCTGAGACGAGACTGCACTCACCACCCAGATCGATAAAATAGGCATGAAGTCACATGACCAATGAATTCAGTCGTGACAGGCACAGTCTGCTGGGAGTGATCGTTTCATGAAAGAAGAGGTTGCAGGCAGCCCTTCTCCCTTCTTCTACGTTAATAATAGATGTTTTACAGAAATGATCCTTCACTGTTCTTGTTGATTAGCAGAATCCTAGAATAAAAGAAAATAATCAAGATCAACATCTTAACCGTAATCCCCCATCCTCAAAACTAGCACCCCAACTCTCATGCAGGTTTCACGTTGGTTAATCCTAATATACAGGGATCTTGACCTTGATCCTTTCTGTCCACCCAGCACCATTTCCTATGCAGAGAGCGTCCCATGACAGTTGTGATGGACCTGATCGCCCGCACCAAGGATGCTGTCCGCGAGCTGGACAACCTCCAGTACCGGAAGATGAAGAAAATCCTCTTCCATGAGGCACACAATGGTCCCGCACCAGAAGGAGGCGATGAGGAAGAGGTAAGAATGGGGAAGACGTGAGTTATAAAAGGCAGGGAGGTTGTAAGGTTACAGGCGCAGTGACTGATGGAATATATACTGGCTTCTGCTGGCTTTCAGCTCTTAATTTATGTTCACTTCAAACTGGGACCTGATCAAGTTATTTTGGCCCTGATCCGAGTCCGATACCGATACACTCACGATTGTACAGCGGTGTTACAGAGTGGAGCTTCTTCCCTCACAAAAGATCTTTGGCCAAACACAGACACCGGCTGCACAGAGCACTTTAACCAGACAACAGACAAGTTTCACTTTGGCCCATTATTAAGTTACTCGCAGAGTTAACAATAACTGATGTGATCTGCTGGTTAAAAATTAGAAACTGCTGCCTGGATGTTTTGTACACGGCTCTTTTCTAATAAGAAAGAGAGAGCTGGAATCAGCATTTAGTGAATCTGTATATTTCTGATACTGCTCCTTAAACATAGTGGATTGCTTTCAGTGGTCTGATTTTTGTGAAGTGAAAACAGTTTGCATTGCCTTGAAGTTCTGCATTGTGTTGCCATGTATTGCATTTCCTGCCAACCACAAGCATGAAACGAGGACACTTGAAAAGACTCAGTGAAAGGACTGTTTATAGTATAGTGGTCGTTTGTTCATTACTTCCTGTTTTCTTGTAAATGTGAAATTGGAAATGCCACTCCAACCCTTCAGAGGCTCATGAGACGCTTCATAATTGAGTTCCTGTAATAACTCCAAAGTTAGCAGGACTCTAGTCAAACAAAATAAAGTACCACCAGCTGTCTTGAAGACAAACCCTCAAAAACCTTTTTATTTTGAAGAGGAAGAAGCATGTATCGGGCTCTGTAAGGCAAAACAGCTGGTTTTAGCAGCCATCCTGCCTTTGTATTATACTTCTCAATATATACTGTGAACTTGGGACCCCTTCCTCTCCATACAAAGGCCTTTGTTTCCATCAGCATTTAATTCCAGTTAGTTGCCCCCCCCCTAAAGGAAATGAAGGAATTCAGAGAATGTGGGACTGCACTAGTCCTGTGTCTCACTGTTGGTATGTTTCATATTTTACTCTATGTCCGCTCAGGGAGGTTTTCATAGTATAAGGATGTTTATGTGTGCTATAAACTGGTCAATACACTACTACCACTGCTACTATCACCCAATGATGTAAAGAAACCCCAGTCACCATCCTAAAAGTGCTTTCTTTCCCCAGAACCTTTGAACTGTTTTGACTGAACTTTTTTCTTCCTTTCTACCAGGATGTGGAGCAGTATATGCTGCGCACCGGCACAGTCAATAGCATGGAGAGCTCCCACTCTCTGCCATCCATGTCAATCAGTGCCAGCTCCCAGAGCAGCTCGGTCAACAGCCTGGCAGACGGCTCTGACGACAGTGGGGAGATGGCCATGATGCAGGAGGGCGAGCACACCGTCACCTCCAACAGCTCTGTCCTGCACAAGCCCCTGGTCAGTCAAAGTGTTTTACTGTCTGTGGGCGGGTATCTTGAGGAGGAGGATCCTGTCCCTCCCAAACCCCTCTTTGACATATTTGTCCATCAGTTTCACTTAGAGCCTAGCAATGTATCTTAAAAGAGAGAACCAACAGGCTTTATCATAATAGAAATAACATTTGTTTTAAGATGCATCAAATCAGTGGGTAACTGACGTTAGGATATTGGAAGCATACCTTTTCTACTATGTTTTTGTCCGGTGATATGTCTTACTTAAATACTGGACCAACTATTATACTGTATATTGGCTGCAGATGGTCCACAAGGGAAGCTGTTCTGTCATTGTCAGATCAGTTTTAAACATGCAAACTTGCACCACCTGCAGGAAATGGAAAGTAAAAGCAGCAGCTGTTTAGACCTGCAGATGCACAGTAGACATGTCAGTGTTGCCACCTACAGAGCAGAAACAGAAAATCACCACGCAGCTTGGTAGCAAGCTCACCAGACAAACTGCCAAAGCTTCAATTTTGAATCCTCAAGTCCTCACTTGAGTCCTCACTGAGCCAAAACCCCAAAGTTGGTTAAATAACATTGTATGTACACCACAAATCATTTTTTATTAAATCCTTTCCCTCTCTTCTTTTTTCTCCTCTGCTTTGCCTCCGCTATGCAGAGCCATGACAACATCTATGATGATCCCTATCAGCCAGAGGTTGACTCACAACGAGAAGCTTCGTCTGCTGCTGGTGGCGGCGGCGGGGGAGGAGGAGGAGGGAGGCGTCGTCGAGGCAGAGACCATTTTGCCACCATCAGGACAGCCTCGCTCGTCACTCGTCAGATCCAGGAACATGAGCAGGGATCGGCCCTGAGAGAGCAGATGTCTGGGTAAGGTGGCGGTTGTGAATCAGGGCTGGTACACATTCCATATATTGCTATAAAAGGAAGAGAAAGCAACCACTTGTCAACTTTATTTGTATAGCTCTTAATCAAACTTTGAAAGGGCTTATAAAACTGGAAATAAATGTTTGAACTTCAAAGAGAAAAAAGAAAACCTTCAGTGAAAACCTTGTTAGAAATAAAAATCAGTCAAGTAGTGACAGTGTCTCTCGGGAGCTTACCCTCTTCCCTCTAGCTAACTTCGTGCCCCGTGTCTCCTCACAGGTACAAGCGAATGCGGCGGCAGCACCAGAAGCAGCTGATGGGCCTGGAGAACAAGCTGAAGGCAGAGATGGACGAGCACCAGCTGAGACTGGACAAAGAGCTGGAGAATCAGAGGAACAGCTTCTCCATGGAGGGAGAAAAACTCTCCAAGAAGCACCAGGTCATCCTGGAGAAGGAGGTGAGCTGGTGGAGGACAAATGAGGTGAGAGGAGAACGGAGGGATTGATGAATAAGAGATGGGGAAAACTAGACAAGTCAAGAAGCACATCGCTTGAACATATGTGTGGGATGAATGGGAAGAGAATGATGGAGACAGGAAAAAGCAAACTGCCGTAGAAACTAAAGGGGGAAGACTGATTTATGATTTATTTACAGTTTTTTTTTATTTGCCCTTTTTAATCTTAAGCTTCTCACAATGACAATGTAAATGAGATTGAGTGTTTTTTTTTTCCAGACAAAGGCAGTCCTGACTGAGGAGAAGAAGTTCCAGCAGCACATACTGGCCCAGCAAAAGAAGGAGTTGACCAGTCTGCTGGAGTCCCAGAAACGGCAGTATCGCCAACGCAAGGAGCAGCTCAAAGAGGTGCTTCTAGGTTTTGTCACATAATGTCACCAGTCAGCTGACTACCACTAAATTATTTGTGTGAGAGTTATGGAAACACACTTCCTCTTGTGCATAAATGACCCGCTGTTAATCAGCACCACCGCACTACCATACTACTAATGGCGCAATCACTTCCATGTTCTTTTCACCACTACCCTGCAAATTAAAATGAACCCTGCATCATACTAACACTATACAAACAGTATCGATCTCCCAGCTTGATATAATGCCTATTCAGCTAATACTACTGTACTTTCTGTTCATTGCTTTGAACTTATTTCCTCTGAAGGAACTGAATGAGAACCAGTCAACACCAAAGCGGGAGAAACAAGAGTGGCTGGTGCACCAGAAGGAGTGTCTGCAGCAGCTGCAGGCAGAGGAAGAGGCAGGCCTGCTGCGACGGCAGAGGCAGTATTACGAGCTACAGTGTCGCCAGTACAAGAGGAAGATGCTGCTGGCACGCCACAACCTGGAGCAGGATCTGCTCCGAGAGGTACCGTTTTTACATTCGATTGGCGTTCTCAGAAAACACACTTTAAGCAGCCAGCAGTCCAGCAGGATTCACTTTCCATCAGGATATCTGACCCTGGCAGAGACAAACTTCAGCGTGGTCCTAGAGAGAAACAGCAAGTTATATTATCACGTAAAATCATGTTCAGGTAGTAAATTAAAGATGCATCTGTTATTGGGCCTTTATCAAGTCAAAAACACTGCATGTTCCTTTTTGACTTTTGAATAAAACTTTAAAGGGCAGGTAGAATGGGTTGTCATGTTTGCCACAGATTAAAAATATACTTTGCATACTTGAATACGTATTTTGGGAATGGCCAAAACATTAAAAAGATCTTTGAATATAATGTAGTTCAATACAACGCTACTGCTAATTACTGCCTTAAAAATGGCTGTGGAGTTGAATCAACACCTCTCGTTGCTATTGTTAAAATTGGGTGAAGTATACTAAGTATAAGAAATATAAAAAAAGAAGTATATAAGAAATGTACTTAAAGTGAAATATTCTTATAGTTACTTATATACTTAAATATACTGTAGGCTGCCCAAGCGTTTCCTCTCCTGCCTCTTTATCAGCTTCTTTTCTTCTCTAGGAACTGAACAAGAAGCAGACTCTGAAGGACTTGGAGTGTGCCATGCTCCTGCGTCACCATGAGTCCACCCAGGAGCTGGAGTTCCGCCAGCTGGGTCTGGTGCAGCATACGCGGGCCGAGCTGATCCGCACGCAGCACCAGACGGAGCTCACCAACCAGATGGAGTACAACAAGAGGCGTGAGCAGGAGCTGCGTCAGAAACACGCCGTGGAGGTCCGCCAACAGCCCAAAAGCCTCAAAGTGAGTGAGAGCACCCAGAGCCAGGGGTCTCCCGAGGAGGGAGCGAGCCAGAAAACAGGGGTGCCGAGCGGCAGCTGGGACCGTGAGGCGGGGGTGGTACAAGTAGAGGTGGAGGACGAGCGGGATGGCGAGTTAAAGGAGAGGGAGGTGGTAGCTAAGGAGATGTATGATGGTCAGGATGAGCTCGATGGAGCAGTACCAGAGTTCAGAGATGAGGAGCTAGATGGTGTCCCTGTGTTTGAAAGGAAAGATGAGGTAGATGATGACAAAAAACCAAAGGGAGATGATGACAGAGAAGATGAGGATGAGAAGGAGGAGTGGAAAATGGGTGAGGAAGGGACAGAGGTGAGGGAAGTGGAAGGAGTGCAGTGGGAGTACGAGGATGATCACAGTAAAACTGCACATGTAGACACTGATAAAGAAGAGGAAGAAGAGGGCAGGGGCGTGGCCGATGGTTGTCCGTCAGAGTTCATCTCATCCCTGTCCCCAGAAAAGAGGCGGCCCCGTGAGCGAGATATCGATGAGCTATCCGAGTTTTACTTCCCTGATGTTCCAGATGAGCTGGAGCCCATACCCACCTCCACCCCTCCTCCCGCTCCCCCCGCCCAGACGTGTTTCCCCTCACTCTTCTCTCACGGCATCTGCCTCCTCCTCTCCCTCTCCGTCGCTGCCCAGCCCTCCAACCTCACTTTGCTGCTACTCTCCATCTTCCTCCTGTCCCTCCGTCGCTCGCCGCCTTTGCCGTCGTTGGCCTCTGTCCTCCTCTCCGCTGAGCTCGCCTTCTTGGCGCTCTTCTTCTCATACCTCTTCCTTCGTTCCTGCTGCTCTCTGTCTCTCTCCACCTACCTGTCACTCAGCCTCTGGGCCAGCGGCCTCTTCAGTTTAGGACTCTCCCTCAGTTTGGGGATTTATTACATCCCCATGATTTTGATCTCCGCTTCCTTCCTCAGCTCTCCCTCCCTCTTCCTCTCTCTCTACTTGGTGGTGGTGCTGATTGTCAGGCCGGCCCGCGACTTCCTCCAGTACGCACCCCGCAAAGTTAACCGCCTCTGCATGCGCGTCCTTTTCCGCCTGCCTCGACCCCTGTTTGCCATGTGCCAGTCAGTCCTGGGCGGCATGGCTGAGCGTAACCTCTATGAGATGTTTCCCAAAGCAGGGCGCAACTGGGGTGTGCGTCAGTCAAAAATCCCAGTCCCCCTGAAAAGCCTGCCTTTAGAGTATCAGGCTCGCTGCAGTAACACCTCTCCCTTGGCCAAGGGCCTTCTCTGGGTGAGGCGTTTCAGTAGACGCCCCCTCGGGGTCCTGGCAGACCTGGCTAACTCAGTAGTGCTAAAACTAGCCAGACAGCTCCTTAAAAAGCTGCCGCTCAGTGTCAGTATCAAACTCCAAACTCTGGGACTCTTGAAAACGGAGATCCCAAGCAGGCTGCCCCAACTGCTGCCCAGGGAGGTCCGAGAGAGGAGACAGAGGGAGAGGAGGAGGAGAGAGAGGGAGAGACAGAGGAGGGAAGAGAGGGAGAGGATGTTTCATGAGGAGGCGAGGTGGGAATGTGGGTTGAGACGAACTTCATCTGGAAGGTTTGTCAGGGGGAAAATTCGACCATGGAGATAGCAAGGAAAGAGTGGGACGTGTGTGTGAGAGAGTGTGATCATGATCATGCTCTATGTTCCATTTTTCAACCTTTGTTTGTGTGTCTTTTTGATTCGGGCCCACACGTCTCTCCTGTTACATAATTCCCAAACTGGTTTTTGGTCCCATTTCTTAAAGATGAGACAAATTTTACCCTGCACACTCGTACATCTGTACATCAGTGTGCACTGGCTGAAAGTGATTTTGGCTGTTGAAGCTTATCCAAACATGCAGACATGAATGCACACGAGCCCTACTGTTGGGCTCTGCAAGCGTAAACGTGCAGCCGAGCCCACAGTTACTGTACCGAACCCAGTGAAGTTTTAACATTTCATTATTGTGCTTTTTGTAAAAGTTCCTTAAAGTTTCTTTAATTTTATTATTTTGCTCTTAATTTGTAAGACAAATGTTTTTATGGTAATTTTTAAGACCGTTTTTGTGCAATCTTTTGTTTTTCTTTGATAGTGATCTTATTCCATTGGGTGCACCATTATCTCCATGCTCAGAACAAATCTTAGTGTTGCGTAGCTTCCTGGCTATAATTTCACTCCCCGACGCTGAATACTGTGAAAAAGAAAAAGATACTTACCGGAATAAATTCACTAACATCACCCTGAACACTACAGGTAGCTCTCAGTCGGTATAAAAGTGCAATAAACAGCTAAGCAGAAATATCTGGGACCACTGTAGGACATTTGATAACATTTTGAAGCGCAGTTTCTTTGTTTAGAAGTCAAAGTGGAAAATAGCAGAAGTTTGGGGCCATTTAGCTGGAACATTAAGCCTAACCAATTCATTGTTTCATGCTAAGACATCATTGGATAATAATTACAGCTGGTGAAATCATTATTTTTCAGATTCTAGTTAGATATACTGTTTTTATTGCACCTTATGCAATAATCTTATGTTTTACCGTGTAAACATTTAGATATTTTTCCCCTTAATAGATTTACACCAGTTGAGTGCCTAGTTACAACTGTTTGCACAAATGTTAAGTCTGTTTTGAAGTGACATATCCTACATTTATAGTGGAAACATAAGAAAGCAGGATATACTTTAAAAGTATAATATAATGAAAACCTATTTAATATTTCAGTGTAGCTTAATTTATATGAAGCCATATAAACTATCCTTTGAGACACACAATCATAAAATAAGTCCAAAGATTGATGCAACTACTGAATGTGAAAGTGTGAAAAAGAAGGATTGAGCAGCTCATGATCATATGAAGAGAAGATATCCAGTAATAGCAGACATCTGTTTAATTTTGCACTGTCCCAAAGACCATTTAAAAAAAGTACCAAATGTGGGAGAAAAGATCACTTCAGTTTAGAGCTGCAACTGACAATTATTTTCATTAAAGATTAATTTGCTGATTATTTTTACAATTAAAGGTTTAGCCTATCAAACATCAAAAATAGTGAAAAAATATACGTCACAACTTCCCAGAGCCTAAGATGACGTCTTCCAATGTTTTGTTCGACCAAGAGTCCAAAACTCAAAAGTTATTCAGTTTATACTGATATAAATTACCTCTGATGTGAGAAGCTGGAACTGGAGAATGTTTGGCATTTTTTCACTATCTTTGCTTGAAAAATGACTGAAACAATGAATTGTTGCCGATAATTTTTCTGTCGATCAACCACTCGATTAATCGGTCCAGCTCTACTTCAGTCGGGCCAAAAAGAAACTTAAAGTTAATGGTGCCGTTTTTATCTCATGCTCTTACAAATTTGAGGACTTAAACACCAAAATGCTTGAATTGAAATTTAATTGAATGAAGTCAAATGAACCAAACTTAGGTGAAAAGTTGCAGTTGTCACATGCATAGATCTGAGAGTATAAGGATTTTAAATTTAGCATATTTGCAAGGGAAGTCTGGTTGAGATGAGTAAAATGCGTTAGTGCCTATAAATGCTAATTATGTATGAAAAGTGTCGTGTACGTCACAGGAGGACGACATTTGAGCTATTTACATGGAGGATTATTACTGAGTAGAAAACTCAATCTTAACTGTATTTGACGCGAGGGAACAAAAAAAGTCGGGCACTTCTTTTAGGTGACCTGCATTTGGGAATTCTAGTTTTAAAAAAAGACATTTCACAACAAACATTGTTTTATTTGAATGTAACTTATTTGCCATTGATTTACATTTGTTTTCCAATATCAGTTATTTCCTGTTCCTTTATGTATGTTTACATGTTTGTATTTTGTTTTGTTGTGACACCGTCTGAGAGTTATGTCACCTTGAGGTTTTTTATATTTATGCAGTATTTATCAGACTAGTACTGCATTATGTCTGGCAGCCATTTTGTTGTCCTTTTATTCTCATTTTAGCTGCATGAGTGTTGGCGTACTGTACGGCCGTGTGCTCGCAAGCATAGAAAAAATATTTTGTCATACTTCCAGATTTTTCTTTACACAAAAAATAAATTCTTTTGTGTGAAAATCATTGTCTTGTTTGTTTTTATGATTTCCGTTTCCATTATTACCATGTCTTCTTTTGTTAACTTTTCCCCTGATTTATCAGCCATCTTATTGTGAAGAAAGATCCCTTTACCATTTTGTTCATCATCATTCCTCCTGTATCATCACACATTTTATTTCTGTTGTCTTCTGTTGTGCTCTTCCCTTTGTCTAAAATCACCAAAAATAATGCCACCATGTTCTGCGACTATTTCTAATCAACATATAAGGTTGAAATGTGTGTAAGGATGTTAACTGAGGGTTAATAGTCATTTAGATGTCAATACAGATTAATCACATTTCTGTTAAATGCACAATTTGCAGTCCAAATGTACTCGGGTCTGTTCATAATCGGACTGAAAACCAGACAAGTTATTTTCAGTTCTTCAGTTATTAATATTTTCTAAAACCATAGATGGTGTGTTTACATCAGAAATGTTTCTAAACAGCCATATTCAGTAATTATCAAATGCACAAAAGGCATATTTTTCATCTACAGGTCAACCTCTTTAATTAAATGTATGAAATACCTTTTAAGAGTCAAAAAATATTTTCTCAATACTTGTTCTTACATAATCAGGTATTTAAGGAATTGACAGAAAAGGGCCCCCATTGCAATAAAATCATTGCATCAATTCATACTTATTCTATATTCAAAGTTAAACTCTTTTGTTGCATAAATCAGTAATCACACACACTGATTAATTGTCAATCCATACACAAATAGAAGAAATACACAAATAAGAAATGAATGTCGGTAGAGACCTTGGATTCACTATCAAAGGGTGAACTGCACTGTATGAATATATCCAATTCTTGTAAAATGAACACTGCCGTCACATTTTTATCTTTTTACTTTGAGTGTTTCATAGACTCAGTGCTTTTGAGTTGAAATCGAGTAGACTATCATTTCTGTAGTCGCTGCTGACAGCCAGAGGTTGTGCATTTACGAAATTCCACAACTGAAAATAATTATAATAGTAATTCTTAAGCAGCAAGATGTAAAAACAGCATAGCTCAAAGCAACATTAATGTTTTAATGCATTTAATTTGTCAGACCTTCATAACCACATGCATAAAATAAAGGCAGAATTAGTTTGTATGAGTGGACAAACCCTCGTCAGTTTGGCCGTGATGCTGTCACAGGCAAAGATTCAACATCTGACAAGTATCTATACTTTAAGGTGTGATTATTAATGGTGTACATTTTTTACCATCAGGGTCATGTCAGCATTTTTCTAACAAAATTGATAGCAAGTCGTTAGAAATTGTATTTATAAAAAGTGCACAATGTGTAAAAAGTCAAAGAAATGTTTTCCCTGGTTTTCTGTATTGAACTCATTCATCACCATGTTCATTTATAAAACCATAGGAGCACTTTAGCCCAGCTGCCTCCATCTCTTCTCTCTCCTCCAGTCCAAAGAGCTACAGATTAAGCGTCAGTTCCAGGACACCTGTAAGATCCAGACCCGTCAGTACAAGGCCCTGCGCAACCACCTGCTGGAGAACACGCCCAAGTCGGACCACAAGGCCGTGCTGAAGCGGCTGAAGGATGAGCAGACTCGTAAGCTGGCCATCCTGGCCGAGCAGTATGACCACTCCATCAATGATATGCTGTCCACACAGGCTGTGAGTAAGGCAAGCAGACATCGTTCACTTCACACTCGCACCACACCACCACTGCTGTGCCTGGCCTGGGGCCCGTCCTGCCTGCCCGCCTGCCTGCCTGTCCGCCAACGAGCCTCCTCCCGGTCCCTCAGTGTTAATCTCCTCCTAGACCCGCATTTCCCAGTTTTATTCCAAATTATGTACATCATCCTGTTTCCCCTACAGTTTAACAGTTCTGTGCAAGTCCTCTTCCAAAATATCCTTTTCCCTGAATGTCTCGGAGAAATTAAGATTATCTGTCCTGCATCGAGAGAGGAAAACTAAGCAGTGAGGACAGCTGTGATGAAATTTGACATCTTAGTTCACAGGATAAATGTTAAAATACTATAAAGAAAGAAAATGTGTTTGAGGTTCAGCCATAACTTCAGGACGAAGAACACTGATATTCAGCCACATAATAAGACAACATACAGTCTCCTCTAACGGAGTCAAGATGGACAGTTTAAAAAAAAAAAAGAGATCATCCAGAAATATCATCTTTTTTATTCCACACATTCTTCATCCTTGTTAAAACATGGTGCCTACATTACCCAGAATGCAACTCAACCACAGACAGTTCAGTCGGTAAGCCCACTTCTTTCTAACACCACACCCCGAGATCTTTTGCATTTTCCAACTTGTAGTCTTCAGCACCAACCGACCATTGCCTCAAGTGATGTCACGTGATGTCTCAGTGGTACTCCCCAACACAAGACTTTGATTCGGAGTTCCCCTTTATATAGCACCTAGATTATCTTTCCAATCATTCATGTCATGTTACAGGACCTACAATATACAGTATATGAGCGTCACGCTACTTTGACATGAAGATGGCGGCAACCTGAAATAAGCCTCATTCTTTTCCTCTTAGGGACTGTATGGAAATTATTTCATATTTTTCTCGTCTGATTAACTTAAAAACATTTAACAGTTACATCAAAATATTTAAGTCCAAAAAATACTAGTACTAATATCGCACTAAAAATAAGTTCATGAACATGTTACTTAAGTAAGAGTATATAAGTAGAATCAGGAAAATGGGCTTAAAGTATCACAAGTACTCACTGCAGAAAAATGTCCCCTGTAACTGTTACATTATTGTTATTGATGTATTAATATCTAAGCAGCATTTTACAGTTGTACTTGGCTGAGCTAGAGCTAGTTTAAATATTTTATATAAGGCTGCAACTAATGATTATTTTCATTAAAAATTAATATGCTGATTATTTGTTCGATACATTCTTTGGTTTGTAAAACTTCAAAGAATAGTGAGAAATGCCCATCACAATTACCCAGAGCAGAACCAAAGGAAAAGCAGCAAATTTGTGTTGCTGGAGCCATGAAATGTTTGGCATTTTTGCATGAAAAACAACTGAAACATTTATCGTTAAAATACTCTTGCTTTTTAAATAGTAACATAAATTTTGTACAGTCCCTTATGGCTAAACTCTTAACTCATCCACTGCCCTCTAAGCATGGGACTCACTCACACACACACACACACACACACACACACACACACAAATCCCAGGCTTTTAAATGAATGAAACATAGTAGGAAGAGGATGGGGCGTCAGTCCCTTCAATGACATAACGCCCTGTGCTACTTTAATTACCTCACATGGCAGCGTGCCATATAAGCCCAGTAAGCCAAATCCCTGCTGCCCTTGTTTGTCCGCACATACACTCATGCTCTGGTTAAAGTCTCTTTGGGAAGGTTTCCCACTCGCTGATTAAACTCAATCCTGAGGTCAGAAAAAAAAACGTTATAAATGAAGAATGTCTTTTCAAACAAGATTTAATCTGTTTTCTGGAGCCAGGCTTTAAGACCGACACCACACACACAGGCCGAAGTAGTTGAACTGTTGTGCAACATTTTGTAATATTATACAGATTTATTTCCATAACGTTTTACAATTTTTGCATTAGAACTTTTTAAAATGATATCTGAACAGTCAATAACGCTTCATATCCTGTTCACAAAGTCACCTACAATATTTCAGCCTGATGCATTTTAGTTTATCAGTAGAAAATGCACTGAAGTTTGTTATTAATATTAGTTGGTTGTGATTTGACAGTTTCTTACATTTACACTGAATTTTACGTTTCATTTAACTTCATCCTATTGAATACAGCACATGCAGGCCCAACACTGATTTAACTAAACTCTGCAGCTCACTCTCCTGATCCTCTCGTCTGCATCTCCTTCTCTTTTCTCTGCATTCGTCAAACTTTCTAAACTTTTCCTCATCTACCCTTGTCAACACTAAAGCGCAATTTGTTGCCCATAAAGTCGTGCCAATTCCATTTTATATCACACTCCCTCTTTTTCGGTCTCTTAGCTGCGATTGGATGAGACCCAGGAAGCGGAGTACAAGGTGCTGCGTATGCAGCTGCAGCAGGAGCTGGAGCTACTTAACGCCTACCAGAGCAAGATCAAGATCCACACTGACACGCAACATGAGAGAGAGGTCAAGGATCTGGAGCAGAGGGTGTCCATCCGCCGCGCCCTGCTGGAGCAGAGGGTTAGAGCCTTTTGGCAACCACTTCCATGAAAGCAAAGCTCCTTAAAATGTAGTAAAAGAATCTAGTTAGGCCTTCAGAGAAGAAACTGCAAACTGGATATGATTTATTTTCAAAGCAAGGTAACAGTGGACTGCTGATATTAGCTAAAGCATCGTTAGCTTTTGCAGGATTCAGATAAAACGTTTTTCTGTCCTGTGTTGAGCCTTCTACAACTTACCTAAAATGTTCTACAATAACAGCAGCAACTTTGATAATGATTTCCTCTCAGTAGCTGTTCTGGAGCTTTCAGTCATATTACACGATCTTCTTTAAGGACTTCTCATCCATGTTAGCTCATACGTTGAGAATGAAAGTTCAGATTGAAAATTGTGTTATTTGATCAGGAGCTCCAAAACAGCTTCTAACTTGTGGTGAGATTGTTTTTTTGTCAATTGCTGTTTCCAAAGACAAGAGTGAACTTTCAATCTCATGATTTACAGTAATTATATTGAGTTACCAAACAGTTTCATGTTTGGAAATGGAAAATCTTGAATCTTGGATTAGGAAAATATTTGAACGCCTTTCAGTAATGCTACAATCTAAAGAAAAATGTGTTTTAATGTGCTACTCTTTTCCTAGATCGAGGAAGAGATGCTGTCCCTGCAGAACGAGCGCTCAGAACGCATCCGCACCCTCCTGGAGCGGCAGGCCAGCGAGATCGAGTCCTTTGACTCAGAGAGTTTGCGTCTGGGCTTCAGCAACATGACACTGACAGGCATCCCCAGCGAGGCCTACCCCATGCAGGGCTACTCCAACGCCCCGCCCTCCGGCTCCCGCTCTGCTGGCCACTGGAGCCACGGCATGCACCCACAGAACGTGCCCCCTCAGCAACACTCCCGCCGCAGCCACAATAGCAGCAGCAGCAGCGGCATCGGTAGCGGCAGTGGAGCAGGGGACCGCAGGAGCGAGTCCTCCTCTTCCTCCCACATCCTGGGAATGGCCCTGGGGCTGGGGAGAGATGGGAGGGAGGTGCACCACTCGTCCCGCTCCTCCGCCTCCTCTTCCTCCTCCTCCTCCTCTTCTTCCTCCCACCACCAGCGCCACCACCTGCCCCAGCACTACCACCACCAGAGCACGCCGCAGCTCTACCGCGAGCGGGAGCGGGATCGAGATCGAGATCGAGATAGGGAGCGGGAGAAGGAGAGGGAGCGGGAGTGGGCCGGAGTGCGGGGCTCCGGCGGCGACCTGGCCCACCCACACCCCCTGCCCTTCTCTCATCACCTGCCCTCACGCTCCTCCTCTCAGTCCCTGGCCATGCTACCTCCCCCGCCGCCTGCCCCTCCCTCCATCTCCGGCCCGTCCTCCTCCTCCTCCTCCTCCTCCTCACAGGGGGGGATCTACAGCGGCGGCGGGCTTGGTGTGCGTGGTGCCCCAAGCCTGATGGCCCTGAGGAACAGCCCCCAGCCTCTGAGGAGGACGGCGTCCGGCGGGGGGCCTGGAGGAGCCGGGGGCAGCGACGGCGTCCTGAGCCGAAGCACCTCAGTCACTTCACACATCTCTAACGGCTCCCACCTCTCCTACTCTTAGACGGCAGGAGGAAGAGAGCGAGCAGGGTGGTAGCATGAAGGGTGGGAGTGATTTAGAAAGGTAGCTATCACAGGTTGCATCTCAATACTCTCAGCTTGCCGCCTTGCCTTGCGTCCTTTCTCGGACTGATCTCAACTCTCAGCTGAAATGCAGAGGATTCAGGGATATCACCCTTTCCTCTTAATGCACAGGAAGAGATCAGTCAACATCAGAGGCAAAGAGAGGACAAACTGACATTATTGAGCTGCTCCCTGCTTCTTTAGACTCAGGGTGGGCAGAGCGGTTTTCTCCCATTCTCACAGGTGTAACAGAGGGATGGAGGAATGTAACCACCTGTAATACCACTGAATTAAGGTGGTATTAGATTTTTAAAAAAGAGGAGGTTTGTGTTTAATGTTTTTATCTTTGTTACCGCCCGTATAAAAGTGAGACAGGAAGTGCGAAAGGAGGGATATTTTGCCTTTTTTTTCCTCCCAGAGCTGCAGAGAGGGGACGGCAGCTATGTCTTCTTCTATGATGTTCTATGCTGGAATGGAGAAAGAGAGAGGACAGGGGGAGGAAAAAAGGAAAATGATGAGGTTTTTTTGCATTGTGTACGTACGTGTATGTAGCCTGTAGTGTCCAGATATATCTAGCAAGCACTCGCAACTTCTGTTCCAGAGAGGAAAAAAAGGGGAGAATCACAAAAGATGGGTTACTTTAGTCTCCAGGCTGCTGGGGATCGGAAAACACTTTTTATTGATTTACAACTGTTGATGTTTTGTTGAATTTTTTTGTATTAAGTGCATAAAAAACAAACACACAAAAAAAACAAGTTGCTTGGAACGTCACCAATGCCTTTAAGGGGTTCTTAAAGGGATGTCGTGCCATCAAAATTTTTATTTGATGACTGCAAAATGATTTAAAAACCGAATACAAATACACAGAATGTTTGTAAAGGCAAGAGACTCTATGTTCTAAAAATGCAGCTGGGATGAGGAGAAACATTTGTGTGGACATGTACAAATACAAAAGAGAAAGAAAAACCTTTCCGGCATCCATGACATATTGAGTATCTAAACAACATAGGTGTCTACGGGAGTCACTCCAATGCATGAGATAGATGTACAAAAAAACATTTGTAAAACATGACCAAACACATTTGAAATGTACCGTACCTGTCCAAGTTTCACTGGCATTTAAGATCACGTGTCCCACATTTTTGATCTTTACTGTACATATTTATGGGAATATTAAAAAAATAAAAACAAGTCATTGGTTTTATAGAGTAACAAAGATAATGATAGTAATTTTGATATATTCAAATGAGTATTGAATTCAAGATTTAGAGCGACGACTCCAACTGCATTTTCTATAGGTGTCAATATTACCATAACTAATCCTGCTGTAATTGTTGTAATCATGTTCACATTTTTCTTGCGAGAAGAAAAGGGCCCACTTTTGACTGTAAAAGAAAAAATAGATGATAAAAAAAAAAAACTGTTGCATTGTCAGGTATGGTGTGTGTTCAAGGTATTAATGATTATTAATAAGGGATTATTAATGATTATTAATAAGGGATTATTAATAATTGTTAAGGATTTATGTATGTGTGTCGAGCGGTAACGTCTGGTTATATTGCCACATTTTTTTAGACAAAAACAATTGAATTTTGAAAGACACTCCTACAGCACCCCCCACTGTTCACGTGAACTCTGACCTCCTGCTCTGGACTCTCATAGAAGAAAAGATTTTACAATTGGGCACTGGAATGTAAAATGCCTTTTTTTTTTTTAAATTTGTTTTCAGGTTAGAAATAAGTTTCCACACAGAACCTCTCAAAGGAAGCATAGGGGGGAAAATAAGAGATGAAGAGAGACGTGCACAATCCCAGTTGATAATCGTACTGCTGAAGACGAGCTGGAAGTGTGTGAAGAAGAAGAAGTGGTGAAAGGACGGGCGTCGACTGAGCTGCTGTGCACCCTCTTGTGCCTGCAGCAGCAGTGACCGCAGCGGCCCGTCCTCGCAGATACAGACACCAAGCAGCGTTTCATGAGCACGGTGCACATGATGCTTTTGGAGGTTCCTTCTCCAGTCATTTACTTGAAGGAAATTATAAATAACTGGACTTTTTTTGTTGTTGTTTTTTTTATTTTAAATTGAAAAAAAAAAGAAAAGACAAATGATAATCACCCTGCTGTTTGTATGACTCAGAAACACCAGCTCAAGACAATTCCCTGTATAACCTACTACTTTATGCTTGGTTGGAATCTCAGTGCATGCATGAACTCCTTATATAAACTAAGACTGGCGGGTTCGGGACGGCCTTCGTGTCGGGGAAATCAGTGTGGTATTGTTTTTAGACGGGTTGTTGTCAGTGTCAGAGGTCGTGGCGAGAGCAGGGAGTCCCTGCGTCGTGCCTGGATGAACGATGAAGACAAAGAAGCAACGCAGGCTCATCTGTGTTTTGCAGAGTTTTCGGGAGGGGTGGGGTGGTGGGGGGTTGAAATCCTTATTAAATATTCAAATCAAGCATATTCCAAGCTTGAGGAGGAGAGGGAGGAAGGGTCTTAACACATGTATTGGAAAAGAAATGGGGTGCTTTAAAAAGTAATTTAAAAAAAGATAATAAATTGATATTAACACATTAACTCGTCTTGATTTGATGTACTTTACTCACATGGCATGATTATTAAGATGTTTATTACATGGCTGCAACTACTGATTATTTTAGAGCTGAAACAGTTGGCCAGTTAATCGATTAGTCGATTGTCAGAAAATCAAGAACTTATTTGACAATCGATTAATCATTTAAAAAAATTAAAAATGCCAAAACAAATCTCTGTTCCAGTTTCTGAAATGTGAATATTTGCTGGGTTTTTTTAGTGTTCTTCAGACAAAACAAGACATTTTTAATATGTGTACTTGGGATATTTTATGTGACTATTTTCAAAAGTTTTATGGACCCAATGATTAATAGAGAAAATAATCGACAGATGTATTGATAACAAAAATAATCATTAGTTGCAGCCCTAGATTATTTTAATTTGGCCTGTTGATCAATCTTTCCAATTACTTTCTTGGTTAATCGATTAAACATTTGGTCCATAAAATGTCAAAAATACTAAAAAAAATTAAGAAGCCCATGTTGACATATTAAAACGTCTCATTTTGTCCGACTAACAGTCAAAAACCCGAAGAGATTCAGTTTACAATCATAGAAAACAACTAATATTCACACTTGAGAAGCTGGAACCAGTAAATTTGGTGGATTTTAACTTAAAATTGACTAAAATGACTAACCGATCATCATTTTGTGTGTGCTGACTAATCGATTAATCCAGTAATCATTTCAGCTCTCGTTCATTATTTTTATAGTTGGAGTGTATACTTGGAGGAATGTATAGTTTAAGAACACCATGTTATATACAATATGTATATTTATATTTTCCTAAACGGACAGTTTATCTGTATTCACGCAACGCTGTCTATTATTCTCATCTATTGTGTGTGTATCCTGAGCTGCTATTCGTCCTGTGTGCGGTATCTGACTCTGACATCATTATCGTAGGCCGACTGGGAGGATCTGTGCGCACTTCCCTTTAAGATGCGTCTGTCATCTGGCCGTTAATGGAAAGTCATTCCGGCTGTTTTCTGCGGTGCAGGAGATCTGTTCCAGCTGGACTGAGCAAGGAGAAAAAACACAGTAGTACCATTTTGTGTCGGCCGGGAACGCCCAGGAAGGAAGGGGCGAGGATAGGCTCCGCCGAGGGAGACGGAAATGAGAGGGGGGTGTCCAAAGAGAAAACGCGATCCCTTTAAGAGCAAGTGGGACATAGCGGTGCGAGAAAAGGAGAGGAGGGGGAGAAGAAAGAGGAATTAAAAAAGAAAAGGAAGAAAGAGACAGGGAGGGAGGAGGGAGAGCGGGCGATAAAAAAAGAAAGATGACATCCTCGCAGCTGAACGGCCGAGGTGGAGCGATAGGCTGCGGCCCGGCGAGAGCGCCGCTCGCCGGGGTCAGGGCTTGAATCCAACAACGAGGCTTCGACAAACACCCGATTGGCCTATTGGGGGAAATCGGGAAAATAGATTCATAAATTAAAAACAAAGCATGACCTGCTGTGCTACCAGATACGTGTGTTATAACCCATATTTGTTCTCTTGCGTAAAAATGCATTTATTTCACGTAGAGTGGTTAATGTTTATAGCTGAAATGTAATAGTGTAGGCTAATATGCGGTCTTTTAGGGGGTGTTTTGGAAGCAGTTTTGTTGTGTGATATTGCGTTTTAGTGAGATTGAGTGTTTGATGAATTAAACTTAGAAACCAAAGTGAAAGAGAAACAGGCCATTATTGGACCTGGTCTGCTCCACCACTGCCTGTGTGCTGCAGCCTGCGTTAGTCAACAGCTGCGTGCATTTTAATTGGCAGCATTAGGCTACCTCAATGAGAAAAACATATTTTTGCAGACGACTTTATTCACGTTTTTCAAGCAAATCCAGAAGCCCGTCGTTTCTGCTGCAGGACAGGCGACTGTTTGCGCCTCGATCACCGCTGGGCCGATCAAAGCCATGCAAAGGCTGCTCTCCTCGATCTCAATCAGGAGCTGACTTTATAATCTCCATCGCTGTGCCGCAAAATGGATGCTGCTTGGAGCAATTTTCTCTTCCAGGTAGGCTTGTCGAGCAGGCATTACAGGCCTCTTTCTCATTTTACTGCGCGCATGATCTCACACGGGCCTGTGTGTGTGTGTCCAGCAGTCCTACGGCCCTCTCATCTTGCATTACAACGTAGCACTCTCAAGATAATGCTCTGACTTGTGTTTACATTTGGTGATGGCCTTTCTACTTGCTTCTCCAGAATACTCCCACCCAAAACCAAGTGGAGGGGAGCCTCCAATCAGAGCTCATGCCCGTGCATACGAGTTCTCCCCAAACCCCACCCACAGAGCACATAGCACAGCCTCCTTCAACTGTGGACACTGCTGCTCTTAGTGAGGATCCCCTGCCTGGTGAGGGACACTGCACTGCACTCTACACCTATGGAGCTGTTCAGAGTAAAAAACAAAATAACTTTGGATAATTCAATGCCAGTAATAAAGTCAGTCAGGTGATAAAAACCCTGTGACTTTTATTTTTAGGTGATTTGCAGGTGAAAAGACGGGACACAAGATTTGATTTATCATCAGCAGGTGCATACATAATTGTGAAGTCCAATCACTACTGAGTACTTAATGTAGAAACGTAGCAGTGAAATAATGTATGTAATCTGATCGGTGTTTGACATTTTTACAGTCAATTTCGGGTGCCCAGTATTCAAAGTCTGCATTCAAATAGCTTCAGTTCAAAAAGATCAATTTGGATCTAAATATTCAAGTCAAGTAAAAAAAAAAACCATCTGGTTGCTCAAATTGGATTGTTCAAATTCAGACGCTAAAATTTTTACTTTGCCACACATATAGAAAGACAACTTTTGAAATGATTTAAAAACATGTAACCTCGCTTATGTATTGACGTCAATTTATGATTAGAGCTGAAACAATTAGTCGATTAATCGCTCGACAGAAAATTAACTGGCAACTATTTTGATAATTGATTAATCGGATCATTTTTTAAGCAAAAATGCCAAAAAATTCACTGCTTTCAGCGTCTCAAATGTGAATATTTGCTGGTTTTCTTTGCCTTCTAGTAAACTGAATATCTTTGGGTTTTGGACTGTTGGTCAGATAAAACAGGCACCATGAAGACGTCACCGTGGGCTCTTAGAAAATTGTGATGGACGTTTTTCACTATTTCCTGAGATTTTATAGACCAAATGATTGATTGATGATCTGGATCGATCTCCAGATTGATCGATAGTTGCAGTCCTTCATGTTTATTTTTTATTGTTTAAATAGTTAGTTGCTCAATCTATAAAATGTAGAAAATTGTGAAAAAATGCCTTCCCACAGACATCTTCAAATTGCTTGTTTTGTCCAACCAACAGTCTGAAACGCAAAGATATTCAATTAACAGTGAAAGCAGGACATTTTTGAGAAGCTGAAGCCAGTGAATGTTTTGCATTTGTGCTTGATAAACGACTCAAGCAATCCATTGATCAATGTTTTTTCTGTCTATTGACTAATTGATTATTTCACTAATCATTTCAGCAGTAATATTTAATGTGTTTTCACCTGCAAATTACCAAAAGAGGGTTGAATGGGAAGTAGATGTTTTACAGAGGTTCACTTCCCTAATTGTTGCATAGCTCAGTCAGCATCTACTGTCACATGATCAGTCACCTTTTCATTTTGTTCGTTTTCCTACTAGATGTCATATTACTGTTACTGCCTAATTTACCTGAAAGGTTATTATAAATAAAAAATACATCTTTGAAATGAACAACTTTCTCTCTGTCCGTCTTTTCACCCGCCTCCCCGTGGTCCAGTGAAGCCAGTGTCTCGGCCGACCCGCATGCCCCACATCTGTGCCATCTGCAACAAGCAGTTCAAGAACAACTACAACCTGCGGCGGCACCAGTCGGTCCACACTGGGGTACGCATGAAGGACAGGGCCAGAGAGCAGGCGGAGGGGGCAAAGGAGGCCGGCCAGGTGGCGGTGGCGGCCCCGTCGGTGATGGCGGTGGGGGCCGGAGGGAGGGTGGAGAGGCCCAATGTTCCCCTCTCCCTGCTACACCTCTCCGCACCTCCCCCTCTCGCCCCTCCCAGCCTGCTGGCGGGGGCCCAGCAGCCTCACCTGGGTAGTCAGGATGGTGAAGGGGTTGCCATGCCAAACGTAATGGCTAGTGTTAACCCCCATGCTCCGCCTCCTGCTGCTGTCGTCATGGCCACAGGGGCGACAGTACAGGTGGGTCAGGGCCTTGTGGAGATGGCTGTCGTCAACCCCAAACCTTCAAGCATGTTGTTTCTTAAGCTGCCTGGCCACAGGCACAGTTAAGCCACCTTGTTTTACTGTTTGGGACTTTGCAAGCAGTTACGGTGTGTCACCTGCTTCGGATTTGACTGAAACGCCCCTGTGTGTTAAATTTGACAAAATGTCCGTGTACAGTAATCGGTTCAGGGACCAGTAAATTCCATCCCAGTGTTTGGCACTGGTCCCCAGTTTGAGAAACACCGTGCTAGAAGCCCCCCATGCTCCCCTGCATGTTCTCTGTAACACAAACACTGTGAAAGCAGATAAAGACTTTAAATCCAGTGGATCTAACATGCCATCAACTGTCAAATGTTTTGCACAACTGATCACATGCAACTTTGGTACAAATCAGGCACAAATATCTGTGTGCATTTGCATGGTTTCAACAAAAGATATAAAAATGTTAAAATAGTTGCCACTGAATATATTTTTGGTATATAACTATATTTATTCTGCGCAGAAAACACGTACCATCTAAACTCCGTAGTGTGTTTATCTGCTTGTCTGTTTTGCCTCCAGCGGCCTGCAAATCCCAACCCAAACCCGGTGAGGAAGAACCACGCCTGCGAAACATGTGGGAAGGCTTTCCGCGACGTTTACCATCTCAACCGCCACCGCCTGTCCCACTCGGACGAGAAGCCTTTCTCCTGTCCCATCTGCCAGCAGCGCTTCAAGAGGAAGGACCGCATGAGCCACCACGTGCGCTCCCACCAGGGTGGTGTGGAAAAACCTTACGTCTGCCCCCACTGTGGCAAGGCTTTCTCCAGGTGACACTGTGGAGCAGTTAAAGTCTAATAACATTACTGTCAGGGTTGAGTTAATTTAGGAGTAAGACACCTTTTAGCTTAGCTTTGCATAAAGACTGGAAACGGGGGGAATCAGCTAACCGGGCTCTGTCTCTGTTGCAAATGATTATGTTCTATCTCGTTCATTTAATCTGTACAAAAACCAGATGTAAAAATTTCAATTTGCCATTTTACACATTTAATATGTGCCTGACTATTTCTAGGCTGGGACCAGTAACTTAACTAAGATAGGATCATATTAAGCGTACAGACGTGAGAGTTGTATCGATCTTCCCATCTAGCTCTCGACAAGAAAGTAAACGTATTTCCCAAAATATGGAACATTTCACACAAATGTTCCACACACTCACACAGGGCCTTTTAATTTGAGTGTGACAACGTGAAGCGGTATCTGTCCTAATATGTTGACTCTCTTTCTTTCCCAAGGCCCGACCATCTAAACAGTCACGTCAGACAGGTGCACTCCTCTGAGCGACCCTTCAAATGCCCGGTACGTTGTGTTTACAGAGTGTTCCAGATGACTCAAGGTTGAGGTCTTGTACATTACTGCACTTTTATCAGTGTCTACAGCTGCCTCATACCGATATCTGTTGACATGAGTAAATGAACATTGAGAATATTACCATGGAAACTGATCTGGAAAAAGTACATGCCTTTTTTGAAACACAGAATACGCAGCAGGCAGCTTGTTGTAATTGCACTGTAATTGTTATGTTTACATGCAGCTGCACAAAGCCTAATATTCACATCAGCATGACAAACATACTTCATCACGTACTGTACATTATAGGTGTGTGTGTGTGTATATATTACACACATATGAGGTTATTTTCCACAAAGATCTGGAGAACATTGGTTATCTTAAATTGGGTCTTGACCGCTTGCAGATGTTACTTAATAGATTTAATGACTAAAAGATGACAATGTGTGAAACTAAAAAATATATAAATCTGCTACATAATTAGTGGAACTGCTTTTTGTGCACACGTTTTAAAGTGTGTCAAATGGTAAAAGTTAACTGTTAAAGAGCACATATGCGTGCTTAGGATTTTACTTTGATATGTTTCTCTATAATCACTTATCGATTTCATCTTTTGTCAGACCTGTGAGTCCAGCTTTGCCACAAAGGATCGTTTGCGGGCACATATGATTCGCCATGAGGAGAAGGTCCCCTGCCACATCTGTGGCAAGCTCCTGTCTGCTGCTTACATCACAGATCACATGAGGGTGCACAACCAGTCCCAGCACCACGCCTGCCATCTCTGCAACCGCAGTAAATACAGATGATTTGATTTACTAGTTCACATTAAAGCAGCTATCATCAGTATTTTTATATGAACAATTTTAAAATGACTACATAGTGGTGAACTCACAGAGAATTATCCTCATCTCTTCAGTTCCCCTCAGCTCCATGGAGCTTTAAAGCATCCTTCAGCTCATTGTTTTGGTTTTATGGCCCGCAACTTAACTGTTTCAGTCCTTTCCAGCCGCAGCAGGCAGCTGGTTCTCAATGAAAAAGCTCTGATGAACCCACTGCACGCTACCTGCCCAGCACCAAACAACAGACACAGTTAGCGACTAGCTGGTGGACATAGTGGAGCATTTAGCAGCTAAAAAGTCAGATATTTCCCTCAGGCGTTAAAAGGAGAGTGAACATTGGACTGAAACACTTATATTTACCAACTCCAATGTTGCTCTATATCTGCTGGATGTGTAAGTAGGCAACTGTTTGCTAATACGTTTGCCATATCAACTTAAAAAGTGGCCAAAGGTTTAAATGCACATAAATTAAGTATATTTCTAAAGTAATGCAGGCACACATACTGTGTTCAACCTGTAATTTCAACCTCTTGTTGTAGCTTTGTGTAAAAGAGCAGGGTTATTCGTCTGTTTAATGATATGAGATGCTTTTTCACACTTTGAGAGTTTATTATTTTCCTGTAGAGGTCAGTTTTTGTGTCTTTAACTTTCTGGTTAGCTTTTACATCACATTTGGACTGTCTTTCACTTGTGGCCATCTAATTGCATAGGCAAGATCAGATGTCAGTTGATCACTTGTTGCTTTATGCTGGCGAATGTGTGGTTTCAAATTTGCTTGGATCTTTCTTTGGCTGAAATAACAGTGTCATTTTCACTCTTTCCTCCCGGCTCTCCTCTCCTCCATCAGGCTTCACCACACTGACATACCTTCGTGTCCATGCCCAGAAGCACCATGGCCAGGAGTGGAAGGACAGTCCGGGGGGCTTTGGCGGATCGGCCTCTGGTGGCATACTCGTCTGCCACTTGTGCGGCGTCCACTGCAAGACACCCACCCAGCTCCAGGGCCACATGGGCACCCATGGCAACAGCCAGGGTGCCCCGAGCCCCATCACCTCTAATGTGGCTGCCAGCAGCTCTGTCTCCCTTAGCAACATGGTGACAGCGCCTACTGTGTATGTCACTGGTAACACAGTGGTGGACCTGCTTGTCACAGACTGCTCTAGCATTGCAGCACCACAGTCCCACAGTTAGCAGTAGAGAGCACAGCAATAATATAACCTCAGTCCCTTAACAGAGGGCAAGGTTAGAGAAGGTTAAAGTTACGCGTAGATGCTGATCCGGTTTCAGTTTTGTAATGTCCCCACTTATAGGTAAGGTTGGGATTAAGGGTGGGGGAGATTCACACCAGTCAGCGTTCAAGGGCAGCATCGCCGCAGAGCTATAGCATCAGAGAAAAGGAGAAAAAGGAAAAGCAATGAAGTCATGGAAAGAGGGACCTTTGTGGCTGCAGCAGGTTCATCGACACTAACGACAAACATGGATGTGTTGTCCAAATATTCCTGAATGCTCTCGCGCATTTAAGACTCAAATGAAACTGTGGTATTGTGAGCATCTACTGTATTACTCTCCCCTCTCTGCCCTCTCTCTCTGCCCCCCACCCCTCAACCCTGGCTGCTCTCTGCAAGTGCACCAAGTACTGTATATCTCACACCAGCTCTGATCTTACCTCCATTTTGCAGCTCACTTACTTACTAAGAATCCAAATGGCTTGCGTTAAGAAGCAGTAGGGAGAGAATAGCTCTCCAGAAACATAACGAAGAAACACATTAGAAGGGAAGTTGTGTGTTTGGGTGTGCGTAAGTCAGGGCTCCTCTAGAATGTTAGCTTGTTTGTTCACAAAACTAAAATCAGCATTTGATTTTTGCAAAGCCGTGATGCCAGTTTATTAAGTCTCTAGAGGGCTGTTTATAGATCAGGACAGAAGGCCATACGTGTTGTGGTCGGTATGGAATTGTGGGATGTACTCGTTCATTTGTTTCCTAAAGGTACAGAGATAAGAATAGAGTTGTGTTCAGGAGTGTCAAGCACCTTAAATTGTTATTGTTTGATTCAGTGAGGATCAAAAATGGGTTTGAGATTTCTTGGATTTTCTTGCTCCGAGTCTTCCTCTCTGGGTCCAGCCTTTTAAAAAAAAAAAAAGAAAGACAAGAAAAGAAAAGAAACATAACTGCAAATCAACACTTCAGCTTCTGACATGGCAATTCTTGCACCCGGAAACTATCTTTTGCATGAAAATAAGCTAGCTCAGTCATGCTTATTGTTAGGGAGCTGTCATGACAAAAGAGACTTTTAGCAGTTAGTTGGCTGTAAACAATAATATTTATAAAAGTGTTGATTTTATTCAGAACATTTTAACATTGTTGGCCATTCATTTGATTGTAACGGTCATTGCCATAGTCCTTTGTTTTCTCTATGTACCAGTCCAATGAGTGAAACTTATGCATTAGATTTAGTCATTTAACTCTGTATAGCACACAATGTTCTGAACGCAAGTCATTATCGTGTGAAGAATGGTCACTTGTCCGTTGGATATTTTCGGTTGCTTTGAGTTATATTGTGAGTGATGTGGTGTCGAGAAAGTGCTTATAAAGCCGCAAGTCAGGCAAAATAAGTTCAATGGGAGTTTGACAACATCACGTGGTATGCTGTAAACAAATCCTGGTTTTGTACTGGAGTGCTTTTTCAGTTTTGTGTTAATATGTTACCTTGAAATTTGTAGAGTTGTTCCTTTCTTCCTTTTTCTTTTTTTCTTTGGAGATGTGTTCTTCCTGTTGAGAAAAGTAGTGATTTATTAAAAAGTTAATTTTAGGTTTTCTCCATTACACTAAGAAAAAAATAATACCTCTAGGATTCTGTACAGCTCTTGTGATACATCTTAATGCCTTATCGTACTCAACTGCATTTTAATTCTTTTATGATGAAATATTTCAAATTTTAGTCATGGATTCATTAAGAATATTAATGGGATGTATTTATATTTATATTTTTATATTTCTCAACAGTATGCATGTCTAAAACAATTGTTAGAGCAAAAAAAAAAAATCAATGATGCTTACTACAGTCATAAATATTATGTTATTTTGTAGATGAAGTAGAGATCATGTTATTATTTTGTAATTTGGACAATTTAAAGTAAAAAGAGTAAACAGGTATTGTGTTGTGTGCTGATCTGTTCACCTACTTTGGCAGATAATCACTTTTACACCACAGCTTTTTTTCCACATCCACGACTTACAGACAGCCGTTCATTCTGGACGTCCATCAGGATGTACGTAGGGATTCTGTTGATCAACATGTTACACAGCGATCGGTAACACTTTATAATAAGGGTACAAAACACATGCTTAAGTATGATTTAATACATGAAATAACGCAGGATGTATCATGAATTCCTGTTGCTCACATTAAGAAATGATCAAGACACTATGAGTGTATTTGATATGCTTGATGGATCATCAATGAATGTTAACTCACAGTTAATTTATATGCCACCAAATTATTATCTAGTTACACAGAAAAAGGTATTTCAGACCTCTCTGAAAGCAGAACCGTCTCATACAAATATGAAGCTGTTTTCATCCAACTGGTAGTCTGATGCAAACATGCACAAGTTGCCGCATGACCCAATAGATAGAAAAACAAATCCGTCCTTAAACATAATAACACTTAGTGGAAAGTTTTCCCATGGATAACTGGCCAAATGTGGACAATGTGACTTCACATCGACATAATTCAAACACAGCTGCAACAGAAGTTACCAGAAAGTTTCCCAATCTTAAAGAATCAATGGTAGTCAAAGGTTTTGTCGTCAAACTCTCATTATCAGCGAAGAGGCTTCTTTCTAGATACTAAGATCAGTTCCTGCACACTGTCAGCACTTATGGGAAATGTACTCAATAGTTTCAGTCAAGAAATGCCTGTCAAAGGTAGCTTGACCGAAACATAGCTACTCAATAAATTTAGTGTCAACAGAGTGCAGGATCTGATTTTTGTTACTATTACTTATTCTCCTGTGCACCTGTATGTATGTATGTATGACATGTTTCTAGATGCATCACTTTAATCCAGTGTTTAAAAACCATGCAAAGAGGAACACATTCTCTCCACTGACAGCAGCCAAAATAGAAAAAACATATGCTATGTGTTTGGTAAGGGGCACAACTCTTTCTGTTTCTTGACTTGACAGACTTGTTATCTTGCTCTTACTATGTTATCACTGGCAGCATCACTGTATAGCAAAGCTGAACACAACAAGTTCGGACATGTTCTCTACAGACTGAAAACACAAAGTACATCAAAAAAGTTAATTCTAACACATACACAAAATAACTCATGGGATGCACTTAACATTAAACAATGATGTTCTGTGTTGGTGGATTTTCTTTTAACATCTGCTCTCTTTCTTGGCATTTTAGACAAATCCTCTTCAGTTGTAGTAGAACGTTTCATGGTCTTGTAATTTATGGCATATGTACCAAATATAAGTGTTTCATTCAATTTTAGACTCGGGACAAGACTGCTACTATTCCAACTTCAAAGTTGTATGTCTTGTGACTAAAACTAACATTGTACTTAATGTGTCCTACTGAGTTCTGGTTTGACTTCTATACTGCACTTTACTGAATTTTAAACATTTAAAGTTACACATTTCATAGGATCTCTACAGTAATTCATCAACATTGCTGGCCAGCCACAAACAGACCAACGGTGGAGGAGATTGAAGGTAAAACTCTTCAATCTTGCTATCATATTATTTACTTGAAAGGTTATATCTCCCACTATACAAAACTCACTCAAGTTTATAAACCTAATTGATGATTTTTGCTTTTAAATGTTTTATTTATGTATTTATTTGAATTTCGTTCCCCTAACTGGCATGCACGTATGCCATGTATGTTGCATTATACAGAATGTGTTTGTGTCTGCATGTACTGATTAAGTTCTTACTACTTCCCTGCATGCTTTGAGTAAACTCTTAGATATGAACACAGTATGTGTTGCCAGGTATAAACAGTTGGTATGTCCGTGTAGTATAGCAGACGAGAAGGAGATATTCTGCTGGTCCATGTTCCATATTAAGTTACAAAACAGTGAAAAACTGATCACAAAAAAAAAATCTCCCTAAACTACTTCTTGTACTCCTTTGCAGATTCTTCTAGTTGTAGAAACAGTGCAAGCCACAGTTACAGTTTTACCTTGGACTAAACTCTGAGGACAGAGCTGGGTTATCACTGCAAGGCCTGAACAGTGGTGCATTGATTGGCATGTAATCTGCAAGCCTCCAAACATGTCAAGGTTTGCAAAGCTGCAAAACGTCATCATCTCTGATAATGTGCCGCTAAGGATTGATAATTGATCACTTTATTTGCAAATGCTGGTCCATCCAAAGGTCAAATGAGTATCTTTAAGTCTTTACAGACACAAATGGAATCAATGGCTAGGCAATCTGGCCGTCTTTAATTATTTTACAGTGGTTTCTGAATTAAATACATAAATGCTGTTTTCATGTAAATTGCTGTATTTTTTAAGTTGACAGGTTGGATATTGCAAACTATGAATGCAGCAGGAATGGATGTCCTCCTTATGAGGAATCCATTCAACGTCTCCCTGCATGGAAAACAACAAAACCCAGTTTATAAAATGCAGTGCAGCGACTGGTGCAAATTCCTCGTCATGTCATGAGCCGCTGCCTGGACCTGTAGGAACTAGCTGGCGCAGCAGGACACGGCATTGAGTCAATATTGCATCTGTGAGGCTGAGACAGCGGCATCTCCGGTCTGCTGTTGCGAGACAGATGAGATGACATAGCGGCTGGGCCAGCCAACGTTACCTTGACCGGATCGTGCCGTCGTCTTTTCGTCGGTTTGCCGTGCTTTAGTTCGCTGTTTGGACAAACTAGCTAGATCGCAGGCTAGTCGCCAATGCTCTCGGTGAGGCACCCTCGCGTAGATGTCGATCTGACTTGCTGCAAGCTAGCGTTAGCTCGCTGCCGCTGCCCTTCAGACGTCGAAGTGGCCACATAAACATGCGGATCATCGAGGCGGAGACCCCTGGGACATCTCTAACGTTGAACACTTTCTGCAGGACACGAGTTTCGACTGGCCGCTGACTGGACTCTGCAGAGTGTCCGTGTAAGTGCTGCTTAAGGTGTTTCCATTTATTCTAAACGCGTCCAAACTCCGGTCTGTTGGCCAGTTAGCGTTAGCCGCTGCTGCTAACTGCTACAAACAAATAGCAAGCTAACGGAACAGTTCAGCGCCAACACAACGTCGCCACGAATGAGTGACAAAACATGGACAGCGGCACATCCAATTGTTAGTTGTCGTTTATTTTGGCGTTATCGTTTCGCTAACTGCCGTTATGAGTTTGGTCAAAACGACATGGTTGCTAACGTTACCTGCCATGGCTACATATGCTAGCGTCATTGTTAGCATGCGATTCAACTGCACAGACTGGGTCATGCTTACCGAGGCGAGGGGGTGACAACGTCGTCTCTGTTCACTAAACCTACATATTTGTATGCAAGCCGACCCATTTTTTTTTATTTTTCTTGCCAACAAGCTTGACTTGGCTCGTCAGTCCGCGTTACCTGTAGCTATCTGGCATTACTTTCAGCTTGGATAAGCCAGGTTTTGTACACGATGGAAAGGGTTCTGTACAACGTTAGTTCAGTATCGAGTACACTGGACGTGTGTGCTCTCGGACTTAACGTTGCACAATTTAGACGAAGTTGCTTAAGCTAACGGTTTGGCAGATCCGCGCCAACGCCAGAATACTTCAGCTATCTTACATGTCAACCTGCAGCCGGTCTCAATTACAAATACCTGCCAAAGCTTAGCCAGTAATTCGTTTTCCAGACGGGTAACTATTAGCTAACGTTGTTACCGCCAGCAGTCCGTGCCTATGTCGATATTTTCGACGTTCAGGGTTTTAAAATAGCTGCAATGCGTATTTTGCTAATGGACTTCAACTTTTTAATGAGTCAGCTTGTCTAGTGTAAGCAAACTGCTAAACCGCACGGAACTACCACATGGTCGCCCTATGAATACATGGGAAAGTGAATAACGCTTACGATGTCCTCGGATGTGGATAGGGCAGCATGCTGCACAAAAGGGCCTTCTATCTGATGTCCTGCCCCTGCCACTGTTCTCAGCATTTATACAGTCTCACTGCTTTAATACAAACCTGTTTTCCACATGGTGCCTGCACTGTCTTTGATGCCCCCTCTGTATACCCCACTTCATCTTTATTGTACTTATAGCAAGACCTTCAATGAAGCTAGAATAATGTATTGCCACATATGTTGGACCTTGATAGTGTGCTGTGTTCGTTATCTCAGTAAGTGCATCCAAATGGATACACATGGGAGTTGCCGCTAGTGAGATCAATATGAGCTGTTTATTCACTGAACGGTATTTTGTGTTTTTCAGAGAGGAGAAAGTGCGACGGATCTCAAGGACCAGATTGCCCACTGAACTATTTGCCTCTCAGACAGATTGCCAGGGACCATGCTGACTATCCTAGCTGCTGGGTCTATGTTCTTTCCAGGCCTTTTCCTACTGTCCAAACAATGCCTGAAGTCAATCCCAGCACTGAGGTGGAGCGAAGGAGATGCAGTCATAGTATCTGCCAGGTGAGACCTTCCAAACACTTTTGTTTTCTGTGTGGACTTACATGTGAGCACCTTATGGACACAGACATGTCATTTGGATGCTCAGACACTTCTTATACTTCTGTGACAACAGTGTTTGCCACAAAATTCCAGTACTTCAGTGATACTTTTACTGCAGTGCCATCCAAGTTGCTTTAGACTTAAGCTTATGTGCAGTTTTTTGCATGACTCCCAAGTATGACAGGTTGTTGAGGCTGCAGTTATGTCATTTTTTACCAGGTGCTTTCAGCTGTATTGTTTGTGTATAAAAGCATAAGGGCACTACCGTCTTACCATGTGTTAACTAGATGGTCTAAAACCTTTCACCACAGTGGCTAATGAGAAATACATTATTTGTTGTTTACTTGCCATTCTCTGCTCCCAGGTTGGTGTCGTCAGTTCAGGCAGTCATGGCTTCTTCAGCTGGCTACATCATTGCTTCTTCCTGCGAGGACATCATCGAGGACCAGTAAGTGAAGAAATGCTCATCAGAATAGATTCCATCCCATTTGACCAGCCTGTCCTGTCTTTTAATGTATGTAACAAGTCAGCTGTCAGGATTTGTAATTTCCAATGTTTTAAGATGCACCATGCAAAGGCACTTTTGGATTTGGACAAATGCAAACCAGAGTTATTTTATTACTTTTTTAGATGGTTGTAAATTCAGATGAGATGGGTTCCATTGAGATTTTTCCAGATTGCAGAGGGGAAAAGCTGTTCTTTTTTGAGGGTAGCAACTGCACTGGTTTTTATAGATATGTCAAATTTTGTTTTAGTTACCAACTCAACAGGCAAACTTGGTATCAGAAAAGTTGTGTTCTTTCTGGTAACAAAACTGTTTGAGTGAATTCTTTGCTCATGATGTTTACTGATATCTGTTCTTTCCTTTCTTTTTTAAAAGTCAGCTTCTCTTCCTCTCTCCATAGGCATTGGCTGACCAGCTCTTACATCATGTTTGCTGTTCCCTACTTCGTGTACGACATCTACGCAATGTTCATGTGCTACTGGTACAAGCTACGGGTCAAAGGGCACGAGGAGGCATCGGCAGCACCCCAGCACATGAGCTCAGCACTGACCAGCTACTTGCGTCGCGAGTTCCTCATGGTGCTGCACCATGTTGTCATGGTCACCGTCTGCTTCCCAGTCTCTGTGGTAACTGTCACACATTGCTCTTTCTGTTGGGCTGAGATTTGAGTGAGGCAAGGGGGGAGTATAACACTGAGTGATTTATATGCTACCCACTCTTAGGTTGTTTTTTTTTATTTATCATGTTTAAAAGGACAATATGGTTGTGGGGAAATTGTGAAGGTATGTTGAGTGGTGCAATTAACCTTACTGTAAAACAGCTCAAAAGCTATAAATAATTGCATTATTAGGGCTAGGGCTAACGATTATTTATTATCAATTAGTTGTTTGGTCTATAAAACACTATAAAACAAGATATTCAGTTTACTATGCTGTTAAGTCAAGGAAAAGCCAAAAATAAATTCAAATTTGAGAAGATGAAACCATTGAATCTTTTTTTTGCTTAAAAACAACTGAAAGATTTGTCAATCAACAGAAATTAATTGGCACCTGATTTGATAATCATTGAATCCACTAATTGTAGCAGCTCTAAGTTGTATATACTCTCTATACATATATTTGTCTGCAGTGGCAGTGCACCATAGCCATGTGTGCATGTAAGCAGATGTATTAGAAGTGTGATATAATCTCATTTAAACTAATTAAACCAGTTTTAACAGTATACTTCGATCTTTTTGAGAGAGGTTGCTACTTGATCCCTTAGACATCTATGAAACGGCTAAGTTATGCAAAGGTCACTGTTCACCATGTGTTCAGACATTAAAAAAAAAGCCCTCCACAAGTTTGTCTGACTCTGGGAAAGTAGGAATTTTAAGTCCTCAAAATGTTTTACTGGTTGGCTCCAGCTAGATATGTATTTACAGAGGAGTATTTATTCCAAATCTACCAAAAAGTCCACGAAGGAACAAAGCTGCATTCTAGACAAATAATCAACCTCTTTTTCTTTCTCTAGTTTTGGCGACAAGGAAAGGGAGATTATTTCCAGGGTATAATGTTCATGGCTGAGCTCAGCACTCCATCTGTCTGCTTAGGAAAAATACTCATCCAGGTAAGTGTCCCAGTTCAACATCAAAGAAGATTTGAGTGTGCTGTTGCATGTGCATGTGCCACACTAATGTTCTTCTGCACTCTCCGCTTTTCCCCCCCTTTTTTATTCAATGGAGAATATATTTCTGGTCATTCCCGGCATGCACCTTGTTCATGCCCATCGTCTCCTGTTGACTGTGTCTTACACGAACAGCACTGTCAGAAACATCACTCATTAATTGGTAACACAGTTTGCTTGAATACACACAGTAGGAGCTGCATCCCCCCTGTATTTGTTTTAGGTTTGTGTGGATGTGTGTACAGTGTTTCAGTGTCTGAGTGAAGGTTGTCCCTCCATTGCTTTCTGCTTGTCCCCCATCTGAGGCTCCCACAGCTGTTAGCCTCTGAATATAGCCCCTAGTATTTAGACTGGATATTCAGAAGATACAATATCAGCTTGTCTTTCTACCCTCTATCACTCAACACCCTGCCCTTCGTGTCCCTGACCACAGTGCATGTGGCCGTGTGACAAACAGGCTAAAAGCTGTGGCCTCATAGAGCCCCCCTCTTATACCTGTAGAATAAGGAAACAATGAGAAACAAAAAACAATAGAGTATTTATTGTCAGTATGCCATGTAATTCTAGGATAAGACTATTGAATGGGAAAGAGGAAAACCTTTTTAGGGAAATGCTTGTAAGCTGAAGCAGGTTGACGGTTCAAGATAAAAGTTGAGTCATCTGCTGTAAACAAATGAGAACGTAATAAAGGACTGCTTCACTGTCCTACTGCCTCCTGTAGAAATCAGCCAGCGTCCAACCAGCTGCATGCCATACTGTGCTCTCCATTGCCACTTTATCAGTCCATGCAGATGTTATTAACAAATATAACAATTTTAGTATTAACAATATGAAGATGGCGAAGAAAATTAACACTGTCAGCTTTCACCAAACTGTACTGCTTGCTTTTCTTTTTCCCTCTCTCTCGACCTCTCCCTCTGTTTTTTTTTCCCACTCTCAGTACAAACAGCAACACACTCTCCTGCACAAAGTGAATGGGGCTCTTATGCTGATCACTTTTTTCATCTGTCGAGTCCTCCTCTTCCCTTACCTCTACTACGTCTATGGAAGGTATGTCTGTCTTTCCATCTGTTTTCTCATGTTCTGCTGTCTCGCTTAGCTTGGGTTGGTAACTTGCACAGCCACCTGGTCTCTATCTGATGGATTATGGAAATAAGACTCAGAAAATGTGTTTACAATCGTTTATGTCTCCTCCATGTGGATCTAGGTATGCGTCCATTCCCTTCCACATGGTTCCCCTGTCGGTGCCCTGGCACTGTAACCTCGGTGCTGCTCTGCTCATGGCCCCCCAGCTCTATTGGTTTTCCCTAATTTGCAGGGGCGCCCTGCGACTATTCATGGGCACCTCCCGCTCTCAGAGACCACGTGCGAGCACAGCCGCAGCCAAGGAGCGGCAGACGGATGGCAACGCGCTGCCCCAGCCTTCCAACGGCTACAGCGCGCGCTCCACAGAGCCCGAGCTGGCCACTCACTGAGAAGAGTGGAGGGGAGGGTGGGGAGGGAAGGAAGGCGAATGTACCAATGAGTATGTAAACGAAAGAAAGCTATGAGGGAATAGTAACACGTAGCAATACTAAGAAAGCTGCAGACGATGGCCTCAAATAGTGCTGAAGTGTTTGTGTCCAGCAATCATACTCTAAGCGCTGAATGATTTGGTTGCTGGTCTTCAAGTACTTCAGCTTCTCAGTTTGGAGGAAACAAATGGAGTGTTAGTGCACTCAGTATTTAAAGATGTCATCAGGCACTGTGACAGATAGGAACATGCACTGACCTGAGAGGAATTTGCCTGGATGTATAGCAAGCATAGGTGGCTATTTCCCTCATGTAGATCAAACTCGGTCCTCTCTGCCTCACGGTATAGGAAGAGCAGGAAAATAGGAATGTATTATATTGTATGTTAGTACATTTGCTGTAGATGGAAGGCCTAATTCAGCTTAGTAATGAAGAAGACCTTCAAAAAAGAAAAAAAAATCCCGGCTAAGCAGTATTTTGACTTGTTAGTGTTTATTATCTGTATCCTCTATGTAGTCACCGTCACTCTAACAAAATGTAATCAACCTGCAGACTGACTCACCTTTTTAGAAGGGAGATAATCTCATAAGACTGTATTCTGCTGCCTTATCCCTTTTCCCCATTCTTTGCAGTTTCTTTACATTTGTATTTATTTTTACCCTCAGAGGAGAAAGAAGAGGCTTCCTCAGACAGACAAATGTGATGGGTGTACATAACCGATGAAAGTTGTCCTTATTTCCATGTCAGTATTAGGTCAATGTTGATTTTGTCTTTTTTTTTTTCTTTTTAGGTTTTGTCTCATTTCCTCATCTGATGTTTCTACATACATTTTCTGAACAATGACATTTCAGCATTACAACAAAACATTTCACAGTTTTGCAGCTTAGTGTACGCAAACTATCCCCAAACGTTATGGCTATGCTTCTCGTTTCAGTGTAGATATGACCTCATTCCATTTATTGGTATCACCAAGTGTTTTTTGCATACAAGAAAGTGGTGCACAGTAGCAGTCACTTTAAAATGAATTTACATGTGTGTTTTTTTTGTTTGGTGCTGATGTAAATCTCAAAATATCCATTTGATTGGCTGGAATATTTCATTAAGGGATCCAAAAGATTTCAGTATTTATAGCTTTGTTAGGGGACTTCTAATGTTGCAGTTTGAAGGGAAGCAAAAGTGAAAACTAATCTTGTAGGGAGCATTCCCTTGTGATTGACATGCAGCACATTTGTCCATGGCAACTCATGTTTTTTAACCATTTTTAAGTATGAATTGTTTAAACCTTTTAAATTGTATGATTTGCTTCAAACATTTAGCTGTTATTTGAGCCACTGGTTCTATGAACCTTCTATGAACAAACTGGCTACTTTGATCATTTTATGTTCGTTTAACGCAGCTTCACTGTCCTGGAAATGGGTCTCAAAAAATAAAAAATAAAACAAAGCTCAGAAACCATAAAGACAGGGCAGCGTGTGCCAAAACATCTGGACAACTGTGGGCATGTTGAACACAGAACATCCATTCCCCTGTTCCATGAAGTCGTAAGGTACTGCTTCTTGACAATACTAAAACATTTCAACTGATGTACTGTATATTCCACAAAATGCTCGTTATTTATTTGTAAGTATTTATTTATTTATTTATTTGGTTTGTGGTTTTGAATGCATATTTATGCATACATATTATACTATATGCTTCTGAGCCTTATCTGAAGGCTGTATTGTTACTCAAACTTAGCTAAAATATACTTCTCTGTCCTGAGCCTGCCTTGAGTCTTTTTTCCCTATGTTTTGTCAATGTAGAAAATTATAATTAATCGGATGCCATTTTTTGGATCAGAAACCTAGTTTGAATTTGTACAAACACACTAGAGGGCGCTGGAATCCATGAATTTATGTAATGATTTTAAAGATTTACCAACTGTCCTGGTTTTAAGCATTGGAAAGTGGGCTCTGCCCAGATGATACTCCTCCTACAATATGAAAAGGCTTTTAATTGGTTGTTTTATTAAGGGAATTCCACACATTGTAAAATAAAATGGTAGAAAACGAGGACTATGGTCAGCAGGGACAAACTTCACCTCCACATATAAACCTTCATTTGCCAGGTATTTAATTCACTGCATTAGCCAAAAATACATCGATATCTTGTAATTACATCCATGGAGTTTCACAAACTTTAGTATATCACAATATATACTGCTATTATGATCATATACTGTTACAGAGGATTTTTGTCCATATCATCCACCCTTACTGCACACAGATCAGTTAACATTCTCCAGGGTTAAAATGTTTATTGCCAATATACAAAACACGCATAGAAAACATACAAAACTCGTTACATTAAAAAATTCAAGTTTTGAGAAAGCCTATGAAAGCTCTTGGCCTTATTTGCCTCTGGGCAAGTCCTCATCTCTTAATACTTCAGTATCTCCTCTGTCTCGGGGAGAAGATGGTGTTGGGGTTGCTGTCTCGTTCCCTCTCCTTCTCCCGCTCCTTCTGGCTGTTTGGAGACAGAGCCTCCTCCAGCTTCTTGTCGCTCTTGAAGAGATCTCGACCCGTACGCAAGATGTGCTGCTCAATTTTGCGGTGGCGCTTCATGTCTGACAGTACTTTGTCCAGCCGAGCTTCCCTTTTCACAGACGAGCGGGCTGAAGATCCTGGGAGAGAAGGAAAAAAATGTCAACCGGATTCTCCTAAAACCACCAAACCATCACTTTTACTGTGCTTTCAGAATTAAATGAAACCCAACAGTGAAGAGCTTAGAGAAGACAAAACACAATTCTTTAATTTAGCTTATGCAGGTCAAGAGTACGAATTTTACAACTTAAATCTCAGTGGCTGTCACACCTGGTGTTCTGCGTCTGTTGATGAAGGCATTTTTCGGAGTGGTTTGCATTTGCTCTTCATCAAAGTCAAACTCAGTTGGACTTGGAGGCCTGAAAAAAAAAAACAGTCATGAGGCTTCTCATATACACAAAGGAAAAATCCTTAGAGATATCATGATGAGAAATAGTAATACTGACTTGCGATCTCTCTCCTCCCTCTCCCTTTCCTTTGCCGCCTCTTCCTCGTCGTCTCTTTCAGGTGAGGGGGTTCGTTCAGGTGTAGGGGGCCTCCTAGGAAGGGGCATAAAGTTCAATTCCAGCATCTCCCCTTTGGCGAGGAGCTCATAGAGTCTTTTGATCTCAGCAGGAGGGGGCATCCAGTTTTTGGGGTCCTCCATTTCATCGTCGCTGTATGCCAGCTCCCATTCACCGTCCACCACTGCAGCCTGCTTTCCCTCTTCACCATCCACCCCTGTGTCTGTCTGAGGTTCATCCTTGTGTGCCTCTCCTTCCACTGCATCTGTGTCTCCATCTAAGAAGGCAGCAAAAATGCATTGAAAGTCAGTTTAACAAATGCTGTTGAGTGAAAATTGTGCATTATACAGAATTACAGCACTTCACACTACATTATAAGGAGATAACTGTTTTTAAGTACTACAGATAAATTATACTGTATATATTATTATTATATATATTATTATTGTTGTTATGCATCTTTTGACCATATTCATGTGTAAATCCTTTAAGCAAGAAGCCGGAAAGATTTCACTTAAGGATTACTTGATACATGTAGGTATGGTTTAGTCTACCAACAGAATGACATAGCCTTTTAATTCTAAGAAGACCTGCGTCAAATACTGAGTAATACTGCTTTGCATGGTTTTGTTTTGATTGTCAGTGTTTCCTTGTGTTTACTTCAATATTTGTTTTTAAGTAAGAAACGCTTCTTAAATTGACACATACTGTTGAAGTAAAAGGCCTCAATTAGAACTTGTACAGTACTGTATATTATTTACTACATGTTAAGTGTTTTTATTATGTCTTAACTTACACATCATTGATATTTACCTACTGTATAATTACCCATATATTTCATTACTTTGTAGCAGCTGTACCCCGTTTTCTTATATGTTCGCACTTTACACTTAACACACACTTTATACCTAACCTGCATTTTTTACTTATACAATTATAGCTTACTTACCATTTGTATTCTGCCCTACATTACTCATACTGTTTTTTGTCACAATAGATATTAATCAGAACATCTGTATTGGGCACTTTTCAAACTCTGAATGAAGACTTTTTCCTTTATAGTAAAACGTCTTGCCTGTTATATTGTGCTTTCAAGATGTGTAGCTGCAGATACTAAATCCCCCTCCCTCTTAATGTCTATTTATGTTTGTGAATGGAGTTACCTTTTTCATCCTCTGCTGCTGTGTCCTCCTCTGTGGCAGCAGTCATCTCTGTGTCCTGTTGCTCTGTGTTGCCCTCTTCCTCTTTGCCTGCTGCAGGGTTTTCTGTGTCCTTCACACCCAGAGCCTCTATGCCCTCTCTCAGTGAAGAGTCTGTGGCCTCAGCCTGCATCCTTCCTGCTGCTGCTGCTGAATTTTATAGCCTGCAGGTCTGCGAAACAGAAGCATTGTGAAAAAATACATTTTAATACAACTGAAAGTAACCATAGGCATGTGAGGTAAGAGGTCTTTGAGAGAGCTAGCCAAGAGTAATATCATGCCTATAAAGTTTAACAGGTAGCCCAGCGATATATCTTAACTTTACTGAATGATAAGAGGTCAACAAAGCCACAAATTAAACGTAATCTTGTCCTTATTTGACTTAACTAGCTAGCTGACGCCAGGCCTAGCCGTCAGCTATTTCTAAACAGCAGTTAGATAACATACGTGCCTTAAATTGTCATTACCGAATGTCCGGTTTATCGTGGATCACTGGTGTTGTCGCTAAATGTTAGGTCAAATTATCTTTCCCAGTGAATAAATTCACCAAGGCTCTCCATGAGACTTGCTAGGGATAACACACGATTATGTAGAGACGTAAACATAGCGCCATTTTGAACTAGAAGAGCTGTGTGACGATCTGCTCGGTCCTGCAACACTGCGCATTCCCACTGATTGAACGTCACATGGATAGTCCACCGACAGAGCGAATACCCGACAGCAGTTAGGTAGAGATCTACTGTTGGCGCCACTTCCTGCGCAGTGCGCAATCTCAAACAGGGCTGAATGCACGCGGGGCAACGTTTTAGTAAACCCATTTTGCTTCAGGGTTCACGGTAATTGCTTATTTTAAAGGGTGTACATATATGTTTATATAGCATAACATTAACCACAATATTCGACGCACGATTAAATATTATAAATAACGGCAGTAGACGTCAAATAGGCGCCAGTGCTTCTGATTGGTTAATGGCCGTTTCCGGTCGCAGCGCTCCTCGTTTGAAAAGTGTTCGGTTAGACGCTAACGGGCTCCGTCGCCATTGTTAAAAGACTGTGTTTGCAATGTTGCCAAAAGTGAGACTTGGAGAGTAACAAAAGCTTTGTACAAGGAGTCCGCAAACAATATCGGTAAGCACTAACGAAGCTTTAGCAATACACTCGGTAAAGGAGTAACTGACCTCGGTAACGGTCCTTTTGAGAAGAGCAAAGGTTAGTTAGCTTGTTGTTAGCCGTCTTTAAAAAGGTAAAACATACCGCTAGCTCGTTGTTCATAGTGCCTTGTTTGAGTGGACTCGGCATTTAATTGAAATCTAAGCAAGCCTGTTAATAATCTGCATCGGTAACTGCAATTTTAAATGGGTAATTTAAAACCCAGCTAACTCGGCTCGTGTTGTTATCCGGGCCTTTTGTTTTTAAGAGCTCAGACATGGCTCAGCGAGTGGCCTTATCGGATGGAGGAAACAAGAAGACGTCCAGGGTTCGGGTAGCGGTTCGTCTGCGGCCCTATGTGGGCAAGCAAGATGAGAAAGACGAGGGGCCGTGTGTCAGGGGCCTGGACTCGCAGAACCTGGAGATAGTCAACTGGAGGAACGCTACGGAATCAGTCAAATACCAGTCGGTGTCCTCAGCATGGCTACACTGTACTCATTTCTGAATGGTTCTGTTGTTAATATATCTAATTACTGACCAACAGTCAACTGCGTGTAAAGTGCTGTGGATGTTGTTTCAGCTTCGACGTTTTTCATGGTGAGCAAACGACACAGCAAGAGGTTTTCCTCTCATCGGTGAAGCCCATTCTGCCCCACATACTGAATGGACAAAATGCCAGCGTCTTCGCCTATGGACCAACAGGAGCCGGTATGCTACCACATTATTGCATTTGTTAACGTATTGCATATTAAAGATGTTAATCAAGGCACATACCGTCTCCAACAGTTCTCTGAATACGTGTATGTGACATTAACAGTGCAAATTTAGATGGGCAGGTTTTGTGGGCTGTTACAATTTAATATTCTGAATTCATCGCTCAAAATACTTTCAAATAAGATGTTTTGTTGAGCACTCTCTGTGGCCTCTTATTATATTTTTTTGTTTAGGCAATTTGCTCTGAAAGTTCACTCCTTTTTTGTATATGATTTGCTCTGTATCATACATGCAACTCGCCACGTCCTGTTTCACAGGAAAGACCCACACCATGTTGGGCAGTGCAGAGCAGCCAGGCGTGATCCCCCGAGCCGTCCGCGAGGTCTTTAATCTGGTCAAAGCTAAGAATGAGGATGACGGATGGAACTACAGCATTGGCATGTCTTATTTGGAAATCTACAACGAGAAGGTATATAAACGGTGTAGTATGAGCCAGTAGTTTCTTTCTGTCCATGATAAAGAAAGGGAAATAAGGTTGTTGCCAGTAGTTTAAAATCTAAGTTGAACCACTAGTGCAATTTATGTCAATTGACTAAAGGCTATTATACGTCAGCATTAACACTTGTATGCATGTTTGACTTAAAATGAGCCATTTCCTGTTCAGTTTTCATGAAATGGGTAAGCTACAGAGTTCTTATGTTGCAAATGGAAATAGAATCTGACTAGCACCTGGATTTTTGTATTTATTTTGGAGGAAAATGACTTGTTTTTAATATTTAAAAAACACTGAATTCCCTTGTTTGTTTGTTTTTAAATGAAAACTAAACTGGTGATCATGCAAATGACAAAGGCAAAACATTGCTCCCCTCCTATTTTCCTAAAGTTCTCACCTTTAAAAACTTTAATACCTTTTTCATCCAGCTCTGTGCTGCTTTGATTGTTGCTTGTGTAATTATCCACTAGAATTTTTTTCTTTGCTGTTTTAAAGCATCCATGATTATGTAGTCAAGTTCTGTTTTATGTTTGACATTGTGCAGTCCATCAACGCTTCCTCCTTTCTTTCAGGTGCTAGATCTTCTGTCGCCAGGCTCCCAGGATTTGCCGATCAGAGAGGACAAGGATAAGAACATCCTCATCCCCGGCCTCACCCACACACCCATCTCCTCCTTCTCAGATTTTGACAAACAGTTTGTCCCTGCCAGCCTCAATCGTACTACAGCTTCTACCAAACTAAACCAGCGATCCAGCCGCAGTCACGCTGTCCTCCTCATCAAGGTTTGATATGTAATATGATCCTCTCTGAGGAAAGACTTTGTTCATTTTAATTCTGTTTGAAAGTTGCTCTGTTGTGTTCACTGAACTGGCCTGTGCATGGGTATCCGGTGCATAGCCGAACAGCATCTTAAACAGGTCATGGCCTCTGAACAGTAGGCCAGGATTTGGTAGCTGGTGCTGAAATCAATTTTCTCTTGCAACACTCCCATTAGCAACCTCTGGGCTTTCTGGGACTATTCTGGGAGAGAAACAAACTCGTGTCTCGTCCTTTTTACTAACTTGGTCCTTTTTTCTACATTCTTACTTCCTATGCTGTATCGCTGAATACATAATGTCACATTTATCATAAAATGTAAGCCTCTTTTACTGCCTACCTTTATCTCATCTAACCTTTCATGTCTCTCTTCTCCTTCCTCCTGTGTTTCTGTCATGTCTGACCTCTGTCATTGCCCCTTCTCAAATCTTAATCTTTTCAATGATCTAGGTTGTACGGACTCGGCGCGCCCTGCCCCACAGACAACAGACAGGCAAGCTGTACTTGATAGACCTGGCTGGATCTGAGGACAACCGCCGCACCGGCAACCAGGGCATCCGTCTGAAGGAGAGCGGTGCCATCAACCTGTCTCTCTTCACTCTCAGCAAAGTGGTGGACTCTCTTAACTCTGGCACTGCCGTCCGTGTGCCGTACAGAGACAGTAAACTGACACGGCTGCTACAGGACTCTCTGGGCGGCTCGGCACACTCCGTCATGATCACCAATATCGCACCGGAGTACAAATATTATTTTGATACCTTTAGTGCACTCAACTTTGCCGCAAAATCCAAGCTCATTGTGAACAAGCCCTTCACCCGTGAAACTGTGGCTGTGTTGCCAGGTGAGGGAAACGGAGTCACTCACTTTTTCATTCAGAGGGTTTGTAAGTATAGGAAGAAGTGGATCAAATTCTGTCAGAGCTTCATCTTCTCTGCCTATTCCAAGGCCAATAGGGGGCACCCGTGTCACATCCCAGAGGATGATGACTAAGAGTAAACAGCCAGCTGTCTCTGGGCATGATGGATGGCATTTTAACATTTCAGTTTTTGCTGTGTTTCCTATAGCTTTGTCTTAAATACATTCCTGATGCTGTTCTTCCCTTGGCTTTAATTTAGGCACTGCAATGCAGCCTTGACTGATACTGTGCCATCTTCATCTGAATTGCTTTACACTCTAGAGAACCACGCAAACAGTGTTGCTTGAGTGCACTGAATACTAAACTGTTAATTTCCCTTCTGCCTCCATCTCCAGTGAAGCGGTCCAGAGAAGACCACGAGGCACGGGGGTCTGGCATCGAGCCACAGAAGAAGAGGCAGAAAGAGGAGAGGAAAACGGAACTAGATGGTTCCTCACCCTCTGCACATTTTCAGAGGTTAAAGACCACACACAGACTTGTTTGTCTGGCTAGTCAGACTTATGAACTGTGATGTTTGACTGGGAAGAAACTGCATATGCATTCGCCCAAAGATACCACATCAAATTCAATCCATACAACAGCAACTTAAACCAAAGCCTTAAAGCAGTGGGCCAAGATTTTAGAGCTTGTGCAGAAAAAGCAACTCTCTCTGCAGTGCTCCCATTGGCTACAGCTGCTGTGCCTACTGGGACCTTGTTGGGAGAGAAACAAGCACTGCTTTCTTACCATCTGTTATCATGTTTATAAGTCTGTCTGGACTGTGACTCTCGTCAACTTGTATTCATTTAGCCCATTTGACCTTTGAGTGCATTTCAAAGACCATACTTTTCCCCCTTGTTGTCTGCCTACTTTTTCTCTATCTTAATTTGTTTGTCTTTCAGCCTGTCGGAACAGTCGGTGATGGACAGACTAATAGCTCTGGAGAAGCTGATGATGAGCTGCCAGGACAAAGATAGACTCGGCATGCTGAAAGATGTGGCCCAGTCTCGCAAGGAGATCCAGGTGAAAACACACCTACATCAAATCTTGAGTTGATCCACCAGGGTGACTGTGGAAACACCTTTCTCTTCTCTCATAATTTCTGTTTGTATGTGGTTTACCAGATGCTGATGCTGTCAGATCTTTACACTGATTGATCAACTCTTCTGCATAGATATTTGATAGCCAACCACTCTTTTTGTTATTCGCAGGAGCTCAAAGAGAAGCAGAAGGAGTTTGAGAACAAGGCCATGCTGTTCAGTCGCCTGGCTGGAGAAAAGTCCAGTGCCAAACAGGAGCCCGCCTTCAAGAACACCACAGCTCCTCTGCACAGAAAACGGTCAACTGCCACTAAACCCAATAAGCAGCAAGCTGTGGTCCAACCCCTACAAGGTCAGTCAGATAGATGTGGCTGTAACTAAATTAATTTGTATAGATTTCTTTTTTTTTTTTTTACTTCACATTTCATTTCAAAGACTGCAAAGAGCCACCATATAAAGACTATAAATGTATTAGATACTACCGTCTTTAAATTGCCTTTGAATGAGGAGGGCCTATGTGGAAAGAAAATGACCTTGGAAAAACATTCTTCCTATCATGTAATGCTCTGCTGTTCATGCTTCCCTAAAGAGTAGTCACTCACTAATTCTGTCATGTTGAATCACTGAAGCTATTGATGAGCTGCAATGTGATACCAGAGCTCAGTCTACAATATAGGAGCCAGAGAATATATCAAATGATGATGATGAGAAATTATTTTTACACCCCACTGCAGCTTGGAGAGTGTGCCAGATATCTTCCTGGTACCCGTCTCATGCATTTGACTTTGAAATGGCAGTAAACCCCAAACAAAACAAAAACTTTTGACTATTTCGATGCAGGTTTTTTTTTTTCCCATGAGTGAGAATATTTTCCTTGTTTACAGATTGTGTTCTAATGTGTAGCATTAAATGCATTTAATATTAATTGTAAATGTGGTTTCCTCCCAATCAGTGTCCCAGCTCCACCCTCTTCAGCAGCTTGCAGTCGTCAAGAAACAGTCCGTCTGCGTCAAGAAGAAAGAGAGGAAGCTTTCAGACCAGGTTGAGGTCAGCATCCAAGCCTTGACTGTGCTGTGCTTAGCTTGACACATCTGCAGAATTGCAAGCATCAGGAACAAGCTGACGTAGTGCATTAGCTTCAATTTGTTGTTGACTAGACAGACGCTGCAAGAGCTCACATTTATTAAGGCCAAAATTAACCTAATTTCCAGACCAATATAGACAAATAAATGTTGACAGTTAAAAATGGATTTTCATGTACTCCACATTTTCTATAATTGTGTCAAATGCCAATTGTAAATGTAGTCTAGCCTTTTTTTTTTTTTTCCTTTCATTTACTTTACACTGTATTTATCTTTTCTCTCTCAGCCTCCAGACGGTAAAGAGAACATAATGGAGACTGGCTGGGAGTCCCAACTCGACACATCGGTGCTGGAGCAGTCCAGACAGAAAATCCTACAGGTTCTCAACACTGGATCCCTCAAAGAGTTGAAGGGTCTGCAGCAGATCGGCGACAAGAAGGCAAAGCTCATCCTGGGCTGGAGAGAGATCCATGGTCAATTCACAAAGGTTGGTAGAGAAAATGTCGAGCTCCGATCTTGTTTTATCATGTAACTCAAACCCACAACAAATACTGTCTCGTTTTGATAGTTGTAGTTTTTCATTTACTTGTAACTTTATGATTTGTTATTCCGCAGTTGGAAGATCTTGGAAAAGTTGAGGGTATGACAGAAAAGAGATTTTCCTCCTTCATGAAGGTAAGCCAAGTCTTCAGTAAACTAAAATATTTGTGTATTTTTAGTCATGCTAGTGGAATGGGTGTATAATTGGCCATGTTGGTCGGTCAGTTGTCCACCACTTTGGTCCAGTCTGAAATATCCCAACAACTATTGGATGGATTGTTATGAAAATTTGAACGAATCCTACAGATTATGGTGATCCCCGGACTTTTCGCTAGCGACTCCATGAGGTTAATATTTGTGGTTTTCAGTGAAATGTCTCAAACTATTGGACAGTTTGCCATTAAATTTGGTACAGACATTCATGTCCTCCACAGAATGAACTGAAATATCTTAGTGATCCTCTGACTATTCATCTAGCGCAACATCAGGTCGAAAATCCTTTGGTTCATGACTCAGCACCTGGAAAACTGATGTTCCCATCAGTCTCAATTGTACTCAATGTTTTGTGTTAAGTAGCAAATGTGATTATGTTAGCATTTAGCTTAAAGCTCCACTGTGTCTCAGTCTTAATAAATTGAAGAGGATGGCCAGTATTGGCACATTTTGCAGCCGTGTCTCCGGTCTTGCTTTTACTTGGTGCTAATGTTTGTTTTTCTTTTTTTTCAGGCAAACATCCTGAGTGCAATGGGAAAATGATTTGTTTTCTTTTTTTTTTTTTTTTTGTCATACCAATGTCTATTGTATATAATTTCTATCTCGGAAGCTTTTATTTGTCATTTATTCTTGGTTTTATGATATTTTTGTAGTTACCACTGTGTTCCACTTGATGGCGCAGTATTGCTTTTGAATAAATGCCTCGCGTGTCATTGAATGTTTGAGTGCTTATTTAATAATCATAAATAAATCTGATGGTCACTTAAACATATGGCTTTGCTGCCAGTTTCCCTGAATCGTCTTTCCGATCAATCACCACCTCTGGGGAGTAGCCTATTTCCGGATTGAAAACCTAAAATGGGCTAATTTGTGAACTCTTGTCCTCTGCGAGGCGGAGACGGGAGGACGCATTTTACCACCGACATGTGGAGCAGCATTACTATACATATCCAGTGTTATGAGCTGTTTCAGGGTGAGGAGAGGAGGATGCTACAATCCAGCGTCCCCCCCCCCCCCCTCTCACATCACGTAGTCTGGTTGATTTCACTTCACTTTTCATTTCACACACCCCTCCTCTCTGATCCACCCTGCCATCCTGGAGACTCCCCATCCATCTCGGCACACTGCGCTGGAACAAGGCGCCACAGCAGCCCCCGCCGCTTCTCCAGCCTTCACGTAAAATACAAGGATACACTCGGATTTTGGACGAACGACGCACGTTTGCAAACACGTCGTGGCTGCAGAGGAGATGTTGGGTCGCGTCTGATGCTGATTTTTGCGCCTGAGAATAACGATGCCAAAGCCTGGGACGCTCCGGCTGTGTTGAGACAGGCGCTGGATTAAAAAGGTCAGTTTTATTTATCCTTATAGCCTCCTTGTTCTTTTCTCCAGTGTACTGGTGAAAAATGCCAAATTGATCACTGATGTGTATTAGAATCCAACCATAGTTCGCTTTAAATGCTAGCTGCATGTCTCTTTTTTTTCTTTCCTGTTTATCATTGCAATAATAGCAGCCCACATCCACTGACTTCAAATCACCAGCAGCAGGCTAATTAATGCTCCCCCGCCCTTCACTATCCGAGTATTTTTCCTTTGTCCTCATCCCTTTCCTGCTCTGTCCTTTACCTTTTGTTGTGCCCAACAACCACCCAGTTGACGCTTGTGTACACATGATGAAATAATGGCACGTACACACCTGCACGGAGACTATGGCAGCTACTATCGTTTCAAAGCACCCTGCCTCCATCTGCCATGCCTTTGTATTCCTCGTGTCATTGTGACCTGCTGTTTTTCTTTTTTTTTGTCACCTGAGATACCATGTCAGCAAATTTAATACGAGCTCATTTGAGGTCTTATTTACAGTGGAACGTGTGTGTGTGTTTATTCCCAATTCAACTTGACATAAGGGGCGATCCAAAAAGACAAAAGAAAAAAGAATACATGTTATCTAAAGTCGGAGTGGATTATAAAGAGGCTTATCGTGATATTGAGCCTGGATCCAAACTCTAAATCCGCTACAGCACAATGTATTTAGGGACTGTATGAAAGTTATTGGAGTGAGAAGGGGCAGCTGAACCTTGGACCTCCCATTGACTTTGAAAAACATGCTATACTCTTCCCCCCCAATATCTAAATAATGTGACTACTGAATAGGCTACAACTCATTTTGCCATCAACAATAAAGAAACCCTAAAAAAGCACTCCACCAATTTAGCATTGCACTCCTATAACACTGTCGGACTTGAGATGGGCAGTTAAAAATGATCAACATTGATGCAACAGAACCAGATATTGTCTATATTTTATTCCACGCATTCTTCGAAACCTACCACCTATATTGCTCACAATGCAACTCGACTGCAAAACAGTTCAGTTGGAAATTGTGGTGTTATACTAGTAGCAGGTAATGTAGACTTCATGTCCCCTAGAGTCACAAAATGCTTTATACAGTTTTTTTTTTCACATGTGCAAATAGTACTCCGCAATACCTGTAAACAGACTTTGATGTGTAAAATCGGTGGATTTCCCCTATAACAGAATAATACATTTAACATAGAACCCAAATCAAACAATAGGAATGGAATTAGCAATTGCCAAAATTATGGAAAACATTACAAAACGATGCACGCTGTTTACAGAATATTCAAGCCGTGTTTTATTTTTTAACCAGAAGCTGTGACTTCCTTTTTTATGATACATTCAACATTTTATAGACATTTAACTGCTTTCTGTTAAGATGCAGAATAAAGTGAAGGTAGGAGCTACTGTAAGCTGGTAAAAAATAATGCTCTCTAGAAATATAAAGGTAAATCACTAATAATGACAAACACAAGTGTCTATTCTGTTTCTCAAAACTGACATTGATCTTATTAGCTTCTAGATTTTTGATTAAGAAAATAAATCCCTGATACAGAGACACAATTGTTGTCCTCATATGGCAAAATGCACCTTTTATATGTATGTGTTTTGTTTTGTTTTTTACATAAAACCACCTTTTTATATATGTTTAATATCTGCGACACGCACAAAAGTAATCTTTTTAATGTAAATATTTGCTTTTTTTTGTTTAGAAAGAAATAAAAACTAACCTTGGGGTGAGTAAAAGTTAAAAGGCCCTCCCCCGTTAGACCCCTCCCAACAGCAACCCCCCCCCCGAATAATTTTTGGACAGTCCCTAAGCAGATAGGAGGGAGCAGCTTCTGTTTACAAAGATGGTCAAAACCATTTTCTGGCCCCGCAGGTGTAACTACAGGCAGCACACACAGGACTGCACCACAAACCGAGGCTTCATCTTGCTGTCAGCATGGCTGTGAACATGATGCCATGTCCCGCCATTTGGCCAGGGGAGGAACAACCATCGCTGCTGGACCAGGAGGACTCTCTGTCGAGCCAAGCCCCCGACTCTGAGCCATGCCCACCAGTCAGTGGGGAACAACTCATCCACAGCAGCAGCAGCCCGGCCAGCACAAGGCCCCCTCGCAGCAAATCCAAAGGAGAGCTAGTCATAGTCATCAACGAGAAGCTCAAGAACAGTAAGTCACTGACTTTGACCTCATATTGAGGCAGCGAGAGGGTGGAGGTGGGAGGGGGTGGGTCATACAGCTGCTTAGTCAGCTCACTCAGGGAAAGTCAAATTCCAGTGCACGAACGTGCTCCTGGGAGAGCGCACACACATTTACCTCTTCCAGTGTTTCAAACATTTGCCCGTCCCCTTTTCGTCCCTCATGTGTAGGTAATGGGATCCACTCAGCGCCTGCAGAGAACACCTCTCCAGTCATCTCCTCTCCTCCCAGAAGACAACACTCCATCTCTTATCCCCATCACAGCAAGACCAGGAAGGGGAGCAGGGCGAGCTCCATCGCCTACACCGCCTTCTCGCCAAGGCCGTCGCTTTCTCGCCACTCCAGCATTGCCACCAACCCACCCTTGGACCGGACCAAAGTTAAAGACTACCTCCTCTTGTCCGTGCTGGCCTGCTTCTGCCCCGTCTGGCCCATCAACATCGTGGGATTCGTCTACTCCATCATGGTGAGAACAGGATCTTTTGTCTGGCTTGTTATTTCTTACAGTTTTTATATTTTCAATAACAGTAGTTTTGTTGTTCTAAAGCGACTTTGCTGAGTTTACAGTGTTTTTAAAAAATATATCAAACCCAAGCTAACAGATGGTTCAATCTTCTCCTTCAGTCCAAGAACAGTCTTGAGCAGGGAAACCTGGATGGCGCCGTGCGTCTGGGACGTGTAGCCAAGATGCTCTCCGTGGTGTCACTAGTAGGAGGGACGGTCATTATCATCGCCTGCATTGTCAACCTGGCCAGTGAGTGTCCCAAATCTGACCTTTAAACCTTTACCTCACCTTTTTATTACCCCCTGTGTGTTTGCGCACAGCTGATTCGTCCCCCTGAACTCCTGTTTGTTTTTTTTGAATCCTGATCCTCCTGGCCCAAAAACCTGCTACTGTCGCTGTTTATTCCATCACGATATAATATTAAGCTCTGTTAGCACAATCTGACTGTAATCACTGATATTATTACCCTCCATGTTGGCACAATATTGCACTAGTTACAATGCCTGCACGACTCTTTATACACTGCGGCACTTTAGCCTTTAGAACTATCTCAACGCTACACAAAGATCAGAGCATATTAATCACATTTGCATCAGTCAAATCTACATTTTATGACATGTTTCTTTATTTGCACGCGTGGCCTCCAGCTGTAACCAACTGCATGCCTCAGATTGCTGTGTGTGTATCTGTAGAGTGATATGTGTAGTCTGCTGTCTGTTGTATGCCTTGCCCTGTTTGCTTGTACAAAACGTGAAGTCCATAATGTCTATATGTACCATATGTATACATATATAATGTATGTCAGTGTGTGAGCCGTTGACGTGCTCATAAGACAAATAAATGTACATTTATTGAACCTGGCAAATAAAGGGATTCTGATAACAGATCAGTGATTATTACTCATTAGTGACTTGTAAAGAAAGGGACTAGTATTTGTCTTTTGCAGTGCTGTGTATTTAAATATATGCATGAAGGGCCGGTCAGTTAAATGATTCTTTGCCTTTTCACTTCAGTTCAAGCAGATACTTATCTGTACTTTGTTTTTGAATGCACACAGTCGCAGCCTGTTGGGTCTCATTAAGCCAAGAGATGTCCTAATTAACTGAATGACTGGAAGAGCAATTGTACACACAATGTGATTTTAAGGGCTCTGGGACTCAACACCCCTTGTTTTTCTCATTATATAACTGTCCTCTGTGGTCTGTGAAAGTTTATACATCCATATTAAGTTGCAGAATATATAGCTCTTCAACTAATATGCTTCCTTTTCTTTTTTTAGTAAATGTGAAAACCTGAGTTTCATCCCATGATGAAACTGGATAAGGCAACTGACCGTCTGGCCTGCACCTGCACCACCGTCTTTACCGCCTAGTCATTACCTGGATGTGTGACAAATATGCACCCGATATAAAGTGCTTACTTGTATTTCTGTAATCTATATAAATCCCTTTTGCTAATGGAAGAAAATAAAATATGCAAATGCTGCTGCTCTGAGTCGGGGGAGGGGGGGGGGGGGGTTATTGTGCATCTGATGATGGATGGAAAAGGGAACAGACAGTCTAATCAGCCCCTTCTTATTCTGGTCAACACATTCAGAACGATTCTTGAGAAAGACACAAACTCTTCAAGAATCCTATCATCACCCGCAGAACTGAATCAGACAAGGTGGACTAGAAAATGGGGACCAGTGGAGGTAGTTACAGAACATGAAACGGGCAGGATTGCCTCCCAGCTTCAGCGCCACATGCAAGTCCCAGCAAAATGTCTGCCAAGTCCATCCTTCACTGCACCGACGACAGGACGCATCAGAGTTTCAGCTTGCCGTTAAATCCCCTCGGATACGTGGAGAGGCTCTGGGATTTGTGTTGCATTGGAAATGACAGAGCAGAAATGCATCCAATTTCCTCACAGAGAAGAAACACTTTCAATCACAGTGTGTCCTCTAGTTTCAGACTCTCCTCTGTGTGGTTCTCATGACTCCCGCCATACATCTTGTGTTTGAGAGTGAGCGTACGGGTGGCAAAAGAGGATGAAAAAGAGGCTTACCAAGGACTAGCTATGTGTGGTAAAATGGAAGGGATTATGGAAAAGTCTCACGCAGAAGGCACAGTCATCACTGCAAGGAAAAAACATGTGCCAAAAAAAAGAATTTAGAGGGAAAGTTTCTTGCTTTGTAAAGACTCTGATCACAGAATTGCTGCTGTAGAGAGGAACATCAAAAGTGTTTTTACTCTGCTGCAACTTTGCTGTATATCTGCTTGACACCACTGACCACTGTGAGCCGGGAAAAGGGTACATGTTCACACAAAACCCCACTGTAGCAAGATACTTCAAACATTCACTTTACAGTGAAGCTACCGACGCTATATTTTGATAATGTTTGTAAGACATTGTTTTGAAACAGACAAAGATTTCTTAATGTGACGCTATTGAAAGTGCTGTGCTGCAGTTGACAGATGGTGGTAGTATTGTATGCATATGGGCTTCACTATTTGGTTAACAAATGAAATTGCTTGTGATTGCAGTAGTCAAAGTTGTGGCTGTAGCCCCAGTCTGCATCCACAGGTATCCTGTACTTTCAAACCAGACAGATTGTGGCATTTTTGTCCCCTGAAAAAACCCTATAACAGCAATGAACACCTTAATATTTGCCCGTTTTGTTGTCATACACAGGAGGATGCTGTCTTTTGATGGTTCATTTGTAAAACAATGGTTCAGGGGACCATGGTTTTATGGGTGATATGAATAGCAGTACTGTGGAGAACTAATCTTTAAATCTGGTTTATTAGAATTATTATTATATCTGTGTGTCTTTAACTAACCTCTAATCTTTATCTACCTGTGCTTCTCACTGTGAAACACTCTGAAACAACTGGGTTTCATCAAGAATCCTGGATTCTGAATTATGTACAGAAACGCCACAATTTCTCATTATGAGTTCACACCTGCAGACAATTTTCTGTAATGATTAATAAGGCATTTTTTCCTCTTGTTAGTCCTTAATATGTAAATTTAATTATAATCAACAGTAGATGTATTCTGCAGATATAAATCTGAATATTGTGATATAATTCTCTAGTTGATATGAGTTAGCATTAAGTAGTTATGGTCTAACGTAGGTACAGATACTGTCAGCTAACCTCCTGATAGTCATTGTATTACCACCGGGCTTCTATAATCTTTGTGGTTATTGGCATGTTGTGGATTTTTATTATTGTATGATGAAAGAAGTTGAAAATGACAAAGATAAGCTGGCAATTGGAATATTATACTTCTGCAGCACATTCCTAATAAAGACACAATGCATGCAACGTGTTTTCATTGTTGTTTTGAAGAGATAAAGAGCAGCAGTAGGAGAGATTAAAGAGATTTTGTTTCTGTGTGTCTCTCAAAAGTGAGAGCGATGCAGAGAGCTTAGCCACTTAGGAGCAGTTTAGCAGATGAGAGCAAAAAGAAAAAAAACGTGGAAGTATTAATGCAGTTGTCTGTATTGTGATAGTGTGTAAGCTGCAGGGATTGAAAGCGCACGCTGTTGTCAGGGAGTGGAGCGGAAACAGCAGGAAGAGCAAAATGCTGAGGGGGGAGGCCCCAAGCCAAAGAAATACACTGTATGATCGGCTGTAATGAGAACTAAAGCCTCAGATGACTTCAACAAAATCAAAGCAAAATATCCCTCATTATTTTCTCTGAAGTTCTTTTTAAACCCTTAAAACTATCACTATTGGCTCAGGCTTTTCTATTTTATATATATATATTTATGAGCATTCATAACAAGAACAGTGAATGGGCAAAACATCATTGGAGTATCAGAAAGAAGAAGACAGTTACCAACCTGACAGCGATGAACCTTTAAAGGCTGTCTTGTTAAACTAACAGTGTACTACAATGGCCAACTGATACATCAACAATATAATATATTTAAAATAGCATTGCAACGATAAGTCGATTAGTCAAGACAGGAAATGAATCTGCAAATATTTCGATAATCGATTTAGTTGTTTTTTGAGGAACAAGAGTCTACAGTCATGCTAGTGGCTCTGTTGGGCTGGACTTAGACACAGCAGTGCTTGGAGCTAAATGCTAACATACTCACAATGACAATGATGTTAAAATGCTGATGTTTAGCAGGTATGTTTGCCATGTCCACCATCTTAGCTTAGCGTGTCAGCATGCTAACATTTGCTTATTATCACTTAACACAAGATGATGGGAATGTCATTAGTTTGCTGGTATTTGGTCATAAACCAAAGTATTTGACCAATTAAAATGTTGACCTGATGATGGAAAAGTCAGTTATTAGTTATTACAATTCATCCTGAGGGGGACATCAGTGTCTGTACCAAATCTTATGTCAATCCATTCAGTAGTTGTTGAGATATTTCAGTCAAAGAGGTGGAACGACAAACTGACATTTCCATCTTGAGAGTCAGGCTATTTGCATGGCTAAAAACGAACATTACCTTGTTCCAGCTTCTCAAATGTGTCAATTTGCTGCTTTTCCTCCTCTTATTTTATAGTAAATTTATCATCTTTGGGCTGTTGGTCGGACAAAACATGATAGGAAATTGTGATGGCCATTTTATTTTATTGTCTATAGACCAAATGATTAATCAATAATGAAAATAATCATTAGTTGCAGTCGTAATTTTAATGTCACAGCTGTCACAATTGAATATGTTACATGGGCTTGATAAAGGATAACATAGCATAGCTCCCAGTGAAGTGAGTGCTCTGTTGTAAAAAAAAAAAAATACTGTACACACAAAATAAACATGACTATATTCAGTAAATACATTTTCTTAAAACAAACCTTGTTTATGAGGGAACTTCCAGAGCTCACAGTGAAAAAAATCCACCACATTAGCAGAAATATGACTGCACTCGCAGCATCTGACAACAGCAAATTCCCCCACAACGATGTTCACATTTTGACAGCGGAAGGTATTTTTCTTTGTACTCAGCTAATTTAACAGTAGGTATACAGTGAAGTCCGGCTCGGAAGGGGATCAGCGTACCAGACAGGGTCACATCCAGATGCAGTAAGTGGGTCAGGGATTATCCAGCTGGGTCACATAAACACTGAGGCCGTGAGTCAGCTTGGCAGCGTTTGGATGCATCATGATCATCCTGTCAGTCCGCATAGCAAATGACAGCATAATGAGATATACTGACCTGTGGCGATGCTGTTCTATCAGCGTCTGCTTAATTTGCAAAGAGAACTAGGGCTGAAAAAAAAAATCATTATGAGTGTGAATTAATGCTCGGATGGATTGTTGGGAATTTTCTATTTAGAAAGAGGAATTAGTTGTTTTTGAAACTCAAAAGTGAAAAGTATTCATTCATTTTTAAAATACAATGACACACTTGTGAAAGTTTCCAGATGAGTCTGAGTTAAAGGCTGACTTTGACAGGGACTCCACTCTACTTCATCCAGCTGTCTGGTAAACACAGTCACCAGTCGAGGGCTGATTATTTTTATTGACCACTAGAAAATTAAATTTCCTGCAGAAAATACTTGTGAATGCTGACAGCTGAAATGGTTTTGAAAGCATTGCTGGAAACTGCATTATCTAAAGAAGCTGAGATCTAAAATACATTGCCAGAAAAGCTGGAAAGTAAACTGTAATAATTGTTGAAGTTGACATGAATTGTCTGAAAAGACTGAAAGAAAAAAATGCTATGTATTGATATCAGACAGATGAACTGAATTGCTAAACACTTTGGAACAAAAGGGCTTAGAGTTGCAAAGCATTGAATGAACATGCAGGAATGTGAAATAAATTGCCAGAAAAGCTGGAAACTAAGCTGTAATATTGCCAATGGTTTTCACTACTGTTGTAATAAATTGTTCAAAAAAAGCAGTAAAAATCCTCACAAAGATAGAAAAAACAATTAGTGTGTTTTAGTTTATTAATTATTCAGATCCTTTACTGTAAAAATACTCCACTACAAGTAAAAGTCCTGCATTCAAAACCTTATTTAAGTAAAAGTGTTTAAGTATTATCAGCAAAATGTACTTAAAGTAACAAAAGTAAAAGTGCTCATTCTGCAGAAAAACAGTCCCTGTCAGTGTTTTACTGTTATACAGTATATGTATCTGAATTATATATTTCTGGATTAATATTACTGCTGCATTAATGTGTATGGTGCATTTTACTGCTGTAGAAGTTGAAGGCTGAGCTAATTTAAACTACTTTATATACTGTTGAGTAGATGATGCATTTTCAAGCTAATTCGAGGGGTTTTAAATTCATCCTTCATTTTATCAGAAAAAAATCTGATTCAAAATCACCAAATTTGGAGATACATGGTTTTCACGGGACAGGAAGGGTATGAAAAATTATTATCTGAAAAGTAACTTAAGCTATCAAATAAAGGTAGTGGAGTAAAAAGTACAATATTTGCCTGGTTTTGGTCTACACGACTATTTATCAGGTATTTGGACAAACATCACAATCCTCATGTACAGTACTGGCTGCATAGTTGCTGGGTAAATTATACAAACAGAGGACCACAAAAATTAGATTAGTTGGTGAGGTGAGCAGCTGATGGAAAAGGGACATACACCTGACGAACGCCGTGTAGAATGAAAGGTCGCAATATATTTTTTACATTTTTATTCAGCCTAGGATGTCTCTTGAGATACATTATCTCTTTTACAACAGAGACCTGACCAAAAGGGCAGCGTGGAGTAGGTGACATTAAAGTCACAAAAAACTGAGTTACAGCATTTAATCACACAAAAACATACATATACAGCACAATAGCAAAAGACCTGAGAGGCATAAAAGAGAGAGCTTGACTATTTAAAACTGTTTCACTGTTTCTATTTAAAACTGAATGTGATGTTTGAAAGCCTGGTGTGAAGCCAGCGTTTGTCTCTTAAATTACTCTAAGTCGACGGTGTGTGGAACAAAAGGTTTTTCCAACTTCTGAGCAGGTAATTGTGACTAAATTCCTCACTAAAAAGCATGTGAAGAAAGGGTGACAGGACATTTAGATAATCCATGCAAATCTACTCATAAATCTACTTATGAACTGTGTTATAATTGAGTACCTTTATAATATCTGCATGAAGCTTAATTTAAATGTGATGTGAGCTTCAGGCTCATCCGTGGCCCATTATTACTGCACAGCCCTACTGCCACACTTCAGCATCCTCTGCTAGCTGCTAACTTTTCATCCCAGTTCTGGCTAGGTGGCAGTGATGTGCTCATTACTGGCTCTTTAATGAAAACTACTCATCATTTCAGAGTGGATTCATGGCTCTGTCTGTGGTGAAATATCACTATAATATTTCTATCAAGGCTCTTAGTTTGTCTGCAGTATCCAAGAGGGACTTCACACTGTGGTGTCTTCATTGCTCTTTTTTATCTTTAATCTTCAGTGGCATCACAGCTGCAGTCTTTTCTTACACTGACTTTTTATTATGCTGTCAGTTTTATTGTTGTGAGATGACCGTGCAAAGATTACTTCAGCTGGAGCGAATATTTGTAGTTTTAAGAGTGTCACCAACAGTAGCTCGATAACATAGGCTGAAATAAAGAGATCTTTTTCTTTCTTTCTTTCTTTTTTGTGAATGTTTATTAAAATCAAAACCCTTTCAGAGCATCAGACAGCCAGATGGTGTGACGTGGTGTGCTACCGGTAGCTCTCATCATTATCCATTATGGGTTTTCTCAATCAACAGTAATGCTGGCGCTTGGCCCTGCAGAGAGGACACGGCTTGGGCTTTAAATAAATATTTGTGGTTTCACATAAATCTGCTAAACCACTGGGTTTTAGATTAATCCTCCCTGAGCAAAACTATTATTTTTTTATATTAGTCTGCATCACTAGAAAGTCAGTTTTTTTGTACTTTGTGACATTTCCTTTATCTTCTTTTAAGGTTATCACATGAAGTCTTATTCTGATAAATTCTTCCTTCTGCAGCTTCTGACACCGATGGTCATTTGAATTTAATTAAACATCTTTATCACTGGGTGGCCATCTCTGGTATTGTTTTGGATGCAGATTCACCTCATAAAGGTTAAAAATTGAATGTTTACTGTCCTCAAGAGTCCCCTTTGAATTTATTTCCTTTACCGTAATCTCAGTTTAGATCATTGAACAAAAGCAGCAGTCCAGTCTTTCTTCCTGCAGCTTTCTAAAATGTATAAGATTAGATCTTTTTTTTATCAGCAAAGACTCATTCATGTTTTTATTACATTTGGATTTGGACTATTGCAATGTTCTGTATCTGTGTTTACATAAACTCTTTCAAAATTACTTCTCAGATTTCTCACAAGTTTCAGCAGGAGTGTGTGTGTGTGTGTGTGTGTGTGTGTGTGTGTGTGTGTATGCCCAGTTTTGTCTCTATATTTGCTACCTGTGGATTTTAAGATTTAAATGATCACTTTTAAGGCTTGTATGGGGTTGGCTACTGAATGTCTCCATGCTGTATGAGCCTGAGTGCAGCCTGGTAGATCATTGTTGGTTGTTCTTATTTAAAGACTTAAAACCTCGACTCTGTAACGGCCTGCTTATGGAGAATAACAAATCTTAATCTTATTTTAAATTTGTTTAAACAAGACTAAGAGTCTGCTGGTGGCTCTGCGAGGCTGTATAGGCACAGTGGTGCTTTGACCTAAATGCTAGCATCGGCATGCTAACATGTTCACAATGGCAATGCTAACATACTGATGCTAAGCAGACATAATGTTTACGATGTTCCAACGCCTTCATGCTGTCATTTGCTAACTAGCACGAAATGCAAAGCACAGTTGAAACGGATGGGAATGTCATTAGTTTTGAAATGATTTGGTCATAAAGCAAAGTACTGGACAAATTCAAATGTTTAGCTGTTGAAAAATTGCAACCAAAGTTAGCACAGTTCATCCTGAGAAGGACATGATTGTCTGCACCAAATTTCATGGCAATGCATCCAATAACTGTGAAGACATTTCACTCAAAACCAAAAATGTCAACCTCATGGTGGCGCTAGAGGAAAAGTGGGGATCACCAAAGTCAGTAGGATTCATCCTCTGGGGGCCATGAATGTCTGGACAACTATCTCAGAGTTGTTGAGATATTTCATTCTGGACCAAAGTGGTGAACCAACCAACTAACTGACCGACATTACCAGCTTTAATTCAAATCATTTTATATTTTGTGTTTTTCTGTGATCCATGTTATTATTGCCCACCTGTATTGTAATATAGATCATATAAAACCATCATCATAAAAATGTTATATTACACTTTTATCTATATTACACATATTTGTATTGGCATATTGCTTTTGGAAAGCGCTATTAAAGTTTATTATTAACTGTATTAGTATTAGTATTAGTGGTATCACCAACATTAAGACAGTCCAGTGACAGGATCTGCAGAGGACAGACATCTGTGGTGTTTGTCAGTCGGACCAAGAGCACAGGGAGGAACAAACTGTGACTAAGATGAAACAGTAGCAGCCTGCTCTGATTTCACAAAGAGCTTCTTTCCCACTCAGGATACACGAGAAAGTGCACAATAATCAGAGACTGTACAGCTGCAAAGAGCTCCACGTGTTTTTATGACTACCATTCTTCTGTTTAAAATCTAGACTGAGCCTCTGTCCCGACGTCCATGACTCTGCTTCTGACTCAGAAGGTCAGCTCGTGGTCAGCGTGACGCTCTGTCCATGATCTGGGACACTGAGCAGCAGCGTGTTTGTCAAAAACATCCTGATATCCTGATGCTGACGTCTGACCTCCCTGTCAAATGGAAGAAGTAAAAAGTTCAATAAATGGAGCTGAAATCAACAGAATATTATAGGATGGTGATAAGAAAGGAGTAAATAGCAGAAGAAGTCCAACTCTTATTTGAGCTTGCTCCATTAGAATCATCTAATGAATAAATGTAGCAATAAATAGATAGATGAATGAATAGATCAAACTTTAACATCTTGGCTACTGCGGATAATCAGTTGAGTCTGAAAGGAATCAATAAGCAAGCACCTAATCTGCCTAAAATACCAGAGGAAAAACTCAGAAGTTTTCATTTTCCATCTTGAATTTTGGATTAAATGATCCTATATGGGTGTGGGTTAATCTGATTTTTGACTTGACTTGAATTCTTCAGATCAACATTTGACTAATTAAATTTCAGCAAATTGAATATAGTATTTTTGTATTTTGGACACTTGAATTTTGTATCTGGCTTCCACATTAATCCAGTTTTTGAAACTGCACCACTTAAAATTACCTACTGAAATTTTCACAGAGGGGCATTAAAACCACATCAATTAAGAAAGATTGTTTTCAAAGATTGTTTTCAAAGTGAACATTTGCTATAAATGCTATAAATTCAGTGGCATTTAATTAAGTATTCAAAAGAGACTACATTTTGCAATCAGCTGTAAGATTCTAATTATTACGGCTATAATTGGCTTCCATATAATTGTTTGGAGGTGACAAGCCTTGACTGAGAGTTTATGTTACAGAATCAAGAGTGAGGGTGTAAAGTGTTAAACCAACACTGATGCTTTTGTTGATTTTCTTTACCTGCGAGAGAAGAGGCTGCAGTTGCAGATCCTGAAGGCTAGGTGGCAGTGTTGGCTTTATTAGATTGCCACTGAGCCGTAAACATTAGAGATTCAAAGAGGCCACTTTGGAACCATGGAACAAATATAATAGAAATTCAGGGATGCACGCAATCAATCAATATGAAGGTTTTATGAAAAAAAAAAAGAAACAATCATGCACACTTTAAATTCCAAAAGACAAACATCCAAAGCAAGTGAAATACAATATATATTTACATATGAACACCACTGGTGGTTTCAGCACGCCTCTTTTACCACATGAGGCCGAGATAAAACCTGCAGCTCCACAGTAAAGCAGCAGCCATGGAGAGTTATCAGACAACACTGTGCTCTATACACCATTCATATGTGTAATTTAGATATTCAACAAAGGCTGATGATTTTATTTACCGTGCGTCAGAGTACGACCATGCACAGCTCTCCACAAAACAATGTGCTCTGAACCTTTTGCGTTAATCACACCTCTGTACTTGTAAAGCAAAGTTAGGTTCATCAGCGTGTCACCAACAAGAAACTGACACAGTGATATTAGCGCTGACACATTAAACAACTGTGAACAACATAAAAAAAACAAAAAAAACAGTTGAATTAAATAAAAATTATCTTGAGTTAATCAGAGCAACACACCTCAGGAGAATTGGGAACAACACACTGATGAATATTTCATCCTGCAGCAGAGCCTGGCACATATTTGTCTTTTAGTTTGCTCCATCAACACCAAACATGCAAATAACAGATACAAACCATCAACATGGAAGAACCAATTATCTTATTGGGTTGTGCTGTCTGCAGGCTATCCAGTGGCCATCAGATCGATAGATACAAAACGTCTGACAGTATCAAGACCACTTGGAAATCTTCGGAAGCATTAGGCAAAACATTATTGCAAGGGAGAGGTATGTGCGCTGTGAGACAGATGGTCATAACAGTGGAGTTTTAATGTCAGCGGTTAATGAAAATAACAGGCTGAATGTAGTAAGAGCAAGCAAACCTGACACGAGGGATAATCCAGCTTTCTCCCTCATTATGTTTTCTTGCACGATTTCAATTTTTCTTGTTGATTGAGATCTGACCAGTTTGGAGCGGCGCAGAGGAGCATTTAGATTGACATTAAATCCACAAAAGGGACATGGATCCCTATGAATAAGATTATGAAAATTATCATACTGTTAGCTTTGCGGTGGGGACTCAGACCCAGATTTGCATCAGGTCTATTTAGAGCCAAGATTAGAGTATTGATCTCTGAATGTGACCCCTTTGGGTATGTATGTTATGAATTATGGTCTCATTTATGACACAAAGTAAGTAGGATTTGAAATCCTTCATGGTCATGCAGAAAATCCTCAGCGCATGCGATGAAACTTCTCTCGTGCCGGGTCTTCAGGGCAGTCTCTCCAGCGTCAGTGCAGTGGAAGAGGATCAGTTCATTCCTGCAGTGTGGATCCAGGCAGCTCGTTGGTCAGCGTGTGCCAGCGCTCCACCTTCTTGCCCTTGTTCTTCAGACAGTCTATCCAGTGCTGCAGAGTGTCTCCCTGTGAGTGACACCCTAAGGACACCCCCCCTAACCAGTGTAGAGACAGAGAAGTGGGTGAATTTAATATAACAGTTTTAGTGTCGCACACTCTGCAAGTAAAAAAAAAAAAAAAGAAAAGCTGAACAAATGTAAAAATGTATTATCAGAACAGCATGTTTTCGTAGGTTGTGTATAGTAAGAAGAGTAGGCGTAATTAGCTGTGGCTTCAACCTACACCTTTTTGGTCTATAGAAAATCTTCTACAATGTGTTGTTGGGTTGTTTTGTTTCCTGCTGTGCTGTTTCATTAGCAGTAATTGCATATTTTGTTTTCTTTTTCCCCCTAATTGTTTGTGTAATTACTTACAGACAGATTTCAATTTCAAAAGAAGTCGAGGGCTGAGACCCAAAGAGCTGGAAATGTTGTTTTCCTTTTATAGCAAAAGCAAAAATCAACTTTAAAATATGGTTTTCACTGCAAAATAAAGGGAGTATTCATAGTTTTAAAGTGTTCATGATTGATGATCACTTGAATTTCTGTGTCTAATGATACAAAAGTACTCTTTTGACCATCAGAACAGTGTTGTCTGGCCTTCAATAAAAATCTGCTTGAGTGATGGATAAGTAGCTTCTTTAAAATGTAACAATAAAAGTGACCTTGAGATACCTTTAAAATAAAAAAAAGACTGTTAGTTCAAATTGGATTAGTTTAAGAGGAAAACGTGGAAATTACAAAATAAAATGAACAAAGTTAAGTCACGTTACTGCCCGCTGTGAACGGCTCCACAGTTCCAGTTTCACTTGTTCGTGGACATTTACTAATTACTTCATTCTTTAATGGATTTCAACTGTGATGACTCTTTCAATAAAAAAACTTATCTAAGTCGGTGATTTTCTATAGTTTCCACTTGTCAACTAATCCCATGAAAAGACCAAAATCAACAATAAATTGATCATATTGACAAGTATTGTCAAAGCCTGATATAACTCATTCTTCTATTGCTGTTGGAAAAACTATTAAAACACATCCTCATTACCTTGAACATGGGCATTGTAGTTTATTTGAATTTATCCCATATACACCGTCCTGCTGCTAGAAATACCCACTATAGCACCAAATGTGTATTAATCCACAGCAGGAAATAGTCCCCGACAAATACACTATTTCCTCCTGTTTGAGTCAAAACGTCAGCGCCAAGCTATTTTAGGAAATTACTGAGCCCTTTTAAAAAATGAAACTATATTTTTGTGACCTGTTTTTAAAGGTTTACATTTTCAGTAGCAACAAGTAACCTTGGTGCAATATGAACAAGGTCAGGAAGTCTGCAAGTATTAAGAGACAGACTAACACACTATTGGTTTTGGTCTTTTCATTGGATTTGTTGAAAATAAAAAATATAAAAAAAATCACCAAACCTAACTTTTTCCTACTATTAGAAACAAACATATTGACAAAAAAGTTATTCAAATATAGTAACAGAATTAAATGTAATTACTTCCTCCCACTCATAGAGCAAGTATGGTGTAAAGCTCATTTTCAGCCAAAATGACACCCTGCAAATTACACACACTGCTGGTCTCGGGGGATAGCAGATAATAGAGAACATCTTAAAATATCTTTGGCAACATCTGCCATGGGTACAACATTATTAGACTGCTAATAAAGTAGCCTGCCAGCTAATCAGTAATCCAAAAAGCCCCAGCAGGAAATTATTAGCTGCCGGTGTGTTTGAGGTGTCAGCTCACCTATGAAGTCATTGGACTTTCCCAGGTCGTAGTCCCACACGGTGACCTCCAGCGTCTTGGTGGCTAACTCTGAGAAGGTGATTTCATAGAAGAACTCCTGGGTGAAAACAAAGAGGGAGAGGTCAGAAGATCACACCTAACACACGTGCTGTGTCTTCCTCTATAAACCTCTAAAATACTCACTAATGAGCAAGCAGATGTAAACTGTAATTGGCTGTTTAAAAGGTTGCAGAAACTTTGCATGCAGTGTAGTGTCTCTGAGGACTGTGTACGTATATATGAGCCATCTTTTTACATTCAACCACTGCAAATGTGCGTCTCGCTCCCACAGTTATGCACATGCACATGCACATACACAAACATGGGTGTCTACCTCATTAAACTCCGGGTTGAGAGTCTTTTTTATGACTGCTGTTTTGTGCTTGGATTTCTTCTGAACATCTGGCTTGAGGTACCTGAGACAGAGGAATGTGATACCATCACATTATCATTCACAGGTCGTAGTACTGCTGAAAGGAATAGTAAAGCACTAGCGGTAACTGCGAATACAAGTGATGACTATATGAAGGTCAGAGCAAGTTTGTGCATGTAGAAAATCATTATGTTCCCTCAGGGATTATTGTCAGTGATGGATAGATTCAGTGTTTTATTCTGTCATGTCACTCCTTTACTTCATTCTCAGTTCTTCACTGAGGGAGGATTCAGAAAAAGTATTTACTTAAAGGAACAGTTTAATATTTTGGGAAATAGGCTTATTCGCTTTCTTGCAGAGAGTCACATTTGTATGATAAATATGAAACTACAGCCAGCAGCCTGTTAGCTTAGCTTACATCTTCATTAGTGATATTAAGAAGTGTTGGTAGGTGGATTTTTGTTACCTTTGGACAGAGCCGGGCTAGCTGATTCACCCCTGAATCTAGTTTTTGCGCTAAGCTACCTGGCTGCTGGCTGTAGCTTCATATTTACCGTACAGACATGAGAGTGATATCAATCCTCTCACCTAACTCTCAGCAGGAAAGTGAGTGAGCTATTCCCTTAAAGGTTTTAATGTATTATTTGTGAAACTAACCATATGTGAGTGTGAGAACTGATCAGTAATTCCAGCACGGCACAGATTGAAAAAGCTCAGCATGCCTTTCGCGGGGTGTCATTAAATTCTCAGGATATTTTTAAGCCAGCTGGAAGGAGCGTGGTGAAATCTCTATTCACGTTTGCTTTCCACCCACCACCCACAGCTCGGAGAGCGTATGTTCCCACAAGCTCTCAGACACAACAAAGCATCTGGGAGAAAGCTCCCGCCAAAGGGCAAAGATGCAAGCACGCATCCGAAATGAAACTAGGTGCGTGATGTATTACTGTCGATGTGTGAGGGATGTTTGCGTAGGTTCAGTGGGTGTAAAGAAGAAGGGAGAAAACTTGGATTTAAGGTATGAAAGGAAAGGAGAAGAGAGATTGGCGTGAACGAATGTGTGTGACAGCAGGTTGTCCATCCATCCATTTTCTATACCGCTTTATCCTCTTAGAGGGTCGCGGGGGGCTGGAGCCAATCCCAGCTGACATTGGGCGAGACTGGTCGCCAGTCAATCACAGGGCTGACACATAGAGACAGACAAACATTCACACTCACAGTCACACCTACGGACAATTTAGAATCACCAATTAACCCAACCTGCATGTCTTTGGATGGTGGGAGGAAGCCGGAGTGCCCGGAGAGAACCCACGCGGACACGGGGAGAACATGCCAACTCCACACAGAAGGGCCCCAGCCGGCCGGCGGGTGCGAACCCAGAACCCTCTTGCTGTGAGGCGACAGTGCTAACCACTGCACCACCGTGCAGTGTTTTATTCGCCCACAGTGTTAGTGTTAGTGTTTTATTCATTCCAGAAACAACCCCCAAAGCCAGAACCAGCACTAGTGAGTGAATAAGCGGGGGGATTTTAAAGCTCATTTGTCCAGTTTCTGTCAGGGTGCATCATTCAACCCAGGGACCTTCCTGCCCTCTCTGACACAAACTCACACACACAGTGACACACACGGTATTGCCTTTCTTTCTTCAGTGAGTAATGAATCTCCAGAGGACACTAACAATCGTACCCAACTCTGTCTCCTCCGTGATACAGTCCGCCCATAACATTAGATCATGTCTCTGCCTTTCAGTCCATTTTGAACACACACACACAGTTATCATTATCTTTGATGAATGAGTGTTATATTTCACGACTTCCACTTGTGTGAAAGTTGCCCTCATTCGTCACGATTACCTTGTGTGGGGTTAACTCAAGCCATTTATCACTCATGAGCGGCGACAAAAGGTGATTCATGGGGTCAATATAGGCCAACGGCCAGTTAAGTATTAAGGAGGAGAGGAAGATGGATAGGTCATGTGGAAATTGTTCTGAAATGGGGGTCGTGAAATGTCAATCCATCAGTCTAAGCTGTGTATTAATTATTTTGAATGTGTCCAATTATGTGCTAGTATTGAGGCCATTGGCTAAGATAAGCCACAAATAATTAGATTTTCATTCAGGCAGCAACAAATACACCTCGACATTCAGTTAGTGGTTTGATGTCTTCCTTACGTTTTAACGTAGGGGTCTGAGTAGCCGTTGACGTCCATGGCTGCCAGGTGGGCGCAGCGTTTGACGCCCACACACAGCCCGCCACGAGCCCTCTCCTTGGCCTCGCCCTTCACATCGCCATCACTGGCCGGGGGGAGGTACTGCAGGCAGAGCAGCAAGCGGCCTCTCTCCTCCAGACTTCTCTGCTGCTCAGTCTCCCACTGAGAGGAAGAGGAGATACAAGAGATAGAAATAGAAAAAAAAAATCTGTATAAAGATGTGTAGCTCGCAATTGTAGCTGCTAGATTAGTGACTTAAGGTTCAGGGTTAAAAGGATCTTGTGCCTTGACCTGCTGATGAAACAGGCAACAATATTCAAGTTGTTCTTTAAAGCTGCTATAATCAATATTTTTGTATAACCACTGGATTAAATAACTATGTGTAATGTAAAAGGGCTCGCTTGGAGTGATGAAATCTCAGAGAATTATCACCAAATTCTGCCGTTCACCTCCGATCTACGGAGCTTTTTGACTTTTTTACCTCCAGCTTGTTTTAGTTTTTACGGCCCACAACTTGACTGTTTTAGTTCACCCTCACCGCTCTCATCAGCGTCGTTTCCAGCAGCAGCAGCTCGCAGCTGTTTTCAAGACAAAGTTAGCGACTAGCTGGTGAACAAAGTGGAGCGTTTAGCAGCTGAAGAGCCAGATTTCCCTCAGGAGTTGGTCAAGAGCAAAACAGAGCTAAAAGGAGAGTGAATATTGGACTTGTGGACTCAAACATGACATCAAATGAATGCTAATGTTGCTCTGTTTGATGTGTAAATAAGCCACAGCTGTTTGCTAACACGCTCACCATATCAACTTCATATGGTGAAAATGTGTCAGTGTTGTGTTTAATGAGGCCAAAAAAAATCAGCTGATGCAGGTTTAAAGCTGCAGCGAAAATAAACCGATGCAGTGCAGCTCTTCCTGTAGCAGCACAGCAGAAATCAAAGCAATTATGTGACTTATGTAACTTTTGCTGAACGGCGGCCACTATTGTCACAAGTGACAGGATAAATGCTAAAACACAGTTGTGCAGTTCTGTACAGGCTTAAAACACAAATAAAGCTGAAACCAAACCAGACTGAACCCTACTGTCAGATTTGAGACCCCAAACCAAGACTCAAGGTAATATTTTTGCTTTTATTTCTTACTGACCGTAAACTTACCAGGCTAATGCAATGCATTGGCTACACTCTTTTCCTCTGCCCACTCGGCATTGTGTATCAGCTTACATCCAAGATTACAGACAACTGGCACAGTCAGAAAGTTTTAAAATGACATTTTAAGATAATTAAACCCGTACCCGGTTCAACTCTGGTTGTAGGTGGGTAGCATAACTGTTAACAGTAACACAAGCAAAGAAAGGTCATCAAGGCAGCAAAATGACTCAGTGTTGTCCATAATACAGCAATATCTATCTAAAGGTTATAACCTACTGGTCATACCAACCAGACCAAGTAATGCTGTAGCTGCAAAACCCCTGAGTGCATTGAACCGAGCAAGGGTGAGTCTTATTGTTTGTGAATTTAACCTTTTATTTGTGTCATTTCTTCTTTCAATAGTTACACGTTCTTGCTTTAGAAATGTACTTTGTGTCCTTCGCTGTGATGTATTTCATCCCTCTTCTTTCTCTCATAAGCAGACGCACCTAAAGAGCTCAGTGACTTTCATCTAACATTTGTGCTCATCTGCCACAGCTCAGAGACAAAACCCACTGTCATTGTAACAAACAGGAGCGCAGACGGTCCGATGGCAAAGACCTGTCTCGGACAAACCTTAAAGTTGTTTTAATGCACTTTGTCGCTCCTGGCTTGAGTATTTTCCATGGACAACATCAAACTGTTACCAAAGCATTTGACAACAAGCGGAACAACAGAGTAGATTCAAAGTGACAGATGAAAGAACGCGAGGAAGCAACAGCAGAGGGTGAAGAAGGGGAAGATGATGTTCTCACAGGACCGTGACTCACCCTCATGGCCAACAGCACCAATACATGCATGTTATTTATAGGAAAGTCGCACGCTTGCTATTTCAGGATCACTGCAGGTGCATCTTTTTCAACTGAGTTATGTCTGATGTTTCACCACAGAAAATGGAAAAGGCTCCGTTTCATTGCCTGTAATATAAAAATGGGTTCCATCACTCCTCTACTGTATTTTTCACTCAATGTCTCTCCTCTCCTTTTGATCTCTCCATCTCTCATTAAGTCTTATCTTCAGATGAGAGGTGGACACAGCCAGGATGATCAATATGCCACAAGCCCCACACTCCTCCTTCCCTTTCTCTAATTGTCTCAACAGCTTGCCCTAATTCTCTCTTTCCTATTGTTTCCCCTCTCTTTGTCTTGTGTTTTTCTTTGAGAATCATCATCACTGCCAACAGGCAGTTCACCATCTGCCATGACTGAGTAGGAGACTTTAAAACTCACAATTAGTGAGAATAATTTGCACCAGGTATCTGGTAATGAAACAGCTCAGACCTTCACAGATCGATAGAGAGCAACTCATTAGGGAGGTGGAAATAAACAGGCATCATTGCGGAGCCAGCCACACACAGCTACGAACACACACTGTGACAGACAGATGGGAAAGAGATAAATTTGTGGGTGGGTTTGCAAGGCGGGAGAACAGCCAAGACGCATTAAACAATCTTGACTATGGTGAGAAAGAGGCAGCGGTTTTACTCCAGCTATCTTAATGGAGGTAAAGGGCTACACTGGCCCTTTTGGTTTGGCCCCTTTGTTAATTTACCCAGTATGTGATGAGAGGATTGGCTCTAAAATCATCGCTGTTTCTAAAAACACTGAGATATTAAGATCTTGTAACAGCTCTGAGACCAGACCAGTTTGCTTACTAGAAATCATGTATACTTATAAATACCATTCTTCCTCTGACAATTAAAGGTTGCATTCATAGACAATAAACAAACACTGCTGCTCAATTCAGTACTCAGCCTTCTGGTATGATAAGTAGCCTATAGTGGCTAAACGTCTTTTTAAAATTGTATATATTTTTTTTCTCTAAAAGATATATACACTCAATGGACAATTTAATAAACAAAAAATGATAATAAATATAAATGGACAATTCAATAATAAAATAAATAAATACACACACACACACACAAAGACGTTGAAAGAAATACAGTACAGAAGGGTCATGGCCAATAGATTAGTTAAGTGAGACATGAGGTAGTAGCATTACATGAAGACATAAAAACAACCATATATCAGGGCTGAAATGATTAGTTGATTAATCCATTAGTCCACTTTGATAATCGATAATCACCCTTCAAGCCAAAATGCCAGACATTCTCTCGCTAATAGTTAAGGATAGATACTTCAGTAATACTGACATTACTGAGTCAGTTCACTAACTTTATGACTCCTCTCTACTTGTGTTACTGTTGCACTATTTTTTTGCATTGTCCTGTAATTGTCACTTTTTGCCTCACTGGCTGCTGTTCAGCAAAGGTTACATAATCTCGCTTTAATGTAAACTGTGCAGATTTAGATATTTGCATGTATTTGCAGCCATTAGTTTACAATCATTTCCAAATGATAGAAAAGTCAAACACAATTATCCAGTTAAACCACAGATTGATTTGAAATGTACTTTACTTAATTACCTCACAGCAATAAATGAATGCTGGCTTAATGGACTACGTGACTCTAGTGAGTCTGCCAATGAATGGAAACTAATAGATGCCTGGAACACTAGACAACACACATTCAAATGGTTTACAAATTAGTTAGTATACACATTTAATGTGTGGTAATTGCTTTGACTTTAATGGCACACGTCTTAACCTGCAAGTCTTGGTAAAAATTAAACATAAAACCTAAAAACAAAAATGTAGATGTGATTATTGTCATCATCAATGAATCAATCATTTAATTTTCTAATTACTCAATGAACTGTTTGGTTTATAACAGTGCGAAACCTAAAGATAATTTACAATCAATTAACAATAATGTAAAACAGAGCAAAGCAGCAGATTCTCACATTTGACAAACTGGAACCAGTGAATGTCTGGCATTTTATCTTTATAAACGATGTAAATTATTTAACCAATTATCAAAATCCTGTAGATTAATTTAGCTAATTAATGATTAATTGACTATTTGTTCCAGCACTTGGTAGACAGCATGAACACTAATAGCAACCTTGGAATATTAATAGGTTTATTCTCGTACTTTCAGGATATTCTTTTGGAGCCAGTCATGTAGTCTCATATTGGGTAAGTTGAACAAAACTCAGTGTAGATGAGACTACAGATGAAAAGTGGACTATAAGGACAGACAGACAGACAGAAGGAGGGTCATGTTGACCAAAACAGAGGAGTCATGTGGTCACCTCTCTCAGGTAGCAGGAGATTCCTCTCAGGGCTGTGCTCATCGCAGTCGGTGAAGGCAGCTGGAGGCAAAGAAGGCAAAAAGAAGAGAAAGAGATATAAAAAAAAAAGTAATAAGGGGATACGACTGACAGTAAAAGCTGTGCAAGCAGGTTAGAGGAGCAAAGGACGAAGAGAAAGGGATGGATGTATTGAGTGGAGGGTGAAGCCACTTTGAAAATGACAGGCCTGACACAGCGTCTGGTTCGCAGGATGACAGAGGGGCTTTAGCGTTTGATCGCAGAGTGGCCACCGGCCTCTGAGGGCCAATCTAATACCAACAGCCCTTTTCACACACACACACACACGCGCCCCCCCCGCTCTCCACCACTTTTATTTTTTAATCCATTTGTTTCTCATCTCTCCTCTCGCTTTTTCCCCTCTCCCTTTATTCTCCCAATCTCGGTGTAGCCTTTACCCACGTGTGACCTGGCTGACATTTAGCCTGTGCAAAAACCTATTTGTGGGCTATATGAATAAATGATCCTCTGTTTACCTAATCTTTGCAATTCTCAGGCAAGAATAATCTGAATTGTATCAGTAGGCTAATATAACTTGGCTAAAGGCAAAATATAATATGTGGCCAAAAGTATGTGGACACTTTGGGAAGTTATTTTGTTCTTTGTGGCAGCAGTTTGTGCAATGCAGCCGTGTGCAAGGTGAGGTACATAAAGACATGCTCCAGTTTGGTGTGGACGGTCTTGATCTTGATGGCCTGCACGGAGCCCTGACCTCAACCCCATCCAACAACCGTTTGGATGAATCTGAATGGCGACTGCAAGCCAGGCCTTATCGCACAACAGCAGTGGCCGACCTCGCTAATGCCTGTGGCTGAACGTGATCAAATGCCTGCAGCCAGGTTTTAAAATCTGGTAGAAAGTCTTCCTAGAAGAGTGGAGGCTGTTGTAGCAGCAGATTAATGCCCATTGTTTGGGGGTTTTGGAATGACATGTTCAACAACCACGTCTGGGTATTTTTGCTCGAGTGTCCGCAGACTTTATTTGAGAGTCCACATATTTTTGGCCATGTAACGTAACTGCATAGGCCCTTTATAAAGAGTATTAATTGTAACTTACTACTTTATTAATGGTTAATAAGAATAATTAATAAATTCCTTTGACTGATTGAACCATATGACCACTTACTCTCCAGAAAAGGGCTGCAGAGGATCTGGACCAAAATCCATTTAAGATCTTTATTAATTAATGATTACCAACATTATGACAGCGTTATTACCGAATAGAAAAGATGAACACAGGGTAAGGGATTTTCCCCAACCTCGCATCCCAAAAGTTGTTCTTAATAATGGCTAATGGCTGATCTATAAAGGATTAGTAAAATATTTATTAACCATTAATAAAGTCACAACTTGCCAGAAAATGAATAAGCGTATTTCCCAAAACGTCAAACTATTCCTTTAACATATTTTGTTGTATTTGTTTTTATTCACTTTTATTTATAATGATTAAATTACATTTGAAGTTTACGGTTCTAAATGTACTATTGATTAACTGTAAAATGCCTGCCTCAGTATATGTATTTCTTACAACACTATTAAACAATGTTTATGATTATGTGTTTATGTAGCAGGAAAATCAGCCTATTTATTTGCTGTTTTCTCTCATATACCAATATCAGCATTAGTTAGTCTTTAATCGCAAATAAGGGGGGGTGAGGGGGGGGGGGGGGGGTCTCTGTATTTGCTCCAGTGATTGTACAGACACGTTAGTGTTTTATATATTATGAGACGTAGCTGTGTGGTCATCATTGGAGTGGATTGGTATGTCTACTAAATATCGACATTTTAATGCCTCCCTGTTGGCAACAATTTCCTGCCTTCCCTCTTCACTTCATCCCCCCTCCACATCTTTTTTCCACTTTAAAAGATGAGGTTGTGAGTCAGACAGGAAGCCTTAATATACTGAATATTATTTCCTCCAGTCATTTCTCTCTCTGATACACACTCATTTTCCTTCCTTTTAGCCTATCTTCCCTATGCTCCCTTTTATCCTCTCTGGCCCCCCTCTCTTCTTCTCACAGGAGGTGGATGCTCCAGACAGATGTTGAAGTGTTTGGTCTGGTCAGGCTTCACGCGGCGCAGGGCCACCCGCGACTCCCCAATGAACTCATTATGTGTCAGCTTGTCTTCGTCGCACACGGACACCCTGGGAGTGAGAGACGGAAAAGGGAGGGGGGGAGGGGTAAAGAAAAAAGAGAAATAGCGATAGACAAAGATGGGGAGAGGAGGATGAGAATAAGAGGCGCTGATTAATGAGGCTGAGACAGAGTTAGAACATTTAAAGTAGCTGTAGTGTGCTTTTGTGTGTGTGAGAGGGTGGTAGTCAAACAACTTTACTCATTTAATTATTCATAATGTTGTGGCAACATTATAATGAGGGAAGGAAATTGTTGACATAAACGTGACCTGAATTAAAGAGCAGAGAGTCAGAAAAATCACCCACGTTTGAATCCAGCACCTGTATACGCATATTGTACAAGTCATTACCATTTTCCTTACCGTGGGAATTTAGATAGTGTGAAAGTGCATCACGCAAGGTTAAATCAATCCATATTTATGGGCCTGGCAAACTTTTATACCTGCCATAACGTCACCCGAAATGTATAAGAGGGTGGGAGCAGCAGAGAGGAGTGAAGGAGGTGAAGGGAGGCTGCGTACTGTATGTAAAATCAAAAGCCACAGAGTGAGGAATGGAGTGACGTGGGTGAGAGGGAGAGATAAAAACAGTATAATTTATTTAAATCTGTGTGTGTGTGTGTGTGAGTGAGGAGTCATTTATGCATGCAAATGTGCACGTCTATAGGCAGAAGTGAAAAATCAGTATGCCACAGGCTCAGTCATTCCAGTGTGATTACCTCTTTCTGTGCTTCATGTAAATGTGAATGACAGACATGCAATGAGAATGAGGATACTAAGAATGCAATCTGTCAGAGGAGAAGTCCAGATACCAACGTGCTGCCTCTTTATTCACAACCACAAGAAAGAAACATCGCAGTCACCTGCTGCCTTCAGTTTCCGGTAATAAAACACGGAATTGCGGAAATGTAGAAGGCGCCAGAGGCTGGTTGTCTGGGGACACTAGATTTGTGTTGGCATCCCCAGATGTTATTTCTAGTCTAGTAGCTTATTAGCCAAAAGGAGACCTGAACCCTTCAGAACTGAATAGCAGAAATAGGAGAGAATGAAAATGGAAGAAAGAAAATGACAGAAAAGACTGGGGTAGGAGGCAAAAAACGATGAGAGCAGAGGAGAATAAATAGAGATGAAGTCAGCCAGAGCTGAGAGGAGGTGAAAGATGGTGTGATAGATGTATGAGTAAAGGACAGCTGTGATGAAAAGGGCTTGAGGATGAAGTGGTGCATGAGAGTACAATAGGTCAAAGAGTTAAGTGAGAAGCACATGGTCATTATAATGTGAGAAGGATGTAAGGCTGCAATTACACAGTATGCAATCTTGGAACCCACCGGCTATCGTCTGCCGCTGATTTAGCCTCTGGGGGCAACGGCCATTGTTTCTGGGCTCCGGTGTGGCCAGCAGATAACGGATATCTGGGCCTGGATGTTTACGGATTGTTGACAGTCCGATTAGCAATCTCAGAACCTATCGGCTATTGTTGACGACGACTTGAATGCAGATACATTTAAAAAAGCTAATAAAAAGCTAATCTAGCGTTCCGAGATTGATAAAAAGCTAAATTGTCGTCAGACGATAGTTGATGGGTTCCGAGATTGCATTTCGGCCAATGCGTTCATGCCACTTTTGCTTTCCACACGGACTGATTACCTGCATGCAACCAAAGCTCACTCAAATCTGATTGGTCAAAACTACTCGGACTACAAATGGACTACAAACAGAAACCAGAACGCTTCAGATACCAAAATCTTGTCCCTTCCCTACAGATTCTGTTTTCATGTGCAGATATCAGTTTTATTCCACAGTATGAGGTAACATACACATTTTACTGTCCCCATGACAGCTCACATTTCCTGCTACATCAAAAAATGTCATAATGTCAGCAGAGCAGCGTGATAAATTTAATCCACACATGCTGTCACCGAACTTAAATGTCCATGTCAGACGTGTGACTGAAAATGTTCGCTGATACTGTCTGCAGCTCAGGAGTCCATTTTAAGGCTCTAAGGTAGGCGGATGAAGTGTCACAGTGATGGATCTTAGTAAAGTTATGAATATATTGGAGCTGCAGGTTTTCCAGTTTAGGAAAAAGTAAGAGTTTTGCCCTTTTTCACAATGTGAAAAAATCTTGTGGTTGCATTGATTTCTGGTCGAATGAAGCTGCTCTCGGTGGAGAAATTAGAAAACCTCCTTTTATGGTGATGGATTTCTTCCTGTATTGAAAGTGTTGACGCTCAGTAAAAAAATTGCAAGTCTGGGAAGAAACCCTTTCACTTAAATTCTAAGGGACTGACACCAAATTTCAACAGTTGATATTTTAGATAGCTGAAACATTTTCTGCTGTTTAACCTCGTAGATACACTGGAAGTAGCCCAGCATTTTTCCATTACTCTGTGCAAAGAAAAAACACACTACAAGACAACTAAGGTGACTCAAAAATGCAAATGTGTTCAACTGTTTAGGGTTGGATAAATCCTCTAAAATTTGCCCTAACAGCAAGTGTTTAATTATATCTATTACATAATCAAGATTTACGTGGAGGTGAAAAAGTGATTAAATTCAGCCTCTGAATATAATAACTTGTAGACAATTTCAAACGACGTCAACATGTTTACATGATTCAGTAGGTTAAACTTCCTGTCTCCTGATCTTTAAACGCCTCTGCTGAATTAACACAGTGTCGTAGGCCAGTTGTCGGGCCAGTTTCTCTAATTTCCCCCGAGAGATCAACCGTCGATCCTATTTAAATCCCACTCCCAAGTGTGTCGTGGCAAAGTTTTAGTCACAGGCAGAGACAGTTCGCAGCTTTCGCCACCTCTGGAGGGGGTCAATGAAATTAAAACACCCCGCGGTGCTTAGTCTGACCTCAATCTGTCACTGCAACACTGCAAGACGGAAAGAAAGACAAAGAGAGAGTGGTGGATTAGAAGGAGTGAGGGGGGATCTTTTCTGATCCTAGTGGACAGAAGAGATGTGAGGACAGGGAGGAACGAAGGTGAGGTGACAGAGGAGGATCAGAGGATCAGTGGAGATAGAAGGAGAGAGGGAACACGCTGAAACAGAGAAAGGATAAAAGCCTATAAACAAAGAGCAAAAGACTGGGATTGAGATAGACGATAAGAAATCCTTTGTAAGCAAGAGGCGGCTTTCTGATGGGCAAGACAGAACAGAGAGGCAGGAAGTGAAGGAGACAAAAATAGCAAGAAAGCCTCTACAGCAAACATTTACCGGAGTGTTTTGCGGTACATGTCTTCCTCTGTGATTCCACAGTAGGTGAGCGTCTCGTTCCACACAGGGTTCAGCGTGTTGCGAACAGTCTTAGTTTTCAGTTTATTGGCCTGCACATCACAGCAAAGAGGAGAGGAAAACAATCATGTTACTCAAAGCCTTTTTCTCAGAGCTTTAAACAGCAAACAACCTCAACAGGAAAACAAGCTCTTACTGCCTGCAAGGTAATTTTGTTTTAGTGCAGATTTACTGGTCTGCACTTGGACTTTCACAATGCAGCTCAAAATTATAGCTAGAATTAAATGTGCACTCAGAAGTCCTGGGCAACAGGTTACTGAAGGTTCTTTTGTAAAAAAAAACGCAGGGACGAAACCATGTTCTGATAATGAAATCAGACCTTGCAGGCTCCCGGCAGCAGGTGCAGCTTGACGTAAGGATCAGCCAAACCGTTGAAATCCATCGGCTTCAGGCCCTAATAGGCGCAGAGAGAGAAGATATAAGAGAGGGATATAAAATAATTGGTGGTGAACATTGCACAAACTGCCAACACCAGTAATGAATTGTTAAACGATTCCCAGACATAGAGGTGAAGGGTTCATTTACAGATTGAATCTAAAGCACAGAGGTGGGGGTGGGGGCATTTAATTTGACAGATCAGTTTCAGTATGAGCCACATAGTACAGAGGCCGTACTGCCCGCTTGAAACACAATGTAAAAATTAAGGATGAAAACTGAAATCTTCTCCTACACACTAATAAGAAGATGTAATACATTTACCCAGAGCCTGTCTCTTTCTTAAATTCTTAAATTAGGGAACCAAAAAGCTGTTCAGATGTGTTTCTGCTTCAAGAATTGAAGAACTGCAGATTGAATTTCTACCAAGAAGTACCTTCAGATGGGGGACTAATTTTCATACAACGTTTACCGGCCATACGAACAGTTGCACAACGGGAGCAATGAATTCTTCATTTTGACGAATTGTCGCTGTCTCTTTGGTCTCTTTGACCCACGTCACAGCAGGTTTTTATTTGAAATTAGAGTGACTGTACCCAGTTACAAAACCATTAGCAGCTATTTCATGAAGTTGTAAGGTAAAAATGAACAAGGCTCTGTGAGGCTGTACTAACGTCAGCACGCCAACATCCTCTCAGTGGCAATGCTAACATGTTGATGTAGCAGGTATAATGTTGCCATGTTCACTATCTGAATTTAATGTATGAGCATGTTAACATTTTGGTAATTAGCTCTTAATAAAAAGTACAACAGTTGTCAAGACATTTCACTAAAACCCCAATATTTCAACCTTGTGGTGGCGCTAGAGGAAAAGTCTATAAGATGTATCATCTGGGGACCACGAATCTCTGTAGACCTACAAAATTTGATGCCAATCCCTAGAGTCACGATGCTATCATGGCTAAAAACAGGAGTTGTCTTTTGATTTACTGGCTTGCGATAGAAAAATGACTGAACAACCTTTTTGTGTCACTGGTTGAACACATGAATATGACTGATACAAATGTAAATGAAAACTTGTTCTCAGTAGAATTGACTTTCTCTTTCCACAAGACAAACTACCTGTGTTGGCTCTATTGGAGTTTTCAGAGGACAGTAAATGTACCTTTGCTCTCAGGACTGTGCAGCGTAAGGAGCTGGTGGCTCTCTCGTACAGTAGGTCAAACTCTAACGTCCCCAAGGAGGCTGGAAGACAGTTCATAAAAAATGCGCCAGTTACTTTGGTAATTGCTTTTCAGCTGATGACTTTATTACCTTGTACAGAGAATGATGGCAGGAAGAAACACAAATATGGAGTATCAGGGAAAACTGTCTAGCCTTGCCTTAATGTAGACACAGAAAGAGACTCATAAAATCACAGTTTAACATTTTGGCAGATAACCTTTTTCACTCTCTTGCTGAGAGTTAGATGAGATGATCGATAGCACTCTCAGACATGAGAGTGCTCTTTCTAAAATGATTGTTGTCATTTCAGCCGACAAAGTCAACGGTCGTCGACTATAAATGAGAAGCCCATTGTTTCAAAAACAACTACAAATTTTTGATGGTAAATCTGCATTATGTGCTGTGCGAGAATGTAAAACATGATTTCTTTTGAAGCATTCTAGGTCTTTTCTCCCAATCCCAGTTAATTTTTATTCTCTGGCTCAAGCAGCTTTAGTGAAATCAGGTCATTACTTTCAGGCGACTCACTGTTATCATCGCTGTCACAGCTGTCAATCTCGATGGAGGTGTCCATGCTACTCATGGTTGACAGTGAGCCCCCGCCGCCCGACGCCCCTGGTAACAGCGGTGACAACAGGTTGCTGCTCCCTCCTCCTCCTCTTCCGACGGCCCCTCCACCTTGGCCCGCGCTGGCAGGGCTGAGGGCGGTGGGAGCTGCCACCTGATTGGGCGAGAGCGGCTCAGAGAAGGAGGAAGTGGGAGATAGGCGAGGGAAGTAGGCAGAGATTTGACGGATGGGGCGGATGGGGCCCGGACATACGTCGATGGCCATGTGCTCCTGGATGGAGATGGCTAAACTTTTTCCTTTTCGGACAGTCATAGGGCTAGAGTGACAGAGACAGAGATAGATGAGGTTAAATCACATTACTTTTCAGCAACACAAGTTAACAACTGAAATTTCTGAACGCATTCAGCCGAAGCGAGAGTGAAGACACTTGTCTGCAGATATGAGCTGTTGTTCTCAATTTCATCTCTACTATTCCAAGCAAAACAAGGTGTGCTTAGTGAGATGGTTGGTGATAAATAAGATCTTTTCCTGTTTCTGGCCATCTCTGAGATATCATCATACCTAGTAGGAGTTTCTCATTTGCCGTATTGTCAAGAAAAAGAAGCTTTTATCTGCTCTCGCACTGAAACATCCTTCATAATAATTAGAACTCTCTTAAAAGAAAGACATTACTCATAAGATGACAAAATACAGCAGAGGATGTGCACAAATGTGCATTTCAGTTGAACACATTTGAATAAACTCAAGCCTATCGGGGAGGATAAAGGATAATGGACAATAGGGGTCTCCCCCGAATCCAAATCATCCTTGATGAAATTGCATTATGTGTAAGCCGCCGAGGCTGTTATCTAAAGTGCTTAACAATCCTCCATAGACAGACAGGTAATTACGGGATGAAGTCTTTACAGGCTGCAATGCTCTTCAGTATATTCGGATGGAGAGAAGAGTCCTGATGATTATATAAAGTTATGGTAGCAGGGAGTGGAGTTGACCACGAGGCTGATGTGTCTGCTCTCTTCCCGAAATAGAAAAAGAGGGGGGTGGATTACAAATATCTCACAGCTTTTGTTTTCTAAAGACAGCAGGCCTTGAGGGGGCGTTCTGTCCTCAATACTGAACAAACCCCCCCACCCCCCCCCACCCCCATGGACTACCTTCTGCTCTCTCTGCATTAATCGATTGAAACTGAGAAGTGAATATTTGCACTGTGAGTATTTGCGCTTCCCCTGTGCTGTCTGTAAATTTTAAAGATTAAAGAAATAGTTAGGAATTGAATGTATTCGGGTGACTGAAGGGCCTGAAATGAACAGGAATAAGTATTTTTTGACAATCCCTAGTTAGATCCTTGCAGTCATTAGAGGAGTGGATGATCTCAAACCTGCATCCATTTTAAAGGAATAGTTCAACATCCACTTATTCGCTTTCTTGCAGAGAGTTAGATGAGAAAATTGATTCCAGTCTATTGTCTGTACGGACAGACAGGTAATTACGGCCCACTAATGACCAAAGTTATAAAACGGAAGTAGTCCCACATTGTTTTTACACTGTTTTACAGATTAAACATGTTAATTAGTGAGATTTAGAAGTGTTGGTAGGTGGATTTTGTTACCTTTGGACAGTGCCTGGCTAGCTGTTTCCATTCTTTATGTTAAGCTAAGCTAACCAGATGTAGCTACATATTTACTGTACAGACATGAGAGTGGTATCAAGCTTCTCAAAATGTCATGTTCTCCTCTAATGTATAAGGGTCGTCAAAACTATATTTATTCTTCATTTCATTTTTCCCCCTCACTTCTGTTTGTGGAGTCAAAACCAGTAAACAGATTAATTTCAGACCCTTCAGTCATCAGGATAAAGTCAATATGACCAATGACGCCCTGGAAGAAAGTGGCTCTGTAATTGCTGCCTCTGACTGTTGACCTTCAGCGGAATTACAGGCAGCGCCGGTCATTTGTCATGTGTGGTCCAGTCTCTCTGCTGTGAGCACAACAGTGGGTGATGCACACCACGGCTCGTCCAGCTTTTCCTTGGCTGGAGATGAAACAAACTTCTGCAACACGCCGCAGTGTGCCAGCCTGCAAACTTCCTCGACTCATTTGGCTGAAAGGACTTTGACACACCACTGGCTCTGGAATGGAAGATGATGGACATCTTGTCTTTTAAAAATCAGCAGCAGCCATTTTGGCGCCACTGAGGACCACTATAGCACAGATTAATGACTTCTGAAGCGTTGAACAAAACTGGTCAGAGTTCATCACCGCTCAATTAAGTAGCAGAGAGATAACCTCAGACTCCTGCGCTTTCAGGATAAGACGCGGTGATTCTCGTTAAACACCACTGTTGGATGAATGTCTGAGAAGATAAACCAGCGCTTATCACAGCTACTGTGCCGTAAAACCATTTCAGTCTGGCACAACAATAAAACAAAAGTGAAGCCGCCCACCCATAAAAATAATCTTAAATTAAGTGGGTTGCAAGACATTAAGGAGAAGGTGAAAGCAAGTTAATGAAACTCCCTGTGATGAGGATGATTATAGCCAGAATTGATTAAAAGATTAATTAACTTGGACGAGTAGATAATAATGATTGTTCTTATGAGTAATATATAATCCCTCAAAGCACACACACACGCACACGCACAAATATGTCAATACATTCGCACAAGCATGCCAGCAAACGTAGCCTACATGCAGCTACACTTTCCATCAGATCATTAATGCAGCTGTTGCAGGCTTGTGAGCGAGTGTCTGTTGATATAATGCGCACAATCAGTTGCCTCCCAAGTCCTAGCAGATGTGGCCGTGAGCTGGAGCAGCCCGAGCACCAGCACCAGCACCACCAGCAGCAGCAGCAGCAGCACCAGCACCACACGTACAGCCGGGAGGCCTGGCGGCTTGCAGCTCGCGGGGAAGCAGAAGCTCACAGGGAGCTCATGATTGATCACTCATATGCTGCCAGCTGGAATCTCTCTCTCATCTTCTCTTTTCATCATCATCTTGTTGTGGAGAAGTGTGGCAACGCACACTCACAATAATAAGGTACAGGGAGAGATAGTTTTTTTTTGTGCTGAAGCTTACAGTTTACGTACATGACTCTTAGCACTGGAGCACATGGCTGAACTAATTTACATAATTCCTATATAAGATGCAAGACAATGGCCCAACTTGTCCACAGCAGCTACATACAGTAGCCCTGTGGCTGTTAGTTGTGCAACCATATACGGTACAGCATATCATGCCCCCTTGGGCATATATTTGTGAGGTTACGTAGGTTTCCAGCATCGAGAGGGAGGAATGAAGCTGCCAGCAGCCGGCAGTCAGAAATATCCAAGTGCAACATGCGACCTCCCCTCCTCTTTCAGCTCCTTCACTTTAAATTAGAGTCACATCACAGCATGGACGCTCCTCTCTCCCTCAAGCCCCCTCCTCTTACCTTCTCATCTCCACCTTTATAATCCACCTCTTCTCTTGTTCTGCTCTCTTTATCTCTGTCATTATCTCTCCGTCAGTCTTTGTCAGACACCATTATTCCACCTGTAGGTATGTCAGGATCTCTCTCTCCCTCTCTCTCGGCTGGTTTTCTTCCTCTTCTTCTTCTCTTGTGTCCTACATACAATGGGCCCCTGCGGCGGGCTCCGTTCACCTTTAAATAACAAGCTGCTGGCTGACAGGCAGATGCTATAGTACAGTGCCGCACACTGTAGCTACTCATTAGAGCTTGACAGTCAGCACATCATTTATAGCTAACCACAGTGACAGTGAGCACTTGTCAATTAGAGCCAAGTTATTTTCAAGCAGCCAGGGATGAGTGAACTTCAATGTGTGTGAGTGACAGTGTGTGAGTCTCATGCGTCTGTGTGTGCTGGGAGGTGTGAAAGAAAAGTGAAGGAGCAGGTAAAAAGATACTAAAACAGACTGCCACATGTTGCACCTGCCTTTCTGTGTGAGGATGATGCAGAATAAATGTGCTCGTCTCTCAGTCTGGTTTTTGCTGCATGCGTTTTTATATTCTCTCATGCATGAGTTAACACACACATGCCTGGACCAAACAGACACATAAAGTGAAGATATAATGATAGCGATAGAGGGAGAAGGAAAGAAAACATTTTTAAAAGAAGAGGTGACAAAAACTGCAACACAAAGGTGAATTTCATGCAGAGAAATTAGGGGAAAAAAAGATCACAAAATGAACGTTTCCAACCTTGGCAGCAGATTTAACCAGTCTGCATTTCAGAATAAAAGAATAAAAATGTTGACTCACCTCACTGATAGCGCAAGTGTGAAACTCCTCATAAAAAAACAGGGGATTCCAGTGCAGAGAGGAGAGGGAGACTAACTAACAGGTGGCGAAGAGAGGAGCAGAAACTAGAGAGAGAGAGAGAGAGAGAGGAGGGGGGACTGAGTGAGCTCTACGTGGATCATTAAAAATTAAATGCACGAATAGTTCAAGTTGAGATGAAAACGAAGAGCAGAGGGGAGAGAGGAGAGAGGAGAGAGTGGCATGCTGGAGGAGGAAGATGAGGAGGAGGATGGAGGGAGTCAAGAGGAAGAGAGAGAGAGAGAGAGAGAGAGGCAGTGGGGAGTTATTCCTTGACATTCTGTTGTGCATGTGACTGTTTTGCCTCACTCCCTCCTGCATCCCCCCACCATCACCCTACACACACACACACACACACACTTGTTTTTGTCACTTAGGAGGACATTGCATTGACTTGCATTCATCCCTAGAAGACTTAAATTAACCTTAAAGGATAATGCTGATGATATTCTACATTTTTCGGTAACACTTTAGATTACGGCCCATTTTTTGTACTTTCTACGGTGTACCACTACAACATACTGATACATACATGTAGGTACGAGGGAACAAGATGTGAAGTTAGGGAATAAGATACAATGTGGGAACTTTAATTTATACTCTTGGTGTTTTTTTTTAACGGGCACCTATTACATTGTAGGCCGTAATCTAAAGCGTTACCCATTTTTCTTAACTTCAACAAATCCCATAAAAAGAGCAAAACCGACAATGGCCCCACGAACAAGTACTGTCTGATATGCCGAAATAAAATCCAATATTTATACTGACGGAATCAGTTCAGCTAATTTAAAAGGAGTTATACACTGGTTGTTTGTACCTGGCGTCATTCGCTAATGAACCACTACACAACAGCCGTAGCTAATTAGGTTATTTAAATGGTGTGATTATGTGGCTAGCAATGGGTGTAACCACCTTGGAATAATGCGTGAATGCAGAATTAGACCTTTATATTTGTCAAAAGATTATTTTAAAAACATAATTTAGCCATTTCCCCCAATTTTATGGGGAGTTATGAGCTAGACCTATTACTTGCCCATCGTGTATAGAGACCAAAACCTGTGCTCACCGGCCGCATCGGGCAATCGGTGCTATAGCTGGAGAGGCTTCAAAAAGGTGATGAGTGGATGAATAAACTAGTTCCAGCCCATAACTCCCCATAACTATGGAATTACACCCATATTGGACCAACCCGCACTGCACAATTAACGTCCAATGACAATGACAGGAAGTAGTGTGCCTCCTATAAGTAGCGAGACAGAAAGTGGAGGCCGGTGAGGTGGTTGGACATGTAGCACATCAGGCCTTCGTGCAGGAGATTGGGGTTAGCACCCCACCACAGACCTGCAATTAATGTTTACCTTTTTATTAACCGTAATCATAATCTTTCCCTAACCTTAACCATACAGTAATTACCATTTGCAGATTTTGCAAAAAGGGAGAATGTGAAAAATATTGACGTTCTTGTCTAGAAGTAGGGCAGCCCCTACAAACAAAGAAGAATGTTAAGACAGTATTTCTTCAGTTTTGGACAGAGCCAGGTTAGCTGTCTTCCTCTACTTCAAGTCTTTATGCTAAATTAAGCTAATCCCCTCCTGGCTCTAGATCCGTACTTAATGTACTGACATAAGAGTGGTATCAACCTACTCATGTCACTCTTCTAAAGAAAGCGAGTAAGCCTATTTCCCAAAATGTTGAAATATTCCTTTACCATGTTACATGCCTAACCTTAACTCCAATCTTCACAAAAACCAAGTCTTAACCCTTAAATTCAATGGTTTACCATTTTCGGACCTGGTTTGCGTCCCCAAATGAGAGATGGGTCCCCATAATGTCAGTTATACAAGCGCACACACACAAACAGCGTCTCTTATTAAATGCAGGTTTTGTGTTAATTTCAAGGGGGGAAAAATGAGACATCTAATTAAATCTCTCCATCTTTCTGTCCATGTTAATTCCAAACTAATACACTGTGTCTAAATCTCTCTCTCTCAAACACACACACGCACACACACACACAGACACACAGACACAGTCTCTTCAGTTTCAGTTCCTCCATATAATTAAGCTAATGGTTCTTGAGTCAGTGATAGACAAGGGGAAACATGCTATTTCCCTCTTGCGTCTATTGAAGGGACAAAATTGGTGCTCTCTCTCTGTCTCTCTTTATCTGACTTGTCCCTTTCTTTTATTTATTTATTTATTTTTGGCTTCTTTCTTTCAGTTTCGAGTCCACGCACTCTCTGAAACTCTCTGTCTATCAAAAAGGGGAGCTAGGAAGCTGTCAAACGGCACAGACCCTTCAATGGACTTACTACTGCGGGGGGGTTTTTTTGCATTATCTTCAAAAATTACCTTGTCTTTGTTCAGTGGTGCTCTTCATGTCTCTGTCCTTTCTTATCTCATAACCCCTCTCCAGCTCTCTCTCTCTCTCTCTCACACACACACACACACACACACACACACAAACACACACACACACACACACACACACACACACAAACACGTCCTCATGTATGTTCTGGTTGCATTAAATTGATGCCATGGCACAGACATGCATGAATGCATTAACACGACAATATAACGCCTCCAGAGAAGGATGACTCCCACTCCTTCATGCAAACAGCTCATACCACACACACACACACGCTGCAATTTAGAGCCACCACTCCGCCAACTCTGTCAAAAGATCCTTCAATCCCTCTATCACCTTTCTGGGCTTTATTCCACTTCCCTTCCTCTTCCCTCCTCCTCCTCCTCCTCCTCGTCATATCTCTATACTCTCCTGACTCCTGTTTATGAGAACTGAAAATCTCCTCATTATAAATGCATAGTCGTTACGTGCTCTCTCCACACCAATTATGTCGGGGACGGGTGTTAGTGCTTCAGTGAACAGCTGACCACAATAGAGTCCACAATGGCTCTGACAAGAACAAATGACATCAGCTAGCCAGTCGGCCTGGTTGCACACGGATGACAAACACTGACAGGAATGGATTCTCTAAACAATTATAAAATTGGAGTCACTTATACTGTAGAACTGGACTATTTCTGCATGCTGTTAAAACAATAAATACATGGTGCATTGTTGTATGTTTTTAATTGTTTGATTAAAGACAATTTTACATTCTTTCATTTTATTATACTTGTACTATTTGTTTTTCTATATGTTGGTTTAGTACCCTACATATATTTGGTATATTTCATTTCAGGCAAGTTTTCAACTGCATTCCTTTGGCAAGATGTTCTTAAAGCAATGAAATACATACAGTAAGACAACAATAGTAAGAGAGCACTCTCAAGATGGTGCAGAAATCAGGAAGCAGCAAAACACTGATGCAATATAATGACATCCACTATTTGGTGTAGCCATGCAAAGCTGTATGACAGAACACAAATGAGCAACACTGTTAATAACCATATTTACAGTATTAGCCAAACTGCCCCAAAAAGCCAAAACACAGGAACTACATATTTGGTCAAAACTGAGTTTGGACCAGAGGTAAAATTTTAGGGGGAAAAAACAGCATGAAAAATAGATGAACTAGAATAGAAATAAAAGAACACAACAACTAGAAAACAGAGAGAGCCAGAGTGCAGTCACTACAGATTGGCTAGCTGATGAGAGAGCTTTAGCTTCAGGTGGCAGTGGTAATATATATTTAAGTATTTGTATGCCACATACACAAAATATAAGTATAAAAAAGAATAAACTTGAATAAAAGCTGTCACAGACAAAATACAAAAAGACAGGACACAATGTTCTTATACAGAGCATACCTATAGATTTGTATAGGGGATAAACTGGCAACTGCAGCTCCTGTAATAATAACGGCAAAAATGGGTGAGCAGAATAAAAGAAACAATCTGAGAACTCCAAGGTCCTCTTTTCTCCGACTCTCAGCCATGAGAATGCAAGGTCATCCTGTACCGATTGGAAAGGGAATACAGACTCAAGCTTCTCGCAGCCCCCTACTACACTGCTTCTTCATTTATTACCAATCATTGAGATGAGCTACCCTGATGTATTGCATGACTCACGGGCCCATAAACATGTGAAATGGAAATGCTAGCACGCCTTTATGTGGGAAACAACAAGGGAAGAGGCTGATAGAAGCGCTGAATGAAGAAATACAGCAGTTGTTGTGCTGCCAGCAGCGCAGGGGAACGGAAAGTAACGGGAGAGGAAACTGCATCCAAATGACGATTAAAGTTGTAGAAGAGGGAAGGGAGGCAAGGACATCCTGTAAAAAACACATTCAGGAAATATATATATACCACCAGGGAGAATTCTCTGATGAACACCAGAGAATTCCCACTGAAGTCCTGACTACCTAAGGAACAGCCTTTGCAGGGTTTGTTTGTTTCATCTAATGGCTGGAAAGTCCATAAAGATCCAGAGGAAGCACAAGCCCGAGGCTAAAAATATGCACTTTTTTTATTATATTACTTCATAAGTACAGTCAAGAGAGTGTGAAACAATAAATGGAAACAGCACAAAGTTTTAGCCTCAAGCATGTGCTTCTCCGAACTGAACATCAAAATGAGCTTGATATTATATTACTGCATATAGGATGTGCCTTTACTCGCCGCAAATCATCCTGGGTGCTGTCCCAGTTACCTTTTCTATTTTTCCAGCTCATCCCTTATGGGGCTTTACATCCAGAGACAAGGGAGTCTCTGACTAAGGGAGACATTATTAGATGTCCACTCATGCAGGTGCAAATTGGTTTCGGTGGAAAGACAGGAACAAACATTTAAATAAATCTGTTTTTGAAGGAGTGTTTTTTTTTTTTTTTCTCGAACACGCTGCATGATGATAAACAGACAGACACTGAAGAGATGTTTGACGGCGCAGTCACTCAGCAAATGGCCTTGGTTGCCATATGGAGACGAGCCGCTGGAACAGTCTCGGAGGGCAGGGAACAAGTTTACATGAGTGCATGACCGACTGCGACATGTGCAGATAAGTGAGCAGCAGCTTATGAACCCTGCAGCCTAATGTGCAGATCCAAACAACATGCATGTATAAAGGGATATGTGTAGTGTATAGTGTGTGTGTGTATGTGGGTGTGTGCAGAATGTCAACAGCTTCCTCTGCGTGTTGATATAATCATGTACCTAAAACAGTGCGGGAAATAGAGCCGACAGTAACACGTACAGTAATATCTTGTGTGCAAGAGAAGAAAGCCTCTCTCGTTTTTTAGGACTTATTAGATAAAGTGTTATATTACAAAAATCCATATCACGGAGATCTGTAATATACACAAGACCCCAGGCTGTGACAGATAACATATCCTTTGTGGGGAAAAGCAGGAATGAACATAACTTCACAGGTTGTTTCAGCTCGCTAATTTTCTTATTGAGCTAAATGAGGAAATTACTGAAGAGAGGCAGCTATTAAAGATTACTGCCATTGCCCAGCCTTAATGGACAGTAATGGCTTCTCACCTTCCTCTACTGACTGGAGTTCAAACCATTACATAGTCAGACTCTTAAATTTAGATTGTTATCTTGTTATCTCTCACAGTAACTGTGTATAGAATGGTTTTGGACCACCACCAGGAAATCCTGATATAGGGTCAGTTTGTTTGTTTTTTTCTACTTATATCAGTGGTTCCCAACCTGAAGCTTGAGACCCCCCAAAGGGGTCACAAGATGATTCTTACACTTTTTATGTAAGGAAATATAAACTATAATCATACTGCATCTGTAGTGCATTTTTTTTTTTTAAATTAAAAGACAATAAAACATTTTTTTGGACATATTTGTGAAAACAGTGTCTAAAGTCTCGGACATATTTTCCAGTTGGTGGCCATAATGAACCATAACGTTGTTTGCCAACCACCATAAAAATCAAGAATGAGAATGTGCATTAGGAAAGAAAATGGCGACCTCTCGACAGCAAGAAGAGCTCCTGTGTTTGTTGTTTTTTGCTGCACAACAAGAAAAAGGCAAAAAGAGAAAAGTTCAATGCCATTTGGCTCTCTTTGTATTCTTTCAAAGACGTATTATATAAATGTGGGTAACGGTGGGTAACAATCTCAGAAGGAAAGATCACTTTGGTTGACCTGCTCACAACTCATAGACATATTAAACCTGTGAGAAGGGGTAATATGGAGAAGTATTGTTTCAAGGGGACACAAGCCAGAAAGGCTGAGAACCAGTACATGATTGCAAAAGTTGATTCCAGGTCATCTTCAACCACTGGATTGTGTGTAAAATGCACTTTTGAACTGTACTGGAGTGATGGGGTGCAAAAACAGCTAATTGATAAAAACGTTCTCTGAACTTGTTTAAAGCAAAAATTCATGTGTGACAAAAAGCCAAGATAATTGGTAAAAATATTATGCAACCATCTCTTAAATCGTTAATATACATTTTTAAAAATATATAGTATATTCATGTTGGTAGCTGATTCCATCCAAAGTATAGATGTTTTATCACAAATGGCCTCAAGCTGCAGTTGTGGAGGTGTCAGTGCATGCTCTGTTTAAATCAAAATAGTCGCTGTGGTTATAATAAAACACTATAAAATGAAAACGTACATTATTATTATATTGTATTTCGCACGTCATAATATTTATATATATCTTGAGTTTTTAATGTCCTGCATCATTTAAATCTCACACAGCTTTGCATACATTCACTTACGAAATGCAAGCTGACAAGCCGTTATGTCAGCAGAGCCTAAATCTGTGTCTAAAGTGTAAAGTGCTGAAATGTTCCCTGAAAATGGGAGCATGGCATCGACTTGCTTCCTTTTTTTTCTCACAAAAGTGCATACATACAGCCTCGGGTGATGTGCAGCCAGCCACATTCAAAACTGAATTCTATTAAAAGTACATTGATATGCAAAAAGGCTTGAAAGGGCATTTGAAAATGAAGATTTTTTTAGTCTGGTTGGATGGTTGGTTTGCAGTCTTCATAAAGTCATTGTACAGTAGGACTACTTGGCTATATAAGAAAAATTACAGTTTTATTGAAGATTTTGTACAAAAAGTGGCTTGCTGCCATGGCTAAACAGCCTCTCAGACTGAGGCAGTCTGCACTTCAAGCTGCACCATTTAACAGGAAACTGAAAAGTGAAAATTGATTCAAAACTTGAGATGAAGTGTTCATGGCAAAACACAAGGTTTTATTAACTTTTCAGCAGTGTGACTAATCATCACCACCGCTAACCACCACATGTATGCTAATGACAGGATGGCATCCCATTTTAAATTACTTTTAGGTGTCAGGTTTCAAGGCTGTAGTTTGAACGTTGTGATCTCACAAAACAAATAACAGCACTCAACCATCAAATATGGTGACTGCACGTTATCTGACCAGCTTACAATTTTTATCTGGAGAATAAAAGATATGTATGTCTCAGCGTATGACTTGAGACAACAAGGGACTCAGAGGATTTGAACTGATTTCTGTTTGAAGCTCTAATCAGATTAAATGAATTTCATACGGAAATATCAGACACATGCTAATTTTAGACTGAGGCGGTGACAGACATGCTGCAGAGTGACACGCATGAAACAAAGGCCCTAATTATGTAAAACATGATTAATAAACATTAACAAAATGTTATTTTGACATGAGATGTTCTGTTTTTTCATAATAATTTGGTTGCTTTATTACATGACATAAGCTTGGGGCTGTAATCAACAAGTCTGCTGAAGTGTTTGAGAGTGCGGTGTTAATGAATAATGATTTGAGCAAGAGAAAGAAACAGAGAATAGATGGCGAGGCTGCAGGAAGGCAGAAAACAGGGGAAAACAATTAAGAGAAACAGAGAGGGAGGGAGGACGAACACGGAGGGATGCGAAGAAGAAGAGACGGGCTGTCAGATAAACGTTTCCGAAGTGGAGAGTTATCGTGATAATTTCACGGAATTTAAATTGTCTTTTTTATCTCCTGAAATCTCTCAAAGACTGGAGATGAGAATAAGAGAGGCCTTCACCAGAACTAAGTCAAAAAATCAAATAATCTAGAAAATGCATCACTGAGGAGACTGAAGTCATTCTGGCTGTGTTGAGATATTGATTTTACATATCAGGGACACCTCCTTCACTCTCACAGCGCTTTTGAAATTCCTCAGGGATTAAAGATTTATTGGAAAAAACATCAGAGTGCTGTGCCTTTGTTGAAGTAGTTAATGTGTAATCTAGTTTACTGTGAAACATTTTATTTTATGAGGACAATAAGACATGAATATTCTAAACAGCCATCTAGAAAACACATTCCTTACAAACAACATCTGCAACCCCTCCATTCACAGATAACCTTACAAATTACACAATCAGCACACCTTTGCATTTACACCTCACCCTCATCTATTATTAACCAACTTCAGATGTTAACAACAATTTAAGTGTCTAATTTAAGGGTGAGAAAATAAGACAAAAGAGAAGATAGTAAGATAAAGCAAAACACTACCAAGCTCTCCAATCAGAATGTGTTAGGAGTAATGGCTCTTCAAAAACAACTGGATTAAGTCTGTCAGACGACAGCCAAGTCAACATTAACTTCAAGAGTGACCTTTCATTATCCAGTAGTGCACTAGTGCTTTCGTAGCAAAGCTCACGGGACAAATATCTGAGCCAGACTGACGAAGACATAGCTGTGCTCTAATAAATTAAGATTTATGTCAGAATTAGAAGAAAGTTGGAGGGCCTTGCTGGGTATGGGTGGGAATAATAATAATAATAAACATTTTTGGGAAATAGGCTTATTTGCTTTCTGGCGGAGAGTTAGACGAGAAGATTGATACCACTCTCACATCTGTTTGTTAAATATAAACCAAAATATACCCGTCAGCACCTCTAAAGCTAACTCATATCTCATTTGTTAAATCTGTACAAGACAAAACAGTGCAGAAACGTTGTGTGCCGGACTATTTCTTGGCTGGGACCAGTATCTTCCTGGAGTCTCCCCTGGTTGCTTGGCAACTACTCAGAGCCAGGAAATAGTCTGGCACACAACCAACCACATATATTTTAGTTAAGGATAGTCATTTTTTAAACAATCTAGCATCGTTGTTTATTCAATATTTTTTAACGAACAGCTTTTCCCATAAGCCCTAGCCCATCATGAGTAAAACGTCATGGCTCGAAAGAGGAGGTGAGTCCATGGGCGAGTCGAGTTTAAATCGGATTTTGTTAGCGTTGGACAGAGCCAGGCTAGCTGTCCCCCCTGTTTCCAGTCTTTATGCTAAGCTAAGCTAACTGTCTCCTGGCTATATAGCTTCATATGTAACAGGCCAAATAAGTGCATTTCTCAAAATGTTTTTGCTTTAATGCGTGTCGACCGTGAAATCGTTCTGCAATCCCAGCAGCAGTGAAATTGAATATGTCCAAAGATGTGAAAGGCAGACACTTTGTGATCCATTTTCTTACAATCACCGCTGTCAGGCCAGGTTTACAGTATATTCCTGGAAGCTGCAGGGGAAACAAGGCACTGGTGACACATCCACATCAGTCATTACGGATTCAAATATGCGCGCGCACACACACACACACACACATTACTCACTCACTCAGACACTAGCTCCGTCTGCCCCATACACACACAAATGCATCCACACGCACGTACACACACACGCTGACACCCCCATAAACAGTGTTAAATCTCCACCATGTACAGCCCCAATTGTAATCTGCCAGCCAGTTGCTAGGCAACACTGGAACTTGTAATAGCACTCGGGTATCATGGCCCGCCACGGGGCGGGGTGGGGATGCCGGGTGAGGAGGTTGCAAGGTTTTTTTTTGAGAGAGAGCCTCTAGGAGGGGAGAACGACGACGGTCACTCCAACTGGTGCTCTGATGGAGACTTGTTAGGTCCTCCTCCGACCACCCAACCATCTCTTTATCTGTCTTGAGACCCAACAGTCAACACTAATGCCATTTCTGACTAGAGTAGTTTCACAAGAGGGGTTATGATATTAGATGAAGGGCAGAACTGCAGGGAGATATGACGAGATGTCCTCCTCCAGTTCTTTTTCCAGTATGTACTGACAGTAGAAGGAGTAGGAGTAGGGATGGGTGATTGAATAATAAATATCACATTATAACATTTTTAACCAAACTAGGGCTGCAACTAGTGATTTTTTTAAATACAATATTTGATTAATGTTTCAAATATAAGGAGAAACATAGCAAGCGGCACATAGCACTAACAACCAAATAAAAGAAATAAAAAGAAAAAAGTATGTTATGATAGTTATGATATACATAGTCCTAAAGAAAATTAGAGCTGAAACAATTAGTCACCCAATCAATCAACAGGAAAAAAACAAAAAACAATCTGCAACTATTTTGATAGTCAATTAATCGTCCTAGTCATCTTTAAAAGTTAAAGTGCCAAACATTCTCTGTCTCCAGCCCCCAAATGTAAATACTAGCTAGTCTTCTAACGATAATTTTCATTACTGATTAATCTGCTGATTATTTTCTTGATGAATTAATTGATCATTTGGCCTATAAATGCCAGAAAATATGTTGCAAAGCTGCATCACCCATCCTCCTTTCAGGCAGTCGAGGCTGCCAACACATCACCCCGGCACCCATGTGATATACTCTTCCACTCCATCCCTCACCCCTAAGAGGCAACCTGGGAGCAAGTTTGTCAGGCTTAATCAAGCTTACTGTACCTTCTGCCTGTCGCCAAGCAGAACTAAACTAACCACCCCAGCGGAGAAGCAGCGCTGCATACTGGAGCTCAATCATGCCAAAGGGGGCAATTTAAAAAACATTATAATCACATGAAGAGAAATGTCTCTGGCTTGATAATTAGCAGTGGCGAGTGGGGGATATCTTTGATGCTGTTTGGTTTGGCTGCAGTGCAACAGTATAATGGGCTTCTTCATTATCCAGTTTCCAGCTGTCTCTGAAGCACTTTCAGGAGTAAGGAAATACATACATTTATAATTCACGCAGGTTTTACTGTAGTGGTCTTTTGTCGAGGTGTGAGCGTAAACTGTCTTGTTTCTGCCTATGCAAATTCTTCCATAACCATCCATAATAGCACTGCTGTTTCCAAGTACAGCAAAAATGAATCCACTGCATGTTATAAATGACACAATAGCTGAAAGAATAATTTGATATTTTGGGAAACTTATTTGCTTTCTGGACTTGAATTAGATGAGAAGATACCTTTATCAAATCTGTCCGTTTAAATATAAGCCTACAGCCAGCCAGTTTGCTTAGCTTAGCATAAAGACTGGAAACGGGTAGAAAAGCTTATTTCCTCAAATGTTGAACTATTTCTTTAATTTAGAGTGTTGTGTGCAGCTAATCAATACGGCTCTTTGGAACCTGGACTGAGATTTTCAGCCAGCAGCCTTGGTGTCAGATCTGGTTGACGTTGCTGATGCAGTCATACGTTCCCACATCCTCTCTGGATCACCCATACTCAAACACACATGCTCACAATACACTAAGGTCCCTCAGCTACAACAATAGTGATAAAATGACAACGTCACAAACTGTAGGCACCACCACAGTCCTCCCAGGCATATCTGCACATGGACCATTTGTTTCACCACTTTCACCACTGTGCCTCTGCCATCTGCCTTTATGGCCCCTGACAACTCATGTGACAAATAGCCTCCAGGCCGCCTCTCTCCTGATACCTCAGCTCCCTCCACAATCTGCACTTTCCCTTTGATGATAATCGTCTGGTAGCGAAGACTGACCATGTGCATCAGCCATTGGGAATCACTGTCTGGCATCAGGATCCACCAGCTGCCAGCATCAATCATCAAGTCTGTTTCAAAGCCACTGTTTGTGTGTTGTAGTGAAACCATGCCACCCTGTGGAGAGAAGATCCTAGAGCTAATCTAGGATCCAAAACTTGATTTTAATGTGATGTAATGCTTTATTGATCCCTGGAGGAGAATACTCTTTTCACTTTTCTCCCTCCACCTTTAGGTCAGAGCACTGGGTCAGATACAAAACAGCCGTGTCTCGCTCAAGGGCATGTTAGCAGGATGGATGCTTGCTGACACTGCAGCTTCAGAGTCGAGTCCACTGGTGGAACGATGGTCTTCATACTCACATCGCCAATATAAAGCAGATGCTGTCTTTCTGTGCAGTGGATGCAAGCTGCACTATGCATGAAATCAGAGATGTCATTTTCGAATAAATAAGTCAGTAGTTCTGGGTAGAATACAACCAATACTCATGAACGTCTTGCTCTTTTAAAATGCTAAAGCAACTTATACATCAGTGAGCTACTATAATTTACACCATGAATTTCCTTTATCAAGTGTTGTGTCACTCTACAAATGCAGGTGAACTGTTCCACACAAATGAGGCACCTGAACGGTTTAATCCTCCACAACATCCATGTGTGAGGTCCTCTGTTTTGCAATATGTAAGCACCAGTTAACTAGGCCAAATTCCTTCTGCACCCTACTTATATACTTGTGGTTCTGACCTAATCTGTGTAATGGCTGTCACAGGGACAATTCCTATGGGACTCTGGATTCATTGGTAATTAATAACTTCTTCATCCCCGCTGACCTGCCAATCATTACATGATGTTCGGACAAACTTTGTTTAATCCCACAGTGTTTTAAATTGTAGTCCTTAGACATAGATTTATGGGGTAAATGGACACAGTTACACATGTAAGAAAACAAAAGAAACAAAAATAAAAGTGGTCAGCGACATTTATTGTTCAGTAGTTGAAATCAAACTCTGGGCAAATTCAATACAATAAAGAAGAAAATCATATGTGAATAAATAAAGACATTTGCAAATGAGCAAACAAGCGCACTCTAGTAAATATTTAGTGGCTATAAATAGCCTATTCAACATTTTGGGAAATACTTTCTTGCAGAGAGAAGTGAGAAGATACCACGTCTGTACGATTAATATGCAGCTAGAGCCAGCAGCCGGTTAGCTTAGCTCCAGTTTCATATGGATTACACAAATGTGACATATTAATAAGTGAGCTGTAGATGTGCTGGAAGGTGAATTTTGTTACCTTTGGATAGAGCCAGGCTAGCTGTTTCCCCCTGTTTCCAGTCTTTATGCTAAGCTAAGCTAACTAAAATTATTATTTTAACAAACTTAGTAAGATTTGTTAACTCTTTGTTGTTTTTAGTACTGAATATTTTTCAACAGTGCTACATTTCTCTCATCGTCAAAACTTGGATAAACTAATATACATACGTCACTTTGAGCTCAAATGTGAAGTACTTGGTATAGTCACATAAATATCTTTTCTTTGAAACTGGCAGATTATGGTTACTGCACCTAAATTTAGACAGATTTGTCCTATACACAAGGCACGCACACACAAAAAATCAAAAACAAAATGAGTCTCTACTTGTTGCACTGAGGATTTATACCTCAACATGCCAGAGATCTATATCAAGGTCATAAAGTGTAACATATGTCAGGCTGAATGACAGGGAAATATGTATGAATAATGCTCAATATGAGCACAAACACCTCTAAACCATGTCCAAAAGAGTCTAGACATCCAGAAGTCAAATCTCAGGGCACAGGTCTAGACCGACTCTTTATATTTATATTTATATTTATATTTACAGAGACCCAACAGTTCCCACCATGAGCAAGCACTAGGCGACAGTGGCAAGGAAAAACTCCCTTTTAACAGGTAGAAACCTCGAGCAGAACCAGGCTCTAGGTGGGCGGTCATCTGCCTCGACCGGTTGGGTTGAAGGGGGAGGGGGAGCAGGAGGAAAGAGAACATACAGCAGCACAATACAGTTCCACATAGGGATGTAAGGCAATAGATATGGTAATGGCATTGGTGATAACACCAACAGAAATAATACTAAGAGCAATATTATAATAGCAATACTAATAACAAGAGCAACAATAGCAACAGCAGCAGCGGGTGCAGAGCAGGAGCACGGGGGAGCAGGTGGCTGCGACCATAGATCCAGACTCTACAGCTCCGGAGGCAGAAACACCTGCAGAAAGCAACAGAAGGAGAGAGAGAGAGAAAGAGGAGAGAAAGCACACAACTACGGGAAGAAGTTGAATTAGTAACAAGCATTGATGGGATATGAGGGCATACAGATGGAGAGGAAGAGGAGGAGAAAGGAGCTCAGTGCATCATAGGAAGTCCCCCGGCAGTCTAGGCCTATAGCAGCATAACTAAGGGGTGGCTCAGGGGTCACCTGAGTCAGCCCTACTATAAGCTTTATCAAAGAGGAAAGTCTTAAGCCTACTCTTAAATGTGAGGAGGTTGTCCGCCTCCCGTACACAATCTGGGATCTGGTTCTACAGGAGAGGAGCTTGATAGCTGAAGGCTCTGGCTCCCATTCTACTTTTAGAGACTCTAGGAACCACAAGGAACCCTGCATTCTGGGAGCGCAGTGCTCTAGTGGGGATAGACACAAATATTTTTAAGCACTGGTTATGTAATAACAATACAGAAAAGGCAATTTAACACAACTTAACACAGCCTCCCTTAACTGTGACACTTCAATAAATGAAAAGACATTAACAGAATGAAAAAATATTTTTATGATAATTTATTTATTATTATTATAAATTGAAAACTCAAAGTTCTTTGTAAACACATGGTACACATATTGGCAAAGTATATCAAATATACAGATTAAACTTGGTGGCCACAGGGGGCCACCTTCATGGAGTATTTGGTGGTAACAAACTAACTTTTTGTGGCCATGGGCCTCAGGGCCATGGTTAATGTAGAACCCAGCTTGTATAACTTCAGTATTTGTTGACTATTTGTAGTGGATCTATAATGCATGACTGAGGTTTCAGAGGCTTTTTCCTGTACTATTTTGACAGTTTTGAAATTTTGCAAGTTAAGTTTTAACCAGCTAATTTTTATATATTATGCAATTATAACAGACATTTTTTTTTATAATGGCCACCTTACGTTTCCAAAAGGATACTACATAAAACTGACACCCACCCAGACCTTAGACCCTCAATGAGAGCAAGGAAAAACTCCCCCCAAAAAGGAGGGAACCTTGGGAGGGCACACTCAAAGAGGGATCCCCCTCCAGGACGATCAGCTAATGGGTGCCAAAAGTGGGCTGATAACAAATTTTTGTCTGTGTGTCTTACCCATTGCCTGGTTTAGTAAATATTATGATATGTATTTGGGTAAGACAATATTATAAAGAGAGAAGAAACAGATTTAGACATAGAGTACCATAGAGTAAAAGTAGAAATCTGTCAGGGGGTAACCCTTTTAAAGTCAACACCTATCTAAAATCTCACTACAGAAGTCAGTTGGTGTCATACTCATTTGCTACATCTTCTATCCTCTTCTTCATCGCTGTCCCTTGATCTCTTCCTAGAGCACTCTGGGCGTGGGTCTTCCTCGTCCACCTGTTCAGCCAGATCAATACTGCTGCTAGTGTGAGTAAGATCGTGGCCAGTTCTGACCATAACAGTGTCAGAGTTGCTGTCGGCAAACTCGTAACACTGTCTTGATTTTTTGCTGCTCCTCTCATCTTCTTCTTTATCATGCTTTCTTGACCTTTTCCTGGATGGACCTGGCAGAGGGTCTTCTTCAGCAATCTCAGCGTCTGCATGTCTGACTGGATTATCTCCAGTATTCTTGTTGAAATTGTCAGTCACTGCTATCAGTGTCACTGTCAGAAGTGCCACCAATGCGTTCAGCAAACTCATCCCACCATCTCAGTCGTTTGCTACCTCTTCTATTCTCTTCTTCATCACTGTCCCTTGATCTCTTCCTAGAGCACTCTGGTCGTGGGTCTTCCTCGTCCACCTGTTGGGTGCCTTTCTCATCAGTCTCTTCTGCAGCACCTGCATCTTCAGCCAGATCAATACTGCTGCTAGTGTGAGTAAGATCGTGGCCAGTTCTGACCGTAACAGTGTCAGAGTTGCTGTCGGCAAACTTGTAACAATGTCTTGATTTTTTGCTGCTCCTCTCATCTTCTTCTTTATCATGCTTTCTTGACCTTTTCCTGGATGGACCAGGAAGAGGGTCTTCTTCAGTAACCTCAGCACCTGCATGTCTGACTGGACTATCTCCAGTATTCTTGTTGAAATCGTCACAGTCACTGCTGTCAGTGTCACTGTCAGAAGTGCCATCAGTGCTTTCAGCAAACTCATCCCACCATCTAAATTGTTTACTGCTTCTCTTTTCAACGTCCTGGTCATCTTCCTCTCTTGACCTCTTCCTGGATCCTCCAGGCAGGGGGTCGTCTTCTTCTACATCATGGTTGATTCCACTGACCATAACAGCACTAGCACCAGCGTCATTATTGTTGTCAACTTCATCAACATTGGGATTGTCAATGTTGTCAACGTTGTCAGCATTGTCATCAATATTGTCATTGTGGACGTCATCATTGTTGTCATGGTTTTCATGGATTTCATGATTTTCATGGATTTCATGGTTTTCATGGATTTCATGGTCTTCATTGTCTTCATGATCTTCATGGTCTTCATGGTCTTCATGGTCTCCATTGTTGCCATGTTCTGGAAACACCTCCAGTAACAGAACAAATCCTTGTTCCTCCATTCCATGATTCAAGAGAAAGTCCATCCAGGCAATGACTCCAGCGTTAAGTTGATCGGCTGGTGGCCGTTCGCCTCTTGGAAAAAAATTCATAGGAAAATTTGGGCCTGCAAGATCAGTTTGAGAATTATGTTATTATTACCATCCAAAGAACTGAACCGTAAATCAGTCCCTTAAATAACTTTTGGAAAAACTGTACGTCAGAGAGGTCTGTGTAAACTAAGGGATTTCTACTTACGATTTCTACCATTGTGATCTCCGTCTCCTCTTCCGTCCATTTTCACTAAATAGATCAGACAAAGAAATCAAAAGTTATCTTACAATTTCAAAATGTTGTCCATCCTACCTCAAATATTTACATTGCAATTCGGAAACCCTCAAATTTTACATTTAGTATATGTGACAGCTAATCTACCATAAATAAATGGTAGATTTAGATACGTGAGGCTTACATCTAAACCATATCAACAGACCCAAGATTCGACATGAATTCAGTGAAATGCAGTTTCCTACTCTACTAATTTCAGTTGATTACAATACACTGTCAGTAATACTGTCTGTTCGCGTAAGATCTCACAATTTTAGGAGAGTGCACACATACACACAAACATATTTTTGTAACACTGCATTGACTTATATTCATTCTCCTAAGATTTACCCTAACCTTAAACAAAAAACAACTCTTAACCCTGAAATGTAATGGTTTTTATTGTGAGGACAAGCTTTTTGTGCCCAAATGGTAGGTGTTCCCCTATAATATGATCGTGTGAACAGATATTTACTACACAATGTCTAGTAGTAGTTTAAATTCAATAAAACCTAATTTACAAAACTAATTTTCTTTCAGTCTGAGTTGTTCCGTGTGAACAAGACAAAATATGATTTTAAAAAATACACTTTTTTTTCAGTCATAGGGCTTTAGTTGGTTAACACTATACCCGTCTGGGGTGTAAGTCCTTACTAGCAGATTAATGCAACTCTTAAATAGTTAAACAAGTTTGCAAAACAAAACAAAATTGTTAATTTAACACTATGGCAGTGATTAAATTAAGTAGACACCAGCAGAGTCATGTTAATACTTCAATTATAGACTAGATTATTGAGGAATGATATATGTACAGGGTTATAGACTTACCTTACTTCCAGTGAAGTGGCTTGTAAAACTAAAAATGACAGACCAGTTGTAAACTGATGGTCATCCGTCGCAGAAGTACGTATTTCTGAAAATGTGTTTGTCTCATTGGAAAAGCTGTAGGTGCTGCAATGTGTTTTGAGTCTTGATCTGTGCTGAACTGAACTAAGTGAGTGCAGAGTTCTGCTGTTCCAGGCTTACATCTTCACTCACAATTGTGATGTCATAAACTCCATGGAACATAGAGTTCTAAAATTCTAGGGTTCTATTTGCGTTGTTGTTTCTTACATAGATGTGTTATTAACTACTACAGCTGTATTAATAAGGAACATTATTTTATATCTATGTTTTTATTTTTGTCAACAAATCCCATGAAAAGTCCAAAACCAACAATGAATTGATCCTAACCATTAGCGCACATGTAGCCAAAGCCTGATATGTCTTATTCCTCTGTGCCGTAAATTTCCATTGCTGTCCAGAAACTATTAAATACATACATATATAATCAATAATCCACAGTGTTGCACTGGGTGACGTGTGCCCTCACTTGGATGAACATGGGCACTTTTATTTCGAGTCAACTGCAGAACATAAAGGCATATTCACATTACAGTGGAAAAACAAGGGTCCTGCGCTGCATGTTGGTTGGCGGAGTATTTACCACTTTAGCCATCTTAGCTACAATGCTAATGTTTTTAACAAACCTGGTTGCTGCATCTGCATGCTGACATTTCGCCAATCTCAATATGAGGCCAATGTGTTATTGTATGGTTCTGGAAATTCAGAAACACAAGTTATTTGCTTTTCGTCCATCTTTCAGTTCAAGCAGTCGTCAGCAGCAACTGGCTGCACCCACAAGGAAGTCACTGTGTCCAGCAAATAAATGGCACCTAACCCCCTGTAAAACCTTACTTGTCATTTTTACACTTTGGTTTTTGTATGGATTAAACAAACAAGGTACAACGTGTTAATTAGTGAGCTTTAGAGAAGCTGGTAGGAAGATTTTTTTGCAACCTTTGGACTGTTCCAGGCTAGCTTTTTCTCCATTGTTTCCAGTCTTTATGCTAAGCTAAACTAACCGACACCTGGCTCTATAGCTACATAATACCATACAGACATGAGTGATTTTATCATCTTCCTCTTAAAAGAAAGTGAATATAAGCGTATTTCCCATAATGTTGAACTGTTCCTTTAATGGGTTATGGGTTCATTCTTTCAATCATGATGTGACATTTTTTAGCCCAAATTGAACATCCTCCGTTGGATAAATATCATTGGATGAAAGTTGTACGTTAAACTTTATTTAGAAATGATTGCAGAGGTGACAGTGCCAGTGGGGGGAGAGCAGAGGAGGGACTCAGGCTGTGATCTGCCGATTATCCAGCGATGGGTTACACAGAGTTTAACATCTGGTCAGAAGGAGATAAGAGTTATTCACCCCTGACGGCAAGAGAGGAACATTAGAGACAGACAGAGACATATTAAAAGTTAAAAATTAAAGTTTGTCAAAAAGAATGACAAATTGGCCTAAGTCCTGCCAATTATACTGAGAATCATCACTCCACTGTAGCTCTACGAAGCTTTTAGCTCCTTTCATCGAATTATTTCATTTTCGGGTCCAACAAGCTGAAACAATGCCCAGCACATGATCAGTTCTTCTCTTAACCCCCAAAGCCCAAAATACAATGCCTAACCACAACAGTAACTAATCAGCTGTGCTAGCCGCATATGGCTCTAGGGATGGCAATGTCGGCCTGTTTGCTCAGTTCGTCCACCACTTTCGTCTGAACTGAAATATCTCAATTAGGCTACTATGAGACAGATTTCCATGAAATGTGGTAGACATTCATGTTCCCCGCTGGATGAACTGTAATAACTTTGGTGATCCCTTAGCTTTGTATCTAGCGCCATCATCAGGTCAAATTTTGGTTTATGACTAGCTTTAACACTTTAATAATTCTGTTTGGGTTTGTTTTTTTGGTTGTTTTTTTAGCAACAAATAATGACAGTTATTGTCTGTGAGGGGAATCATAGAGTCTAGCACACAGATGAATAACATAGCCTACAAATAGAAATGATGTGGTGCAGCTGTGTAAATGGTGAGTGCCAGGGAACGAGTCAATAATTATCCTGGTGTTGCAGAAAAGATTTGCCATTTGTTTTGTTATGTCTCCATCTTGTCAGCTGGAAAGCAGGCTTCTAAAATTGGTTTGCGGCTGCGTCTTTTTTTAGCCCGACACGTTTTCTGGGAGTCCAACCGACCTGCTGCTGCCTTGCGTTTGGAAAGTAGCGTAAAGTTACTTTAGTGAATAACTGCTGGTGTTTGCTACAGGCCTTTCTGAGTTGGGACTGCGCTAATACTCCCAACAAACAAGTAGAAAAGAGTATAAGCAGCAGTGAGTGTGCAGTACTTCAGCTTGCAGCCCCGGTGTCAACTCACGTGTGTGACCGCCTGGTGAAGCTTGATTTCGGGGAACGAGGCGCAGCAATGGACCGGTGAGTGTGCAACTGCACGGAGGAAGGATTTCCTGCAGCAAGTGCAACATTTTACTTAAACTACTCTCAAATCAAGCCAGGGAGTAACCTAATGTTTAAGTTGACGTGTTTATATGTTTGGTCGATGTTTGAATTTTTGGTTACATAGAACAAAACAGTCTTTGTGGGGGCATTTATTTGGAATATAGGCCTACCTTAATATAAGAATATGCCTCAAAGTACATAGCTGTTTGCATATTCTGTACACCATTACTTTTTCTTTCCATTATTTTATTTACTATAAATATGTTTGAATTATTATTAATTTAAATATACAGGCTATTGGCAAAGTTTGAATTAGTTTGAAGCCTTCCTTTAAGCAAAGTGATCTTTTTCCACTGGGAGACCTTTCCAAAAATACAGTAATTTCTTAAATGTGCAAAACAGCTTCAGTTGAAAATACTATAAGGCAGAAAGTACATGATCTTGATAAAACCTAAAGCTTCTCCTCAGTACATTTTCATTTTTTTGGACAGTGAAAAAAGGGACTAAAAAGAGCATCATTTTCTGGTTTGAGGGTTCCCCTTGAGTTGTTTTCTTATGGCTCAGCCAGGCACTTCAGAGTGGCCCACATCTGATAACAGAGTGTCACTTTGTACCTCTTCTCCCAGCAGATCTGCTACACTGGAGCACTATAAGGCAGCCATGTTGCTGAGTGGTGTTGGTGATGCTCTGGGATACAGGAACCAGCTGTGGGAGTACAACGAGTCGGGACCAGCGATTCACCAGGTCAGTGCAGGACCAATATAGAAAGTTGGTCTGGGGGCCTCCAGGAGTCCTCGACAGGGTTTCAGGGGGCCTAGTAGGTTTAACTGAGAGAATGCATAAGGATTAATCTTTTCATCATAGCTTTTACAGACAATGATAATGTTCTGTGTACATTATCTAGTTCTATACTAAATAATAACTAACTGGCTGAGTTTGTGATGAATCTAAACCCCTGCTAAATGTCTAGTCTTGTCCTCTCTGTCCTTGCAGGAGCTGAAGGAGCTTGGTGGTCTGAAGAACATCAAGGCCGAGCTCCCTGACTGGCCGGTGAGCGACGACACAGTTCTGCATCTGGCAACAGCTGAAGGGCTGGCAACTGGTGAGGTCAAAATGACATTGAACCCATTTGCTCTCTCCGGCTTCTGTCTCTCCTTTGCTCATCATGAGCCCCAGCTAAAGGTTAAATCTAATTTCCAGTCTTGCCTTGATTTGCTGCTCTATTACGGCTTGGCACAAGTGGAAGGAAAATGTTAGAAATTCTACTTGACCTTTACTGTGAAAAGGCGAACAACCAGCCTTGTTAACAGATCCATTACATCTTCTAAAAAAAAACAATAAGGACAACGTCTGCCGTTTGAACGAGTTGTCTCCTTCGTAGGGAAGACAGGGGAGGAGCTCATGCATGAGGTCGCTGCTCGATATGTGGAGGGGATGAAAGACATGGACGGGAGGAAGCCAGGGCCCTCAAGCATTCTGGGTGAGACAAAGATATTTTAAAATCACATCACATTTATTGGTGGCGATAGCAGAGATCTGACTTGGTCTCATTTGGTCTTTTAGGAGTCTCTCAGCTGAAGCCTGGAGTTGAAGGAGGCTACAGAGTGCCCTATAACCCTGAGGGGACGGGCTGTGGAGCGGCCATGAGGTCCATGTGCATTGGCCTCAGGTTAGACACCTGGCCTGAGAATAAATGCATAATAACTCAGTCGAATCTTTATGCATTCCAGTTGCGATGTTCTGTCTTTTGCCTGAGCCCTCCACGGGTTTGGTTATTATTTTTTAATTGTCATTGACCTTCCTTGCAGTGTTACTTTCCTGAGCAGGTACTGGGCATCTTAATGACTAACTGTAGAGAAAAAGAAATATGTTACAAACTGATTTAAGTGATTAAGTGGTTTTGGTTTTGTTTGTGACATACCTGATGTTTGCAGTAATCTGCAAGCTCATTTCATTTATGTAGCACATTTCTTTACAAGTAAACTCAATGTGCTTCATGTTAAAATGCACGTGTAAACACCCATCCACCCAAAGACAGTCAGGAACCCAGACTCACCCCTCAGACACAGACATTCAGACACAGACATTCAGTGTATGTGTGAATTAATTTCCTCACTCAGGTTTTTAGGACCTACAAAAAGTTTCCCAGTCTTATCTTAGAAAGAAATGAGGGAACTAATGACTATTTTAATTATCGATTAATCTTATTGTTCAGTCCGTAAAATGTAGGGAAAAATGTCCATCAGAGTTTCTCAGATCACAAGGTGACATTTTCAAATGTCTAGTTTTGTCCGAACAACAGTGCAAAACCCAAAGATATTCAGTTTACGATGGTATGAAACAGAAAACACAACCTAATCTTTAGGTTGGAGAAGATGGAATCAGAGAGTGTTGCTCTAAATGTTTGATCAAAATATGATTTAAAGGATTAATCAATTAACTAAACAGTTGCGATGAATTTTCTGTCGATAGACTAATTGATAAATCCATTAATCGTTTCAGCTCTAAACTCATCACATGTGGTTGTAGAGAGGAATTCATCAGGGATTGATTGGATGGGATTAAGTTTTTTAATTTTAGAAAAAAAGAAACATTTTCTTCATCTTCACTTAGGATGATGAGGCACAATAAAGTGAAAAAAGTAAACTAAGTAGTATTATTAAAAAGGCACAGTGCAAGTTGATTTGGTCACCCAATGACACAAGAAAAATGTGACATCGAACATTTTCCATTTAAATTTAGAGTTGAAGCGCGCAGCTGCTGCTGTTATCCAGAGAAACAGTGGAATACATTCTCTGATCACTAAGCAGAAAATAACAAATAAATAATGGAGTTCCAGGGTTAAAACATTATGTAGAGTCAAAGCATGAAAAGAAGTAATTACTGTAAACATCATTTGTATCCAAATGCTGTCCAGAATGCTTAAACATATTTCTTAGCTGTGTGATGAACCTCATTAGGTTTATGGAGAGAACAGCTAAATATTCTCCATAATAAATGCTGATAAGAACGTTAATACTTTGCCCTCACCAGGTATCCAAAGCCTGACCAGCTGTTGTCGTTGGTGGCGGTTGCCGTGGAGACAGGCAGGATGACCCATCCTCACCCCACTGGGTTCCTGGGAGCCGTAGCGTCGGCCCTTTTTACTGCGTACGCTGTCCAGCGCAGGCCAATCACGACATGGGGCCTAGGCCTGATCAACGAGGCCTGTCCAATAGCAAAGAACTTTATTCAAGGCCGAGGCTTTGCGGTGGAGGAGACGGAGAGAGACTGGGGCTACTTCTGTGACAAGTGGCAGTGGTATGAGCTGCTGAAATCAGGCTTTGTTGGGCTGTCATGTCAAATTCAGGTTTCCAACAATACCAACTTTCTATTAACCTATTTCAGTCTCAAAGTTAATACATGATGGCATGAGATTTGTACTAAAATGTCACTGGTCAGGTTCAGTTCAGCAGCACTGAGCTCATTTTATTATAAAGTATTGCTTCTGATGACAATATAAGATCCATACACAAGTATATTACTGTCTTTTCTACTTTAAAGGATAAGTGTGTGTGTATATATATATATAATTACCACTGACGTAAACAGCTGTTTCCACCTCATTTTTACAGTAAAAATGAAATGTGTCAGGATGTCTATGAAGCTTGGAATGATTCATTACTTCTTCACATTACACTGGAGGATAGTGTGCATTTTAGGAAAATCTCTTACCTCTGTCCACAGGTACCTGGATTTGAGGGGCATCTCTAACGGGGTGGGACCTGTGATTTGGCCCTCCCCCTACGGCCCAGCTGAGAGAGACGAAGCCTACAAGAGCTTCAGCCTGTCGGGCTGGGCGGGACGCAGCGGCCACGACGCTCCAATGATAGCGCTGGACGCCCTGCTGGGGGCGGGTTCAGACTGGGAGGAGCTGATGAGCAGAGCGGGCTTCCATGGAGGTCAGAGATTCAAAGAAGAAAATGTCTTCTTTTTTTTTTTTGGTGTTTTTACAGGCCGACAGGAAAGTCTTGCCCTAACCTTAATCCTACCAAAACTTCACCAAATCTCAAACATCTCTAATTGTAGCCTCAACCAAAGTATTTTCAACTTTATACCTAAACTTCACTAAATATAGCCTATTTTAGTATTAAGCCCGGGCCTTTGGCCTAAACCCAGTGCAGCACTTCTACTCATAACCCTGGTGGACTTTATAATTCCACAGTTTTTTAGCATTTTTGCAAACATTCCCCTCCTCGTTTTAAACCGAGATGTTTTCCCAACTTCTATCTCATCTAGAGTCAGGGCACTTTTTTCTCAGACAAGCCATATGGACTAATGCTCTAAACTCTAATTGGTCCTCATCCGTCATTGTTGTGAGGACAGAAGCAGCTTTGTAGTGGCGGCACAAATGAAGCGTAAAGGAAACTTCTTTGATACAGCGTTTAGTGAACAAGCTGCCTTTACTACAAAGGCTGAAATTAAAACAGTCTGCAACAGCTGTCCATGGCTTAAGTTATTGTGATACAACAATGAATTTGCATTGAACTAGATAAAGATAACTACACCGTCCCTTTTGGCAGTAGATTCCTAAAAACCCAGTGTGTCAATTCACAGCCTTATGTCAGTGCATTAACTAAAGCTGTAACTTGTGTCGATATGTAACAAGTATCATCTATTGCTGTAATCATATTGTAAGATTTAAAAGAAGTTAAATAAGTCAATAGTTAAATTACTGATGCATATTTTTTCATCTAAATTACCAATAAAAAACAATTAGTCAGATATCCCATTTAGCTTTCCAATATCATGCAATAGTGTGCAATAAACAACAACTTAAATGTTGATATTGTTAGAATATCTTCAGGGTTTTGGTGTCCTGTATCACCCATTTGCCTTTTTACACATCCAGCATATATACAGAGCAACACTAGCGTTCATTTGGAGTTGTGTTTCTGTTCCGATATTTACTCTTTTGTTTTTGGTCTCCACCAAATCCTGAGAAAAATATGTTGCTCTCTATGTAGCTGCTAAATGCTCCACTATGTTCACCACCAGCTAGTTGTTAACTTTGTCTGTCTGACGTGTGGTGCTATAGCTAAAGGGACTTTGGTGATTATTCTCTGTGGGTTCATCACCACGAGTGACCCCAATGGCATTACACAGTCATTTGATCTGTTGTTAATATAAAAATATTGATTATAGCTGCTTTAAAGCCAAAAAAAAAAATCGATTTTAATTAAAAACAAACAATAGAGTTCTGCTTCATCACAGGGCTCATGCTGTTCTCTCTGTTCTGTATCCCCTTTTTTTCCTGCCCAGGCGACAGTGACAGCACAGCAGTGATTGCCTGCTGCTGCTGGGGTCTCCTCTACGGCACCCAGGGGGTCCCTGAAGGCAACTACTCCAACCTGGAGTACCGGGACCGACTGGAGCGCAGCGCCGAGCAACTCTACGCCCTGTCACACTGAGAAGGCCGCCACAGCCTGCTGCACTGACAGTGTGTTCAAACATCTTGCACTGAGGGGAAACTAGGCCACGCACTCTGACACATGACGTAGAGCTAGATGACGTGCTCGGTAGTACATCGATCTAGAGTGCTGTCACAGAGCCACAAAGTGTGGTGTCATACTTGCCTGAAGGAGAAGAAGTGTCCCACTAACCCAGTCATCTCTGCCACGAGGAATGTAGGCCTCATGATATTGGCACTGAGGCTGGTGTATAAAGAGGGGTCCCCCTAGTGACCATTTTAAATTAACACCCGAGTGCACCCGAGTGGAACGTATTCAAGCTAATGAGAATGTGAAGAGAATACAAAAAAATCCCCTAGGAGGTAATTATTTCGTTTTGTCAGCCCGACATAACAGCAAATGCTTAGTGAGCTTCAAATTAAATGTGCTCTTGTTATTGTCTAATGAAAAATACATTTCTGTGTCTCATTATAGTTAACTGTTACTTAATGCAGTGCAGAGCAAAACTGTAACAGCAATGCTCCAGACAAGCACAATTAATGATACAATAAATTAAACAAACAAAGCTTTGTAGTTGAGTTGAAAACTTTATTTTTTGGTCATTGTTGTTTTAATATTTTTTTTGTCTTGTCCATTTTTTTTAATTAATTATATCTTCCTACAGGAGAGAAGAGGGGCAAAGGGGTGGTTTTAACTACTGGATCGAGTTTAAAAAAAAAAAAAAAGACAAGAAAAATGAATTGCTAAAAGTCCCCTCCTCTTCAAATCCCTCCTTTCATGCTGTATTCATGAGAATCCTGCGACAGTCTGTGTTTCCCATTTGTGTCATGGTGCTTACAAAACCCACAAAGCTAAAAACACATTGCTGGGAGATAAAGTGTCTGCTGCCGTTTTTCATCTGTGCCTTTTCCTCTCCGACTGGTCCGCCCAGCAAGGTGCCTCATGTCTCTGAAAACGGAAGAAGTTGGAGAGGAGAACAGGATGGCAGCAGGGGTCAGACACTGTTGCGGTCGTCTGCCACCTTCGTCATTAGCATTAAAAAGGTCCTCGTCTGGGGCTGACGCCGAGGTTTGTACCGATGACGAACATTACAGCAGAAGAATAAGGTGCTGTGAGACTTTGTCCTTCTCTCCTCTGTTCGATCCTGTCAGTTAGGTTTTTATGAGTCGCGTTCAGTCTGGGCCTCACATCCAGCAGGCAGTGGGGATGTTGGGGCTCATTCCTGGGAACAGTTTGGGAGGAAGGGGGGAGGGAGCAGATGGGGTTTAGTTTCCAGGCGGATGGAAGGCAGCAGGGTGTGTTTGTACCTGCATTGCTGTGGGAGGTAAACAAAAAACAACAAAAACTATAAATGCTACACGTCAAACCACAGAGAATCTAAATCAATGAAGGATTGTACTATGTTTCGTACCTTGTGGATGTCCTATGTAAAAGTGTTGTTGTGCTCCTTGCTGAGGTCCGTGCTGGGGGTGCTGGGGCACTGAGCCGTGGCCCTGCTGAGGGGGCGGCTGCAACATCACTAACTGGGGCTGACCGTGGCCCCCCGAGTGGTGGGGACCCGACATGGCTCCCTGTACGTGGGCCTGGGGGGCCAGGAGATTGATAAATCAAGTTTATCAAGATAAAAAATTTCCAAATGAAGCAACACTTTCAAAAATTCTCACAATTTCATGCTAAATTTGAGTTTTATTCCACAAATACTCTCAATTTGCAGTGATGGAGGAGAATGAAACAGTTACCATACAGCAGAGAAAGTACCAGCACCATGGGTCCATACCTGCGCTATCTGGCCCAGAGGATATGTTGATGGGATGCCCTGGTGGCTGTGGATGCTGTAGCCCTGAATGGGGTAAGAGCCCTGTGGAGACGTGTGGCCCGGCGGCATGTTGGGTGGGGTGGGTGCTGACAGGGGACCTGAGTGGTACAAGGACTGGGGCTGTGGGCCTGACTGGGCATTCTGAAAGGAGAAATCACAACGTCAAAACGTTAAGAGATAATAAAGTAAGCACAATACCTGCGTCCCAGAGGCTGGACCCTCTGAGGGACGTGGCCCATGAAAGTCCTTCAGAGGACCTGAAGGCCAGGCTATACACACCCACCCACACACCACCTCCCCACATGAGACGAAGTAGTTGTGTGATTTTTCACTCCTCTTGACCTTATAAGTCTACACTCCCAAGCTTATCACCACAAAAGGTACCGTAAACTGTTAACCAAGTGTAATACCAGTTATAAATACCAGTGGCAAACTAGGGTAACTTCCATAATACCACAATTTACAGTGCACACACACTTCCATTTATGTGTGCTGAGATTAACAACATCCAGGCTACTAACAAGAACAAACAGTGGAGTTTATTCCTGGTCTCCTTTTTATACACATTACTACCTGTTATAAATGTAGTTTATAACTTTGGAGGATCCTGCTGCTGAACTGGTTCACAGCAAATGTGCCTTGGTATATTTTGGGAAATCCAAGCAGTCCTGAAGGGGGTATCTCACCTGTCCAGGGCTAGGTGCAGCATGCTGTGGAGGGGGCTGGTTGCCTGTCGGGGTACTGGAAGGCTGGGGCTGATGAACTGCACCCGAGTGGTGAGAGAAGGACTGTGGAGCTACACAGAAAAAGAGACAGTCCGTGTCAAGATAATGCTTTATACTACAGTTGTTTTACTGCCAATATATTGTGAAACTCCTTGGAATTTACTAAGAGTGATATGCTTCCTATCAACAACTGATAAACTGCCTGTATTTCAAAGTTCTCAACACCCTGTGTCAAAAAACTGATCAAGTGTAACATTTTGAATGTTGGACCGCACACCCCTTGTATATAGACAGTTTGTGTTTCACATCATTCACTCTGCAGGTCTGGTTCCACTCACCGTAGATGCCCTGCTGTGGTCCTTGAGGTCCGTCTCCCTGTGAAGGGAACTGGGGACCTCCAGGGGGTCCCAGAGCTTGTGGATGTGGACCCCCGCCTTGACCAATCATTCTGGCTCCACCCTGCAGCATGGAGTACATCGGCTGGAGAGAAGAGAGGAACCATTCTTTATTCTTTATTTGGATCCCCATTAGCTTCCACAAAGTGGTCGCTAGTCTTCCTGGGGTCCACACAAAAACAATACCACACAACAATTTAAAATCAAACAATATCAATAAAACAAGAAAAAAACAAAACAAGCCAAATATAAAGATAATAAAATAAGTGAATTGGCTCTACATATGAAACAATCAACAAAAATAACCAACAATGGAAACAAAAACTAAATTGTCAAAATACACAGCAACGAAAACAAATTACAATCAAAAAGTTCCAAAAGAGCATTAACCTCAATAACATCTATGTTAGATTCATCAACAAGTAAGTTATTTGTAATATATTTGTTTTAAATGTGGACGCAAGATTTACTTGGGAGCTTTAAGTGGCTGTTATTACCCTCTGTTGAATAATAAGCTCTCAGAACAGATAATCCCCTCACCAGTTATGTTTGTTTTAATGCTACTGCAAACATTCTGCTAACCATTTAAAACCTGAATTATAAAAAGGGGTTAGAGGGTAGACGTCCTACCTGTCCAGGGTAGGGTGTCATGGCCTGGATGACCTGCTGCTGGTTGTACTGCTGCGGGTTGTACTGAAGGTAGGACTGAGGGTAGGGGGACGCTACCAACGGGGCTCCAGCTGCTGACGCAGCTTGCAACATGGGGGCTGCTGAAGTACCATGGTCAGAGCGCTGAGCTACTACTGAGCCTGGTGGAGGGAAAAACATTACATCTGAAACATACACTTACAGCGAGAGGCTGTTTTAAAAATGTTATTTTGTAAAGCAGATGCTCTCGGTATAGTAACATTGAGAAAAGCATAATTTAAGGTTAATCTGAAAGGCTCCAGTGGTGACAGGACATTTATTTTAGAAGCAATTTGTCAAAATTTAAAAAAGAAACAACAAATTAAAACCACAGACATGCAGCACTGAAGAGAAAAACGTTGCATTTACCTTTGGTCCTGGGGTATTTTCCCTGGCTGACTGTAGACATGGTGTACTGGTACATTTGTGGGGGCTGAAAGATAGAAATGATGAAGAGGTCAACACAAGAAAATCTGTTGCTGTATTGTGAGTAATAATTTGGTATTCTATGATAGTAAAAGTAAAAGTGTTTTTGGATTTTAAACTGTTAATCACAAAACTAGACACTTGAACACGTCACCTTGAGCTCAGGTAAACTGCGATGGGCATTTTTATACTATTTTTTTTGACTTTTTAATCGACTAAATGATAAACCAAGAAAATCAGCATAATCAAAATAATCGATAATGGATATAATTGTTAGTTGCAGCCATAAACAAATTCAGTGCAAAATTACAAAATGTTTGGCTCATGTACCTGCACAGAGTGGATCTGTGATACATAGGAGAGGTAGGGGGGGTTGTAGAGTGGTCCCTGGCCGCCTGGGTGCTGAAGGACCACTGGGCTTGGAGGAGTTGGCCGAGGTGGGGTGGGCGCAGTGTTGGGCTTCGTCTGTGCGATAACACAACCAGAGGTAAATAAATCTGCATGTCACTTAGCTAACCACAGGGGGTTTCAACACATTTTATTTTTCAATTTCCTAAATATATTCCAATAAGTGAAATAATAACACCTGCCAGGACTGGTCTTTGACTATAAAATATTTGCTGCAATAAGTATTTGGACCAAACAATGGTACTTTTTTTTCATGTTGTGGGAAGAAATAAACTCCACTTTAATACATTCCCTGATCTGCATGCCACATTACTAAAGTGCCCTCTATATACTACTCTAGCTTTAGCCAAGATAATGATGTTTTAATGATTTATCAGGAATAACCTGGCTTACCATAGGCATTTGAGGTTTGATAGGGTTGAACTCTTTAGCGTTGGGGTTTAAGGTTGATTTCTTTACTTGGCTAGAAGATATAAAAAAAAGAAAACAAATGTATTAACAAAAGACAATCACAGTGACATAAGTAAGCTAAATCAAACACTTCATAATGAGAAATCTCTAATCCTTTTTGAAACTCACTCTGGCATGCCCTCTGGCCGCTCTGTTGTCTCAGACCTGGCGTCCTCAGTTCCCGGGGTCCTGGCTGGCTGTGGGACAGCTGGTGAGTGCCTGTCTGAAATGGGTGCCGTCGTGGCGGCTGTTGTGGCGCCAGGTGCAGTTGTGGTGTCCTTGGTGGGGTCCTCAGCAGGGGCTGGTGAAGGCTGAGGTTGGGGCTGAGAAGGACTGGGAGCTGGAGGCTGAGCTTTGGGCTCTGAAGCAGAGTGAGTGTCTGATGACAGGGGCTTGGCCGCGCTGGCTTGGCCGACCTCACTGATGGCAGGAGGTGTTGCTGCTGCCGGGGAGCTGGGAGAGCTAGAGTTGCCTCCACTCGCCTGGAGCTGAAAAAAAGAGAGGAAGATGAGGGTTGAGTCGATGGGAGAGAGGTGAAGAGGGATGGAGGAGCTGGCAAAATGAGAAAAGGAAGGAATGAAGATGTAGCAAACAGATAAATGTAATTATATGGAGTCTGAAATTTACCACTAATGGCACAGACCTTTTTTTTAAGCTTTTGATCCGGAGAACACATCATATTACTCAAATTTTAACCTACCACATCTAGTGAGCGGCCAATAGACACTAGGCAAAAGAACATGTCCAATAAAATGGAGATAACAGATTTGCAATTATAAAACACCTGAGCCATAACTTAAGTTTCAAATATGTTGCACAAGTGACTCAAAATGTCAAGACATGAGACATGTCTGAACTCCACCTCTTCCACTAATAATGGCACTACAGAAAATAACTGCAATCAAATAACTGCATTATAGAAACCAGAGACCGTCATGTACAACTAATTTTTATGCTAAGAAGCGTTGAATAAAAAGTGAGTATAACTTCAGCAGCATGCTGTCCTGACTGATCTTCAGCACCCAGTAAACACTGAGTAAGCCAACTAGTATTCAATGTCATGTGAAACATGTTAATGGTCTCAACCAAGCGAAAAAGACACAAGTGATTTTTTTTAAGGAAGTCATCTAACATCAGTGATGCCTCGGGTCACAGCCTCTTGATTGGTCACAGATTTTCTCATTTCACGCTTCAAGGAAAGGCAACTGCACTCTTACCCTGAATTCCTTGCCAAATTTCCGCAGCTCCTCAATCTGCGACCTTTGCTGAACTGAGGGAGCTGGTGGAGGAGGGAGGAAACAAAGGTTAATGAAAAATATGAACATTTGAAACTGTAAAGTCAAAAACATACAGGGCATGCAACTTAGGCACAAGTGTATTGTATGTCCTCTGGTGTATGTGTCCAAATTAAAAGACTTATTTCCAGTGTTTAGCTGGTACCAATTTGAAGTCTTGCACACACACCTTTACCACTCTTGCTTTCCTCTGTGCTGCTCGGGCTCTCAGCTGAGCGTTCTTTTGCAGCTGCGATGAGGATCTCATTCACTGTAAAGACGAGAAACGACAAACTAATTAGCTGTAGCGCTTCATTAGATTCCACCTTCAATACCTGTTGCTTACTGCTACGAGGTGACTCTTATCTCGCTGAGGCAGATGAAGCTCACGTCATTAAAGAAAAAATTGTTGTGACTTTGATTTCAAACTCTTAATAAAACAAAAACAGGAGGCGAAAAGTGAGACAGTACCATCGACAGGGAAGAGAGGGGCGGGGCCAGACGTCTTCTGGGCAGGCAGGGAGACAGACGATGTGTCCAAATAAGGCATGTCCTGGGAAGAGCCTGATTTAGGAGAGCGAGTAGCTGCAAGGACAGGACAGGGAATAAAGGTTACGTTTTAGACAAAATCCATCAATAATATAGAAGAGGAATTTGCAACAGCAGTTGACCGATTGTACCTGTGGACTGAGAGTGTGAGTTTGAAGTGCGGCCTGTTCTGCTCGACTGTGGAGGTCTTTGGGCTTTAGGAGATGTTCTGGCAGAGACTGAAAGGCACAAAAAAGAATCTCCTTACAATTTTTCACAATTCATATTGCCTTAGCAACATGCACAGATGCTGTTAAAACACGTTCTAACGCAAGTTCACACACTTACCTCCATTAACAGGCCTGCCAGCGTCAGACAGCGAGTGTGGGAGTGAGTGGGAATGAGGGACTGTGTGTCCGCGTGAGGCAGGGGGGCTGGCTGGGGATGGGGCAGCGGACGCAGAGGCGGGTGTGGGTGCTGGTCCTCCTGGAGAGCCCGGGCCTGGGCTTGGGCTTCCCTGGGGGTGGTGGGGAGTGTAGGCCCCGCCTCGGCCTGACAGAGGGCTGCTTCTCTCTGAGGGGGAGGCGCCAGGCTGGGGCCCGGCAGCAGAGGGCAAAGGAGGTCTGGGGGAAGAGGAGGATGGAGGGGTGGAGCGATAACCTCCGCTTAAACGGTTGTGGGGTGGAGGCCCGCCAGGACCTCTCTCAGCTCGCTCCCGCTCCCTGTTCATCTCTCTCTGGCGCTGAGGTAATGGAATGTACTTGCCCTCCCTAAAAGAGAAAGACAACACATCACACACACGGGGGCAACGGAAAGGTGATACAACCATCAAAACCGACCTAGAAAACAGCAGTTGACAAAACAATCTCACCTCCAAGTCCACTTAGTATCTGTTCTGGAGCTTTTGATCATATTACACGATCTTCCTCAGCAGATGGTGCTTGCCTACTTGAACTGACTGCGTGACAGGATTGAAAGCTTTAAAAACAGCCACTAAATGGACCTTAAAATGAGATTGTTTTGTCAACTGCTGTTTCCAAAGTCAAGAACCTCAGTCTTTAAAGTGCTCAGAAAAATCTACAATTGCAAAACTACTGAGTGAACTTGTGATACAGTAGAAAGCTCCAGAACAGCTACTGAAAGGACCATGAGCCAAGAATGTTTTGTGAATTGATTAAACAATTTTGAACCAAGACGTACATATACTATTCATTTTCTTTGAATATTTTTCATATTTTTACTGTTGTTTACTGGTCACCGCTGTTTATACACACCGCTGTTGTTTTTTTACACACTCAGAATTTCTCCTAGACATTTTCAGCTTGTTGTTGTTCTTATTGTTTTGATTTTTACAAAGGTCATGAATGCAATACAATTTGGGTGCCGGCTATCACAGCTCAAATGTCAGAGCCACAGCAAATTTGTGAAATCAGTCAGTTGTTTCAGCTTCATAACCATACAACAATAAAAAAAAAAAAAAAAGATTACAACTAATCGTGGTAATTATGGAGATGGCTTTGCTATCTCACTCTCTTCAAGTACAGTTTCATTCTGTACCGAACATAATGTAAACCACTGGTGGCTTGGAGGGTAAAAAAAAAAGTAATAACTTTTACTAATGTAGTAACTTTTTCACAGCAGACATTTTGACATGTCACAGTAAGAAAAGCACAGGTGTAGATAATAAAATGAATGATGGCTGAATTCCATTAAGCTGTTTCACTTTCAGGGTGCTGATATTGTGTATGCTGCTTCTGTGTCACACTGTCATGGCTTACTGGACAAAACGGAGCTATCGTTAATGTTATTAGTAACTCGTGCTGTAGCTACTATAACAAGTCAAAATGTCTGCTGTGAAAAAAGACCTCCTGGATCACTTTGCTGCATAACAGCAAAGTTATTGGGTGGATTGTAATCTATAGTGAGACAAACACTACCATCTACATGCCCAACAAACGAGCAGCCCCACTCACCTGTTGCTGGCTCCGGGGCTGTCTCGGCCCCTCTCGCGCTCTCTGTCACGGGGGCTCTCACGGCCCCTCTCACGATCGCCGCCATCCCGCACCACAGCGCTGTATTTGTCCTCCTCAGTTTTGCACTCATCATTTTCCAGGCCGACACGATGGCGATACTGGGGGCTGGACTCGATCTCACTGGCCAGGCGGGCGGCACGTGCCTCCCTCTGCCGGAAGACCTCGGAGTTGCCCTTCTCCAGCGGCACACTGGACAGCAGGAAAAAGGTGGGAGGAAGACACAAAATGTAAGAGGGGAAAGAACATTTAAAACAGTTGATAAAGCCAAAGTGAGCCCAAAACTTAGTTCTCGACAAATGTGAGCATCATCATAATTAGACATAATTTTTGAAACTCACTTTTGATTTGTAATTATACCAGAGATGCTACCAAAAGGGATTTCACAATAAAATCTAACATTTTGATACAATACAAAAGATATATATGCAAAGTCTCACTGTTCACATTACATTCTGACGCCCTATGATTGCCTGTTTATTACCACAAAATAAAGAAGCAGCAACTTCTATTTTTCTCCTGGTCTCCTTGCCAAAAATCCACAAACAAATCTGACAAATCTTTTTAGGTCAAGGCAAAACTACATCAAATAATATGGTGTAAATTCTTTATAACAAAATTTCAGGTACCTGTGATTTTTCTACAGTTTTTGTAATAATCATCCATCAATAATTGTTGAAGGCAATGAATCCATATGGAAACTTACGTATACATGGAAAGGCTGGAATCATATGTTGACGTGACTCCATATTTCACTTCATTGTAACGGAACATCTCATTGGCATCCCAGCCATTGGACTGAAGAAAAAAACAAAACAAATAAAAATGGGGAGATTAATGTTGTAGAGTAACAATCAGTACTTTATAATAATGCTTAATTAGCCAAACAGTTTACAAAAAGACTGATTTCTTGTGGCATATAAGATTAATGGTTTCAAAAGATTGAGTCATGAATAATCAACTAAATAAGAAACTGTATGTATAACTGAGGGTGCATATTATTTTACCATTTCTGATCTCAAAGGACAATTATATCATTAAATGGTTAGTTGGCGTTTCTGTGTGCGTTAAAGAGAGAGCGACTCACTGCGTCATTTTCCAGATCATAACTCTCTCCATTGCTGTCTCCTCCCTCCCATCTCTGCAAAACCTTCTCCTTGTGATCTCCATTGATGCGGCTGGAGCTGATGGCTGTGTCTGTGAAAGTGTCTAAAATAAAAAAAATAATAAAAAAAAGATGAAACATTCTTAAAGTGTTACCTTTGGCAAGATTTGTCTGCCGCCTGCATTTGGGTCTGATTCAAATTATTACTATTCAATTATGTAACATTATTACATCATTAGCTTTCTTGTAACCATATTGCAGAAAATGAGAGCCTGGACTTCAAATCTATTATTTTTCCCCCACAAGATCAAGAGGCAATTCAAACCAGTCAAGCCTAAAACACACCGTCAACTCAGATACTTCACTCCTTGTTACTCAAACTGTGTAACAAGTAACACTTTGTCATCATTTACAACAAGTGGAAAACTATTTATTATAAATCAAGGATACTCTTAGGATGAACACAATCTAATGCTCACTTTCACCCAAAGCGCTCTTTTCGTTTTCAGGAGGAACTATATGTCTTTGCTACAAATGCATTGCAGGTCTGTCAAGAACTTGTATTTGTTACTTTCTTTCCCCACTACACCGGGCCCGAGCATGTGTGTGTTTGTACCTCTGGTGGCAAAGTTGAGGTCAACATCTCTGCAGATCATAGTCACCAGGTCTGAGGGGCTGAAGATCATGGTGTCAGTGATGTCCTCCCTCCTTGGCGGAGCTGATGTTGAGCCCTCTTCCTCTTTGCTGCGTTTGTGTACAGCGTCCACAGCCAATTCACACTAAGGACCAAAAATTGGGAAGGCAGCAGAAATTTGAGGACTTTTTGAGGAGAAATTAAACTGAAGAAAGCCATATTTTTCCTTGACACGAGTTTACCGTAACAGTAACAGGATTACTTGCAGTGCTTCATTAAATTGGCAGAGGGAAGTCCATGCCTGTGTGTTCAACATGAGCTTCTTACCCGAGAACTGAGAGTCTTGAAAATGCCTTCAAATACACTGCCATTCTTCACTCTTATGTCACAGGTGGAACCCTGAGAGAGAGAAAGATTTTCTTAAAAAACCTTATTTTTAACCAGAAAAAGTTAGTCAAAAACAAACTGCTATTTAAATCAGTGACACACCCAAAACTGGAACAGCATTTGTGGATTAATTATATATAGGGGTAGCTATGACGCAGGATGTAAAGTGTGCTTCTTAACTAACAAAAGTAATATATGCCTCTTGTTGGCAGTCAGATGGAAAAAGGATTTTAACCAGCAACTTTCTTCCTGTTGCTATAACCCTTCACTGCCTGCGTCAGACACAGCAGATCATGGAAGTAAAGGCAGCTTTACAGTAGGTAGGTTACATGTTACCTCTATAACCTTTATAGTACATGTGAAAGGGGGTGATGCAAGACAATAATTTTCTACAATAATCATCCTGGTCTGAGAAGAACATTGACAACAAGCCAAATGACTTACCACAACAGCTGTGAGAAAATGAAGCATTCTGGCATTGTTGTACACACCCTCGAAAACCTACAGATGGGAAAAGGTATAAAGTATCCATCAAGAGAGGTTTCACTAAGACAAGACATTAAAAAAGCATCACATAGTGATATATTTAAAAGAACATGATTTGATGCTATAAAACGTCATTGTAGTATAGTGTTAAACACTACATAAAATTAGGCAGTCCATTCAGGGGAAAGGGAACACTAAAGGTGAGGAGCTGAATTACAGAAACTTCCTAAGGCCTCTTTTATAAAAGGAGACCCACTTATGATGCACTGTCCTGAATGGAAGTGTAACCCACTTTTGAATCATATTCATATGGACTTTTGTTTTACATCAGTGGTGTTTGTAAACACTGGAGTAAAACATCTTTACATTTTGAAATTATGATCACTTGAGAAAACACACAAATGTTTATTTCCCATCTATACTTTTAAATCTTCAATTATATATGTTATTACATCTTAAATATGTAGTCAAAAAGGTGATGGAGACAAGACATTTCTTCTGTATCGCCCCTTAGTTTGTAACAATGTGCACAACATGTTGTGCGTTTGTTTGCTGCCCGACTTTTCTGGATCAGGATACTCACAGGAGATGACTGGAATGATGGCTTTGCAGAACTTCGATTCCTGTGAGAAACAATAGTTAAAACACGTTTGTCTGCTTAGAAGCGAAAGGAGTTGAACTTGTTTGCAAAGCCAGTCACGGCAATGTCGCATTCCACGTTGCACATATACAGCATATGGCTAGTTGAGAAGTCATCAAGCTTACTTAGGGGCCTGACAAGTTCCCAAAACCAATATTCCTGCTGCGCTGAAAACCTCTATCTACAGTGCATACTTGGTCTCTAGAATCACCCATTATGAATTTAAACTGCAGATGCTGTCAAACCTTTCTTGTGTTAGGTGCTAGACTTCCACCTTTGTGGAGGGAGCAAAAACACTGGCATCTGAACAGAGGCAAGGAGGTAATGTGTAGTATTACTTTAGATCTTAAAGAAAACTTCCAATATTGGATAACATCTCAAATAACATGTTTAAGTTTTACTGATGCCTTTAAAATGGATCACATCTTTTCTCTCTCTCTCGCTCTTCAAGAAAGGAACAGGCATTTAAATCACGTCAACATTTTAAACGAGAAATAGAAACGTGGATTAGAGCAATAATTTCAGCTTCACACATTCACTAAAGGCATTGTGATCAATCTGGATGCTAAATGCACCCTCCATAAAGAGTGCGCACACGGTTAGAAAACAAAGAGTTCAGTAAACACACTCATCTCAGAGATTTAGACCACACATGACCTTGTGCTGGCCGTTAAATCTCTTCGATGTTAATTATAACGCTTCTGTGAGGCTTTTCTTAGATACAAAGACGTGTTGTTGTAAATTTAACATTTTGTCAAAACATCAACGTCCCTTCTCTGGCACCGACAGGCCAGATAAACTTTGCATCGCTTGTTTGCTGATTTGCTACTCCTTGCTTTCACCTCACTTGGACCCACCTCACTTTTTTTTTTTGTCTTCGGTTCAATTTGAGGATTCTGATTGGCCCACAACCGCTGTCGATCTGACAAAAACCAATCTCATTGGCCTGGAGATAAGATCTATTTCCGAGACACACCCACCGAGCATACAGCGCTTTAACCGGTAGGCCTCGGAGTCACAGGACAATCCCCGGACTGTCCTGACAGGAAACCCCCACCCCGCTTACCTCCCGGCCGGTGTCCTGTTCCCGCTGTTGATGCCGCTGACTGGGGAAGACATACCACCGGGGCCCGAGGTTCCGTTAGACGCTTTTCTCCCGCCTGAGCCGGGTTGCTGCTGTTGTTTCAGCATTGCGAAGCACGCGGTTTAGACAGTACCAAGTGTCAGCTAACTTATAAACACCGATACCTGTCGATGTGAAGTTTCTTTGAAAGCGAACTATCTTTAGCAATATCGCGTACCCTAAGGAGCGCAGAGCCGGTGTAGCCTCAACAAAACCGGCTATTGTAGCTAATGTTGCTAAGCGAATACCAGTCGCTCGTGGCCTAAAGTGTAATGACAAAACACCTCGCTCTTTTAATTAAACGTAACATATAACTTAACAAATCCCCCCCTCAACTATCTACTTTATAACCAGAGTGGTTATGTCAAACACACGGGTTTCCGTATAATTATTTAGCAATAGCTGGCTACGTTAGCATTAGCTTTGATCCTCAAGCTCACTTCGGGCGCTTTCCCTCCGGGATTTACTTTCTTCCCTCTGTCGCGTCGTCTTAACTCCGGCACCGCTGGCTCTCCGGGGTCTTAGCGTCACTGTCAGTCGCCTCGAGAAGTCAGATTGTCCAGGTTTCGCACTGAAAACCTGCTACGGTCGGTCAACACCGCCTCTCGGTAGGTTCGCTTGACTCAGTCCGCGCGCGGCTGACTGGAAACCGGCTGAAAGGGGGGGGAGGGGGCGTTGACGTGCGCGTGCGCCTTTGACCTACCAGTGAGCGCGCGTACGAATCGATTTTTTTTTATCGATACCAACGTGTCCCCGGTGTAAACAGGAGTGGGTGGTTTCTGCTGTACACGTGGCAGTCGCCACACAAAACGCCTGTGTGCTGTTTTGTTTACAAAGTCTCACCTTGATATTTATTAATTCCACCTTCCGCCTTTTTCGTGTGTGACGCTGTTGCTTTATTTTGTCATGCATTCACGCGTTCACCTACCACCTATAAGGACAGCCAATGCCCAGGCACACCGACTGAGCTGGTGCAACAGCTTTGTCAGTGCGTCTACACTCCAGTTATTACGACTGTAAGCTTCAGACAGCATGGCCTCCTCCGTGAAGAGCGTTCGTGTTACATAGCAGGAGTTTCTTTACTCCAATCTCCATCTCCTCTGCCAGCAATCTCGAAATTGAACAAAATATCTCCTTCGTCTTCTACCGAAATTGTAAGTACCTTTACAATACTCGAGGTGATTTGTTATTTGGACCCACACATGCGTTACAAATGTAGTATGCGAGTGACATGAGCTTGTGAAATGTGTGTCCGTGTTCTTCTGGTCGCATTTGAAGTACAATGGAGATCTACCTCACTAACGTTAAGAACTCAAAGGAGTGCTATTGTCTCTGTAGATTTGGTAGACCAACACCCAATACCTACACAGAAATGATGAGTTTGCAGTTTAGCCCAAATGTCATTTTTTTCCGATATTCAGAGTGCTGCTCCGCCGAAAATCTACGTTTTAATGTCAAATTAACATCCTGAAGGCTTGAAAGATGGCAGTTATGTCCCAAACGATATTGACTGTAATCAACTAGAATTCATGGCAACTACAGTAGATTTTAATGGTGACACGTGTTCATAAATGAAAAATTAAATTAATAATTTAAAGAACATTTATTTTATTTTTTTTGTCAATTAAAGGGGCTCTCCAGCAATTTAGCATATGTACATGCATATATGTGTACATTAGCAGTAGTGCATGAAGTAGTTAGATTAGTTTAAATATCAAAAATAATTGTTACATGTCGGGCCTGATTCAATAAGAATGTAACACTTCAAAAGGAAACATTTGAGCATGTACTGATACTAGTAAATCTTACCATTTTTTACTACACTTAAGCAAACCTTTGAATGCAGGACTTTTACTTTTGATGGAGTAATATCCCATTATAGTATCAAGTAATTTCTGTTTAACTAAAGATTAAAGCAGTGTTGCCCTCACGCTGTACCGCTCCCATTAAAAGAGTCATCATGTCCACATTTCTGACCATGTAACTCTCACTCTACAGGTGTGCGTCTCACATGTTGACAAAGAAGCTTCCCCCCCTGCAGAGTTTCCTGGTGCGGGTTTCCCGACGGGCCAGTCACTTTGCCCGACAGCAGTATGATGTCATTGTTGTGGGTGGGGGTCACGCAGGGACCGAGGCGGCTGCAGCAGCGGCCAGAGTGGGAGCTGAGACACTCCTCGTCTCACAGAAAATACACACCATCGGTGAGAGGAAGGGCTTCATTAGAGACAGATCGCTCTTTACAAATAGCTTATATTCCTCTTAGTGCAATCCATCCATCTAGATAGTTTTATATTAATATGTGCCAAGGTATTGGCAATATATTGGTGTGATCAATTTGGTTGACAACTTTTTTTCTTTCTAGGTGCCCTGTCCTGTAACCCGTCTCTAGGAGGAGTAGGAAAGGGCCAGCTTGTGAGGGAGGTAGATGCTCTGGATGGGCTGTGCGGTCGGGCAGGAGACTGGGCTGGGATCCATTTCTCCATCCTGAACCGTAGAAAAGGCCCTGCTGTGTGGGGCCCGAGGGCCCAGCTGGACCGCCAGCGCTATCGTGAATTTATTCAGGTATCTTATACACAGATGTAAAAGAAGGTTTCATTTTCTGCATTTAGTAGAACAGCATTTGTCTCTGTGAATTCATTAAAAAGGGTAATTAACTTTGTGTCTGCCTGCTGTTTGTCATTCAGTCTGAGCTGCTGTCCACTCCCAGGCTGACGGTGTTGGAGGGCTCAGTGGAGGAGCTGCTGGTAACAGAACCAAACCCAGAGGAGCCCGGACACCACAGAGTCACTGGGGTACATTTGGGTAGGGAGCGAATGAGAGCTAGCGGCCAATCTTTACCTTTTTATCCTACTATTACCATTAGAGTTTAAATGAAAGCAGCCAAGCTATTCTCATAAATCATGGCTCGGGTGTCTTAACTTGTTTATTAGAGGAAACCAACCTGTAGTAAATTATACGACTCTATTCAAAAACTTCATTTGGTTTCTGGGAAACCTCAGCAGCGGATGGTACATACTGTATCTCGAATGTGCTATCACTGTCAGTAGATTAAAACACGGTAACAAGGTTATCTAAAATTCTGAAATGTAAAACAACTGTGATTAATACACACAGGCAGTCACTTTTACTTCGATTGAAATTTCTATATTCAGTTTTTGTAATGTTTGTTTTAAGTATCAACACATTTTATTTACGTTTGACCATTTTTGTTAAGTTTTATTATCAAAGTCACATACATTTTCATCATCTTCTATTTATTCTTTCTCTGTATTTTTCTTTCTCTATTAAATCATTTTATATGTCCTAACTAAATTCTAAATATTAGACAGATTTTCTTTTGAGAATCTGGAGTTTGTTTGTCATCTTCTGACATCTTCTTAGCAAATGGAAGCCACCCGATCTCAGCCAGCTCCGTGGTTCTTACTACTGGTACTTTCTTGTCTGGCTCCCTCTTCATGGGCCAAACCACGTCCCCCGGGGGTCGGATTGGAGATGCCCCGTCAAGTGCTGGGCTGTCCCAGACGCTGAGGGAGAGGCTGGGGCTAAGGATAGGCAGACTGAGGACTGGTACCCCTCCCAGGATTGTGAAGGATTCAGTAGACCTTTCCCTGGCTGACCATCAACCCCCTGACAGTCATCCAACTCCTTTCAGCTTCCTTAATAAGCACACACACTGCAAGGTAAAGTTCATGTGAAGTACTCTTCTCAAGTACTTCTTTTTTTAGGAATTAGTCCATAAAATGTTACGACAGATCAATTTCTAACTTTGAGAGCACAAACACAGCCACCAAAATGAATGAAATAAAGCCTAAAGTGATGCCTTGAAGTTGCTCATTATGTCTCACCAATAGTCAAAAAAGAGAGTTTTTTTTACTTTACAGTGATATGAAAGTAGCAGAGCTTAACATTTGAGAAGCTGTAACCAACAAATGTTTAGTGATTTTATTTGATATATGGTGTAAAGGATTAATTAAGTATAAACATTTGTCACTTGTATTCATTTTGTCGACTAACTGAATAAGCAGCAGTTTTTTCAGCACTAGTATTAAGGGAAAATATTCATAGTTTCAATAGTGCAGAAGATCTAAAAAGTGCAAAGGACTTCTACATTATATCATTTAATTCTTTATAATTAATGATTTCTTTATTTTAAACCTAAACTCTTCTTAAGCCTGAAGAGCAGCTGCCTTGCTACCTGACCCATACTACTCCTGGTGTAGAGAGAGTGGTGAGGGAGAGTCTTCATCTCAACTGTCACATACAGCAGGACACCAAGGGTCCCAGGTAGACACGCGCACACACACACACACACACACAATATAAATGTTAGACATTGTACACAGTGTGTTCTGAAACTCAAAAGTAATATCTCTCGTCCTTGTCTCTCACAGATACTGCCCCTCCATTGAGTCGCGAGTGCTTCGCTTTCCAGGGCGACAGCACCAGGTGTGGCTGGAGCCTGAGGGGGTGACCTCTGACCTTTTGTACCCTCAGGGTCTGTCCATGACCATGCCCCCTGACATGCAGCTCCGCCTCATCAGAGAAATCCCTGCCATGCACAGAGCTGAGATCCACACGCCTGGTACGCAGTCTGAATCCCGTTTGAGCTACGTAGTAAAAATTGATTTACGGCACACCTAAAAATCAGTTACAATGACACAGCACAAAATTACAAGCTACAGCTCAATCAGTCCTTTGTTGACGCAAAAGTATTGAAATTTCCTGATTGCCTGCAGTTAATGGATCTGACAGTAAAATGTTTCTTATTATATTTTTTTAGGTTATGGTGTGCAGTATGACTTTGTGTGTCCCACTCAGCTGAGCCCCACCCTGCAGGCGAAAAGCACCCAAGGTCTTTTTCTGGCCGGTCAGATCAACGGAACAACAGGGTACGAGGAGGCTGCTGCACAGGTAGCTGCTTTTTTCCCTGTAAACTCCATTTAGCAATTATTGTGGGTCATAAAACAAAAAATCAGCTTTGTGATCATTTCTCTCTTTTTTTGGATTGCCCTTCCACTTTCTATCACACATAGATACACACACAGACCAGCTTACTGTCTACCCACACAGACCTACAGTTAGACCGGTTACAGACCTCTCATTCACTGCTGACATCAACATGTGATTTGTTCAGTTAGGTCAAACAGAAACTATTTAAACCTGAGGAAAACTCTGGTTCCTGTCTGTGCAGGGCCTGTGGGCGGGGGTGAACGCTGCACGCTGGGCGCTCTGCATGCCTGCAGTGGCTTTGTCTCGGACAGAGAGTTATATTGGAGTTCTCATCGATGATCTGGTGAGTCGAGGCATTACAGAGCCCTACCGCATGTTCACCAGCCGGGCTGAGTTTCGAACCTCTCTGAGGCCGGACAACGCTGACCTCCGCCTCACTCTGAAAGGTAGGCAAAGTGTCGGGGACTTTAATCATTGATGCAGCGTGATTTATAATAAAATGGCACCAATGAAACTTATGTTTATAAAAAATAGTGCTTTTTTTATGATGCTACTTAAAAAAATACTAAAGTATACAGTCACATCTAATCATTTGCATTTTGGGTGTAATATTACACACACAGTATACGGTAAATCCATTTATTTCTCTGTTTTTCACAGACACATATCAGGATGTAAGACAACCTGTGGAGTCATGAGGGGTCCCACGAGTTGTTGTTCTACTTTCTGTCTTTTAGTTTTTCTCTTCTCTTAAACTTTTTCCTCTGCCAGGGTTTGAGGAGGTGGGATGTGTGTCCTCATTGCGCTACCAGGAGGCTGTGAGAGTCAGGGACAGTCTGCAGGGTGCACTGGCAGCCCTTCAGGCTCTCAATCTGTCCACCTCTAACTGGAGAAAAAAGCTGCCCGACATCTGTATGAGTGAGGCTAAGAAGACCTTACTGACGTGAGTGACAAATATTTAATCTCAAGATGCAGTCAGAAGTGCATCTGTGGTCCTGACTGTTACTTTGTGGCTTCTCTTTCAGTGGTATGGATGTGCTGCAGTACAATGATGTGTCCTTTGAAATGTTGGCATCTGCCTTCCCAGAGTGCCTTTCGGCTTACGTGGAATTCTCCCAAAGACTCAAGATAGAAGGTAAAAACTGATTTTGGCATATTGAGGCAACAGGAAAGGGGAACATTGCCTTCATGAGCTGTAGGAATGAACACCTGTGATAAATTCATTGTCACAATTGTACCATAACATAGTTCATTCTTTCTTAATAAAATATTTCTCCTTTTATTTAGCTGTGTACAGGCCTCACTGTGAACTACAGAAGAAAGAGATTGAGAGAATTCAGAAGGAGGAGAGCATGTCTCTCCCACAGGATTTAGACTATTTGTTTCTGCCGGTGTCTCTGTCTCTGGAAGTCAGAGAGATTTTGGACCGAGTTCGACCCAGCACTGTGAGTCTGCACATCAGGAGTATAGTATATATTGCTTACCAATAGCTTTTTGTTCTTCTTTTATATTGCCAAAGATCTGAAAATGGTAAAGATTTTGTCTACCTGCAGAAGAGCCTATATTTCAGGAAACATTTGTGCTGTTACATAAAAAACAAGTGGTTATGCAACTAATACCATGTTTTATCTTCCAGCTGGGTGCTGCTGCACGTTTGCAAGGTATAACTCCAGCTGCAGTCGTCCAGCTCCTCAGCTACGTACGCCAGACAAAGGAGAGAAGAGCACACAGAAACCAACTGGACCAAAAGGAGGAGAGAGAAGAGGAGCTGTGTGCAAGAAATGCATCTTTACCTCAGTGAAATGATGACTCGCAAAATCTCTTGTAAAAATGTATTTATTCCTGAAAATGGACAAATGAATAAACTATGGTGTTTTACCATTTTCATGTTTTACTTAAGATGGATAACTCTTTACATTGTACAAAAAAGCATAACAAAATAAAATGACGTAGTAAACATTCTTTCATATACAACTACTTGTTTTTCCTTGTGATAAGAAACACTCAAATATTCAAAAGTTCCCCAACTGCTCCACTGTTAGCCATCATACAACCTAATGAAGAATTCTAATCCAGTTAGTAACATTACTGTGAACAGCATTAAACTCCATGTGACCTTCTCTGTGTCACTGCCGTTAATAACAATGTGCCCGTCCAGCTCAGCAGTGCCTCTGGTGAAGAAACCAAACGGAAACTTCCAGTTAGGCTGGGGCAAGCCCCTGGGGGGTTCTGGGTAAACTGTAGTGTCCACAAACGTCACGACGGTGGTTAGAGCGATAGGGGACGACAGAGGACACTGAAGAAAAAACCAAAGGAAAGTATTTGGACATTTTTCATAGAGGTCAAACGACGTGCAATGCACATAAAACATGAATTTATGATGCTGGCCTCACAATGAGAGAGTATATGTGCCTACCTTGACATTTTGACACTGGAAAAGGTATTTGGCCCCCAGGATGTAGCTCTGGGGAAGGTCTAAGAGACCCTGGCGAGCCCACAGCACTCGGATAGAGAGAGAGTTGGGGAGGATGCAGCCTGATTCACACGTTTTCTGAGAGACGGAATACAAGGTCATAGATTCAAACCAAGATATACAAAATAGTCTGGGTTTTACTGCAGAGCCAAACAGACTTCATGTTTATTCAATGATCTTTGAGTCCTACTGTACACAGGCACACAGCAGTGACTGTGAGTGTGTCAGTGGCCACAATGTTCAATTTCAGATAATCCAAAAACATAACACTTAATCTAATTCAACTTTCTGTATTAAATACTTTAAATTCCTGATTCAACTGTACCTGCTGGCTGACAGGACACTCCTGGGTGATGACTCTCGTCCAGTCCAGTTGGGAGCCCAAGTTCATGGCCATCACATCAGGAGTAGCAAGTCCCTGCAAGATCCCGTAAATCTGGGAACGCAGCTCTGAGCAGTCACTAGATGGGGAACTAAACAGCACAAGGAGAGAGTGAGATGATATGTGGAAGACAGATTAAAACACTTGAATCATTAGAATCAGAAAAACAGTTAACAGTTAAAACTAGAGACGATAGAGGTGAAGCAAAATAGTGTAGACTCACCTGAATGTGCAGCCAGTGATGGTGTTGTGTGTGAAGAGGATGGACGCTCGTCTGCTGGGGTCAGAGGTACACTCCCCACTCTGAGACACCCCCAATGTGGTCAGCTAACTCACTGTCAAGGAACCATGATGCATGATTGACTCAAAGCTAGCTGGATAAATGACAATATGACTTAACAACTTAAAGATGATGTTGTTAGTGAGGATACAGGCTTCACTTCTCCATCAAAGCGACCAATGACAGGAGATCCCACTCTGAGTCCGACTGCAGGGATCGGCACTCCTGGAGTGGAGCTGGGTGTTGCCAGCTGGAAGAGAGAAACGGTATTAATCTTATTTGACTTCATAGTCAGTTTAGTCATTATATCTGTGGCTTTAACAGGCTACCTGGAACTGTACGGAGTGCATCTGCATCAGCAACTGATTTGGATCCACATCAGCTAAGACTACTATCACGGTTGCATATGCGAGTTCCCCTCTGCCTGTGTATCCTATGACAAACTCCACCTGCAGGAGAATCAAGAAAAGGAGAAGTGAGTTTGACAAATTTGTGATATAGGAAACAACTGTGGGAAAAGGAAAATCACAAATTTTCATCTTCTGACCTTTTTCACCACATTGATACAGGAGTTGTTTTGTTCACTTGGTGCAGGCCAATTAGACAGTGGAGTAACTGGGATCTGAAACAAGAGTTACAGCTTGTTACTTTGTAGGAAAAACACGTCTTGAAAAGGACATTAAATGTTAGTATAAAGGATTCATTTTTTAATGCAGATACTTTACCTCTGATACAGGCTGATAACTCCACACTCAAGAGGCCATACTTGGTAATTGACGACACCTAACAAGTTTTTTTATGCTACAGATACAGTTTTTCAAACTGTAGATACAGTATAAAGGATGTTGTTTCATTCTATGACTTGCGCTTTATAAGAATTTTTGCCTCCTGACATGCAGGAGAAAACCCCAAATGCTAGCTGGCGGCTGACTGCTGATCAACTTGTGCAGAGGCATGTGAAGAGCAAAATGAAAGTGTTTCTGCTTATGTCATGTATGGCTTTGAGCTGTATGTACAGTCAGTGACTTACCAGAAAGTCTGACACTGGTTTTGCCGCAGCTATTGGAATCTGTAATGAAAATACTGATGTTAGCCTATCAGCTGTGAGATTCTCACCGGTAAGTATATACATAAAAGCATTTAGTGCAGGCAGACTTGCTGACCTTGATCACACTCAGGTCGGAGAAGTAGGAGCGGGCGTTGAGATTTGGGTCTGTGGTGCATGACTGAGGAGTTAACATACGGGTACAAGACAGAGACACAGACCTCAGGAACTCTGTAAGCAGAGGGAAACATGAGGTATTTAGAAAAAAAGTGGTTAATATGGCTGTGATGTACAGGTACAATATACTATACATAAAGCAATGTGTTGACTGTTTATACATATTGTCCTTTTTCATGAAAACAGCACAAATATACAAATCCTCCAGATTCAGTTTGAGCCTGGTCATCATTCTGGAAAGAGTTACTATCAATGCAAAACTGCAGTGAGTAGACTTCAGAGACTTTTGGAAATCCTTAAGGGAGATAATTTCGCTGTTACTAGTGCACTGAGAGAGTGACATGAGAAAGACTGCTCATTCTGACAGGAGGAAGCCTCTGACACAAAACCTAGATGGCAGGTACGACATTTAACAGTTTACCATATTTTTTATTTGGTGTGAACTTACTTGCAGGGTTGCGGTTGTTACAGAATGCAGCAGAAGGCCCCGGAGATGGCTGACGAAGGAAACCCCGTACAGACGAGCTGGAGAAATATGTCTGGATGACATCATCAACCTACAAAAATGCAGAGCCGAGTCTTATATGCATTTCATTCAAGATACGCTCTCCAATTCAGTTTTAGTACTGTCACCATATCCGTTTACCCTGTAGAAATCTCTGCTGTGGCTGCTGCTTGTGGGTGCTGGTGGTGAAAAGTGGTACGAGTCCCCTAAAGCTGGATACTGAGGTAGAGCTGGGAGGGACTGGGGTGCATTATCTGTTGGGAGAGGTTTAAAGAAATGCAGATTTTTAACAGCATTAGTAGGGTACACTTATATGTTGCTCACTGATACGCTCTTGTGAAATTAGTTGTAACACGATCAGTGATTCCTTCGAAAATATGAATTTTTATGACATCTATGTACCTTCAGGTCGGACACAAAACAAGGAGTCAGTCACAGTGACGAGAGACGAATTCACGTTAGCCCTGAACATCAGCCATTTCTCAATGCAAACTCCTGATCTGTAAAATAAAAGAGTTCAAACTCTTTTAAATGCTAAAAATGTGCGCTTTGTGTGCGTTAACTTTAGAGCATGTGCAGAAGACTTACATGGCTTTCTGTGGACATCCCGTGAAGACTGTACTCAGGTTCGCAATAGCACAATCAACTGTGTCACAACAGCAGCCAATGTCACAGAAATCAGGGGTTAAGTCACAGAGACAACCTGGATAACAACAGAATGGTACGAGGTTCACTGGTTTAACAAGAACACATGTGAAAACAGTGGATACACTGTGAGTCAAAGGATTTCAGATATGTTATTGAGTTTATTGTAAATACTCTATAGAGGTACAAAATGAATTCAAAAATGTTTGTGACTACTGATCTTATTGTAAATGACCTAAATCTAACTGGAAATAGCCAAAATGTTGAGACTGTATACTTTCATTAGCACTGTATACTTTAATCAATAGAAATATTTAGTTTGTTTTTAATTCACAATAGATTTAATGGTTGACATTTTCTGTACACTTGACTTTAAACAACCTCTCATTAAGAGTCTCCCATTAAAACCTATCAATTAAAAGTTTCTTAAGTTCAGCAGCTATTACAGTAGGCAACTGTCAGTGTACGACAGAGAAAAGGCCAACTATTTTAAACCTGAGAAATACAAGATTGTTTTATGGACAATCTGCTAAAAAGCACTGTGGCTTGCATTGCTGTGAGTTTTGCAGTCACAGATCTACAAAAATAAATTAGGAGGACAAATGTGGTCTAGTTGGCATAAACAGTGGGAGGCAGTTTGATGGATCGTGTAGCACCTCTCAAAACAAGGGTAAGAGGCTTACTTGGCCTAACAGAAGACACTGCTGCAAAGTGGAAAAGGTAGGTTGACTGAGACTGGCAGCTCCTTTCTACGTGGCGGACATTTCTAATAACCACAAGAGGCAGGTGTAAGTTACCCTCTGAAGTCACCACAGGTTGGGCGGTGGTTGCAGAGGGCGCTTCAGTGACCGCAGCGGGAGCTTCAGACACGGTCAGCACCGTGGTGACCGCGGTGGGGTTAACCGTACCTGTACCGCCCGGAGCAGGGGTTGCTGAGCTGAAAGGCTCCCCGTTCGTAGGGCTGGGAGCGACGGGTGAATTGACCCCCGGTTCTGTGGCTGCGTGAGCCAAACGTCCGCACAAGACGAGAAATATCTGAACTGAGCGACACCACTGGCGGGAGTTCATCTCGTCAAAGAGACATGATGCGGTCAACACTGCGAAGTCTAGCTGGCAGTTAGCTGGAAGTATCTCTGCTACGTCGCTCGTTACAACTTCAGACCCACGAACCCGTACAATAAATTAAAAAAAATAAACAACGTTCAAAGTAAATAAGCAAAATGTTTTCCATGGATGCATTTAGTCAAACATGCTAGGATAAATACGCCGAAGAGCAAGCTTCTTGTTGCCAAGGAAGTTGTCATGGTGACTTCCGTTTCTGAGATACTGCTACCGTAAAACCTGTGAAAGAGACGAAAGACGTTTTTTCCCCCCAATCTTTAATTCATGTAATCAATCAGCAATGGTGTTCCTAGAACCATAAATGCTACTACTTCACAGTCTGAGAAGAAGAACAAATACAAGAGTGAATTGAACAATTAAACAGAACAAAATAAATAAAAGAAAGAGGTTGAAGAGGTCAGTTTCCGCATCTGATTTGTCCTCATACGCGTGCTTGTTTGAGCACTTTTGAGGAGCCTATAAATATAACTTCATTATTAAAAGCAGACCATTTGTAATATATATAAACATTGGTAAATGTTGACTTACAGTTTAGCATGCAAATACAGCAATTTCTCTATTAAAACAAATGAGACAAAGCAGTTATTCAGTGAAGAGGTCATATAGTTGTTTTTCTGTATGTGCTGCAACTGAAACTTGCTTTTCTGATTTTCTGTTTCTGCACTCTGCAGAGGTATATCCGTGTCACAGTGGAAGGCACAAATTACACAAACTACTGTGTGTGTTTTGAAAAATGGTGATGGAAATGCAGTGGTCCTGTGTGGTCGGTATACAACCTCATTGGTCTCGACCTTGGGAACAGATGTTTTTTCAGTAGGCCTATGTACATATCCATTTCCCTAAATATATGTCTTAGGTCTTAATCTTCTGAAGCCAGAGAGTTAGCAAGTTTCACCATACAATGCCAACAACAAATGTATCATCAGATTACCTGTTCTCTGTATTATTTGTGTAAATCCTGACTTCATCTCTCCCTCCTGATCATGTGTAAAGGCTATCTACGTGGCACGCAATGCCAAAGACAACCTGGTGAGCTTCTACTACTCTGATTGTATGAATGTGACCCAGCCTGGACCAGGGCCCTGGGAGGGCTACATCCACAAGTTCATGTGAGGAGAGTGTAAATAGATTAAATCACATTCCCAAGTGTCATTTGACTTTCAGTGAAACAGATAATTACTTTTTGTGTAAAGCTTCTAAAAAATAGTGGCCTGCTTCTGGGATCCATGACACTTTGGACAAATAAATAGATTTCTTGACCTTATTGTTTTTCTCCGTGAGAAACTTAGTATGCCTCAGTGGCCATGATGAGATTAGCAGCACCCTGCAAGGCTGCAGACTGCAGTGAATGCCAATCAGAGGGGAATACAATGTTCCTTGAGATTTACACCAGGGAACAAAAGAATTTAATTTGTATTCTTTGGTTTTGTTCCTTCTCATTTATGAGGTGAGCCCTGTTTCAATCCAAATTATGTTACTTTTTTCCATTTTGGATTAAATGTATTCATCAAACTGCCAAAAGTGACATTTTGGACTAAGCGAAAGTACATTTTGGACTGTACTTTTACTCCTACTCACAAACTGAAGACTAAAAGATATTTGTTACATTTCTAATGACTTTAAAATGCTCTTAAATTTAAAAAAGTTCAACAGGTCTCTTACATTTTTCAAGAGACACGTTTTGGAGGGATTGTACAAAATATCATTGGGCGTGATGAATAAATGATAAAGACGAAAAGAGAGAGAGAGAAAATAGTAAACATCCTGTCACATGTTCAAATCAAACGCAAATAGGTAAAACATGAATTATACATATTACTTTTGTCAGACCTTGCCTGCAAATCAAATGCCCTCATCTTTCAAACTCCATGCTCCCAGTTTATAATGCAGGTTTCCTGCCAAATATTTGGAGCCTCAAGCTGAACTCAAGCTCCCCAAGAGCCACAGAAAACATACTGTAAACATAAACATTAACTGTTTTCACAGGCTGAGTAGTTCTATGACGAGTAAACTGACCTTTATGTGTAAAATAAGTGGAATACCCCTTTAAAAACATGCAAAAAAGAAAAAATCTATTATTACAACTACCACTGCTGCTATTACCACCACCACCACCACCACTACTGCTAGTACTAGTACTACTACTACTTCTACTACTACTACTACTACTACTACTAGTACTACTACTACTTCTTCTTCTACTACTACTACTACTACTACTACTACTAATAATAATAATAATAATAATAATAATAACATTAACAATATGATGTAATAAAGATATCAGCATTGTTGTTATCTAAAATGAATCCTAATTTCATCTCTTTTGAAGAAATGTTTGGAACAAACAGGTGGACAATTGAAAGCCAGTTGTAAAATGCATCTAAGTGTCACAGCTTTTATCTGATTAGTATTTTGAATTGTACAGCTTTGTCAAACCACTTACATGAGTACACAGGAAACCCTGTGAAATCCAGCTGTGCCCCCTGGTGATTGCATGATTGCTAGAAAAGAATCTTCATATCCTTGTTGAGCAGGTTATGAAATTATTTATACTGTTATGTTAATTATATTTATTTACTGGTTTAACAGTCAGGCTAAAACAACAACAAAAAACATTTTTAGATAATTCTGGACACTATCACTTTTACTTTTTATGTGAGTCTGAGCAGAAAATCAGCGTTGACCATTAGGGCCTGTGTTCTGACTGCCTGAGATTTACAAATTCCAGCGTATAAAGCCGACCTGGCTGTCAGTGAGCTCTGCTGTATGTAGGATGAACAGTGTATTAGAGGGGAAGGTGGTGATAGTGAACTGCTCGCCTGCATCCTCTCTGTTCCCTTCTGCTTCCATGCAGATTTTACAGCTGTGACTGTGGAGACACATGGCCCTGACCTCATGTTCATTCACTATTACTCTCTGTCTTAATCTTTAATGGTTCCATACTGTTGTTTTATTCATGGATCTCACTTGACTGCTGTTTTGTTTCCAGAAATACTTACCTACTCTGGCGGAGCTGCATACTAGCCAAGAGAAAAACACACAGCTCCCATATGTGAATGTGTGGAGCTGCACAGATTTAAACCAGTATGTTGCAGGAGCAAACATGCTTTACTGACGTAGCCTAAAGTAATGCAAATAAACCCATGAGGAAAACATTTTGTCCTTCAGCTACACAGGGAACTATTTGTTTGAATCCTTAGATCCAAGGACAAAAGGAATAAATGTACATGAAAACATCACAAAGTAACCTCTCCATTTAATTTGATTATTTAAGTATTTTTTGTATTTATTGTCTGTTTGTCGGTACCTTTTAGGTCTGTGGCTTGGAAAGTTCATCGTGACACTGTAGAAGATTTACACAAGGTGATAAAAGCATGTCCTTTAGTCACAGCAGTCCAGTGCCAGGTCAGCTTTTACTGCTTACTAATGTCTTTGCATAAAACGTGTCTGTACTAGGGTTACTTTTTTGTTTTTGTACATGGAAGTGTTCAATAATAAATAAAAAAACAGACATTATTAAAACATATTGTGCAAAATATATGAATGAACCAACAATTTGTGAAATAAGTGAAGAAATTATTCAAATTCAACTCCTTCTGAAATGTTACTCAATCCTTCATTTTCATTTTCATTACATTTATTTTATTATAGACACTTTTATTTCAAAGTGCCTTTTTTCATGTTTTTATTTCATGTCACTTTTCACTCACTTTTTCTCACCTTTCAACCAATCACGTGCCCCCTGCTTCTCTTAAGCAAGCACGTTTAACAAATGCCACCAGTTTTAGCCAGTTAGCTCCTGTCAGCTTGAGCAACAGTAATGCCAAACAGTAAACAAAAGGCTGCTGCTGTAAATGCTGGTAAACTGTAAACCTCATGCTGTAAACCTGTCGTTTGTACTCTAACCTCTAACACACTGTGTCTGTGTCTGTTTTGTAAATTCAAAATGTATGAAGGCAAAAAGCATGAATTCAGTGAAGGAAACCTTTCTGTTTCCTTGTGTCCTCATGTTATCTCACTCACCCATGTTCCTTACAAAACTCTCATAAAAACATCCTGTCTGCACATCCTAATTTCACCTATACAGTGCCTTGCAAAAGTATTCATACCCCTTGACCATTTCCATATTTTGCCACGTTACAAGCACAAACTTAAATGTATTTTATTGGGATTTTAGGTGATAGACCAACACAAAGTAGAGCATAATTGTGAAGTGGAAGGAAAATGATACGTGGTGTTCAAGATTTTTTACAAATAAATATCTGAAAAGTGTGGCGTGCATATGTATTCAGCCCCCTTTACTCTGATATCCCTAAATAAAATATATATATATATATATATATATATATTTTTTTTTTTTCTGTGTTAACTTTCTTCATCTTTATGGAAAAACAACCAAACAGAAGTAAACTGTAGTTCTTTCGAATTTTAATCTGCTTTTATTTAACTTATCTCAAAATTCAAGCATTATCCTTTAGGTTGCTTTAAACTTCACATTTATTCCAATGGATGATTTCTGCACTTAAAAAGACAGTTATTCAAAAACAGACTGTCCGTTGTTAAATGTTTCTGGCAACTGTCAAGCCGAGCTTATTTTCAGTGGGAAAAAAATATTGTTTCTACCTTTGGCAGGATATTGGGTGTGGAAATCCTGGAATGTGAAGTCTAAACAGCTGCTTCTGGCTGAACTGAGCACACAGCAAATGAATTCACAGCCAGCTAACTGTCCAGCTGCAGGTCTACATACATAAAATATAGTTTAAACAAGCTGAAATGAGAATAGCAGACCTTTGTCAAGGGATCCTTTACTGTCATTAGGTAATCATTTTGTTGACTTTAAAAGCGGACCCCCTTTTAAAGTCAACAAAATGACTTTAGGTTATCATTTTGTTGACTTTAAAAGGGGGTCCAAAGGTGTGTTTCAGTTGGAGAGCGCCTGCATATTTTCTGTCTCCCGCAAAAAGTATTTATTTGTAAGAAATATTTTACACAAATCCAAGCCTCTCATTTTGTTTTCTTTGGTAAAACAGCCAGAAACACAAGTGGCATTAGCGAAGTAACACAGTGTTAACAGAATCCTTTGTTGAGCTATCAGATTAAATGTTTAATCAACCTCTTTTGTACTCTGTGTGTGATTATAGTTTGCCTCTCTGTGGTGTGCAGAGCTCTTTCAAGACCCTCCCTCCCTCAAATTACAGAGGAAGCAGTTAAGATAGTATTGAGAGGAAAAGTGGAATTCATACGTAACTGGGAATGTTACATAAGGGCACTTTAGTCAGGTCTGCCTGTGCAAGTTCCAGTGATCGCAGACAGACGAGAACCTGGTACAAGCACTCAGACGGCCAGGTTGCAAAGATAGAAAGAGGGTGAAAAGAAACACATTTTAGAGTGACTGTAGCAGGGGGGATTGTTTTTGGGAGAGCCTACTCTTGCTTTTGGATTCAGATGTTGGAGAGGATTTAGGCTGAAATTCACCAAGGAATCAAGAGGAGGCGAAATCACAAGATTCCTGACCAGCAAATAAGGACACAAGGAAGAGATAATGAGAGAGTGACGAGGATGTATACGCAGTGATTGTTGGCCTGCTAATCAAACAGGAAGGGATCTGCAGGCAGTTGGAATTTATGGTGTACAAAAGCAAATCAACCGTGAATGTTTGACAAAGGACCAAAAGCCAGCTGAGAGAGGAGCTGCAGAAGACAGGGCATCAGGAAGAACCTCTGTGCTGGCCTCGCTTGAGCCATTTTACAGTTCTGGTGGTTGATTTCTTCGAGAAAACTTTTGACAGCGTCAGTCATGTCAGAGGAGGAAGAGTTGTCCTACAGCGAAGCCATTCAGAAGGCCACCGCCTCCATCGCTCGCTTCCCTCTCATCCCAGTCAGAGGAGTTCCTCTCATGAGCTACATCTCCGAGAACTGGGACTCCATCTGGGCTTTCCGTCCTGACCCCTCCGACATCCTCATCGCCACCTACCCCAAAGCAGGTACTCTTTACTTTGCTCATGTACAGTAAATCTCTCTAAATCCACTCATCTATACATCAGAGGAAGATATTGTACTTTTTACTTGTTCAGATTAAGAGTTACTACAACTGTAAAATGCTGCTTACACATTATATAACATTAATAATAATCCAATAATATGATATATAATAGTATAACACTCACTGGAGTCATTTTTCTGGATTATGAGTACCTTTACTTTTGATACTTTTGTACTTTTTAATGTACATTTTTCTAATTATATGTACATTTATTTTCAATTAACTAATTTATTGCTACTTTTACTGAAGTAAAGGATCTGAATACTTCTTCCACCACTGAAATAATGCTAGTATTACAGAACACAGAACATGATGAGCCAGTCATGTAGTGAAGCTGACAAAACAAAGAGAAAATCAAAGAAAAAGTACAAACAAAATGAATTAAAGCAAACCAGTAGCCACTCTAGACTGAGACTGAGCGTGAGGGCTATCATTCAAATTGATATGGACCAGAAAAGCAATAAGGGGGGAGCACATTTCCCTAAAATCCTCATGTTTGTCCTTCAGAGCAAACCTGATTCTTTCAAGATGGAGGGCACCTGATAAGTCATTTAGTCAATGTGGTTTTTGTGTATTTCCAGTGTTATATGGTCATTAGGAATGACAGGTCTTTGTGGCACCGTCCAGACTTCAATACATGGAAAGTATCCTATTCATTTAACTCAGTGTTAAGTTGTGTTTTTGGGTCATAAGGGACCACGTGGACCCAGGAGATAGTTGACCTGCTTCTTCACAACGGAGATGCTGAGGCCTGCAAACGAGCCCCCACACCCGTCCGCAGTCCTTTCCTAGAGATCTACTCCCCACCACCCATCCCCTCAGGTGTGTATTTATGTGGTTGTGTTTGTATGTATGATGATTGCATTTACAAGTTTTAACTAATTGACGGTTGAGCTGTTTCCACTTCACCCCCTATTTTCCTCTGCACCTTCTTAAAGTGCACTTTGTGTCCACTAGCTTTTGTTAAAACTTTATTTCCAAATACATCCTCCAACTAGGTCTAACGTCATGACAGAACTCACAAACCCAATTCCTGGAAGAATGTTTTCATAATGGCTTGTTTCTTTCGCCTTAATCAGGGTTAATGAGCTATTAACCCATAAACATTATTTCCAAACTGCCCGAGTGACAGACTCAAACATGTAAAGACTGCAGTTTCTGTTGGTTGCAAAAAAATAAATAAAAAGTCAATCTAGTTTTTCACTAGTGGTCACGTTAGTTTACGCTGACATATTTACTGTACAGACTCAACAAGAAAGTAAATAAAAATACTTCCCAAAATATCTATGTATTCTCTTCATCAAAACATTAATGAAAATGTGAACAATCACAAAGCAAAACACTGAGCTGAAAGAGGCTAAGAAACTCCTTAGAGCTGCAGAGTTGGATAGTAGGTTAATAGTGGTGCTACAAGGGACTTTGCACATATCTAAAAACAAAATGAAATCTTTGTTTATTACCCTACAAGATAACAACTATTCTTGGGTCATTGCCAACAGTTTTGCTGCAGCAAACACACCAAGTCCTCTTTTGTTTAAAATGGCAGCACACTTTATTGAATGGTATTGTTTTACTTCCCAGATATTTGTTCTAAAGTTAAAAAGTAACTAAAACGGTGCTAAAAAATTCCAAAGGCAGGCTTCTCAACTACATTCCAGTCTCTGTTGAGAAAGTTGGCAGTTGGCCAAGGTCCTAAAGCAGCTGGGGGATATGTATCCATCTCAGTGCATTAGAGTGGGACTTACGTAACATAAGCATAACATGGAATCTGGGATAGTATGGAACAAAAGTGTGTTTCAACTCTTTCATACGTACATATCCTTTTCCCCGAATGTTTCAGGTCTTGATCTTCTAAAGAACATGGATCCCCCAAGAATTATCAAGACACATCTTCCTTTTCAGTTGGTTCCTCTTGGATTTTGGGAAAACAAGTGCAAGGTAAGACTTGATCTGTCAGAATTAGCTGAGAGCAAAATCCTGCAGTGACTGCATGTTAATAGGGTGAAAGGTTCATGATACAATGCACGTAAAAGGGGTGAGTGGTTAACAATACAATGCCATGCAACTGCCTCATTAGGTTACCCATTCTCTGAATTGTTGTTGTAAATCCCTTTTAATATGTTCCTCCTGATCATGTGTAAAGGCTATCTACGTGGCACGCAATGCCAAAGACAACCTGGTGAGCTACTATTACTTTGATTGTATGAATCTGACCCAGCCTGAGCCAGGGCCCTGGGAGGGCTACATCCCCAAGTTCATGCGAGGAGAGTGTAAGTAGATTATATCACATTCCTGAGTGTCATTTTACCTTCAGTCAAACTGCCGGTTATTTCTGTTTGCTCAAAGTCTCTAGCCGAACTAAGAAATTACTACCACACAATGAATCTTGGCTATGGCTGGTGCATTTACCTACTCCACCAACCAGAGGTCCTTATGTAGACTACTGTAAAAAATGTAAATATGTAAATGTGGTTGGTGACTTCTGTAATCCATGACACTTTAGAAGAATGAGCTGGTTTCCTTACTTCACTGGTTTTCCCCATGAGAAACTTAATATGCCTCAAAGGCCATGATGTGATTAGCAGCACCCTGCAAGGCTGCAGAGTGAAGGTAATGCCAATCAGAAGACAATTTTCCATCTGATCAACTGGTAAACTTTTACACTTTTAAGGTTTGTTATTTCTTCTTTGATGTCCAACTACTTTACTGACACAGATGCATTTTCAATTTTTTTTTGTTTTGGACTTGAGATCCTTTTTGCCTTTTGTCTAGTTGACAGCCTATCTGTTGCAAATGGTCAGGTTTTGAAGTATATCAAACTGTTAATATCTACTATATCCACTTTCTATTGAGGTATTTTTACTTCTTTATTTCTAAGTTGTAACTAATGGCGTTGTTAAGGGTTAATAAATCATTTGCTCATGCTTTGCTAAATGCTTGTTTAGTCTTTTTAGCTCTTAAATTCATCAGGAAGATGCCTGGAGCAAAATCTATTCATTAACAATCTATAAACATTTGCAACTGCAGACCTTATAGACTGATGTAAAAAAAAATAAAAATTAATGACTTATTAAATTGCTATAATCAATATGTTTATGTAAACAATGGACAACATGACTACTTGTATGTGAAAGGTGTCGATCATAGTGATGAACCTACTGAGAATCGTCACCCGACTCTGCAGTTCCCCATCAGCTCTATGGAGCGTGTTAGCATCTTTCAGCTCACTGTTTTGGTTTTCAGTCCACAACTTTTTACTGTTTTTGGTTCACTCTCTCTGCTCTCATACCATAGTTTTTTTTTTCTTTTGCCACAGCTGGCGGCTGTTTTCAGTGAAATAGCTTTGATAAACCCACTGTACACGACATTTGTCTGGTAGCTAGAAACATGACTCCAAATGAATGATGATGTTGCTCCGTAACTGCAGGATGTGTAACTAGGCAACTGTTGGTGATAATATGTCAGTGCATGAAATACCTGGACTTGTCTGTGCAGGTTTAAGGTGTCTCACTTTGTAATAATCCATCAGTTCTGCAGTAACAAATGGTAACAAAGTTATTGAGAAAGGATCATAGAAATGTTGATTAGATCACTTTCTAATCAACATTCCTAATAAACAGCTAATTAATGGATTGTGGCCAGATTCCCAGAAACACATTCCCAAAAGGTAAATGGATTAACTGTTCATTGGTAAGTCTTCTTGATGAATTAAAGAGCTCACTACTAAAACACTAGCCAACACCTGGCAACCCAAAACTTAATGTGACCATTTAAACACAAGTAAATGATTTATTAACAATAATAAAACATCAGCGCTCAGTAGTCACAGTTGGCATAAACCTTTAACTGGACTGGGAATAATGTTTCCATGAAAGGTGCTCAATGAATTTGGTTTCTGCAGTGTCATGGGGCTCCTGGTATGACCACGTGAAAGGTTACTGGGTGGAGAGAGAGAAGAAGAATATCCTTTACCTCTTCTATGAGGACATGAAAGAGGTAAGGAGAACCTTTCTATAACATATGGACTCAGCATTACCAAAGCATGTTGTACCCACTCCTACCATCATATTTACTCCCCCAGAATCCTCGGCGTGAAGTGGAGCGCATCATGAGGTACCTGGACTTGTCAGTGTCTGATGAGGTCATCAGCCAAATTGTGGAGCTCACGTCCTTCAAGAACATGAAGGAGAACCCGATGACCAACTACTCCTGCATCCCAGCACCTGTTTTTGATCAGTCCATCTCTCCCTTCATGAGAAAAGGTGCATCAATCTGCTCGGAGTTTTGTCCAGAAGCAAGATTTTGATTAAAATGATTGAAAATGTGCAGGGCACGTACCAACTCCAAAGCCCCAGGTTTAGAATTAGGAATATCATCGTCTCACTCCTATAAACACACAGGGAGGTGGGTTGACAAAATACCTTCAATATCTTATAATTTAATATAATATTATAATGCAATTAAGTCAACCTTTCTGTCAACAAAAACTCAACAGACAGGACCCATCACTCGGTTATTGTATTGGATTCTATCATATTTTGTCTTTTCCTTGTACTGTGGCGCCCCCTAGAGGTTCCTGGATTGCTTTGCTTCTGTTTTTTTTATAGACAGAACTTTATGCTCAATATGGCTGAAACGATTAGTCAATTAATTGATTAGTCTATCGGCAGAATATGAATCGGCAACTATTTTGATAACTGCAAATCTTTTAGATATATTTTTAAGCAAAAAATGCCCCAAATCTGCTGGCTGCACCTTCTTTTTCTTTATCTTGTAATATAGTAATTTGACTTTCTTTAAGTTTTGGATTTCTTTTCCAGCTGAAACAATCATTTTTCACTGTTTTCTGACATTTCATGAACCAAACAATCAATTCAACGAGAAAATAATTGACAGATTAATCGATGAGAAAAATAATCATTAGTTGCAGCCCTCATGTTCAGCATAGATTCTTTTAGGGAAAATAATTTGAGTTACTTACTCCTCAATTATTTGCTAATTACAACATGTATAGTTATTGATTTATATCTAACACTGTTGTATTGTCTTCTGTATTTTCTTTCTTTACAGGTGTAGTAGGTGATTGGACAAACCATTTCACACCCGAGCAATCAAAGATGTTTGATGAAGACTATGAAAAGCAAATGAAGGAAGTCGACATACCATTCAGGACCCTCATCTAACGGATTTTGGGGTTTTCCAAATTGATGCAGTTTTGCATACCAAAGATCAATGAACTGACATCGTGCAGCACTCAGAAAATTAGACACGAGCTAAAAACCAAAACAATAAATGAATAAAAATACATTTGTTTGACTCACTTCTGAAGGACTGTAATCACCTACATGTGTAGTTACAGAGGAAACTCATCCAAATGTGCGTTTAAAGGATCAATAAAAATGTACTCCACAATACAAGTAGTTTGTAATCACTTTATTGCAGCTTATCAGGTAAACAATATATAAGACCAAAAGTGTTGTGACTGAGTGGACATGCCCATTTTATGTAATGAGACCTCCAACAGAGTCCGCTGAGCCTATAGAGAGCGCTGGCAGCTGGAGGCATGTGATTTTTCTGCCCATATGAAGTCATTTTGCAACCCTACACCACACTGTACAGAGCCCAGCCAAAGCAGGGAGGCTGCACGAGACACGAGCAACAAAGACTAGAATAAAAATAATGAGCTGGAAAGTCACTCATATGAAAATGGACACAAAGACACAACAGCTGAGAATATCCAAGTTTAACAAAAAAATCACTTTTAATACATACTTTATTTCTTAGAATAAAATCTTAAATATTGTGATACTTTATCGGCAGGGATACTTCCCTTCATTTTAATTCAATCTCCTTTCCTATATAGAGGCTATTTTTTCTGTAGATTTTTGACAAGTTTTATTTTTTATTTTTTATTTTTTTTTTACATTTTCCTGTGTTTTCTCCTCTCTCTTCAATTGGTTGGCTTACTATGGCTTCCCTCTTTGGTTTTGATCTTCCTCTGTCTCTTCTCCGCCTCTTTCTCTCCAACTCTTAAGATCCTCTTCTTCTACATCTTTATTTAGCTGATAAAGAGAAAATAGATCAATCAGAGAGGGAAAGGATGTTTGGACACAACAGCGGAAACCTACACAATGAGCCTTTTTACAAATGAAATAGACCAACACTTAAGCTATCTCTGCAGACAAACACATGATCACTTCTAAATCTAAAACTAATCTCACTAAGAAAGCATCTAATGAAATCAGCAAGCAAATTAAGTCTGTGTCAGTGGTGGAACACTGAGCTTAAGTCATTGTGCTTTTATCTGCAGTCCCAAACTTCTTGAGTCGGTTGTGGAGCAATGCAATCATATTGTCATGTTTACATGAGAAGAACATGTAAAGAGCTCAAACTATTCTTGAGCATTTCAAATTTGAAACTCCGGGTGTGTGGGATTTCATTTTCAGTACGTTTCATTTTTGGGGAGGGAGGTAGTCATTCACAGGATGGAATTTGGTCCAGTGTTAAAGATCATTAAATGGGACAAACTGTAACCACCGGGCCCTTAAAGCAAAAGGCTAATTTAATGTTGTACAATAAGAAAAATGGCATGCAACTGTAGCTTGACCAGGCCTGAATGATAATCGCAGTGTCCTCTACAGAAAACATGATTTTCAGCTGATTTTCCCAAAGAGGGTCTTAAACATGGACACGAACAGCATGGCACTGCCATTTAAAAAATCCCAATATTTTATAAAAAGTTTGGTAACACCTCACTTTAACCCCCTCTATTTTTCATTTACAAGCAGTATGTGAACACGTAATAAACTGTTTATAACACATATAGTGCAGTTATAGGAAGATAAGGACATTTTAAAGTTTTTATTAATGTACTGTATTTACTATTAATTATAATGTCTCCTATTAAGACATAGCTTATTTAATTACAACTGTGTTATATTACATTGTCATTCATTATCTGCTTATATTAAGGGATAAATCTGTTGATAACAACATCAATAAACACTTAAAAAGACCTTGTGTCCATTATAGTGTGTAATAAACCATTTATTCTATGTTCTTATATACTGCTTATAAATGCTAAATGAGAGGGCTAAAATAAAGTTTGTTGCCAAAGGGTTTTGTGGGACACCGACAATATCAAGCCTTTTTACAAAGGTGGTACCAAAACAGGTACTGGTCACACTCCTACCACAGACAGAAACAACCCAACAAACATGCTGTAATGTTGATGCCTACAGCAGCAACTCAGAGGTGATTAACTCGCCTTCTGAGGCGTCTCATGAGCCGGTATGACATCAGAAATAAGCTTAGAGGAGGACATCAGGTACAGGTAGCAGCACTGAGACGTCTCCCCATTAGGTAGTCATCGTGCCACCGTGTCAATTTATGACAGATGTTTTAGATCCATTTTTCAATGATCTCATTAAATAGTAGGGAGAACCCAGAGTTCCACATCAACAGGAGCGTAACAATATACACAGTAGACACCGCTAAAGACAGATTTGCACAAGAGCAGGAACATATGCCACAAAACAAAAAATACACCCCCATACACACAAACTAGATCTAGAACTAGAACTAGATACACAGTGATCGCCACTAGCAGTGTAAGCCGTGGAATACCTTGCTTTAATTACAGGCTAATGGTGGTGGGTTGACTGAGTTTAGTCTGGAAGTCAACAAAAAGGGTTAAGTGAGTTAGCGATGAATGGAGAGAGGAGGGAGTGATGAGAAAGATCAGGCAGGTGAAAACAGGCATTATCAAATTTATGATGGATTTGTAGATAGATGATGATAAATTGAAATGACAGTACAGGATGAAGAAGGATTACACTTTGTTAAATTATTAATAAATAATGAACAAAAAATTGACTGTATAAATAAATTAACATGATATTGAAAGGTTTTCAAAAGAGATCAGAACTGTTATTTTAGGAAATAAGGTAGAGCTTTATTTTTTTCATATGTTAGAGTGAGCGTGCAAAAATGCAAGGCTACTTACACTCAATGTAGTTGCGGGCGATGAACTTCAGCACCTCATCAATGGCGATGACGGGGAAGGAAAGCTTCAAGACTATCATCCACTGCTCTACGCTCAGATGGGTCAACTTGAAGATCATCTGGGGGGCAAAAGAGTTGGAGTCAGAACTGCTGCGAAAGTACAGTGGAACTGTAGAAACTACGACAAAAAATACACGTCACAGAGGACAATATCTAAATATAATTCCTAAAACTGGGAGATTTACACATGCAGCTCTTGAATCAAACTGTAAGGAGCACTGGTGGCTGACTTACGGGCAGAGGGTCGACATAGATGATCATGAAGTGCAGGGACATGGAGAGGGTCATGGCGGCAAGCAGCCAGAAGTTGCTCCATGGGGGCATGCGCACCAGAGACTGGTTCTCAGACAAGCTTGAAAAAGGAAAAAAAAGGAATTATGAGAATAAATATTATCTGTGTTACCTGAAGAAACCACTGGAGCCATCAGCAAAAGCAGAACTCGAAGCCTGGTGTATTGTCATTTCATAATGTATGTACAGTAATTCATTTTTTAAGTTTGTAATGCTGACAAAAAGTGTTTTTGTTGTATTACCTGTTGAGAGCGTTGCACATCTCAATGGTGACCAGCACAGACAGGGCCATGGTCATGGGACAACAAGCCTCAAAGATCTCACAGTCGATGTCGGCAAAGTCCTCGTTCTCCTCGTGGCACTGCATGAAGTGTGACTGTACAGGCGAGAGGTGAGGTTATTCACTGTCTGCATGTGAGTGTTTGCGGAAGACAACATGAAAGAGAGACAATTACTTACCAGCTGGTAGTAGGTGACACCGGGACCAGTTGGATCGTAGAGGAACCACCAGACAGCACCGCCAACAGTGGCAGCACCGACGTATCCTGTTAGGGAAAGATAACAGTGTCAGTGTAGTCAAATGTTTTTCCTGCATTTAAACAAAATCCAAACGTAATGCCCAAAGTCCTACTTACCACCAATAGCCATGTATCTGAAGAACAGCCAGCCAGAGATCAGGGGCTCCTTGGGGGAACGTGGGGGCTTGCCCATGATGTCCAGATCAGGGGGGTTGAAGCCCAGGGCGGTGGCGGGCAGACCGTCAGTCACCAGGTTGACCCACAGCAGCTGAACGGGGATCAGAGCCTCGGGCAGACCCAGGGCAGCAGTCAGGAAGATACTGAGAGAGTGAAAAAGGAAATAATAGAACAGAGGGCCGAAGTTAGCCAGAGACAGAGAGAAAGGTGGCTGAAAGGTGGCGTTTAGGTGTGGATCAGATTGTGTGTCACATAGGCCACTCACCAGACGACCTCACCGACGTTGGAGGAGATGAGGTAGCGGATGAACTGCTTCATGTTGTTGTAGATGGCTCTGCCCTCCTCAACAGCAGCCACAATGGAAGAGAAGTTGTCGTCAGCCAGGACCATCTCAGAGGCAGACTTGGCAACGGCAGTGCCAGAGCCCATGGCGATGCCGATCTCGGCCTTCTTCAGGGCAGGGGCATCGTTCACACCATCACCAGTCTGGGTTGGGAGGAGAGGAAGCACAAGTTAAACTACTCTCAAATGACACACACATATAGACAAATTAACATAGACATATTGTGAATACTGGGCAAAAAACCCCGCTAACAGAACAGCTGAAAAACACTTAAAAAAGACAAGTACAATGTCTGTGTCAAGTTTAGGTTGTATCCTATGCTGCTGAGCTCTTACCATAGCAGTAATGTCATCAAAGCCCTGAAGGAACTCCACAATCTTGGACTTGTGGGATGGCTCCACACGGGCAAAGCAGCAAGCCCTGCGCACGGCCTCGGCCTGTTCATGGAGGGGCAGATCGTCAAACTCACGTCCGGTGTAGGCCTTGGCAGTAACATCCTCATCCTCAGCGAAGATGCCAATGCGGCGGCAGATAGCGATAGCGGTTCCCTTGTTGTCACCTGAAATATGGAGGGGAAGTTTGGTGGAGAGTCAGTGAAATGACAATGTTTCTGAGGTGTGAAACACAAGTTTTGCACCATGGGGGAATGGATGTATCAAGAAACTACAGGAGTAGATACAGGTGTTTTTAAATCCTGTATATTGTAGATACAAATGGATACAGACATAAATTCTGTGGTGTAAGATATACTAGGATCTAAAACACACTGTCATTTCTGTGTAACTGACGAGGAAAACATCCCAATAAAATGGCAACTGGCCTTTTTAAAAAGGAGGGAAAGAATATACAGTAAATTGTATTTACTCTCAGCATTATCAAATACTTTCAATTTCATTCAATTTGAATCAAAGACTTTACACTACACTTTTGTTTACATTTAGATAATAGATTTTCCCTTTAAAAGCTAACTCAAAATAGCAATTATTGCCAAAAATACTATGTAATTACTATGCAAAATACATAATTCATAGTTCACATAATACATAAAAATGTATGATTATGTTCTACAAGAGAACACATTGCAGCACATTTCTGTATTGATAATTCATCCCACCCATAATACTAACCAGTGATCATAATGACACGGATTCCAGCATCTCTGCACAGCTGAATGGAGCAAGTGACCTCCTTACGAGGGGGATCCAGCATACCCACGCAGCCAACAAAGGTCAGGTCAGTCTGAGGAGAGAAGTGTGAATGGAGTCATTCAATCCATGTTTTTACATGTAGTCACAGTATCCACGCATTTCAATATCAAGTCCATTTACTTCTCACCTCGTAATCGCCAAACTTGGTTGAGTCCTCGAGGTTCATCTCCTCCATCTTCAGTGGGGTGTCGCGGGTGGCCAGGGCCAGGCAACGCAGGGTGTCACGGCCGGTACCCCAGTCCCTGATGACAGTCATGATCTTCTCCTTGATGGCATTGGTCAGGGGCACGCGGGTGGTGCCAACACGCACATATGCGCACCTGTCAATCACGCCCTCAGGGGCACCCTGTGGAGGAAACAGGATGATCATTTTGTGTTATGTTGAATGCTGCACAGTCAAAAGTGCAGGTGTCTGACCCAAGGCTGTGAGAAGGAGGAAAGAAGGAAAGAAACTAGCCTTCACAAACATCTTGGCACCACCATCGCCCTTAGTGGGAGTGCAGTACACGGACATGGACTTCCTGTCACGGGAGAACTCCAGAGTGACGTTCTTCTTCATGAGCTGCTTGATCACCTGTTGGGAGGATACAGAGATAAAAGGGTTTTGCATTAGAAAGGCAGTCACTTGGCCACAGGTTGGCCTTATTTAAACACAAAAACTGTAATTCTTTGCAACAGACTGATCCAATTAACTAATAGTTTTTAGTGGTTCACAATTAGCTGTATTAACAATAAAAAATGTGAAGTATCCTCAACATATAGAAAACGGCAGGAGGAAACTTACTGAGCAGCAGGCGTTGGCTCTCTCAATCTTGGTCAGGTTCTTCACGTTGGAGTTGAACACGTTCATCTTCTCAACCAGGCAGGACAGGGCAGTCTCAGTAGCCTCACCAACCTTCTCATAGATCTTCTTGGTCTGGAGAAAAGGAGGGTGATGGAGAGAATTGGTTAAACTGTGGATTGTCACGAGGTTTCAGTGTAGCAAATATACTGCATGACTTTATGACTTTACCTCGTTGTAGTCCAGAGAGGAGTCGTTGCACAGGGCGCAGATGGTAGCCAGCTCAACAAGGCCGTCGTATGTGCTGCAGTTGGTCTTGGCACCTCCCTGGGAACTGAAGGACAAAGAGAGAAATACAAATAAATGAGAGGTCATTCATGTGCATGTATGATTGATACTGAATTTGAACGATGACAGCCAACTTACACTTCGCCCTCGGGGGTGTACTTGGAGCCAGAGATGTCAAAGGCATCAAGGTCAACATGGTCGCCATCAACACTCTTGACAATGAACATCTGTGGCGGAGGAAACAACGAAAGTTGTAATTGTGTCTGAAGTAGGCTAGTTTTGTAGACAAACCGTCAACGACACAATTTCCTTTTTGATACCTACCTTGGTCACACACATCTGGTTGGTGGTGAGGGTGCCAGTCTTGTCGGAACAGATGACAGAGGTGCAGCCCAGGGTCTCCACAGAGGGCAGGCTTCTGACAATGGCGTTCTTCTTGGCCATACGGCGGGTACCGAGGGCCAGGCAAGTGGTGATGACAGCGGGCAGACCTGAGAGTCATTGGTGAAAACTGTGAGTGTGGCAAACAAACTGTGGAGGAACAAACTTCTCATACACTAACGATGACCATCACTTTCTGGTTTCATGACGTGCTTCCCTTACCCTCAGGGATGGCAGCCACAGCCAGAGCAACAGCGATCTTGAAGTAGTAGACAGCACCGCGGATCCATGAGCCTCCGTGGACGGGGTCGTTGAAGTGGCCAATGTTGATGGCCCAGACAGCAACACAGATCAGGGAGATAACCTTGGACAGCTGCTCACCAAACTCATCCAGCTTTGCCTGCAGAGGAGTCTTCTCCTGCTCGGTGGCGGCCATCTGGTCACGGATCTTGCCAATCTCAGTGGAGACTCCAGTGGCCACAGCCACACCGATGGCCTTGCCAGAGGCGATGTTAGTGCCCTACAGGTAGGTAAAAATGATAGGAAAATGAAGTAAGGAGTAACAGGAAAACAAAGTCTGCAACAGTGAAGATAACATATTGATGTTATGGCACTTACAGAGAAAAGCATGTTCTTCTTGTCCTGGTTGACAGCTCTGAGGTCGGGAACAGACTCAGTGTGCTTGATCACACTGACAGACTCACCTGAGAGAGAAAACAGAAAATTAACTCAAAACTGCAAATGGAGTTAGGACAGAACATGTACTGGCATATTTAAGGCTTCTTGAAAGCTTACCAGTAAGGATGGACTGGTCAACACGCAGGGTGGTGGACTTGATGGAAACAAGCCTGATGTCAGCGGGGACTTTGTCACCAACTGTGGGAATCACAAAGAAACCATCATTAAAATGAATTCTTGTTATTATTTATTAAATTGTCATAGAATGCATAAATATTTTTCTCCAATTTACATTAAAAAATAAAAGCAATGTTAGGGTTAGAATATTTGTGGACTACTTTTTGTGCCTCCATAACATTCAAGTAACTGTATTAGTTGTCAGTTGCACAATTTGTGTCACCCATAATGAAATCCCTCCCTATTTAAACAAATATCCAGAATTATGGTAGAAGTTCTTCCAAATTTAGGGCCAAATGCTCAGAATAACCTTCTATACTTAATCCATAATGAGACAGAACCTAAACTGACACGTGCATGGCCCAATGAGAATGAACCACACATGGTGGGGGTGGGGACAGCCAGCTAGAGAGGCAACAGGTGTATACTGACAAATGAACAGAAGTGTGCAATGGCAGGGAGGGGAGAAGAGGTGCGGCACGTGCTAGTGGGGGTATTTATACTCATGATTTTGCTTTCCTTCAGTCAGCATGTTTTCACAGCAGTGCTACTCCATCCTGTCTCGCTCACATTGCCTTAAAAAGACACGAGGCTTTGGCATCAGCTTTTACCAGACACACATATCCTGAATTTGTGTATGTCTGCCTTTCCCTCAACAGAAATGTAAGTAACTCACTGGATGTTTGTTGTATCTTTTCACAGCTACATTTCCGCCTTTAAAAATAATCAGCAAACAAAGACAACCAATGAACAATCTTGACATTTCTTACCAGACACCTCCACAATGTCTCCAGGGACAATTTCTCTGGCCTTGATCATCTGCACACTCTTTCTGTCAGAACGGTAAACTTTGCCCATCTCAGGCTCGTACTCCTTGAGAGCCTCGATGGCATCTTCAGCGTTACGCTCCTGTGGTGCACACAAACAAAAAGACACAAACAGTCAATAAAAAGCCAAAATAAGTAAAGAGTGTCAGCTAAAATAACAACAGAAATATGCATTACTCACACAGACTTGATGGAGAAAAAAAAACCTGATGTCAACACGCCTGTTTATCCTTGCTTGAATGTAAACCATACTCATTTTGACCTTGGTCTGGCTCTGGCAATGTCCTCTAGCAGGCTTTGAGTCATTACACACAGCAATTACACACTGGTACACAACCTACTGATGATACATGAGTAGGTCAAATCTATGATCTGATGTGCGCTATTCCATCTTAAGTTACCATATCTTGTTATGATAATAAATACCAATTATTGTGCGGAAAGTAGTGCATGGATCTATGTTTACACACATCATTTAACTGAGGGACTCTGCAATATGAAAAGCATGTGCTGTGTTCAGAGAAAAATATATGGAGTGATGAAAGATGATATGGGGCGCACAACACAAATCTTCTAATAGCCAGTTTTTCACTGAGAAAAACAGGAACGAAACAACTGATTTAGACATACGTCGGCGATGTGATAACAACAATGTTCCCACAGTGACTGCGCCTGACAGCAGTGCAAATTACTTAATGGCATTTATGTAGAAGAGTATGACTTGCATAATGTGAATCATCCATCAGGCCTGCTGTCAAAACACATTGTAGTCAAAACATAAATTGGGCACGTGGTCTGCAAATAACTAATTTATTTATCTTCTTGAATTGTGAATAACACTGTTTATTTAAGATTCACTCTATGTTGTAACAACAACTTTAGAGCACACACTATTTTGAGCTTCAAAGCTGTAAAAGTGATAATGTTACGGTTGTGCAACCAGTCTGGATGGTAAACACGGCAGTAACCGGAACCTGTGTACTTTCTGTCATCGTTGCAATGGATATGTCTTATTGCTCAACGTGCTGAGCCTTGTCACTGACCTGCCACACTCCAACAATGGCGTTAGCGATCAGGATAAGAAGGATAACGAAGGGTTCCACAAAGGCGGTGACGGTCTCCTCACCTTCCTCGAACCAGGCCAGCACCTGAGGTCAGAGAGGTAAAGAACAAATCAGTGTTAGTGGGAGCACAGAAGTGGAGACAAAAGTGACAGCCGGCCGTACTGCTCCTGAGAAACAGCATGCAAATATGTCCGAACCTCTGTATTTAATGTACATTAAATGGACTATTAAAATTGTTATATCTATACATATATATATATATATATATTTGCATTGTGCCTGAATGAAAAGATTCCTCATCTCTATAAAGTCTGACTAATAAGAGGGTACATCTTCATGGATTGTAGCGGCTGGGCATTTATAGTTTTGTATGCATTTAGCATGGTTTCACATAGCATGTAGTATATGATTGATATATTAATGATTGATTTTAAAAGCTCAATTATACATTTTCAAGACCTTGTCTTCATTTATTTTTTACGTTTTTGATCGTTTCCTTTCTTTTCCAGTGTTAACGCCTTTTATTTTGATAATATTTTTGTATAATAATGTGATGCATAATGTGATGGTTATTCATTTGATCTCAATGTCCCATAACTCCTTGCTCCTTTTGACTTTAACCCTCTTTCTGTGGAGACCCTTCGTTCCTTCCTTCAGGCCTGACCTTTCCCGAAGGATTCAGTTTCTCTCCTCAGCTTGGGGCCTTCTTAAAATAAACCCTTACCCCTCAGCCCCCCTATACTTTCCTGACCCCCGTCTCTCACTGGCTCCTCAATATTCGCCTTCTAAGGCCATCATGACAGCTGCCCGAAGGGGTGAAAGCTGGGCATAGGAATTAATACACCTCCTAGAAGCCCTCGCTGTCTGTCTCCCTCCTCTCAAGTTGTCGTCCTCAAAAATAAATGGAGGGGTGGAGGGACTTGATGGGATAAGAAGTTGTCTTGACAAAGTGACCAGACAGAAATGATCAACTACAGTATGCCTACTGGAAGAGTTTGTGTGATGGGTTTTAAAGTTAAATGCAATTAATCACCTGTTTCAAGTATGTAAGCCGGGCCGGAGATTATTGTGCCAAAAATGTAAATGGTACAAAACTCATTTGTGGTCGGTTGCCAGACTTTAATCTAAAGAGTTTATTCTTGTTAATAAGATTTGCAAAAGTGTGCACCAGATCTTATAAAAAAAAAGTGAAGTGTCTGATCCCACGTGATGTCTCGTGGAATTTGTTGCTACTATTATGTCTACTACAAATCCTACTACTGTTACTTGAGTTTAAAATGAACGTGACAGGAATAACCACAGTTTAAAATTACTGACACGATTAAAAAAAAACCCTAACACTTGACTTGCTTTACTTACAAAAGAGATGCAGGCAGCCAACAGCAGGATCCTGACGAGCAAGTCCTCGAACTGCTCAATGATCAGCTCCCAGATGCTCTTACCTGAGTGAGACAGACAAAGGAAAAAATGAATATAAATCAATTGATAATTGTCCCAAAATATAAATGTAATTACTGAAATATGCAAGTGAAAGTGCATTTTGGCGCAAAGGGAAGTGTTTACAGTCTATAGTGTGAATTTGTGATCTTTGCTGCTAAAGATGATAGTGAAAATATAATATACACAGCCAGGTGAATGTCATTAGCTTGTGACCATCACACAATCAAAATGCTGCCTGCATCTTTTTATTACAACCCTTCTGCAGATGAGGGGCAGTTTAAAGTATTAATGACGGTCTTCCCATCTGGGTCAAATCAGGTGTCTGGAGGTTCTTGTTCAGATTCACACATCTTGTGAATGTGGCTGGATAAACACTTACCCTCCTCAGCAGGCAGCTCTGGAGTTGGACACAAAGGTGAAGGAGGAGATAGGATGTGGAGACAGAAAGACAGGAAAAAGGATGGTTAGCTCAAATGATTCTCGTTCAAAAGAAAGATGGCGTTCATCGAGAAACTAAGCTTAGTTAAACTTCTTGGTGTAAGATGATAAATGTGACCGTCAAACTCCCTAATTTCCTCCTTTTCAAAAATCCCTGTGTGCTTTACACTTGATTTCAAGCACTGAAATTAAAAAGCCATTGTACTGTATTCACTCATTTGATATTGAATCAGCTTCCTTTGACTTCTAACCTAGGCCTAATGACACCGCAGTGACTGTTTGCTTTATAAATTCCCTAATTTTTAAACAAAATAAAACATTGTAGTTAATGGCAGCTCACTAAAATGTTCCAAGTCAACAGAAACATCACTATGAAAACATTATTGTTGTTGCTTTTGAACTGTAATAACATATTACAAAGCATTTGCTATCTAATTTGCCATTGCACTGGTTATTGATTAGCAATCATATTACAGATCATTTAGCCATAAGCCATCTAAGGACCTCCCCTTTTAACCCGGCCTAAAATTATCCATCTCTCCTGTTAACGCCCGCCCCATATATCACCCAGGAAGCTTCTTGAGCCATCACCTGTCTCTCTCGCTCTCCAGCCATCTTCTTTGGCTATCTTTAAATAGCTCTTCAAAGCCCTCAAAGTCTCTGCTTCTCAATGTCTCTGCATTTCTACCAGCTGTTGCAACTCCTCTCTAAAAAAGCATCACATGCAAAAAAACTCAACCCAGCACGACTCAACAAGTATCTCTGGAAACTCCACTGGTGTCGACTCGGGAAAACACTTGCAGAAACTATCTTAGCAAAAGTCATTGTACTTTGTGGAACATTTTATATGCAAACAATCAGATCTTTCTTTAACTGTAAAGTGTGAAGTTTCTCTATGTGGCCTAGTTACCAAACAGTCTGTGAGTCTATCTTCTTACAGTAGGCCTCCCACCCCATCCCTGATGCCCGCACTCTCACCATTGTGGCCGTACTTGGCCAGGTTCTTCTTGAACTGGTCGGGAGTAAGACCGGTGGTCTCATTCACCCCGAAGTAAGCCAGGCATTCTGCCGGGGTCTTTGCGTGTGAGTTCTCCATCCTTTCTGGATAGACAAGGGATTTCCTGTCTAACCGTACCGATCCGCGCTCTTTTACTTCTTGTTGTTCTCTGCAGTTTTTACCCTTGGTCCACCACCGTCACCTAGAAGTGTGGCACCCTCCAATTCAGGAGTGCTGGACTGACAGAAAGAGCAAATAAGCACATACATGCTCAGGGTTTTATACCACCAAGGGGCTCAGGATTGGTGGACACCCCACCGACACACGCCTCCAAATTCCAGCATGGGAGGACATGGTAGGGGGGCAGGGGTGGGGCTCGAGGTGGAGCAATGGGGAGGTGAGATGGTGGACTTGGACAGGAACTGAGGACAAGGCTTGGATTTGGAAAGGAGGCAATGCAGGAGAGTGGTGGTGCAGGGGCTGGAGGGGGTGAAGGGGGGGGGGTGTCGTGCCGTGGATGAAAATGAGATCTGTTTTTGGAACATGCATGGTCAGTGGAATAAGACGAAGGGAGAAGGTGAGAGAGTGAGACAGGAGATCATCCGGGGGGGCGCATTGAGTGACGGCTCAACTGGTTTCTGCTGAGGAAGGTGGCAAAGCCAGAGAGCGAGAGAGAGGAGTGAACTACACACAGCGCGAGAGACTGAAGAAGGGAGATGGTAGACGAATAATTTCGCACAAGAATTAGCTGGCATTTTTACAAGGAGAATGTGAGTTAGACATGTCAACACGTTGACACACGAAGTTCTCAGCTCAAACCAGAAACGAGAACTTTGTGCAGCAGAACTGCATCTTCTGCTGTCATCAACATGTGTAAAGTTCTGCAGTGACAATAATCAGTCATAATAACACCTGATCTGATAATAAACCTGGTTCAGTAAGACATGGCAATGATGAAGGACAGAAGAAAGTGAGTGTTTAGTAGAGGAATGATCGCTGGGGGACAGGAATGCCAAGAGGACAGCCAGCGTGTCATACTATCACACTGCAGAGGAAAAGCTCCGGCTGCAGATACAGAAGGATCAAGTTTTATTTCTCTTTTTTTTATGAGGAAGAGAAGCCAGCGAGGAGATATGGCACGGCTTAAGTAGATGCACGCACAAATTGCTATTGAGTGAGACACAATGGCCTCTTGTGGTGGATTGAAAGCATTGAATTTGTTAAGAACACACATGATTTAACAGAGAAAATAACATATTTTCACATACTTGGGTTCTTTGTTTGACTCACTTTTTTATTCGTAAATCTGGACGATAACTAAGGACTTTTATTATTTGCTCTTTTGTTTGCTTGTTTCTGACAACAATACATCAATAAGTCTGAAAAATGTGAAAATTTAGATGTTAGCTTGAAAATTCAGTATAAAACATAATGTTGAGCACAGACTGTGTTGATTTACTATTTGTTTTAACAGGAGTAAACAGCAGTAAACAGGCTGCTGGGTTCTGTGGGTTCTGTGTTCCTGTAAGAACAGCAGTAGTCACTGCTCACCATGTTTATTTCATGGATCCAAACCTTGGATATTTGCAGTACTTGTAGAGTTAGTTACCGTTGATATACTATATAGCTAGGAGGACATATTACCAGTATATACATTATTAGCCTATTGGTAACACAAACATGAGCTTCTGCTGTCCCACCACAGAGAATTTCTAAAATAGGAAGTTGTTTTTATGGCGGCTTTCAAGTTTCCAATCAGCTGCTGGTGACCAACTGACCCAACCCTCTGGCCTGCTGGTGAGGGGCAATTCCTTTCCCAAATGTTACAGTATGTTCTCCATAGTGTAGAAGAGAGTGGGAATCAACAAGAGCAGAAAGCACCTGGTTTAATGAATATTTTAAGTGCTGGCAGAAGTACGCTCAGTAAAGCACTAAAAATGCATCACACTAAGACAGATCATGGAAACTAAACTTCCATTCTCTTTTGAAAAGCTGTGTACAAAGCTGTACAGTGTATGCATGCGTATAATCATATAAACATTTATGTTGCAAATATATCTCAATACCACGCTTTGTATTAGGATTTCAGCAAGTATTGAATTTTATTTAGTGTACATGTATATTATTATTTTCTTTGGTTTCACTTCAATACTTTACTTGAGTATTTCCATTTTCTACTACTCCACTAATTCTCATAGGAAAATATTATACTTTTTACTGCACTACATTAATTTAACAGCTTTAGTTACTAGTTACTTTTTACATTAAAAACATGATATATAATATGATGCAGTATATTACTAATCTACCCAGTAGTATACAAAGTATCTAAAATTGACTCCACATTGATCAATTACAACATTAAAATGCTCTTACATGCATTTGTTAGTGATAAAAACAGAATAATATATTATATACTATAATAACATAACACTGTAAAAGGAGCCATTCTGCATAATGAGTACTTTTACTTTTGATCCTTTAATTACATTTTGCACATAACACTTCTGTACTTTTACTTAAGTGACATTTTGAATGCAGGGCTTTTACTTGTAATGTATTTTTAGACTGTGGTATTTCTACTTTTACTTAATTAAAGGATCTGAGCACATCTTCCACCACTGTTCACTGGCTTCCAAATGGTATGAGAATGATTAGTGTGATGATGAGTATGCAAACTCATGTGAACCTACAATCAACACTACAGTTAGCAAGATATCTACACCCCAACCAAATGCGCAGGTAAGCTGAACTGTAAGTACATTAAACCTCAAGGGGGTGAATCTTATCAATTTGCCCAACATCTACAAGTAGAAGGGACTAACATTCGGCACTAGCTTTATGTTATTTGTTCCCAGACATGTTGTTAAAACATTTTATTCTTATTCTGTTCTGCCAGTGTCCCTATCTCTGTTTCACTCAGCCGTTCTCCGGGCCTCAGCTGTTGTGCAGCCGTTCTGACCTCTGAGATTTGGGGGCTGTGATACGGGTCGGCCTGTCAGTGTCTCCCTCAGGGCAGAGCAGTGACATTTAATTCAATATCCCAGAAGGATAAGGTTTCTCCCTCCCCTCCATCTCCGCCTCTGTCAGTAGCCTGTGGGTGCAGGGACTACTACAAGCGTAAACCCCAGCGAGCTGGGACACCCATCACCTCCAACTCCCACCGTGGCGCTAACATGCCACGCCCTCGCGCCAGGCTGAGGGATCACCATGTGCCGCCTTAACCCATCAAGCCCTCCCTCCTCCACTTGTGAACTCTATACATGTTCCCAGTTCTGTACAAGTGTTAAGTACTGCAGCGGTGCAGCTGTACGCACGCCTATCTTACGCAACTAAGTCTGTCTCTGCTGACTTGCACGGCACAAGCAAAGTGAGAGGGACAAGGCGACATTTGTCACTTGAAGACATGGAGCCAGGAAAGACTGACATACTTCCTAAAGAAGGTTACTGTCATTAACAGCACATTCTGTGGGTTGCACATTGTATTGTATGCTGTCCAGCTGATCTACACCATCCATTTGTGGGTGACGGAACCCTCATTTACAGTAGTTGGTAGTCATAAACACCAGTCTTGTGAAAAACAACCTGAACTAATTTGTCAGCCACACAGTGTAATTCTTATGCTTAAGCAACAGACTGAATATTGATTAAAACTTTAAAATAACACTCTCCAACTAAACACGCTGCAAGCAATAAGTTAAGACTGCAGCAGCATCATTTTACACTTTGTCTATCTAGCATCCACAGACTTCAGGTTTGTTACGATCTTTAACTTTTAACCCAAAAGGTTCCCTGACCACCAACATAAAATGAAATAGCATAGGACAAGTGTGGTATTGACAGTGAGGACATAATTAGTTCTGGGCAATAAGGCAATGGATAAAGGAGCTACAGTGTCTGTGTTAGCTGGGTACTTGTTACAGCATTAGCTAATAGTAATAATAGAAGTGGCAGCTGAGTCTCCGAATCCAGAATTCCTCACGAGATATAAATAGACCAGGTGACACTGTGCTGCTGGGCATGGCACCACGACAGCTTTGCAGTTTTTTTTATTTCAGAATGCTGGACCTTTAGTTCAGGCTCGTAAGTCTAACTTTCCTCTATTGGGAGAAAATAAGACAGGATGTTGGAGGGCACACTGGACTCCCCGGTGTCATCAGTATCCATGTGGTACACTGGGATGAAGAGTTCCTGGTTGTTCACACCATTCCACACACTTAGGGCTGTACTATATAAGCCACGGGGGACCCGGCAGGAAAGTGAGCCTGTTGATCAAAAGTGGCTTTCATTTTACTGAAGGGGTGTCATTTACTTGGCTGGCACTGCATTTTTAGACACCGGTGTTCTTCATTTACTGGCAAAGACATTTTATTGGGAAACTAAAGGTCAGAAGAATCAAGCGCAGCATCCTGTCAGTTTCACTGGCTGAGATCAGCTCAGATTTGACATACAGCTGCTTCGGGTCCATCAATGTAAAGACAATTTAATAAGAGGCATTCATGAAACGTGTTTTTACATAATTGCAAATTCTATACTCAAAATGCAGAGAAGTTTGACCTACTATTGTATGAACTACTGAGGTGGGTCGTAACGACTTACATTTATTCCATTACATGTACATTTTTGAGTAAATTGTACTTGCTAAAGTTGTTTTAATGCAGCATACTTTTTACTCTTACTCAAGTACGTTTTGGGAGGAAAATTTGGACTTTTACTTAGTTGCATTTGCAGACGCTTGCCGCGCTACATTGATTTATTATTTTTTATTTACAATGTTAACGTAGCCATGGGAATTTTGTGATCATACATAAAAGACGAAGAGTGGGAATGGTTTGGGTTTTTTTTCTTAAGTTTAATGTGACATAGTACAAAAAGGTGACAGGAAGAGTGAAATTAGACAGACATGGGTGTAATAAAATACACAGATAATAACACAAAACAGTAAGACATAATGGTTTGAATTTGGTACAGATTTTTTGCTGTTTATTTTTGTGGGATTTCATATTTGTATGTGTTTGTGGGACATATGAAAGTGTGTTGTGTATTCATATACATATGTGTAGGTATGTGTGCGGTGGAGGAGAAAAAAAAGCAATAAAATAATTGTAATGATAAATAAATCAAATAAAAATATGAAATTTTTAAAAAGAAGAAAAAGTGGTGGAAAAAGAAAATACATGTAAATGTGCAGATACATGCACATACTGTATGTTTATAACAGAAGAAGTGGGAAGAGTGGGAATTGTGTCATTTCTACATTTTATCAACTATCTAATCAGGATTATGATGTGAAATTTCATCACAAATTGACAGACACACAAATGTATATTCAATCCTTGAGTCCTTGTATTCAGAAAGTAAAAATATTTTAATTTGAGTGCACTTTTTTCACCTCTGAAGAAATCATCAATCCCTCAATCCACAAGCACTGTAGACCACACTGCTATTTACTGGCACAGTTCCATCTATTAAAGGGATTATATTTCATAAATGAAAACATGTTTTTATGTTCACACTGTTGAACATGCAAAGTATGTTCCCAAAATAGCAGGCTGCACAGTTTTGACAGGGCCCTTTTTTGAATGAACAAAATTCTTCTGGAGTTTCATAATAGCAGTCATAAATTAAACAGTTTAGTATTTCAGGCCAGCATAGCTGTATGAACTAGTATGTACAGTATTTGATATCATCTGAAAGATGAACTCTTGGAAATACACTACATCTTCAATGCCGTGTCTATTTTGAGTACTCTTATCTAACCAAGACACTATTTTTGGGTTGATAGCTATGACTGATGGGCATGTTACAGCCACAAAAATGGACCGGACCCCGTAACTAGTAAACCAAAGTTTGATTTTCACCCTTTTCAACAGTAAGCATACGCACATCAGAAACAAGGTCACATTTGAGTCCTCAAGACCAAAACAAAATGTAGAAACATAATCCTAGCCAGTGACGACCAATGGTGACCAAGTCTTCAAGTCTATCGTCCTGCTATAAATGTACAGAGGATGGTACTGCGGAAAGAGCATGAGAAAGGCTGAGGCTTCCAGTGGCAATCCGATATCAGAGCAGTTTTGCAGTGAGAATGAGGTTTCTGTCAGAAGCAGTCAACAGTTGCAACTTATTTATGCCTCATAAATATATTTTAGTCTTAACCACACTATTTTACGCACAGAGTTTTTGAATTCTTAAGAAATGTGGTTCTAGAAAACATACAGTAGGGGCTTCACTTTCACCTTAGTGGCCTTTTTAAATTCTGAAACATAATTCTTCATCTCAAGCTACAGAGAAAATCTATTTCCATTAAAAAAAAAAAAGCCCCCTCAGTTATACCTTTCACCTCAACGGCCCTGTAAAAGGAAGGAAAAATGATGGACAGAGCGGCTTGAAGAAGGGTGTTGTTGACAGGAAGACGAATGAATGCAAAAAGAGCCAGAGAAATGCCTAAGAAAGAAATGGGATCCTTTTTGATAAATATAGAATGAGGAGTGTAAAAGAGAGGTACAGAGTTTTCAACATGGCCACTGCGTAGCAACAGAAGGTGAATATTACTCTTATTAAACAAATATTATTTTAATTGATACTAACTTATTAATGGTGGTAGGGTTTTATACAAAATGTTGCAAAAACTGCAACAGTGGACCACCATAGTTACTTTTAGACATACATCCAGCACTTGTTAAATGTTAACCTTCCCTTGTGAAATGTAAAGCAATGAGCATTGTATTTACCAAAGCTCTACAGCGTTTTTGGCTCATGGTTATGTGGCTCTTCTGACTGGAGTCAAAAGAGCTCAGCAGCGCCTCCTTGTGGATAACAGCTGAACATATCCAGACCCACTGCACATTCACATAAATGACAGCAAATCTTACTGTAGCTTGACGGGTTTACGCTCTTCTAGAAATCATATTGCTTGAGTAGTAATAGAGGGTGAAGAGTTTGAATCAGTTCAGGCTAAATTATTAATCATAAATCCACATTTACATCATATAGCAGATACAAGATTACAATAAAAATGACTGGTAGACACTGTAGCTCAGATTCTCGCTTTATTGGTCAACTTGATGAAAGACTACAAAACGAATTCACAAAAAATCTCTTTCAAGTAATCAAATCTGTACAAACCTAAACTGTATGGGTTTTTTACAGCTCTGGCTCATATGAATCTGAAGAGTCATACGCATGTGTGTGTGTATGTGTGTGTAAGCATGTGCTTGCTCTTATGAGACAAGGTGACATACTCCTTCCTGTTTAGGGATACGGAGACATCACACTCAGATTGGCAAGACACTGCACACATGCACACACACATGCACACACCTGTGTTTGAGATTTTACAGTACAGAGGACAGGGAAAACAAAATACTTCCCCCCTCCACAAGTACACACAACCTGCTGGCAGGGTTTTGCTGCTAAATTCATTATGTCAGCAATCTCCCACTGTCTCCCAAACCCTGCATTTCAGTCAAAATTACTGTACAGACAGACACTGTGGTTTCGACCTTTCCACGGGAAGAGTGGTAAGAGAGAGGGGAAAGTATAAATCTCTAATACTCTCACACAAAATGTACACGTAATTTTAATGCTCACCGGCAGACGAGATGCGTTCGTCGTCTGCGCACGCACGCACTCACTCAGACAATTCGTAACATTAAATGTTTTAAGAAGTACAGATAAAAAAGGAAAAAAGCCCTGGGTATAGGTTTGATTTCTGGCTGTTTGGTGAAAGAAAGGAGAAGAGAGGTAGAGAGGGCAGGAGGGATGGGTTGGAGGTTGAGGGCCATCTACTGGTGTCATTTCTTAGCTTTCCTTGGTGGAGTGACTGGGCGACCAGAGCCCATGCCCCCTCCACCACCATAGAACAACTTCTTGTCTGCAGGTTTGAGAATCTGTGAAAAGGGAGACAAAGACAAAACTGAGCAAAAATCAAAAACAAAATGTTTTATTTGTTTTTTGAAAATGTTGATCTGCTAGATTCTGAATTTTCTGAGAGGTCTGTTGCTTACCTGGAATGAGCACATGAGGGTCTCATCTACGCTCATCATGGCTCCGGCATTGTCGAACTCGCCGCAGTAGTTTGGGGCTGAGAACAGCGTCACCAGCTGCCTCTTTGCAAAGAACTCATATCCATCCTCAACCACCTGAAAACAGATAACGACGGCTTAACAAGTTGTTTTTAAAGAAGTGAGAGTAATTTCAAACAATTGCTTCTCACCTGTATACAATGAAATCAGGAACAAAAACAGAACCAGATTCATTTAGATCGTTATATTAACAAGCGGCTTAAGACAAGAAAATATATGATAAATACATTGCTGTCACTCAAACTGCCTACCTGGTTATGAGTAAAACTGTGCTGAAATCCAACTGTGCTGAATTGGCCAGGGGCTATCCAAGTATTTCAGCAGTTCCACCTGACTTTTCTTCAAATTTTCACTAACAGCTGCACAAGCTTGTTTGATAAATGTGCTAACCTTGTGTTAACGACAAAAGGAGTTTATGTGAAAAGGAGGAAAGATGAAAACACAAAACTACTGTAGGAAAAATAAAACCAGAATAAAAAGACCTAGTAACCATCCACCCTCTAACAATACTAGGGGTAAAACTACTCGTCATCGTCTCTGTAAAACTGCTCTAAGCACATAGAGATACTTTCCTTTCATCCCATAACAAGTTCCACACCCAAATCTTGCCGGTTTAACCACATGTACACATTTATTCACTGCCTTTCAAAAACATCTTTAACCTTAGGATCAAGGTTGTGCACTGACCTGATGGGCCCGACAAATGAGGTCCATGTCGTGTTTGTGGAGGAACTTTGTGACCACGTCGGCGCCAAAAGTGAAGGAGACACCACGGTCGTTCTCACCCCAGCCCAGCACATCTTTGTCTGGGTCAGCCCACAGCAGGTCGCAGAGGAGGCCCTGGTCAGGCACATCAGTGGGGCGCATGACCCTTCGCACCTGCTCCATAGACTGGAGGTCTGGGGATAGGCCTGGAGAAGTTCAATGTAGAACAGTTAAATGTTAGACAGCAGAAAAACTTGAATTTAGCATCTGTGATATTACACATACAGTGTGTTTCTGGATGTTCTGAAGCCTGGGTTTGGTTTTACTGCTCGCTTTCATTTTTAAAAATGAAAATCCTAAACTAGGCAACAAGAGGGGAATCTAGAGTGTCACACAAGCCCCTTTTTAAGGATTATTAGAGCTAAACGATGTGATGTAAAACAAAACCTTATCAATACAAATACTATCTTGATATCAATATCACAACCAAAACAAGGCAAATGTACAAAAATCGCATATAAAATAATACATTTTCTCAGACAATAAGCAGAAGTGCAACCCAAACCTCAATTCTGATTGACAGGCCTTTTAATACCAAGAACTACATTATTTAGTTTTACTGTGGCGTTTGTTCACATCAGTAATGTCTGTAAACACAGAAGGAAATCAGGCCTGTAAATTCATTTTTAGAGCAGAAACAATTAGTAGATTAAGTGATTGGTCGACCGACAGAAAATTAATTTGAACCATTTAATAATGGTTTGAGACAGGGTTTTTTTTTTAACAAAATACCAAACATTCCCTATTTACATTTTCTCAAATGTGAAGATTTGCTGTTGTTTTGTTGTCTTATCATTGTAAACTGAATCTGAATCTTTGGGTGTTGGATTGTTGGTTTGACAAAACACCACATCTGAATTTTATAGACTAAACGATTAATCAAAATTGTAATCTGCAGATTAATAAATAAAAATAATCCTTAGTTGCAGCCCTATAAATTCTGATCAGTTGGAACACAAAGAAATGCAGAATTTTCATCTATAAAATAATCTTTCAATTGTATATGTATACTTAACATGTATGTGACCAAAAATGATGGATTTGGGCTTTAACTGCGATGTGCTCAACAGATAAAAAAGACCTAGCAAACATACAATATACTTTCTGTGTGTTCTGTCTTATGTAACTTTATTTGTTCGAAGTGGGAGGTGGTGTTTACCCTCATGACTATCAGTGCTTGTACACATTTTGTGTAGTGATCTCGCAGACATGAGATAGCTGTGACTGGCTGTTGGTGTCACGTTGTCTGAACCCTTAGGTCCATTTTATTATGCTGTTCTCTGTATCGCAACTACTGCTACTACTCGTAATTGTCAAGAGCGCTTCAGAGATTTTCTCCTTTCTGAGCTGAGAATTTTGTGAGTGACTGACTACGGCATTTCTTTGACATTTTCAGGTGTTTAAGACCATTACCAGCTCACATATATTCATTTGAGACATATGAACTGTCAAATCCTACATAATCAAAAACCACTAAATGCACTGGACAGAAGGCACTGCCTATGGTAACTTGGTACACATTTAGTCCAGCATTGTCACAGGCATAAGCACAATCTGTTAAAGTTGTACATATAAATCAAATGTTACCATTTTCTAATTGTTGGAAGTAAATAAAAAGTACTCTATTGTCCTGACTGCTGAACCGGGCAAGGATATATAAATATACTCAAAACAAGAAATTAAGATCCCAGACGGTTCTGCAGGAATTTGACCATAATGTTGACAGTAACTGTGCATAGGCGAGTTTGTGTGTGTGCGCGCGCTCTGGATAGAAGCCAAATGAACTGTTTGATGAGGATACCTCCATGGCAACAGAAGATCTTCTCATCAACAATGGCTGCAACAGGCAAACAGTTGAAGCAGTCGGTGAAGGTCTTCCACAGCTTTATGTTGTATCGCCTCTTACCTGTGGGAGGAAACCACAATTACTTGGTCACAATCTAATCTTGAGACCAATAAAATCTCAATAGCTGCACCTATTGCATCACATTAGAAACACACCATTTTACATAATCCTGGCTCTGAGAATAGCAGAGAACGGCATGTGATTAATCACTCCTGCCTGATCATGCTCCTTAGCCTGAAGCCCGGTGTACTGAGAGGTTATCTGTGTTCTGGTTTTTGTTACTAATAAGTACGTTTTCCCGTCAGGTTAAGAAAAAACAGCTTCAACTCAGATTCACGATTTAGTAAAAATTGTTGCACTGCTTTTTTGAGTATACTGAATTGTTACATTTGCAGACATTTCAAATACAATCCCAACAAACTGGTAACAGTAACAGCTGACGCACACAAAGGAGGATATTTAGTTAATGTTGGTAAATCTTTGCTCAACAATAACTTTGTTTGTGACCCTTTGTGGTTAAGTGAATTTTGGCATCTACCAGCCAGTGTAGCCTGTATTAAATAAGTGTTTGTGTTCACTCCAAAAAACCTACCCATCAGGAAGATCATTGTGAGACAAGATGATAAAAACAGACAACACATAAAAATAAATAGGATCTTAAAAACAATGTACTGTGCTCTTGAAGTTTACAATGGAACAGACATCACTTTTTTGTATATTCTTTACGCTACTATTTTTCTTTTTTTCTTCTGTTCAACGACTGTATTGCCTAGACTATACAAAAGCCTACAGGCTTGGGCTTACATTTTTAGCAAACTGCTGGTAACTGTGGATAGTAGTAGTAAGATTTATGTCTGTATCTGTGTGCATGCCACATGACTTACACTCATCGTAGAAGCCATATATTCTGTTAATGGAGGCGCACTCATGGTTTCCTCTCAGCAGAAAGAAGTTTTCTGGGTATTTGATCTTGTAAGCCAGCAACAGGCAGATGGTCTCCAGGGACTGCTTGCCTCTGTCTACATAGTCGCCCAGGAACAGGTAGTTGCTCTCTGGTGGAAAGCCCCCATATTCAAACAGCCTCAGCAGATCATAGTACTGCCCATGAACATCACCTGGTGAGACAAGCAGAATTAGAGTGGAAACAACAATGTTGGTCAAAGGTGTGATCATCATGTTGCATGTATGTGCACAACAAAAGGTAAGGGACTTCAATAGAGGTACAACACTTGGCATGCTGCAAATTAACCACAAGACTTCATACCCATACCATGATTGGCCACACGTCATTACAAATTAACACTCTGTTTTTCCGGTGTTGCTTGACTTGTTTTTTGTGATAATGAGACAACTGAATTTGCAAGCGTGCGTTTATGCTGGTGATTCTCACTGCAGCGCAAACTTGGCCAGTTCCTGAAATGTGCAGACTGTTCCTTTAAACTAGCATTCTTCATTAAGTGGCATCAGCAGTATGACACAGGGGGGCAACTCCTGGGAGACTTGAAGAGCATAACAGCACTGCACTGGCAGGCCAGTATTATCTGTTCATCCCTATAGGTCTGTAATTATGTGGCAAGGTCACAGCCATGCACTGTATAATGTGAATGTAAGCTTTCTCATGGTAGTCCAGCACTATAAGCTACAACAGCCATCTAAGAGTGTTTGTAAATGCTATGCGACCACACTTGAGAATTCCCCTGACTCCAAAGAACACAGCCAAGCCTCACCACAAATCTTGAGGGGCGCCTCAAGTTCGAGCAGGATTGGCTGGCTGAGGAAGATCTCCCGGGATTTGAGGCAGAGACCACGGATTTCATTCTCTGTCAGCTGAACATTTTTGCCAGGTCTGGAGCCTTTCACTGTGAGGGGAAATGGAAGAGTGAGAAACACAGCAGAGTTTATTATTCATACTACAGTGAGCAGATAGAATCACGCCATTTAAAAATAGTGAACAAACAGTCAAGTGAGATTTGCATTTTATAAAACAGGGCAGACTGCCACAGACAGTTGGCACATGTTAATATGTGTTGCACTCTGTTTAGTATTCAATCATGAACTCCATCATCATCATCACATAAAACACGTCTGATTTAAAGATAGAAATGGTTCAAACTGAAAAAACTCATGACTTTCTGATACCACCCAGGGTGCTTTTACTTGGATATGGGGCATTGTTCTCAATTACACCTCTGAGCCCAGCCTACAAATATCACTCGCTTGGATGTAAATATCAAGCAAATATACTACAGAACCACTACGGAATATCTCAAAGAACGGCATCCGATTACATGCAGTAACAAAAAATAAAAATAAATAAAAATGAAGGTGTGTTTCAATTTCCAGTTCACAGTGTATTTACATTTAGACCTTACTGCCCAAAGGCATTCGGCTAGCAAGGAAGTAAATGTTGTCCAATGACCCTTTAAACAAAAAAAAAGGTACATTATGGACAACGAGTTTGCAGAACGATGAACTTTGCTCCGCTTACATCCCTTTTTGTGTGACAATAAGCGTGGATACTTTCTCGGGCAGAGGAAAACACGGACATAAAATGGTATTTAACGCGGGCGAGTGGGAACAACAAAGGTTAGTTTGCTGCGAGAAGGATGCTACTGACCAAACTCAACTCAACTTCTGTGTTTCGTTAGCATGAAGCAGTAGACGAACTTAGCTGGCTGTCGTTGTCTAGCCCGTTAGCCAAAATGGCTACCTCGGTGAATAAATATCGAGCGAAATGCCGCCTTACCTTCCAGCAGACGCTGTATAATGGAGTCGATGTTCAGCTTATCGGCTTCTGCCATGCTATACCGCTGTTCTGGTCGGTTTCTAAAAAAGTCCCAACGAATTCAAGACGCAACTGCTAAATGGCTTCCGAGTTACCGTTAGCGTTAATCGGCTATCGTTAGCCCGCTAGCTGGCTAACCTTGGGGTAGAATTGGCAACCTCGAAATTTGAGGCTGGGCGAGCTGGATTGTTAAAGATGCGATGGCTGTCGTGTACGTCAGAAATCCGCCTTGGTCAAGTGTTTTCCATTAGCTATCCGAATCCACTTTAAGTATTCGTATTTTCTCGTAACAGCGGTGTTTCTGTCGCAGCCACTAGCACCATGCCATCGACAAAAAAAAAAGGCTAGACGAGCGTTAGCCCGAAGCGAGGTCGAACGGAAGAGGGCTGACGGTTCCCGCGCTCCCATTGGTCGGTTTCGCCAATGGGCGGTGCTTGCGGGGACACTCTTCCCCGTGATTGGCTGTTTTCAACGTCGGTCAGCATTTACTTATCTCGAACCACAATGCAAAAAAACAAAAACAAAAGGGGGCGATCATTCTCGAATATGTCTCGCGGTTTGCTGGCCTTAAATGTAAGATTTGATCAAAGGAGGCACATTTACTCAAACACTCGTGCTCGCGTTGCCGTCGCTCTCGTTGCGCAGTAAAGCGACACGCGCGGAAGCGACCGGGACGGGAAGAACCGACGACGTATTTTTGGCGTGACGTAATGTCCTATCGCCTGGCAACACGCACCGTGTGATTCATTCTGAAGCTGAGAGGTGGCTTAGCTAGTCTGCTAATTCGCTGTAAGATTTAAAAAAATGACTCTAACTCGGAGAAACGTTAACCTGCCTACTTTACTCTAGTAATACTCCTGTTTATATCATACAACCATCCGACCATGAAGTTGCTCCATAAAGACATTGAAAAAGATAATACCGGGTGAGTGACTGGCGATAGATACTGCTAGCGAGCTAACCAGCATGCTATCTTGCAGCTGGCTGTCCATGTGTGTCAGTATAGTCGTGGTAAATGACCATAATGTGATTTACATTCACCTATACTAGCAAAAACGTGGCGAGTTTTGGATTAGTTCCTGATTAGTCCCTTTTGTAGTTTATATGTAACAACACACAGGGCACGAAATATAAGTACATGAGCACAGATTGTGTCACTCAGACTTTGTGGATATAGCTTTCGCTTTAATGACTAAGCGTACGACGCCTCAGTGAGTAAACAAAGCAAACCCGGACATCATTGCACCATCTGTGTCATTGCCCCCAATAATGTCTTGACATCTTAAAGTAAGACCACATCCACAGTCTGATTTTGTGATAACCAAAACCACACCTGACTTATCACTAACATGAATGACACCAACCGTATTGATTGTGTACACCTCCTCAGACAGGTGACTCTGATGCCAGAGGAGGCGGAGGATATGTGGCACACCTACAACCTGCTGCAAGTGGGGGACAGCCTGAGAGCCTCCACCATCAGGTAACCACTAACTTCTATCACATAAAGGAGACAGCCGAAGCCCTGTAGTACACACCCATCTGTGTGGCAGCTTTCCAGCCCCATGGAGAAGGATGCTGGCTTTGTTGTGTTGTAGCATTGCAGAATTAGCGATGCAGCATCTTTCTGGACCCATTTCATTTGTCAGTGCTTCATTCTTCCATTAGCTGATAAGGATTAAAATCTGCCACTCTTGTCACTGTATGCATTTGTGTAGTATCAAGGCAAAGCTACTCAAGGTTTAGTTTCCATCCACCTTCATTACAGCCACTGATCAGATTTGATACACACGTAATGCAATCAATGCAGCCAGCTACACAGGTTGAGTTCGTAGTAACTTGACAGATCTGAAATGGAGAGTTGGAACAGAAAGCTTTATTTACACATGGCCTCTGGTTATGCAAGAATTCTGTTTTTGCAAGACTACAAATTCCCAGCTCTGTCTTGAAACCTCTGTCATAAAAATACTTAAAATCTACTTCAGCTACATATCTTGATCATCATAGGAATCACAATAATATTTAGTAGGTTTTTTAATTTGTTCAATTTCTGTCAAGATGATGTTGAGGAAAGATTTTTTTGAGCCAGTAAACAATATATCTATATACTATTTCGTCCAGTGTCTAACTTTCACAATGCATCCAATAGCCAGAGATACAATGTTGTTTAAAAAAGTATAGCACTCTTGATTTAGCTGCAGCTCAACTTTATGCCGGGACACAAATGCAAGTACGGAGATGTAATGTTTCCAATTCCCCAGTTTGTCCAGTTTAACTTTACTAAAGCTTTGTTTATGAAAGTCAGTCTGTGTTGGTAAATTATTGTGCTTGTTTTTCAGGTTTCCAACTCACTCTTTTTGTCTGTGTATCACTGAGTGTTTTGGTCTCAAAAACACACACAGAACTTGTCATCAGAGTCTGAAATAAAGTCCTTTTCCCCTGTTCCCACAGGAAGGTGCAGACAGAGTCCCCTACTGGAAGTGTGGGCAGCTCCAGAGTTCGGACTACTCTAACGTTAAGTGTGGAGACCATCGACTTTGACTCCCAGGCCTGCCAGCTGAGAGTAAAGGGCACTAACATAGAGGAGAACCAGTATGTCAAGGTCTGAGATTTCTAAGCAACCTGACAGTTGTAGTCATGTCACATTTATAGACAGTATAAAGTGGAGCAGAAGGACTAGTGTGATAAAATTAGAGAAGAAAGGATTGATATTAAGATTTTAGGAGTAATTAGAGATCATTACACTGTAGATTGTGTCTGATAAGTAGTCTGTTTCTCTCCATTTGAAAAGTTGCACAGAAAGTCAGTTTCTTTTGTTCAGAAATCTAATCAAAGGTTTTTGAAGGTTTTGCAGGTGAAACACATTAAGTGTATTTAATCGAGTGATATAAGTAGTTGTTGTGATTATGTTCTGTTTTTCACTCATCAGATGGGGGCTTACCACACTATTGAGCTTGAGCTCAACAGGAAGTTCACTCTGGCTAAAAAGAGCTGGGACAGTGTTGTGCTGGATAGAATCGGTAAGCAGGTGCAACTGTTTACATTTGACTGAGATTACAACACAGCAGAAAATATCACTTAGTCTCATTCTTGCTTGCACGTCTAACAAGGTATTCAATATTTGGAGAAGTTTGCTTGTTTTGGTGACTCTAGGTTAGTTTCCACACAGACTGTTGTGGAGCAGTGTGTTTGGTTTTCATTTTTTTGTTGCTTTCATTCTCACAAAACACACACATTTGCCTCTTTCTGTCAAACAAGTCATTGTGAAGTGAGTCAATATGGATAAAACAACACAGGGAGTCCAAATATCAAAAAATGCTTACAGATATTGAAGAGTTAAGATGATTTTAAAGGTTAAACATTGCTTGCTTTTGTTTGACCTCTTTTTATGTCAGCTACTGTCTCCTAATTGCTGCAGGCCGCAATGACTTGCTCCAGATACCAGTAATCATGAGTTAGATATGTATATTAAAAGCTAATTATGACTGCATTGCCTGACTGATAAGGTGACATTTTAGCTGGTTTTCTTTTGCAGAAAATGCACAGTCCTCTCGTTAATTCATTTACATGACCAACAAAGAGAGAGTGTTGCCATGGGAACAGAATAGGGCGAAACAGGAGGGAAGTTCTTAACTGACAGATGGGGTTCATGTGTTTGAAGGAGTGGAGGTCCGTTGAGTCATTGCTGCCGTCATTTTCACCACAATAACTTAAATTTCAGTAGAAAGTGCTCAACTCAACTACAGGGATTATGCACTAATTCCTTTACCAGTAAAATACAATAAGTAATACAGTAAGTACCCACTACCTCACATGATCCATTTATCGTTGCCCTGTCTACACTGTAGAGCAGGCATGTGATCCGACCCAGAAGGCAGACGTGGCAGCTGTGGTAATGCAGGAGGGTCTGGCCAACCTGGTGCTGGTAACCCCCGCCATGACGCTGCTTCGTGCAAAAGTGGAGGTCACCATTCCTCGCAAGAGAAAGGGAAGCTGCACTCAGCACGAGAAGGTAGGCCAGCTTTCTGTAACTGTGCAGCCGTAATGAGGTCAGAACTTTCAAAGCAAAGAGAGGAAAGAGGATGACGTTTTTAACAGTGAATATTGTCAGAGAAGATTGGAATATGAAGACGGACAGCTGAATGGATGGTGGATAGACTGATGGGAGATTAAAGTCAGCAAGTTTGGGTAGTGTGTTGGCCTGGCGACCTCTGATTATGAGACAGCTAGCCTCCATTTGCAAGACGTGTAGGCAGATAAACAGATAAGCATATTTAGACATATTAAACACCTTTTAAATGTATTGTCACATTAACAGTAAGTAAAATAGGGTAAATCAACAAAAGTAAAATTAATCTACAGAATAATCACATTTTAAAATTGCTTGAGTGTGTGTGTGTGTTGGATGCATAATAAAATTTTTGTTTAGTCATGAGCGTAAGACGAGCCCACCTTTTCAATTGCGATTTTGGAAAAAACAAAGCAAATATTGTCTTGTATTCGGGCAAGTACAGTAACTGGATGTCACAGTCCCTCAGTATTGAGACCGGGTGTGTTTGTCATATAGGCTGATGTCAAACTATCTGTCTCTCTGTTTGCAGGCGCTGGAGAGGTTCTATGAGGCCGTGATGCAGGCGATCCTTCGCCACATCAATTTTGATGGTAGTGCTGCGGTGTAGACACTGACGCACACACTTACACATGCATATGCATGTTCCTGTTTTGCATCACACACTTCTCACTTTTTAATTTGTTGTTCCTAACACAGTTTTATGGCACCATTGTGGTTTCTTATTGTTGCCACATTTCTATGTTTTTGTGTCTGTTTAAAGAAGTGAAATTAAACATTAGAAAAGTTTCGATTTAGATTTCTCTTCCTTGCATTCTACCAGTGGTGAAGTGCTTCCTTGTTGCCAGTCCAGGGTTTGTGAAGGACCAGTTCATCACCTACCTCTTTAAAGAGGCGGTGCGACAGGACAACAAGATCCTGCTGGAGAATCGACCCAAATTCATGCTGGTCCACTCGTCATCTGGTCATAAGTACTCACTCAAAGGTAGGAGCTGGTGGGCCCTGAGAATAAAACAATCAAATCTCATCACGAGGGGAAAACTTAGAGAAATGCTTGTTGTTTTGCAGAAATCCTCTCTGATCCCACTGTGACAAGTAGGCTTTCTGATACCAAGGTGACTATGCATCCTGTGATATGTCAGCTTGTTTTATTCATCACCCTGTAAACAAATGCTCTGAAATTGAAAAAAAGTGACTAACTGGTATTTGTGTTTAACTTTCAGGCAGCAGGAGAGGTGAAAGCCCTGGAAGATTTTTATAAGATGCTCCAGCATGAGCCTGACAGGGCCTTCTATGGGTGAGTGATGATGCATCAGAACAGCTGGCAGGAAGTGACACACAGAGCCCTCATTCATTCCCACTGATAATCAACAACCTTTGTATCTTTGCATCCTCACAGACTGGCTCATGTGGAGAAAGCTGCTGACGCCCTCGCCATCGATACCTTGTTGATAAGCGATAACCTGTTCAGGTACATACTTTGAAGTATAGTTTATGTTTAGCTGCTACCAGCCATCAGTTTTCTCCTGTATTGTTTAATTTTTATTCAGTCAAAAACCTGACGTCACCAGAATCATTTAAAAAATACTAAAACCACATGAAAATTACACTTAGTGGCTTTAATTCTCAGCTTTTTAGATAATCCTTCACCTATTCCTGCAGCTCTATTGTCTTTGACCTTATCAGACAAGGGATTGTTAGTGATATGAACACTGTGTGTCTCCACGTGTACGTCCAGACATCAGGATGTCCCCATGAGAAGTCGTTACGTTCGGTTGGTGGACAATGTGAGAGACAATGGCGGCAATGTCAGGTACCAATAAGACTGAATATGTTAACATTCACCAAGAATTGGCAGAATATCCTTTTGCCAAGCATCCAACTGATGAGTTTTCTGTTTGTTTTTTTTCACGCAGAATATTCTCAAGCCTTCACGTGTCTGGTGAACGTAAGTTATATAACCATTCAGATTTTTGTTTTTTATAAACGTATAGCTGTAGTATTTATTTGACAAAATCGTTAATCAAGGATAATCTAGTGGCTTATTTATTAAAGGTACTCCATGGAGTCTCTTGTAAACAAAAAGTCATTAAAAAGTAAAAGTACATTCAGTGTTCCTCACCAAAAAATACTCCACCTTTTAGTGCAACTAGCATTTGCTAGATAATTCTGCCAAACTTGTAATGACCAGTACAAGTAAAACAATGCCAACATACTGTCAGGTCTGCACTGTAAATATTTGATGACTGTTACTGTAGAAGGAATTTACTGGTGTCATTTCAGGACACTGAACTGATGACACTCACCACACACTGACTTCCTCAGTTTAAAGGGTCATAAATGGACAGAAGCAGTTGCTCAACTACAATTGCGCTTTTTGCACTTCTGTGCTTGGACATAAAATCAGCCTGAAGTACTGGCTGTGTACTGTCATCTTTTTATTTATCCTTGACTGTCCCATCAGAGCTGACTCAGCTGAGTGGAGTGGCCGCCATCTTGCGGTTTCCCATCGCCGACCTATCAGAGGCTGAGGACGACAGCAGCTCAGACGAAGACTGATCCACAGAAATTGACCACAGCTTTTAATAGAAGAAAAGAAAAAGAAGGTCGTCCAATGTTGCAGATAACACAAGAATGCATTGACTCAGTGCTGTGTTATGGTTTACGTATTCCACCTCTGCAACATCCACACCCCCTTTCAAGTCTAATCCACGCACATGTTATCTTAAAGTGGCCATAATATCAAATAATTGGATGCAGTTTTTGGTGCTTTGATGCTTTTGGTTTGAAGGTGACAGTGTCTTTGAAAGGTGCAGGTTAAGCTAATAAGGTCATTAGCTTAACCTGAGAAACCTCATAAGTTCATAAGAATGAAAAGGAATGTAACATTTGTTGCCAAGTCCAAATGACAGTTAAAATTTTGACTGACGTAGCAATAGAACAGTGATTTTTCTTAGTGTATATACAGTATATCTCTCTTGCAATTAAACAACAAAAGCATTCAACCACTTGCGTCACTTGACTTTGTCACATGAATCATCTCATCATACGTGAATGAAATACAAGTTGGAGCAAGATATAAAAATATATAATTTATTACATACAGTCATTTCACTTTCCATTTTAAAAACTTTTTTGGTTATGGGCAATATGACCCAAAACTACTGCATTTCAACCAACTAAAAATCAAGTATTCTCAGGATTTTTAATTTTATGTAGTGATATTAGACTGATATTCAGTTACAACACTGTAAGTTCCTCTTGTAAAATGTCAAATTGCAAACTTCCCTTTCAGCAGCTAGCAGACTAAAGTGCCTTTTGAAACAACTTTCCCCTCTTCTTTTTATACTTTAGCATAGCCTTGAGTGCATGCCTGTGTGTACTTGACACACTTGGCATCACTCAGTAGGACACTGGTAGGTCTTAATCCAGGCTAAATCCTCCAGTGTGCCCCAATGCAGGTAAATAATTGAGCAAATAACCATGACGTGCATTATCTGGTGGCTGTTGCCCCAGTTGTCAAACAGGCCTGGGATGAAGCGCTCAGGGATCTGGATGATGTTGACCAGCCCTCCCAGTACAGCCAGAGAGTCCATGATGACAAAGAGGCGCAGGGAGTCTGGGCTGCCCACCCCGCTGCCGTACACCCGAAACAGGAAGAGGCTGAAGCGGAACAGGGCCTGCCAGACGAAAGCTTGCAGGCGCATGATGTTAGTGCGGGCCGTGGTGGCACAGTAGATGCTGTAGGCTGACAGGAGAACGTAGACCAGCAAGGCAGTCCTTCGCAAGTCTGGGTAGCAAAGAAGGGTTATGTGGATGATGGGAAGTGCCCCTGGTGACAAAATGGAAGATATACCAGTGAATAAACAGCAATGTCACTAAAACTAAGTCAGATATTATTAACTTGGTTTTTGTCAGGGTTATTATTAGCATAGGTGTAGGCCTGGACTGTAGTCAGACTGAAGTCTCAAAAATGAGGACTTGTTTACTGGGACTTTGTTGTGAGACGTTACTGAGACTTAAAAACATGAGTGTGAAAGTTCATTCTTGACCTTGGAAACAGTTGTCTGACATAACCTTAACTCAAGGTCCACTTACTAGCTTTTTTTTCTGGAGCTTTCACTTTACTGCATCTCACATTCTTTATCAGTTGATGGATTTGACTTATTTTTATCGTGTAATGACAACTGAGCCAACTGCATACACTGATGAGGACAGTGAGATGTGGTTTAAAGCTCCAGAATAAGCTAGTAAGTGGACCTTGAGTTAAGATTAATTTGTCCGGCTTGAAAACAGTTCTGATTAGTCGTGATTTAAGATGCTGCAGTCAGTGCAAAATCGAAGATTTCAGATAGAAGACAGCAGAGAACGACATACCCAAGGTGTTAACTAGGCAGACCCCGAACATGTCCAGGGACAGCAGGGTGTCATACACGTGTTCTCCTCCCACGTGGTTCATGAACACATGGTAGACCACTGAGCCCCCGGTGGGGCAGAGGCAGGCCAGGTAGTGGGCCACACAGATCCAGACACTGTCCACCTCCATCCAAGGGATGCTAAACGGCAGCAGCACCAAGAAAAGGAAAAAAGGGATGCCTGAGGTGACCGGAAGATTTGGAGTTGACAGGGGAAAGAGGATAGGGGAGAAATTAGATTAAATGAGATAAAGGAAGAAATGCAAAATGTTTGAACCCTACACAGGGGTGGGAGTCCTTTAGAAAGCCATCTAATTATGAATCATTACCCTTTAGTATTTTATTGTTTTAGGAGACAACTATTTCTTCAATATGTCCAAAGGTTTTAGTTAGGGTTTGTAGGGTTGATGCCTGTGTAGTAGGTTAATGACATCCGTTTTTATAGTGAGCAGATGCAATTAAATATCACTTTATGCAGAACAAAATGAGGAACTGAATATTGTGAGAGTGGTTCCTCTGTTTGTTTCTTTACCAGGAACAATGTGAAAGATGTGGCTGTTGGCTACATGCATAGAAAAATCCAATCAATGATCTAAAGCTAATACCCTTCACTTCCCCTTAGTAAGAGTGTTAGTCTTAATGAACTTATGGGATAGCTAAGGAGAAAATGGAGCATGCCTTCGGAAGTTCAAGGCTGTGCGGGTTTTAGCTCATGCACAGGTAAATGTCCATCTTTGCTCGTGTTTGCACAACATAAGCACACCTTTTTAAAATATGTTAACATACTGTAATTCTGCAACGGCTCGCAATCTATGCAAACATTTGTATCTGCAGGATGCTTTGCCCATGATACATATGGGCATTTACAGAAGTGTCAGCCAACCACACACCTTTAAAGACCTTGTTAACAGTGGAGTATTTCCAGAGAAGGGATTCCCAGAGCAGATTACAGCTAATACCCCATATCCTCATTACACACTCTTGTCAAGTATGCATGTAACTGGCCATAAGTGAGAGTAATGGACATCTGTGACTTGTTTTGTTTGTGCATCCCCCGTATGGGTTAAATGGAGGTGAGAAAAATAATTTTGTATTTGACTGTAAAGATATATTTTAATGAGATAATTCAGATGCAGTTAAAAACACTTTCATTGACATTTTTACATTTAGTCCAGAATGACACCCAATGAAGTGGATTCCTAGATAAAGAATAGCAGTTGAAAGCAAAGGCAGTTTCTGGACTTACCATGGGTGTAAATGTTCCCCAGCTCATTGTGCATGTAGAAGAGGCTCCTGAGGCACTCTTGAGCCGTGGACACTGGCCGGTAACCGGTCAGGACATATTTGTTGAACTGAAGGTGTGTAGGGGTCCTTGCAAAGTCCAACAGCCGCGGTCCTTTGTAAAGCACCATCACGACTTCCCGCAGCCAGTGCCCTCACATTTAGTTGACAGTGCAAGTTCCTCACCATTTACATCCTAAACGAGGCCACGCTCAGGACTCTCAGGCACGGTCATGACCACAGCTAGTAGGAAATTCTGCTCCCTGTATTCCATCATTGGACAGGTGTAATTCCAAGCAAGCAACCTGTTGAGCTGGCCAAGTGGCATGCTTTCAGTCGGGCCAATCAGTAAAGGGCTCTTATCCCTAAGCTGGAGTAATCCTCACAAAAAGCCATGTGCGCTACCACAGCTGCTCCTTGTCAAGGCTCATAACCGCCTCACACCTCAACTTTGTGGTGAACACAGATACATTCTGTGTTTCCCTTATTATAGACGCACTGTTCCCCATGCTCGTATGCAACTGTGCTGCAGTCAGGATGATCTGGAGATTACAACACTTTCACAGGTGGTTTCCACCTGTTAAAGTAATAATTCCTTATCATGTACATTGAAACATATGAATGGGTTTTGCCTATTCTGTGACATACTAAATGTATAGAAATTCACATTTAAATGAGTAAAGCACAATTTTCCACGGTTGGCGTTCATTGATGGTTTTATTCAATCAAATACTGTACAACAATAAACAGATGCTTGCCACAAGTAGTAAAAAAAACCTTTCCCATGCAAAATAAATTAGACTGATTTATGTTTTACAGGATTATTTTGAGTTGATAACATCAGGCAAAACTGAAATTTTCAATCAAAACACTGACCGTATGCAGCAGACAAACTCCATTTCTCCAGCAACCGATTCTTTGCATGTACAGTGAACAGTAAGTGCAGGACAAATGCAGGATGCATAAAAATATACATAAATAGAAAACCTAACAACTCAAAATGTTTAAATGTTGAATTTATCTCTGGACTTACACACAACCACACAAATACCAGGACTATTCGACAGACAGGAGGAAATAAAAATAATATACAATTAGGAAACAATCACAAATAATATACAACGGCAAAAAAAGAGATTATACTTGTCGTTGTCAGCAGGGTTAACCTGTGTGGGGGAAAGAATGCAGCGCAAAGATGAGCGGGATGGAAAAATACAACAAACTGATAACTTTGTTTAGTTTGAGTCAGTCTGTTCTTACCTTGATAGCCACTATTCCCAAAGAAGCCATTCAAATCATATTTGCCATTCTTCGCTCCTGAAGACAAAGAAAAGAAACATTGCAAACTGTCATGCAAAAGGTATTAGTAGCACATACAGCCTCTGCCCAGATTTTAATGTTTGGCATGTTAAAGTTAAAGGAATAGTTTGACATTTTGGGGGATACACTTGTTCTCTTTCTTGCAGAGAGTTCAATGAGAAGATTGATACCACGCCAATAACTTAGCAATTACCTCTAATGTTTCCTGTTGAAATGCTCACCCAACAGCTGGAGCCAGGAGGCAGTTAGCTTAGCATAAAAACTGGAAACAGGGGCAAACAGCTAACCTGGCGTGTAAAGCCACAACTTGTCATTTATACACTTTGGTTTTTGCACGGATTAAACAAACGTTAATTAGTGAGCTTAAGAGGTGCTGGTGGGCCGATTTTGTAAACTGGGCAGGCTAGCTGTTCCACACTGTGTAACACTTTGTTGGAGTCCAGGTAGCGGTGCTTTTACCTCTCCCGGACTTGTCTTGTTGGTGAAAATGCAGTTTGAGATGCTGCTGAATGTGTATCTGACGTGGCAGCTGCTGCTGAAGCAGATCATCAGGTTGTTCAGGCACCTGAGCCACGCCCTGCGTTTCTGTGGCAGGTGCGGAGTCCAGGGCGAGGCTGGCAGTGCCCGCGGGGTCGGGCAGGTCCTCAACACCCGCTCCAGGCACCACATCGGGTGTGAAGGAGGACTCCACAGGCAGATAGGATGGGAGAGAGGGGTAGGCCAGGGTGGGGCTGGGAGTGGGAGCTGCAGGAAATGCAACAACTGGGGAGGGAGAGCAGAACAGGCAGACAGGATAGAGAAAAAAAAAATGGGTGAGTTGTGTTACTGTGAGATTTCAATGTTGCCTTTATTGTATATGCACAATTTATGCAATTAAAATGTTGGGATGAAACTAGTGTTCCTAGTTTTACCTTCTGGCTGCACTTGTCCATTTATATAGCCCACGTTGTCTGAAAGTGACAAACAGTTAAACATTACCTGATGGCAGTGGAGCCACAAGAGACAAGCGTGCAGAAATACACACTATACTCACCGTATCTATCAACGGACATCCCCTCGCCTTCAACTGCAGTTGCCAGAGTTGGCACCTCTCCCTTCACTAAGAGATCAGGAGGAAAAAAAACATATAAGAAGAAGAGATTGGGGTCTACAGTATATTTGTGCGATGAATCTCTTTTCCTGACGCACCGTAGGATTTTCCAGCTGAATCTGGCTCAAGAGGCAGGGCCTCATAAGGTAAACCAGCTGTATCTGTTTAAGGCAAAAAAAGAGATACATGTACAATTTATTTGTACATTTCTAACTCAACTGATCAGGTAATTAGCAGCAATAAAGACAAAATACCATATTCTCCACCTGATCTGCCCTCAGGTGCAGATTCAAGGGGCTGCGACTGGTATTGTCCCTGGTTACCTGTTGAGAGATTGACGTGAAAGCATTGAGTAAACATGTTAAAATGCAGAGGGAAAGAATGATTGGTATGAAAAGGACACATAAAAGGATAAACTGTACCATATTTCCCAGAAGATTTTGCTTCACTTCCATAGCCAAGAGCTTGTGGTGCATAGGGAACTTCACCGCCACCTTAGCAGTTGGCAACCACATAGAGACGACAAGTTAAACCAAATAAATAAACAAATAAATGACAATTAGACGGTAGCTGTCATGTTTGCTGAATCTCACCGTATTTGCCTGTTACTTTTCCATTCTGTCCGAGAGGTTCAGGCTGATATGGTGACCCGGTCAGACCTGGAAGAAAATATGTGATAAAATAAATTAAACAACAAAATAAAATTGCAAACGCATACATGCTGTATGCACTAGCTTAGGTATGTCTGTCTACAAAACCAACCAGCCCATGGTTTCATGGTTCTGACTTAAATCCTTTGTGCAGCAAGGTGTATTTTTATTTTTATAATTCAACTTTTCATGGACTAATCATTAACATCTGCTGGGTTGTCATTTATACACTTCGGTCTTTCATACACATTAAACAAACAAGATATAACGTGTTAATAAATGAGCTTTAGATGTGCTGGTAAGCAGATTTTGTTACCTCTGGACAGAGCCAGGCTAGCTGTTTCTCCCTGTTTTCAGTCTTTATGCTAAGCTAAGTTAGCCGGCTGCTGGCAGTAGCTTCATAATATTACCGTGCAAGAAAGCTAATAGTATTTCCTAAAATGTCGAACTTTTCCTTTAAAGTTTTTTACCATATGTGCCAGTAGATTTGGCTTCAGGGCCCAGTCCATCTGGTTGAGCTTCATAAGGCATTCTTCCATAACCTGTAGAAGAGAGGAAGAAGAGAAATAATACAAGGTGAAGGGGGTGGACTTTTACAGGACAATGACTGAGATTTTGTGTGTAGCAAGCAAAGATACCAAAGCTAATTATTTACCATATTTGCCTGCTGAATTTCCATTACTGCCGAGACCAAGAAGCTGCCCACCGTTGGGGTACCCACCATATCCTGAGCAGAGATGGAGGGAAAACAGTATAAAATTATCACATGACCTCTCAAGACTTCTCACAGTCTCTCTCTCACAGTATCTACAAGAGTAGATAGTGGATTCAATTTCATCAGCCTGTCAGTGTCTGCATTTCTGGAATGGCTACTATAGTGAGGACAAAACTATTAGCCACAGCAAAAACCCCTTTATATTCTGGGTGCATGATCCACTCCCATGCCGGCACTAAGACCACCTGCAAGTATTTTGAGTTACATAAAATCTTTGTAGCTCAGTGTATGGAGCATGGTATCAACATGCCTGGATTTGTTGGTTTGCTTCCACTTTGGACAAACACACTAAAAAGGTACTCGTTGTACTGCACATTAATTTGAAAAGCAACATACTGCTAGTTTTCATGACTGCCCAAGACGAATGACTCACCATATTTTCCAGATGATTTGCCATCACCAGCAGGCCCATAGGGGCTTCCACCATATCCTGGACAGAAGTGACACAAACAGTTGGGACCCGCATGGACTCATTAGACAGACTGCCTGTATTGGTTCTCAGTGGGCTGTAGTGACACTTGTAAGTAAACACTTTGGTAAATACGTTCAATCAACACACATGGATTACGAATAAATGAACATGCAGTTTCAAATCAAAACCTACATGCAGGGACACATGCACATAAACAGACAGAAAGTAAAGCATGCAATAATAACATAACATAGACATACCATAATGTCCTGCACCATTAGTCCCTGTACTGAGGGGTTGTCCACCAAACTGCAACCCACCAATGCCTAAATCACAGTGAGCAGTGAGTGAGCGGAGAATAATGCTGGTTGGCACACGAACAATGAGAAATTAACTTTCTTTAAAAAGTTTAAGAGTTCTGCACATCAAGACAGAGATCTAAACTCATGCAGCCATGAATGTAACTCCCTCTTCCTTTCCAAGCGACACTATGGTGGAGTGATAGAATACGACCAACAAGCACTCACCGTACTTGGATTTCTCTGCACCCATTCCCAGGGGCTGACCGCCAAAAGGCAGGCCGCCCATTCCTGTAACATTGGAGAAAGTTTTGGTTCAGGTGTGTTGCATTTTAAAGAAATACATGTTTCTTAAGTTAATGGTATGCCTTTCCTCACTGACTTTTCTTGTGTTAATAAAGGTTTGAAAGAAATAAAGTTACACACACCACCATACATGCTGCCCAATTTTCCATTTGTGCCGAGGCCAGCGGACTGAGGCTCAAACTGGCTCATACCTGCATGAGTACACAGGTACACATGTCGTATCTGTTGACTTTTACACCTTGAGATGAATATGCTGCTAACATGCACATAGTATTCACTGACTGACCTACAAACTGGACTGAAGATATTGAGGTGATATATGACAACAAATTGTATGAGTTACAAAGCTCCTCATTTGCAATTACATACAACTGTATCAGCAGTAAATTGGACAATAATAGATTATTTTCACTGTTTCACTATCCATGCCTTATTATTCTTATTTACTTCAACCTTATGTTATATTTATCTTCAACTGTATCCTCACGTGCCACCTATATCCTACCTGATTTGCCATTAGCAGCGGGTACTCCTTGGCCAAAACCTGGAAAAAAAGGAGAAATGTTGAGTTTTACTGTAATTCACACAAAATGAAAGTGCTGCAAAACAGATTTTCTGAACTAAATTTCATATAATGGTACTTACTTGCATAATCAGGCTGTACACCAGCACTGTAGCCATTTCCATTTCCATACCCTGCAAAAAAAGACTACTTCAGTGCTTTGAGCTAAATGGCCTACAATAACACAGCAGCAGCTATGGGAATATCATCTACCAATTCATACTCTCACACTCATAGTGTGTTAAATCCAGTTATGGATTCAGTACTTTAACAAAGTTAGTGTAAACATTGAGGCCTACCTGATTTGGACTTGCCTGCTTCACCCAGACCAGTATTTCCTGAGAAAAATGGCAGAATTAAAGTAAAACTCTAGACTGTATACTAGAACAGTTCAAAGACTGTTTTTGGGGCTCCAAATTCAGCCTTAGTTCATAAAGCTACTGTAGGCCTAACTTTTTATCAGCTTGCTAGTTAAAATAAAGACAATGTTTAAAGCTTATCCTTTAAAATGTACCTCCATATGAATTTCCATTTCCAGCTCCAAGGTACGCTCCTTGTCCGTAACCTTAGGGCATACAGAACAATTATCAAAACACATTCCACACTTCAAATTATATATATCTCTATATTATATATCTCATATATAAGGGTGAATTACTTTCAGTTGAGAAAATAAAACACTCACCAGGTTGCTGAGGTTTCCCTGCATGAGGATATCCAAGGCCTGCAAACACAAAATCAAAGGTACTTTGAAAATCACATGTGAATTTCTTTGGAAGTGAAAGAGAAAACTACAAATAATATCAAAGCACGTGCTTCACTGTGTGTGTACATTGACAGTAAATATTACCAGCTCCATATCCATTGCTGAGTCCAGGGACAGCGTAGCCTCCTGCACCGTAACCTTTGGATAAACAAAACATCATTGAGACAAATACAGTCTTTACCTTCACCTTTATACCATGGAAAAGCAAACAGGTTGAGGTACAATGGCATTTTACTTTATGCATTTCTCAAGGGCCATTAATAGTGTCAGTGCACATCATGGCGGTCTAATGAGGTCAAAGGGAAGATATTATGTGCTAAGAATTTTGTTGAGGTGTCACGGTTGACATGTCTCCTAAATGTGCCAATAAGCAAACCAAAATATTGTTTGGCCTGAAGCACAGGTCATTGTGTACCTCAACCAAATGTCTCAGCAGTATGTTCTGAAATTAACTGATGGCACAACAGAATAGGAGAAACGCTCAAATATTTATGCATTTCATACAAAACACGCAACTTGTTTTATCAGACTCCGAACCTGGTTTGTTTGCTCCTCCTCCATTTGTTAACCCCCCTGCACTAGCATCGTATCCTAAACAATGACACAATATCACCACTATCAGGCCTACAGTCATTTCTGCACTTACATAATGATCAAATCTGCAGTACAGCTTAAATAATCATCTGTACAATGCTCCATTGTGAACATTTCACACGCATGAATATTGAGATTGAAGAATAAAGTAGATTCACCGTTGGGTTTAGCACCATATCCGTTTGGAACACCAGCTCCTGCTCCATAACCTCAAAACAAATCAAAGAATCATGAATAAATCATATAAACAATAAGTATTGTTGTATCTATGCATAATACACTGGTGTTATGCCATGAACTGAGACACTAGTGTACAAGTACCTTTTGTGTTTGTGCCAGTGGATGCTCCGGCTCCTGCATTATAACCTCAAATGACAGTGACAAAACAATGTGTACACTTAGTTTTCATCATCCGCTTTGTTTAATATATGTGTTTAATATTCAAGTCAAGGTAGTGACCAAGCTAATGTATTGTTATAAATATGTGCTACATACAATCAGTGGGTAAATGTAAAGTCTTAGCTCCCTCCAGTATTTATTTCACTGAACCACTTCAAAACTATCCCAATTCTTTTAAAATACATTGCGCACGTGGTACAAGTAAAAATACACATTTTAGCATGCAAGTGCTATTAGACCATTGGAGCTATGGTTATCATTTTGGCACGTGGCTGGTGAAAGCTACACATCACTAATATTCAAATACCAGTATAAAACTCTCAGTTTACCAGGTCTAGGTATTTTCATCCATTGTCCATTTGGTACTCCTGATGGTCCACAGTCTACAACGCCAATGTAAACATGTATTACCAGCACAATTCAAGATTTCAAAGCAAAACAAACACACAGATATGTACGTACAACCGAACAGACAAGCAGACTTTGTGTTAGTTGTAATGTTACTGTATATTTGGGTTTAGAGGTAAAGCTGAGGATGATGGGAATGTCATTATTTCTGCAGGTATTTGGTCATAAAGCAAAGTTTGGGATAAATCAGAACTGTGTGAGCTGATGATGCGCTACATGAAAAGGGATCACCAACGTTGTTACAGTTCATCCTCAGGGGGACATGAATGTCTGTACCAAGTTTCATAGACTGGAAGTGGGGCAGGACTTCAGCTCTCAGATTATTTATCGTTCAAAGAAAAGAGATGAATGTTTACCAGGTTTGGCCGGTTTCGCTCCCTGTCCCTTGGAGATCGAAGCTCCTTCTCCATTCTCTGAAAATCAAGAGGGACAGACTGACAGATCAGGGCTTAGTTGGAAACGATCAATGTACGATCTCTCTTTAAGGTGTTACACATGTATAAGGATTAAGGCATACCACAAGGACCACACAATAAAGTAACTTCACACTTTTAGTCTAGAAATAACATATTGTGAATTTCTCAACCTGCTCCAAATATTAAAGGAATAGTTTGACATTTTGGGAAATACGTATATTCACATCCTAGCTGAGATTTAATCTAGATGAGAAGATGAGAGACAGTTATCTTAGCTTAGCATAAAGACTTAAAACAGGGGGAAACAGCTAGCCTGGATCAGTCCAAAGGTAACTAAATCTGCCTACAAGTACTGCTAAAGCTCACTAACTAGCACAGTATATGTTTAATCTCTACCAACCCCCCCCCCCCCCCATTGTTTCCAGTCTTTCATGTGGTATAATCTTCTTATCTGACTCCCAGTGAGAAAGCAAATAAGCGTATTTCCCAAAACGTCGGTTCAAAAGTGACATTTAAATATGACAAAGTTGGGTGAGATTTTCAACAAGAAAACATTAGACATAAACACATCTGAACACAAGTTATTGGTAATTTTCTGAGACATCTCTGAAGAGACCATGCGACACAGAAACAAACAACAATATAAATATATATATAACCATGATCATTGACTAGGATTCACTCTCAAGTTAATACTTGGCATTTCTCCTTTTGTGCATGTTATTACACCTGCAGTATTTCACCTTAATGGGTCTAGATAGTCTGTAAATATTGATTGATTGAGAATGCATTTAGATTGCCAAAGTATTACAGGCAAGTTAGACTGAATCCTAGTCATTAAAACAACACAAATCTTGCAGTGTAAGATGCTTAAAGTTCAAAATTCTGCAACAGACTTTGATTTAGGACAAACACAGGATTCAGTCAACATGTACACATGCAGTACAACACTAGTAAACACGCCCAAATCAAGATTTAGTTTACCAGATGCCCCAGTATCTCCTGCAGGGAGACCTTTGACCCTGAGCCTGTCAGGTCCTGCCATAGGCTGACTTTTGATGTTTGCTTCTTCTGGTGCAACCTCAGGCACACCCTCAGCCAGTGTTTCTTCAGGGGTGATGCTCTCTGTGCTTTTAGCTGCCACTGTTTCAGGAACAGCTATGGTTCTGGTGCTTTCAGGGGCAGCATCCCCTTCACCGGTGCTGTCTACACCAAAAAGATCATCTGCCTCTGCCCCTTTTTGCTCAGACACAGCACTTCCAGTCACATAACCTAGAGGTCATACATTTCATCAACATTTATGTATACATATTATTTATCAAAGCATTACCGCTAATGTCCCCATACATTAAAAAAAGAACACAGAATACACACATCTGTAGAAAAGGGTTAAAATTAAATGTCTTTTTTCTCAGACTCAACAAGTTAGTTAGTCCAAGTGCATTTACAGAATGTGTATACAGTCAAACTACAGAGTACAACTTCAAAAGCAACATATTGTAAAACATTAAACTGACATATACTGAATGCAAACTAATGCAATTAAGAGGCTACTTGATCCATAGTTACAATGTTACAATGCAAGTGATCAAAACACTCTGCTTCCAACAAGTAACTATGCAACTATGGTAGCCATAACATGATTTGTAGTTTTTCTTTTTTTTTTTTTCTTTTTTTTTTTTTTGAATGACAATCTGTGAGATGTTTCATAAAAACATGAATTTGAGAGTTAAGTAACAGCCTCTCTCTATTATCTTTGCATATTAATGTCGTGGAAATCACCAAAACTTTATGATGTAAAGTTTGTTTTTTGTCTCCTGGGCACATCCCCTTCAGCAGCAGACCACATCATCAGTGTACTTTCTTACAATATATTTCTTTTGCTATCAATCAATAAATATGTAATTCCATCAGTTCTACACAGTGGTTCATTTCTCACTGAGCACACAGCAGAATTTGGCAACATTGCCACTAACAACCAGAGTCAGATGATGTTTGCAAATGTCCAGTACACATTTCATTTTTACACTTTAATAAACTAGTACAGTGACATTCTGTTATATTATTACAACAGTGCAAAAAATGCTGAACAATGCCAGATACTGAGTATACTGATACTCACTAACTGCATATGAAAGATGCATATACCTTTTTACACATTTTGAATTTTGTTGCCACAAACCCTGAGATACAAACCCATTAATATCAGATGTTTTTTAATCTTTCTACTTAAAACAAAATAAAGTAAAATGTGTCTAGATATTTTGATTTAAGGCCATAAGACAGTGAAAACTATAAAAACTAATAAGGAGTGTAAACTTAAACAATATAACTGCACATAAAATAGTTGATGAGACAGTGGCAGTTTTGTTATAATAAGTTGGAAAACTACAACTACATTGACATGCTTTTCAGATGTTAAATTACTGTGAAGACCAGGACAAATTAAACAGTGGTTTCATTGGAAACAAAGATTTTGTATTTACTATATTTTTATCTTTTAAGGACTAATAGATAATATCTGTTTAATATTAATAAAGTATGTGGTTTAATCGAACAGAGCAGATGATCTTTCTGTGCCCCTAAAGTAATGTCAATCAAAAAATGATTTTAAAATTATATTTAGAAATTTGTTGTAGAAAAAAATACTTCCAGTAACCTAATTAGAGGACGAGGTCAAACAACCAAAGCTCCACTGATACTTTTTATGTTTGTTAGCATACACTAATGTCAAATAGTGGAACCAGAGATTTCACGAACTGTGGAGCCATTTGTGTTTTTAGATTTGTTCCCACACACAGAAGCACTCTACAGATTCAGATTTAGGGTACTTGCCTTGAGGGAGGACTGCTGCCGGCTCTGGTGCTGGGTTAGTCTGGGGAACCACTGGTACAGGTCCAGATGCTGCTGCCTTCGGACCCTTGCCCTGTGCGCCCATGGGTGCTGGTTCAGGGGTGGGTTCAGGGGTGGGTTCAGGTGCAGGCATTGGGTCTTTGCCTTGAGGAATCGCTGGTGCTGGTTCTGGTGTAGCCTGAGGGATTAGTGGTGTCTGCTTGTAGCTTTTTCCTTGTGGCACAGGTGAAGGCAGCTTTTGATATTTCTCCTGTGTCACCATAACAAGGATACCACTCGTGGGCTCAGGGGCAGCAGGTGCTGCACCTTGAGTTATTGCTTGTTGAGGCTGCTCCAGAGAGAGAACTCCACCTTTTAGGCCCTTTTCATTGGATGCACCTGCACCCTTTGTACCCTTCCCATTTGGCATCAGGCCGTAACCTGAGAACAAAATAGAGATACATTGTGGGTGAAAACCAAACCAAATTTTAATGGAAATCATTAAGAACATAACGACATACGACAGAGATAAAGCTGACAAAAAACACATACAACACAAACACAAAAACATTTACAGGAGCATTTACCTGTATTGGCTGCTTTAGCCAACTGTGCTTTAGGTACACCAGCAGGGCCACCATAGCCTGTGAACATTTTCATAAACAAATTCCTGAATCCCATAAGCACTGCAGACATTGTAAACACACGATTTTGCAAAAAGAAAAACTGATGCTCAAAGTTTATATGCATCTTTTGTTTTCTGCTTTTTTTGCCGGCTCATAACATCATTATTTCTTTCTTTCCCTTCATTAGTGTGATGGCACTGCAGAGGGTGGTTCAGTCTGGATATCACAAACATTACATGTGTTATATATATGTATATATATATATATATATCATGCAGTTGTAGCACCTTCACTGGGTGACACTGCTCCAACTCCTTTGGTAGTCTGAGGTTTTGAGCCTCTGCTTGGGCCTCCGTATCCTGCAAACGACGGTTTATAAATGTCACAGTGTAAATTATAATAATACTGTTTCATAAACTGACACACAAACACAATAGCCTCACAAGATTAACTTTGACATTGGATAGCTGGAACTTACCATTGAGTGTACCTCCATATCCACCAAGTGCAGCACCATTTCCAACTCCATGACCTTGAGAGAAAATGTAACTATAAGTAAGCAAGGCTGATAATTATGGAAGATTTAAAATGCCTTAATCAAAGCAAATCAAACAGAGATATAAAGTGATACATACAATAATCATTGCTATATGTATTTCCTTTTTATGTATGCATTTATTGTGTCATAATTAAATAAAAAACAAATGTTAAAAGGACAATTATTTAGTCTTTTGTTTTTAATTACTGAATGAATTGTTTTTCATGGTGACATGAATTTTCCATGCCACATTAAAATCAAATCACAGTACAGAAAACAAAGTGGTGTATTATATTTCAGTGTTGTCCAGCAGAGGGCAGCATAAACCTAAAAAAGCTAAATGCAAAGCACATGATTAGTTGTTTTTTTAATTTTAAACTACTGTCAATGCCAAAATGAAAAGCAATCAGTTATCCAATCACAGCTCGGGGGCAGAGCAAACTATTAAAGATGAAAGCTAACTAATTGTCCTTTTAACATACATTTTTTAAAGTAAATGCAAATGCATACATATAAAGTAAATACATATAACAATGTGAACGTAATTTTTATTTTGTTGTTTGACCTCTGTCAAAGAGTATTTTGTTTTAATTTAGGCATTTAAAATCCTCCATATATAATAGTAGTTAACTATATATTACAATATACAGTATAAGGTGCATATTTTAATAGGTTGTCACCATTGGGTTTGGCTCCATAGCCGTTGGGAACACCAGTTCCAGCTCCGGCTGCAGCTCCATAACCTCAGGTCAAACATAACATTACATAAATATACCACCACACTGAAACTTTAATCTACATGAGGAGCATGTATAACACCTTAACACTAAATAAATATCACCAAGTTACCACAAGTTACCATTGGGTTTAGTTCCATATCCATAGGGAACAGCTCCATTTCCATAACCTTGAGATTAAACAAATCATTACAAAAACATCTATATCATATGTACACTTGTCACTGTGTTTAAAACGACATTTTAGTATTTAAGTATTACCTGTGTGGGGTCTCATTGCACCTCCTCTGGTGGCTCCATATCCTGTAACATATTCATGGAAGCAAATTACTTTATATTCTGATAAAGATGTCATGAAAATAAAATTCTGAATCATAAATAGACTTGACAGTCTTACCGTTGGGTTTGGCGCCATAACCATTTGGAATTTTGCCATAACCTTAAAAAAATACATTGAAGTAAAGTAAAATCAGAGTTATGCTGACAAACTTGCTTCACAAAATGAGATCCACAGATTCTCTAATTTGAAGTTATGTTATCTATCTGAGAGCTTTGTTACCATTCCCTCAAAATTATGTAACAACTTTGTGCAAGAGACGGATATTGCTTTGAATATTCTTTAAATATAATGATTAAAAAAACAAAGGTGTTCATAGCTCACCTGGCAAAGTGCTAGAAGGGTAATACTGTACTTAGAGCCAAAAATAATTACATATATCTTGTAATTGTGATCACACATTTACCTGGTTTTGCTGGCTTGGTAGCTCCACCACTTGGGTATCCATAACCTTAATAGTTTCATAAACAGCAAGAATAATTAACCTCATACTTGTAAATGGAATAAGAATAAAATTAATACATTTCTTGCATGTTGACCCACCATTTGGCAAGGCTCCATTCCCATTAGGGGCTCTGGCTCCAGCATAACCTTTACATTTTACAACACAAAGATTTTAATTTATTTTCACAGAGGCCTGTCAAATTTTGTTAGTGCATGTGATATATTGTATTAAATATTATTTATAGGTTTACCATTGGGTTTTGCACCTTGTCCATTGGGCACACCAGCTGCAGCACCATAGCCTGAAATTTTGACAGTTGTCAAAAGGGTTCAGGGAATTACTATTATTAATCATCTAAAAACATGAAAATAACCAAAGTCAGAGATATATAATATGCACTTGACAGTAGGGATATTCCTACCTTGCTTTGGTCCCTTCATTCCTCCATTTCCATACCGAGATCCCAGACCCAAACCAGCACTGCCGTAACCGCCATTGTAGCCTATAAATACAGTATACACACACACACACACACATATTAACAAATAGCATTTATGTTTTAGTGATGTGAATATGGACTGACTTGTGTGTGAGACTCACCTCCCACGGGTTGAGCTCCATAACCATTAAAACCATTACTGCCGTATGCTGGAAGAACAAATAAAGACATTGTTACTGGCGTATTAGGTGGTGACCTCCGTACTGTGTCATGGCCTTCACTCACCCTGGTTCCTCTGGTTCCTGGCAAGCTGAGGTACTCCCAGACCTCTGGAGGCTCCCATCCCCACACCTGGACCTTAAACCGCAGAAGAACACATGTATCAGTGTTGTGTCAAAGTGAATATTATGATCACCTGGTGGCAGAAGATGAGTTACCTGCCCCATAAGGTGGTCGGCCATATCCTTTCATAGGTTTACTTCCAGCTCCACCTTGTCCTGTTATATATAGAGACATGTTTAAGTTACATAAACAGACGGACATGTTTTGTGTCGCAAAAACTCAAAAAGTATCATGCCGCCCATTCCAACGTAAACACTTTACATCTCTTACCATTTGGTCTTGCCCCATTGCCGCTGGATGGGCCAGCTGCGGCTCCTTGACCTAAAGACAGATGATTATTATATTTAAAGATGCGACAACACCAACATTTACACTTATTGATTTAAATATGTGTTTTAGAGTCCAGTTCTTGCAGACATTACCATTAGTTTTAGCCCCATGTCCATTAGGTACACCAGATCCAGCACCATAGCCTAGCAAAAAGAGGAATTTAATTTTAATTAAATACAAGATCAGTTTATGGTCCTTGTCTTTTTTGTGCTGTAGCTTTACCAATCAACAACCCTTTCAATTAGGTTTTAAAATGCCTTCCTGCATGATAATGTGTTGAAATGGCTTTTTTCTTACTCCATTATGAATTCATTATTTTGAAATCATCATTATTCATTATATTGCATGTTTCTTCCCACACCAAGGTAAGTATGTATGTATGTGTTTCATCATACACAACCAGACTGCATTATTAACATCCAATCAATAAACATAGACATTTGAATAACAATGCTGTAGGAGCTACCCTACCGTTGCCTTTTGTTGCAAGTCCATTATGTGCAGCAGCTGCAGCACCATTACCTACAAACAGATAGCAAACACTTCCAGTACAAGCTTTTATTAGATGACCAGTCAGTTATCCACAACTGGTTTTGACATCAGGTAAAAACATCAAACATTGTTGCACAGCTTCAGAAATGATTATAAAATGGCTTTCTCAAGATCTGGTACATGCTGTTTCTCATGATCACGACCGTTTTTAACACCCGATATTCTCTTGACCCCAGCTGTCAAGCAGTTACAGTATGTCAGTTTGAGTACGACATACTTTTAAACTCTATTCCCAAGAACATGGAGTAAATCCCATGTGGCTTATATAACATAGAAATCATGATATATTTCAATATATATGCATATCAAATCAACTTCATCATCACATCTTAAATACCATTGCCTTTAGTTCTTTGTCCGCCATATCCGCCAGCTTGAGCACCGTAGCCTGCCACATAAAGAAAATTTTAATTAAACGGTGTTGTTGCTCAGTGTGTGTGTGTGTGTGTCCTCAATGAGAAGACGTGTTTCATACCGTTGCCTTTCATTTGTTGTCCATTGGTTGGGCCGGCTTGAACACCATATCCTGCAACAAAGATCACAGCGTGACTATATTATAGCAAATAATCATTAAGTTAAATTAGAATTATTGTGCAATAGATGCAAACTGATGGAGAGATGCATGTAACATCTACCATTAGATTTAGCTCCATTTCCGTTTGGTAAAACTGCTGGATTTCCTCCTGGATTAGAAACGATGCATATAGAGATTAGAGAAAAGTTAGTGGAAAACAGTGATTCTGATACAGAGTTTAAACACTGAGTAAAATGGGCTGCAGTACAGTCAACAAAAAAAACAGTAGTTCATCACCAGTGCAACTCATTGCCCCTGGGTTCTTCTGAATAATGTACAGGGCTCATTGGCAATGACACTCTTTAAACGCTGCTTTGTGGTCGCTCATTTACTGACCATTACATAAAGGGAGCGAATAAAAAAGAAACATCTGAAACTGTTCTGAAGTTCCACCAGGAGCAGTGTATAGACATAGATATATTTGGGAATATTTTAATCATATTTTGGGATCTTGATGATGTGGCAGTGGTTTAAAAATTTTTTAATGCCTTTTCTCAGTCCTGAATCTTTTCACCATTCGTTAATGAGGAAACAACCAACTTTTAACATCCGCCTTTTAAGCCTATGGGTAGCTTATATTTATTTATTTAAATATGTGTGTTAGAGTCCAGTTCTTGCAGACATTACCATTGGTTTTAGCCCCATGTCCATTAGGTACACCAGATCCAGCACCATAGCCTAGCAAAAAGAGGAATTTAATTTTAATTAAATACAAGATCAGTTTATGGTCCTTGTCTTTTTTGTGCTGTAGCTTTACTAACCAACAACCCTTTCAATTAGGTTTTAAAATGCCTTCCTGCATGATAATGTGTTGAAACTTTTTATACTGAGGTGAGGCTTTTTTCTTACTCCATTATGAATTCATTATTTTGAAATCATCATTATTCATTATATTGCATGTTTCTTCCCACACCAAGGTAAGTATGTATGTATGTGTTTCATCATACACAACCAGACTGCATTATTAACATCCAATCAATTAACATAGACATTTGAATAACAATGCTGTAGGAGCTACCCTACCGTTGCCTTTTGTTGCAAGTCCATTATGTGCAGCAGCTGCAGCACCATTACCTACAAACAGATAGCAAACACTTCCAGTACAAGCTTTTATTAGATGACCAGTCAGTTATCTACAACTGGTTTTGACATCAGGTAAAAAAATCAAACATTGTTGCACAGCTTCAGAAATGATTATAAAATGCCTTTCTCAAGATCTGGTACACGCTGTTTCTCATGATCACGACCGTTTTTAACACCCGATATTCTCTTGACCCCAGCTGTCAAGCAGTTACAGTATGTCAGTTTGAGTACGACATACTTTTAAACTCTATTCCCAAGAACATGGAGTAAATCCCATGTGGCTTATATAACATAGAAATCATGATATATTTCAATATATATGCATATCAAATCAACTTCATCATCACATCTTAAATACCATTGCCTTTAGTTCTTTGTCCGCCATATCCGCCAGCTTGAGCACCGTAGCCTGCCACATAAAGAAAATTTAAATTAAACGGTGTTGTTGCTCAGTGTGTGTGTGTGTGTGTGTGTGTGTGTGTGTGTCCTCAATGAGAAGACGTGTTTCATACCGTTGCCTTTCATTTGTTGTCCATTGGTTGGGCCGGCTTGAACACCATATCCTGCAACAAAGATCACAGCGTGACTATATTATAGCAAATAATCATTAAGTTAAATTAGAATTATTGTGCAATAGATGCAAACTGATGGAGAGATGCATGTAACATCTACCATTAGATTTAGCTCCATTTCCGTTTGGTAAAACTGCTGGATTTCCTCCTGGATTAGAAACGATGCATATAGAGATTAGAGAAAAGTTAGTGGAAAACAGTGATTCTGATACAGAGTTTAAACACTGAGTAAAATGGGCTGCAGTACAGTCAACAAAAAAAACAGTAGTTCATCACCAGTGCAACTCATTGCCCCTGGGTTCTTCTGAATAATGTACAGGGCTCATTGGCAATGACACTCTTTAAACGCTGCTTTGTGGTCGCTCATTTACTGACCATTACATAAAGGGAGCGAATAAAAAAGAAACATCTGAAACTGTTCTGAAGTTCCACCAGGAGCAGTGTATAGACATAGATATATTTGGGAATATTTTAATCATATTTTGGGATCTTGATGATGTGGCAGTGGTTTAAAATTTTTTTAATGCCTTTTCTCAGTCCTGAATCTTTTCACCATTCGTTAATGAGGAAACAACCAACTTTTAACATCCGCCTTTTAAGCCTATGGGTAGCTTATATTTATTTATTTAAATATGTGTGTTAGAGTCCAGTTCTTGCAGACATTACCATTGGTTTTAGCCCCATGTCCATTAGGTACACCAGATCCAGCACCATAGCCTAGCAAAAAGAGGAATTTAATTTTAATTAAATACAAGATCAGTTTATGGTCCTTGTCTTTTTTGTGCTGTAGCTTTACTAACCAACAACCCTTTCAATTAGGTTTTAAAATGCCTTCCTGCATGATAATGTGTTGAAACTTTTTATACTGAGGTGAGGCTTTTTTCTTACTCCATTATGAATTCATTATTTTGAAATCATCATTATTCATTATATTGCATGTTTCTTCCCACACCAAGGTAAGTATGTATGTATGTGTTTCATCATACACAACCAGACTGCATTATTAACATCCAATCAATTAACATAGACATTTGAATAACAATGCTGTAGGAGCTACCCTACCGTTGCCTTTTGTTGCAAGTCCATTATGTGCAGCAGCTGCAGCACCATTACCTACAAACAGATAGCAAACACTTCCAGTACAAGCTTTTATTAGATGACCAGTCAGTTATCCACAACTGGTTTTGACATCAGGTAAAAACATCAAACATTGTTGCACAGCTTCAGAAATGATTATAAAATGGCTTTCTCAAGATCTGGTACATGCTGTTTCTCATGATCACGACCGTTTTTAACACCCGATATTCTCTTGACCCCAGCTGTCAAGCAGTTACAGTATGTCAGTTTGAGTACGACATACTTTTAAACTCTATTCCCAAGAACATGGAGTAAATCCCATGTGGCTTATATAACATAGAAATCATGATATATTTCAATATATATGCATATCAAATCAACTTCATCATCACATCTTAAATACCATTGCCTTTAGTTCTTTGTCCGCCATATCCGCCAGCTTGAGCACCGTAGCCTGCCACATAAAGAAAATTTAAATTAAACGGTGTTGTTGCTCAGTGTGTGTGTGTGTGTGTGTGTGTCCTCAATGAGAAGACGTGTTTCATACCGTTGCCTTTCATTTGTTGTCCATTGGTTGGGCTGGCTTGAACACCATATCCTGCAACAAAGATCACAGCGTGACTATATTATAGCAAATAATCATTAAGTTAAATTAGAATTATTGTGCAATAGATGCAAACTGATGGAGAGATGCATGTAACATCTACCATTAGATTTAGCTCCATTTCCGTTTGGTAAAACTGCTGGATTTCCTCCTGGATTAGAAACGATGCATATAGAGATTAGAGAAAAGTTAGTGGAAAACAGTGATTCTGATACAGAGTTTAAACACTGAGTAAAATGGGCTGCAGTACAGTCAACAAAAAAAACAGTAGTTCATCACCAGTGCAACTCATTGCCCCTGGGTTCTTCTGAATAATGTACAGGGCTCATTGGCAATGACACTCTTTAAACGCTGCTTTGTGGTCGCTCATTTACTGACCATTACATAAAGGGAGCGAATAAAAAAGAAACATCTGAAACTGTTCTGAAGTTCCACCAGGAGCAGTGTATAGACATAGATATATTTGGGAATATTTTAATCATATTTTGGGATCTTGATGATGTGGCAGTGGTTTAAAATTTTTTTAATGCCTTTTCTCAGTCCTGAATCTTTTCACCATTCGTTAATGAGGAAACAACCAACTTTTAACATCCGCCTTTTAAGCCTATGGGTAGCTTATATTTATTTATTTAAATATGTGTGTTAGAGTCCAGTTCTTGCAGACATTACCATTGGTTTTAGCCCCATGTCCATTAGGTACACCAGATCCAGCACCATAGCCTAGCAAAAAGAGGAATTTAATTTTAATTAAATACAAGATCAGTTTATGGTCCTTGTCTTTTTTGTGCTGTAGCTTTACTAACCAACAACCCTTTCAATTAGGTTTTAAAATGCCTTCCTGCATGATAATGTGTTGAAACTTTTTATACTGAGGTGAGGCTTTTTTCTTACTCCATTATGAATTCATTATTTTGAAATCATCATTATTCATTATATTGCATGTTTCTTCCCACACCAAGGTAAGTATGTATGTATGTGTTTCATCATACACAACCAGACTGCATTATTAACATCCAATCAATTAACATAGACATTTGAATAACAATGCTGTAGGAGCTACCCTACCGTTGCCTTTTGTTGCAAGTCCATTATGTGCAGCAGCTGCAGCACCATTACCTACAAACAGATAGCAAACACTTCCAGTACAAGCTTTTATTAGATGACCAGTCAGTTATCTACAACTGGTTTTGACATCAGGTAAAAAAATCAAACATTGTTGCACAGCTTCAGAAATGATTATAAAATGCCTTTCTCAAGATCTGGTACACGCTGTTTCTCATGATCACGACCGTTTTTAACACCCGATATTCTCTTGACCCCAGCTGTCAAGCAGTTACAGTATGTCAGTTTGAGTACGACATACTTTTAAACTCTATTCCCAAGAACATGGAGTAAATCCCATGTGGCTTATATAACATAGAAATCATGATATATTTCAATATATATGCATATCAAATCAACTTCATCATCACATCTTAAATACCATTGCCTTTAGTTCTTTGTCCGCCATATCCGCCAGCTTGAGCACCGTAGCCTGCCACATAAAGAAAATTTAAATTAAACGGTGTTGTTGCTCAGTGTGTGTGTGTGTGTGTGTGTGTGTGTGTGTGTGTGTGTGTGTGTGTCCTCAATGAGAAGACGTGTTTCATACCGTTGCCTTTCATTTGTTGTCCATTGGTTGGGCCGGCTTGAACACCATATCCTGCAACAAAGATCACAGCGCGACTATATTATAGCGACTAATCATTAAGTTAAATTACAATAGATGCAAACTGATGGAGAGATGCATGTAACATCTACCATTAGATTTTGCTCCATTTCCGTTTGGTAAAACTGCTGGATTTCCTCCTGGATTAGAAACGATGCATTATAGAGATTAGAGAAAAGTGCAAGTGATTCTTGAGACAACTCTCCTCAAAGCTCTGAAGCTCCACCAGGACCAGTAGTGTATGTAGATATATTGTGGAGTATTTTAATCAGATTTTGTTGGAGTGGTTTGAGAATTTTTTTTATGCCTTTTCTCAGTCCTAAAACTTTTCACCATTCACGAAAGAGGAAACAACCAACTTTTAACATCCAAATCATGCATTTGCTGCCAAATCTTGCATTTTTTGAAAGCCATAGAATACCTACCCTGTGGTTTCCCACCTTGCCCATTGGTCACACCAGCTGTTGCTCCATAGCCTTAAAAAAAAACAAGATGGAAAAACATAACCATAAGATCCAGCATAGCTCCTATAGCCTTCAACTAAAGTTATTACAGAGTGATAAGTGACAGTATTTTGCTAAAATAGAGTGAACACAGGTACATGGTTAACTTACCTTTCGTCTGTCCTCCATTGGTTGCACCAGCAGCTGCACCATAGCCTTAAATAGATTAGATATATGGTGCGGAAAAGTTGTGTATAGTTAGAATAAGCTCTAAATTTGCAGTTGATGGTGTGGAAACACATTTACCATTAGAATGTAACATTAGGAACATTTCTTTCTAAAATCAGATTAATCCAATTTATGTAATACTAACATTCTGTAATCACTAACCTATGCCTTTTGTGGGGTATCCACCGTATCCATTTTGTGCACCCATTGCCTGACCCACACCTTAGAAAGAAATAATTAATGACAGAAGATTCTCAGGAACAGAGGAATTCATGGACAGAGAAATTTGCTGTTAATTTACCTTTTGATGGCATCAGCATTCTTCCTCCACCTCCACCGTTCGGCGGTTTCCTTCCTAGAAAAATCGCCATGACAGCTGTGAACAAAAGCTTTGGCTTGTGTGGAAATCCCACAAATGAAATAATTTTTATGTTTCAGGTGTGTAAAAGTGTCCAGAATGTGATGGATTTACCATTAGGTTGTGGCCCTTGTCCATTGGAGACTCCAAATGCAACACCATAGCCTTAAACACAGCACATTTAATGTAGAATTACTGTCAGGTTACTACTGTTAAACAACAGGGGAAAAAAACATTTAGATATGCAACATATCCACATATCATTCAAAGGAGTTAAAAATAGTTACATCAAAAATATGAGCTGTTCTGCATGTTTTTCCCGTCCGTGGCCGATTTGAACTCACACACTTAATCCTCTGTTCATCCACAGTTAACCCAAATGTAACCAAGAAACTTAAATCTAATAATAACTCTAGGGAGGGTCTTGCTTTTTCTCCTAGCCCTAATAGTTTTCGTACAGTCCCTAGACAGATAAGAAATATCATTACATTTTCCCCCAGAAGTTTGGAAATGCTTTATTTTTGCCCTCCTCTCTTACAATTTGGGTCCCTGCACTGATGATAAATCTGCAGTCATCACAAAAACATGCTGAAAAAGTCTGGAAATGGTTTCATATGTCAGATGTTTGTCTTCTTGCTTAGGCAGACATATAGTATATTTATACAGTATAGTATATTTTATCATTATTTAATTTTATTTTTATTATTAGTTTTCTTATTTGAAATCCGGGTACTAAACGTGAATGTTATGGTGCTCAGGTCCATCAGCAGCTGCAGAGCTGCCGCCAGCATGTGCCCACTTAATCTGTTCAGTGACATTAATACCTTATTATTTTGAAGGTCCAGTGGCAGTAATATTTAACATTGTGTTGTGTGTTAAAAATTTGGCAATGCTACTTCTATTGTGCGCGCCATATCTGTAGTGAAAATTATTATTCTGTACACATATTAAGGTTTAAATGGGAAACATTTAAATAATTCACAATTCTTTCTGCTTTGCCTTTTAATTAAAATGAATAATATTAAATGTATTGCACCAAATCAGTTATATTTTTTGAAAACATTGGGGGAAGGGTGCATTTTTTTTCTAAGTCAAGGGAAAGGTCCAAAGAAAGAAAGGGAGGGCCTTGCTTTTTAAAAAAAAAAAAGTCAAACATAGAGTTCAGCCCCCCTCCTCACCCTAATAACGTTCGTACAGTCCCTAAATTAGAATTCCTCAGAAGTCAATAGAGTGACTGTGTACAAGCAGTAAAACTATTCTCTTCCCTCCTCACAGGGGGATGTTAAATTTAGACTGCTGCTGCCACCGAAGCTGAGCTGCCTTTGATTTCACAAAGCGAGGCTGCTGGTAAAGAGAAAAGAATATATGGCTGCTTCGCATCATCGCAAGAGCTATACAGCGAGCGTTGCTAAGATTTCAGCTTAACATGATCGTTTGAAATTTGACAGGCAAACCCGAGCATCTGAAAGACATTTGTCTCATCTCTTTTTCATGTCTTCAGGACTCTCAGCAGGCTGGACTGTTTCTGAAGACTGTAGCATGAAGTCTTGCTGCTGTTTTTTAACACAATTCAGGAGTCTTTAAAGAATGCAAATATATATATATATATATACAAGTACAAGTACACTGTATGTTTGTACAGTTTGTTCTGTAAAAACATTAACATCCCCCCATTCATTTAGGGAGGAGTGTAATAATTTATCTTAGTGATTACAATAGTACTGTATCTTAAATTTTGGCTCTAAATTCTTGTATAATTAAGATCTGTTATTTGAGTAGATGGCTTTTTGAATCTAGATGTCAAAGAGTGCAAATCTAACAGCCACTCTTGTTTAACTTTAAACCAATCAAAAAGTAATATGGTAGAAGCCATCACCAACATACAAAATACAACATTTCAAACATGCAAAGGGCCCATGATTAAAAGAGAGATCTAGTACAGAAATGGTGCAGATAGTACACAATTCATTTAGATGTTGCAGTTTAATACAGAGGAAACAGCCTCTATAAAACACTTCAGAAACACACACAGTACTGCAGCTGGTGAATGAAGGATTTTCTCACTTTGGTCATGAAATCAACTGCAATGACAGATTGCAGTTGTAATAGGAAAACGTTCAGTTAAAGCAACGTCAGGGATAAATATTCTGTATATTTGGTTTCTTTTTTTTTTTTTGACATAATCCCATTTTAGAAAGCTTTTCATGAAAAGGAGCAAGAAGGGAAATGGTGAAATACAGTGTCACACACAGATTATGTAGATGACGACTGATGTATGGAGACAGAGAGCATTTTCCTCAGTGCCAGCTAACAGGTAACATGCTTATGTCAGCTCATAACTCACAAGCTTCTCACCAGACACATAACTGACCACAGTGACTCTACAGATCATGATACACATTTCTTCCTCGAAATAAAGTAAACAGCTTAATTTCTTCTAGAAGTATTCCAATAACGGTGACCAGCAGGTTTAAATTGGCCCTTTTGACTAACTTTCCTAACTTATTGCCCCATTATATAACAAAGCAAACCCTTCACACAAGGCAGCTACTGTATCTTGAATTGATAATACTGATTCATGGCTTCAGTCATAAACGCAGTTCACATATTTATAATTTACAAAATAAATCCTACACAAATGAATGTAAATCTTTAACGTAAAACGTCAAGATGAGATCATGGTTATCACATTATTTGAGATATGACCGACTCCCAGCAGGGGCCTTCACCTCTGCACTTCACTCACCCCCTGTGTGCGCCGTCTGCACCAGCCAAAGGATCACCGCACTCTGAAGAAGTAGTTGTCCCAACATAGTAGACCGGGAGGGAAAAAGCCCCAAAAATGTTTTTAGACCCAGCAGGAGAATGAGGAGAGTGAAGCAGATGATCTGGAGTGGGGAACATACCCTGATTCTGAGGGTCTAATATACAATCTGGTCTGAGGCGCCCCTCCTTCTGCTTTTAGATGCTCCTGTTCTCCAGATCCTCCCCCCATTTGTTGGGAGAGACACCCGAGGTGTACACACACTAACTAAATAATTGGCCACTTAAAGTGCATTAACACTGAAGAGAGAAATAGAGGAGCAAAGAGAGGGAGTTCAGCAGATTGGACATTGACTGATGAAGTCTGGATGGTGCATCACACAAGCTGGATTAAAGGAAGACGCAGTACCTTTGCATTCATTTGTGCTCACTGTCAGTGTTTGTTGTTTATGCAGATTATATAACTACTTTCTCATAATTTCCTGACTGTTTATATGCTTACAGCAAATCCATATATGCAGTATTTTGGATGAAGGTGTTGGCTTTGATGATGTTGGCCAACACTTCCTAATGTCATGCAATGCTGCAAAGCATAAATAAATGTGTTCCCCTGGAAACAGAGGGCGCTTTAAAAACATTTAAATGAACCGTAGTCAAGTCAAATACAGCATGTAGAAGATGACAGACGTCACTCTCACATAAGATCATCAGACACACTGTAAAGCATAAAAACAACCCTGAACAGTCCAACCATGGACACATACATACTGCAGACATGCTAAGCTAAACATTTGCAGACATAAATCATTCTAAATGACTGTAGTCAACAAAGTTAAAACTGTACATGCAATGATGTGAATAGGCAGCCATTTAGAGCAATATTTGGTTTTAAGAACAGCTTTTGCAGGCACATTTTGGTCAAATGTTTCTGGAGACTAAAATAAAAACAAATAACTCATAATTGGGTAAAGAGTATATACTGTACAGACAGAGAGCTCAACATGCAACCTGTCTGGACTGTCCCCAGTTGTATTTGTGAATGGACTTTATGATAGAGATGACATCACTTCAAGATGCAGAGAAGACAGTTTAAAGAGGGAGGTGATGGAAACTGTGACTGAGCTTCATCCTCCACTCATGCCTCTGTAAGTCCATAATGTCTCCATGGTCCCAGCCTATACACACACACACACACACACACACACACACACAGAGTTGGTGAGTAAGAGCAGCCCTTTGAATATTTAAAGAAAAAAGCGGGTAAAAAGAGTAAGAAATCTCACCTTTCACATAGATTCCTCACTTAAAGTCCAAATCCTCTTCTTATGGGGTCAAGGAGAGGTTAACGTCTCACCCCACAGCCCACCCAGACCTCTCACATACTTGGCTTCTCTACAAACACTCTCGCCACCTCTGCTGCCACTGACAAACCATCAGTCTAACTTTTCACCGCCCGGTAACAAATGTGTCTTTCAATTCTTCTCTGATCCTTCAGCTTCTCGTCTCTTTTGGAAATATTTAAGTAAAAATGGTTTTAATCATCAAGAATTCAGAGGATTTAAAAAATCATGATGGGACAAAAACTTATTTTAGAATAAAAGGATGTCATGCAGATCGTCTCTTACAGTGTGTTAACTGGCAGCTGAAGGGATAAGTAATAATACTTATACTAATAATTGTAGATGTTGACTTGTGTCTTACCAAATAAATAACCGGTCACCATCACATCTGATCGTTTTTGGCAGCGTGGCTCTAAGGATTGCAATATTGGTCGATCACTTTGGTCCAGACTGAAATATCTCAACAACTATTGGATGGGTTAAGATTACATTTTGTACAGACATTCATGATCCCCAGAGAATGAGTCCTGATGCTTTTAGTGATCTCCTGACTTTTCCTGTAGCGCCACCGTGAGGTTCACCTGTGCGGTTTTGCCATATCCAACAACTGTATCGGATGGATTGCCATGAAATTCGGTACACACAATCATGTCCCCCTCAGGGTGAATTGTGATAACTTTAGTGATCCCTTAAGTTTTCATCTAGCGCCACCATCAGGTCAAAAGTTCAGCTTGGTTTGTGACCAAATATCCTCAGCTGTATTTTGTGTTTAGTGCTAAGTCGCAAATATTAGTATACTGAGACGCAAAACTAAGATGATAAACGTTATACCTGCTAAACATCAGCATGTTAGCATTTAGCTCAAAGCACCACTGTGCCTACGTACAGCCTCACAGAGCTGCTAGCATTAGTCTTGTTTAAAGATGCTGTCTGGGAACAGCTTTTATAGATCCTGTGGCTGACAGCTGTGCTGAGAGGAAAATGTATGTCTGTACTAAACTGTTGAAGGGTAGAGAGGTCATTATGCTTAAAAGCCACGCTCAATTTATATATTTACCTACAAATCTTTAGAGAACACACACAATCACATTGATATCCTATGTAGACCTCCCACACAGTGGCGTACACACATCAACAGGATGGTTTTTAAAAAGACTAAAGACAAATAATCACAGTCAGGTCTGAGAGTTTCACTTTCTTTGACAGTTTCTTGTACCTCCTGACTGATGTGTTGCCTTGTGCACCTATACTATCAGGATAAAACCAAGCTGAGCACCAACACAGATGACATTAATTGATTCAATGCCAAAATGTATCTGTTAACTTTATCAGACAGCTAATGCTGAAGCTGGCTTCACTTCACTCCTGTGGTGGGGTTTGGTTTGAGGTGGTGGTCAGGATGCTGGTGTCTTGCTCTGTGTACCAGAAAAAGAAAAAAAAAAACGTGGGCTCAACACCACAGTGCAACCACTGTTCGACAAGGATTCTCTGACTCCACATAGCCATGTCTGCGACGTGTATTCCTGCCCAGATGTGTGCAGCTGTTAGAGCCCAACAAGGCTCTGACTCAGTGTTTGGTTGACAGCCAGTGGACTCTGCCAGCTGTTGGAGTGTTCGATGCTGGCTGGCGTCGGAAATACAACTTCACATGACGACGTTGCTTTAAGCCTGCCCAGACTGACAGCTGTGAGCACACAAGTGAAATGAATCTTGTTTTTACGCCCTTAAAAAACAAAATATCAGATTTGATCTGTTTTGATCTATTGTAACATGAACAGGGATATTAAAACAGGCCTTCTCCTTGAACTATTTGGTGCCAGGGGTCCTGGGACAGACACTCTTCAAGAATGCAGAAGTGGACACAGCAGAGGGTTTAACAAACACAGACATACAGAGTCAAGAGGGAGCCATAATTTACAGATCTCAAATGTTACGGTTAAATCAAAGGACTTCAGACTCATGGAACATGAGCATTACTATCGTGCTAAGCAATAAACACAATTAACTAAAGGTTCACATGTTTAGGTTTAATCTGTTTCTTGTATGTAAAACTTACATTTATAAAGAAAAATGTTAATGGCAGCAAAGAGATGTTAGAAAAAGATTTGGTTCCCCTGACAAGATGCCACACTTGACCCCCATGTGGAAAGCACATCATTTAGTACAGTATTACCTGTCCTCATGTAAGGCCAGCTTCAGGCACCGCTTGTCAGGGCACAATAACCAGCCATTCTTCAGTCCAAATATTTGACAAGCCTAACCCTAATAAACCCTAATGCACTTCTTAACAGCAGGGGATGAACTTGTATAGTTAGTTTTTGAGGAGTTAAATAAATTAGAGAGCATCACTTGGTGTGCAGGACAGTCCACGTTCATGGCTTCACTCGATTGTCTTACTAGCAGTAATTTATTTTAAACATCTAAAACACACACACGGACAGTGTTTAACCACCCTGGTCCCACATTCCAAAGCAATAAAAAAATATTAAATGTCTGCCAACACTAATATTTTATAGAGCCTTTAGGTAATCTGGTCATTGACAAACCAAAACACATTAAAAAGAGAATGACATTACAGTAGTCAAAGAGGAATAGGGGCCTCGTATGGGGCTGGTAGAGCACTCAAGTCATGCAGTTAGCATCAGCTGTTATATTTACATTCAAACAACTAATTATATTGACAGCCTCCTCCTGTTCTTACTTGGTCCTTGGCAAAACTCTCCTTGTGTATTTTGTGAGTCCCTCTTCTCAGTGACATTAATTTGCACGAGTTCTACTCTATATAGAAATGTCTGTTATGGACTCTTACCAGTCTAGAGTCACATCATGCCCTGCTGCCAGTTTCTCCCTTTAGGAATGTCACACACCGGCGTTTCAGCACAGAATAGGCTTATTAGCTAGGTTAAAACTCAACTCCCTTAAGCACTGAGATTTGGTGTTGTGCATCAGAGTCAATTCATACAATAATGACTAGACTCAGCCATGGCCTGCATGGACGCTGCCTGTGTAACTTTGTAGTAATACTTGTTTTGTTGACTTTACTTCTCACGTACCCCACTGCTGCATCACTAAGAAATAACCATTGCATTTTTTGCTTTTAAATATTTTTTCCTTTTCTTCTGACCTTATTAAAACCTAGTATGCAGTTAAGTATTAAAGTGGTAACCATGTTTTACAGCTGGGGTCTCCGAGACCCCTAACTGAAATAGTGTGCCATTTTCTGTAGTGGACTTCTGAATCATGTCATCAGTTCAAAATTTGATTTGAAATTTTGTTTACATGCAATTCTCATAAAATTAAAACAATGTTAATACTTTTAAAGAGGGCCCAGGGTCTCCAGGACTTAACCCTAATGTTCTCCCTCAGAGAATTAGGGCAGAGTAGAGACCCGCTGCACTGCCCAAACCAGACTCGAGTACAATCTGATGTCCAGGACTTTGACTATGCAAAGCGCAAGGAGCACATCATGTCCTCCAAGGCTCGAGTTAAGATGCATTTTCTGCAGACTTTAAAAATACTCAAGTTTGATCAAGATTTTTTTTTTTTTATTTGTGTTGCAAGTGCTCTACAAGGGTGCAATTTAAATTATTCCTGTTTCCAAATAATACAATAAATAAAAATCTCTTTACAACTGAAACATCTAAGATGGAAAATTACATCAAATACATAATATTTTAGTATCGATACACATGTATACACAATGCATGCCTTTTTACAAAAAACCCAAATTGCATGGCTTATGTTGATGGACCATGCCATGACAACTTCCATAATGGTTATTATTCTAATAATGAACATATAGGTTCAGCTGTACAATCATAAATTACTATACAATCCTCAACCTGGTCACCAATATCTGATCCAACACATTCATCTCAGTAAGTGATACCTCAAATTTCTTGTCCTGAACGTAACTGACATTAGGAAACGTGTACATGTGGAGTGGTTAGACAGAAGCCACATAAGTAAATCGGCTCCATCTTCTAGTTCATGAAATGTTACCAACTCAGTATATGGCAATCTCATGAAACGGCAACACTTGTTTTGGAAAGTTAAAAAACAAAAAAACATCAGGTTTGAGATTTCAGAATAGCTTGTGTACCGACGTAACCTACTGGAGACCAAAGGGAGGAAAGTAAAAAGATCAGATAAAGGAAATAAAAAAAGGGAAACAATTTGAGTGTGCAGAAATGTGAAGGGATGAGGGAGAAGGGAAAAAATAGGAATCAAAATATTTTGAACACAGGTCAGAGTACATTACATAGCTTCACACTGAGTTTTTGTCAGGGCTGTGCTTCTGCTCCTTTCACTGTAGTGCTCATCTCAACCTGGTCATTAGCTGAACGTCTCATTAGCTTCCGTCCGCCTTAAGATGGAAGCGCCAGGAATCCGGTTGCAGACCTAAGTAAAGATATTTAGCAATGATATCTGGGTCTATGTCCACCAAATAAATATTTGTATACAGTGTGAAAATGTCTGCCTCGTGTCAAAACGTCTTTTTAAAAAAAAAAGAAAAAAAAAAAAGAAAAAAAGGACTTACTCCATGTTGCTTTTCAGCTGATACACAGTGCGCTTGTCCAGGTAACGGCAGAAGAGAGTGAGCAGGTTTGAGGGCAGGAGGAGCGGCTCCACCAGTGAACACTGGGACAGCTGTCCCGCCACCTGGAATATTGTGTCCGTCCTAAAAAAACAACAACAGGAACACTAATGTCGAAAACATAAGGATGTTAAGATTATCTCCCATCATGGAATATTAGCGTTAAAACCCCCACCAGGTCTCAAAGTCACCGATGCTGGGCTCTAGAGGAACACCTGAGGACAGCAGCTTCTCTCCTTGGGACAGGAGAGCATACAGCAAGGAGAGCCCAAACTGAAAGGAAAAGAAATTAATGACAAAACGTCAGAAAAGTTGCAAGCAAAAGTAAAAGCCAAGCAGCAACAGAAAGCACAGACCTTGTTCTGACATGCCAGCGTGAGCGACTCTAATGTCGTCAGAGACTCAGATGACGTCAGATCTTTCAGGACCCCAATGAGCTGACTGAACGTCAGGCCTCCGATCACATTTCGAAGAGGCGGGTAGAGCACTGGAAGAGCCTAAAAAGAGGATGAGGACGATGATCAGATTAATCTCAATAATTTTACATTACTCAAAACAAGGAGGGTTTGAGCATGGAAGTTCATTCTGGACTTTTGGACAATGTGTATAGCAAAATTATCTAAGCTCAAAGATCTCATTCTTCAACCACAACTCACAGCCTTTGTTCAGTGGATGAAGCCAAGCTAATTTTTTTTTGTTATAAATACAAAAAAGGAGAATTTGCTTAGGCACAGCAGAAATTTTAAACTGTACTACAAAAAAAAAAAAAAAACTCCCCTACCTCTTCTGTATCTCTGCTCATCAGCGTAGGAAGCTTAGAGGTCACAATGCTCAATATTTTCAGTGCAGTCTCATGTTTCAGGAATGGGAGCAGACGGGCGAGCAGCCTTTTGCCTTTTGAGACCAGCAGGAAAGGAAGAAACTCCCCTCCTGAATCTCTGCATCACAACATTTGAGAAATGCATTTCTCAAATTCAATTTCCATCAAAATGTTAATTAACTAGAATGGTATAGCTTCATTAAGACAGCTAGAAACAAAAATAAGCCTAAATGATTTTCACTTTTCTACAGGCAATATTTACACAACTATATAACTCACAGGGGATTGTGGTGTTGCAGCTGGGAGTAGATGTGCTCCACTTTCCTCTGTCTCTTCTCCATCAACCTTCCTTTTTCTGCTTCAGACAAGACTGTGGTTTTCATCCTATCCGTCTCCTCGACCTCCAACAGAACTACGAACAACTGCAAGGCAGAACAGGTGTGACTCAGTGTTGGAGAAGAAGGAAAAAAAATACAAAAGCTTCTCACTGCATCACAACAAGTAACCAGCAGGTACCTTTTCTATTTTGCTAAGGACCTCTAACCGCTGTTGTCTGATGTGTTTTTGTTCCTGTAAAGTGGAAATAAGTCAGCATCAGAGAAAGCAGATTAATACACGTCTAAGATGCTAGAAGTTGTCAGAAAAACACAATCACCTCAAGTGGACCTTGAGCTTGGACTGCATGAACTGCACTGATGGCACGACGAGGAGAGTAACATGTCGACACAACAACTTGACCCAAAGAGCCTTCAATGTGCACCACTGGAAGAGCAAAGGACTTGTACAGTTATAGAAATGCATGTACAGCATTGCAGGTTTTTTGCAAACTGGAGTAGATTATGATCTTGTTTTACCCTGTCACACAACAGTAGGTTTGGTTTCAGAATTGGGGGACACAAAATTAAAGGATCGTTAAAGTGTCTTTTAAGGAGAATATCAACTGTGTATAAAAATATAGATTAAATGAGAGATTTTTTTTAACCTGAAAAAACTAAGTTGGCTGTACCTTTTTTCCTTCCCTGAATAGTGTTTGCAGGTATTCCTTTCAGGCTGCATACAGCCCAACAACCACCACCACAGTAGGGCAGCCTGTATGTAGCCTGAGAGGCAAAACTGAGGGCAAAAACCCCCCAAAAACATCAACTACGCAAGCACTCGCTGCTGCTCCTTAAGCTTATTGCTTTGGGCAAAGGATAATAACTGAAGGTGACTCAGATGAGTGCATCAACATTTGTATCAACTCAGACCTTCTCTCATCTGGACTACGGTAGCTGGACAGTCTGAGAAAAATGTTCAGAGAGACGTCAGTAAGAAAAATCAACCTGAAACAATAAGTGAGGTGGACAAAAATAGGACTTTGGACATTCCCCTCCATCCCCAGTGGACATTATGCCCTTGCTTTCACAACAGCAGCAATGGCCATATTAGTGATAGAGCGTGGCTGGAACCATTCTAGGCAACATCAAGGGCCAAATAATGTGGTCTAATGGCATGAAAAGGTGACGAGAGAAAAACCTGGTGTGTAGGAGTCAGTTTTCGTGATGTAAGGCGTGGTGAGCTTGGGCGGCTCCCTCTTGCCCCTGATGCCCAGCTCTTCCTCTGCCATCTTAGCTTCTATTCGCCGATAGTACTCCTGTGACAAAGTTTAAATACACTATTAAATGCTCAGTCTTTGGTCATGTACTCAAGAATAAGCGTTTTCTGAGAGAAAAAAGAAAAAAGAAAAAAAAAAAAAGGAGCAAAAGTTGGTTATTTGGCTCAAAAGCGACAATGAATAATAAACAACAGAGCAAAGATTTCCTACCTGGTAATAGTAGTCCTCAAGGTATGGATTCTCACTTTGCAGCTGAATCATCTGCAGCCTGATGATCCACTCCTTCTCTTTGGCCGTCATGAGATTACAGTAAGGATCCCATCCCTCTGATTTTCTATAATCAGGTCATATTTTTCCATAAATAAGCCTATTCCCTCTCATAACATACTGAATGTGACAGAATATGTTCAAAATCTTTGAGATTTTAACACCAACCTTTGAAATATATGTTGTTTTTGACTAAGTAGTCGTTTATGTTGGGGGTGGAGCTGGGTGACAGGACCGGGGTACCTGTGGGTCAGACAACTTCATATTCAAAAGCACCACGGATGCGTTCAACACTCATCAGTTTCCATGAAAATGTGATGTAGTGCTCCGTTACATGTACATAGTCAAAATGTAAAGATGCCCATTTATCGTGATGCCAAACAGTTTTTTTTTTTTTTTTTTATGTTTTCTCTCACAGAATTTTAAAACCAGACTAAGTTGGGTATTAAAACCAGCCCAGATTTGCTACTTAAAAAATCAAAACTGATCCCATAATAAGAATAAAGTACTCTATCGTGCAGTACATCATCAGAATGTGGTCTTTGCTTTAGTTTAGTTTCCTTGATTTTAGTCTCATTATCATTTAGGTTTGTTTTATTTATTTTTATTTGAGATGTTTCTATCATTCTTTCTATCTTCATTGTAAACTTGCACATTTAGTAGTAGTTTTTTTTTTTTTTTTTTTTTTTTTAGCTCAAGAGCTGTGGTAAGAGCTGGATCACTAAATTTTGTGTACAGCCTCCATCAATCTGAAGTCATGTAGGTTATGTTTAGGCCTCCAGTAAAATCACTGCTCAGTTTCATCCTTTACATGAAGAATCTGATCATATACTGTGTTATTTCCTTTCATTATCCCAGCCAATATCTAAGTTCAGCTGTGCACCAATTTGGGGGATGTACATCTTTAATCTCCAGAGTTATCCATTCCTGTAAATACATATTAGTACAAGGGACTGTATGAAATTTATGTATGTCAGGTCGATGAAGAGAGTTTTATATACACTCGTGAGGGATGAGCAAGACTGCCAAGTCATAAATATACTCGATGCTCAAACTTTGCTGACAAATACTTCAGGCCACAAATCAAACATTCCTGTCAAACACGAGATCGTCACACACCTGAAATGCTGCAGTAAATTAGACGAGGGGCTGTAAAAGGGGGACGGTCTCGGTGAGTTGGCACCAAAGCGGAGTTGCATCATCTTAGGGGTCAGAGACTGAGGAGTGGAGGGGCAGGGCTGATTCATGGGAAACATGAAGCCCCCTCTCTGATTCAACACAAAATAACGTCATGAGTCAGGACAGACAAAAGTAGATCTGCTCAATTCTTCGTGAATACATTTGCTATTGGTCTTAATGTATCAGAATAGGTCTGATTTATTATGGAATAAACCTGGTTGTATTGTTGCTGTGGGCTTAACGGTTGACGTGAGAAAATGGGAGATCCTGGTACCATGGGTGCATACATCTACAAGAGAAAATTAAGATTTAGTGAGGAGTTTGACAGGCCACACTTGACAATGTGTTTGTTTAAAAAGGAATAGAGTGACATTTTGGGACATACACATTACTTGCTTTCTTGCAGAGATTAAAACTAGATGGATACCACTCTCATGTCTGTATGATAAATACGTAGATAGGGCCTGCAGCTGGTTAGCTTAGCATAAAGAGTGGAAACAACTAGCCTGGCTCGTCTGAAGGTAACAAAATCCGCTTACCAGCAACTCTAAAGCTCACTGATTAACATGTTATATCTCATTTGTGTATAAGTATAATCACAACATGGATGGGACATATGTGCCAGACTATTGCTAAGCCAACTCACTACTGGCTCCAGCTTCATATTCATTGTACAGACATGAGTGGTATCAATCTTCTCATCCAACTCTCTGCAATAAAGCGAAAAACCCAAAAGGTCGAACTATTCCTATAAAAGAAATGATTATCTGATAGAATGAATTCTCCACCTGAGAGGGGCCTCTTTGGCCAAACGGTCTCCTGGAGTAGGATCCTCTGGGTTCTCCTCTCCTGCCCCTGAAGGGAGAGACAGGATATGGCAAATCCAGGAAGTTGGAGGTCACGTGCTGACCTCTGCCTCTGTGACCATCAATCACACACACTATAGCACTGTCCTAAGAAACAGAATAAAATAACAACTATTTGTTTAAGTAACCCACTGTCATGCAGATTATAACATGCATTCTTTAGTGATCTTAACCTGAAGTATTGATCCTGAGATTCTTCTAGTCTTTCTGAAAGAGGGCTCCATATGCTGGAGGAAAAAAAGAAAAATCAAACAACGAAAGGAAACATTAGCAGTACAAATCAGAAAGTGTGACAAAAAAAGTTAACTTTAAAAGTTGGTACTTACATCGTCCTCAAAGGTTTTCTGGTACATGGCGTTCCCACAGTCCACTATGGCACTGTCAAGACTCTTAAAAAGGAAAAACACATCACGATGAAAACAAGCTGCTATGAGGAAAGCTGTCAAATCCCCAAATTTCAGACAACAAATGAATTAATCTGCATCACCTTGAGGCTTGGTCGCCCCTCCACTGTCCTCATCACAGCTGGGTCTTCAAACATCTGTCCCCTGCCCAGCCGTCCTCCCCTCTGTCCCCCAGCTCTGCCACGCTGCCCTAGGGGAGTCCGGGGCAGGTACTGTGGCTTCTGTCTGGGAGGGGAGTGGGAGCTGTGGCAGGACGGTGGTTTGAGGTCTGGTGTTGGTGGTGGCGGTGGTGGTGGTGGTGGTGGTGGTGGAGGCGGCGGCTCTCTAAACTGAAGGAGACCATAATTGGGGTCCTCTGTGGTCCCGTGTGCATCAAGATCTACGATACAGATGCATGTAGAAATACAGTCTGAGGGTAGCTTTCACCCTCGTACACAGTAAAAACACTACTTACATTCTTTAGCATAAATAAGGATTAGTTGTCGTTAGTATTGAAGAATAAGGACTGCAGTGACATCTGCAGGTACATTTACATGCTGTTAAATGTGCTGCTAATCAGCTTTCTAGCCTGCAAACAGAAGTGCACTTTTTCCTGGTGAACTGGTCACTCATTCAAGCTAAACGGTGCAGGACAAGAAGTGTGTTCACGCTTGTAAGTTAGAAGGAGGAGCCTTGAGCAGGAAAGCAGACAGGACTGTTGCCCCATCAGAGGACAAAAGGATACAGATACTCTGGGAAGTGATGGAAAAGGGAAGGATGTAAAACAACTACACACCCATCCCAAACGTCTCCTCGTTGTAGACGTTGATCTCCTCATCCTCCTCCGCCATGGCCTGCAGAAGCCCACAGTCCATATTCGTCCCATCCTCTCCATCACTCCACTCGTCTCCATTCTCAGGCCACTGAGGCTGAGACACATTTTCAGCCTATTACCCCCACGTTGTCTCCAGGTGGATGGAGACAACGTGGGGGTAATAAAACAAAACTCACAGTAAATAACACAATACAGTACAAAGAAGCCAAGAGGCTCTGAGAAGAAACCTTCAAAAACAAGCCAGGAAATGGTAACTTGTGTCTAGAAAAGTCACTGTAATTCCACTTATTTATGAAAGTGTAACGTTTCCACAGCCATTGTTGTAATATTATTTTATGGCATCAGACCGGTATACTTATTTAGCATGCAATTAATACCCAATTAGCTTGCTAGCACGCTGTGTACGCCCCAAATTGAGGCTGCAACTTGCTCAAGACAACATTTTTCACACGTTAAAAAATCTGCCACATGATACTGACTTACTTGCTGCTCTTCTGAATCACTCATTTTGTATTTTGGAAGGTTTTTTTGTTTTGTTTTTTTACACTTAGAGCCGACGAGTCACGGTGACTTCCTTCGCAAGGTTACCTGCTTTCTCTTGTCAGACAGCGAGGGAGGCTCGTTAACTTTTAAGTGAACTCACCTGTGAGGCGCAGCTCGAGGCGTGGACACGTCAACGCGCTTCACGTGGCTGTCATCTCGCCTCTGTGCAGTTTATGGGTATTTTATTGGGTTTTGAATTTGTTAAAGAATTTATACTCACTCTTTCAGTTCTTTTCAAAAACCCTGGACAAACTCAGGAGGCAGCCGTTGATTGTAAAAGAGTTAACGCTAGAGCTCAAAGCGGCTCGTCTGGGGGAAACAGTGAGCGAGCAGCGACATCTAGTGGTCAAAGTTTACTTTAAACACCTCTGCAAGCAGCAAGGTAAGTAGGCTGTAGTCTTTCTAATTTTGGAAGCTTATTTACAACCACAACTCTACACCACATATATGAAATACTGTAATAGATATGTTCTTGTATATGCAGAAGTGGATGAAGAGGAGCTTCTGATCATTTGATGGATGGATACTAATATAATGTACCCAGTTTTAATCAACAGAAATAGTAGGCCTGATGCTCAAATTTATCAGACGTATGTAAATGTAAGACTAAATAAATTAAATTACCAGTGCCACCCAAGAGAAACGAGTTACGCTTAAAAATCTTTACTATACGTCAAATGAATTTCTGAGAAACAATTGTGTATTTTGTGGTGATTTGTAGAAATAACTGATCCCTTGATTTTCTTCTGCATTCATTAATCAACCTTAAAACTTTATTTTTCATTCACAAACGTAGACATTTAAAAACTAAAGATTTTTTTTTGTGTGTTTTTGAGAGGCCTGAGAAGCTTGTCCCCTTCCTTTGGAGTAAAGGAATGGTATGAAACTATTGGCTTTATGTCATAAATTCAACATCATAGATCATCAATAACATCCTCCCCCTTTTATGTATTTTCATACGTCATTTTCTTTTCTTTTTTAAATAATATTGTCTTTCTTCATCTGTTATACATCTGCTGATGTCTTTGTTCCAAGTTCTTTATGTTCTTTGACTTTTGGGGATGTGTAGACTTGAAATTAAGTCAAAGTTGCTAAATTATACGTTAAAAACTAGTGTAGCTGCTTTTTGACTTCTTAAAACAAACACATTTCTCCAGGCATCTTTTTTTCTATTTTCTCTCATTTCGCAGTTGATCCTTTGATTCATTCACCCATGAAACAGCAAGACAAGTTGTGTTCTCCTTTATTTAATTCTTTGGAAATGTTTTTGGCAAATTGCATAGTGAAAAATAATGCAAAATATCTGACATTAAACATATGACAGCTTAGTTTGTTACACAAAAACATATATGGCAGTCAGCATAAAATATAAAAATGCAATTGCAGTGGCACTTATACTTTTGCAATATAAAGCAAATATATTAAAGGGGATTTCCTGGCACAATAGTACTTCACTGAAACAATAAATTTGCTCTCAATGTACTGTTTCTTTTCTACCTTTGGCAAAAGAATTCAATTTTCAATATTCAATCTGAATCAATACAGTATGTAAAATATTTACATACATGACACAATTATTTGGCATCATTGGCATCAACATGTATCTGTCTAAGCAATGCTAGAGTTACATTTCACACTGCCAGTCTAAATGCAGTCGACTTTTTTTGTGAAATAAACAGAAATGAAGTGGGTTGGATGATTCTCTTTTTATTCCCCTCCCTCTACAAACTCTAATATTCTTAAAACCAAGAAAGAGACCAGCTCCACCCTCATTCCCGCAGTAAAAAATACAAACAAATTGAGAACTCCGAGCCAAAGTCCTGCTGTGTCCTCAACCAAAGAGTTTGATGAAGCAGGGGTGGCAGTAGGGCTTGTTCTCCTGCTCCTTGAAGCAGCCTTTGCTCAGGGGCTTCAGGCAGAAGTGACACACGAGGTGGTGGGGGTGGAATTTGGCCCCCATGGCGGTGACGCAGCGGCCCAGGATCGGCTGCTGGCAGGCCTGACACATGCTGCCGCGGGACTGGTGATAGTGGGCCTCACACAGCGGGTTGCCCTCGTGTTCGAAGAAGCTGCCGTTGACGAAGGGGCTGTAGCACTCCTGAAGAGGAGAGGAAAGGAGAGACGCAGTGAGTCACAGCAGAGAGCCCTGACTCATGGAACTGTAAGTAGAAAGTTGTCATGTGAAATTACAACTTTCTCATGACATAATCCCAACTTATTTTTGCTTTTTTTTTAAACTTTTTTTTTCACATGGTAGATTTACTGAGAGCACTGGCTTTTTTTAAGGAACACCCTGCTCACACTCACACAGTTACACACATGTACACATCACAACCACTGTCGGATCTGTTGGTCACTGAGCAGCTTCACTGTAGAAGTTGTGGGTTAAGTGCCTTGCTCAAGGGATCATATGAAACAAGTATCAGTTTGTTGGTCTCAGAAATGTCCCATCACCCATTTGCAGTGCCGAAGCAAAGCTTTTAGAAATACTGAGGTCATAAATCCAACCCCACCCACCTTAAAAAATCTGACAGGCCACCAACCAAACTCTATTTAATTTTCTGAGTATTTAAAATAAATCAAAAATGTCACATCCTATTCATTAATTTACATAACTGTTCAAACAGTCTTGTGAATTTTATTTTCCTACATTAAGGTGTGGTGCCTAGCATGTAATTGTGGTTATTTTTCCCTAAAACAGTCAAACTTAGTCTAAAATGTTTTGAATCAGCCTAAAATAACCCCAACATGTGCAATATGTGTGTCCTCTTCATGTCATTATAAACCTCCCAAATTTCCACAAACATTCAGTATGTTTGTAAGGATACAAACTCAATGTAAACATAACTTTTATTTGTTTACAAGAAAACTCGTCAGCGTACCGTTACGTTCTCCAACCTACCTGACTCTTTCTCAGAATAAATCTATGAGAACTGCAACCACAACACATCAGGGATCAAACTCTTGTTACTTGTTAATGTGCTACACACCAGCTGCAACAGACATTATCATTGACACGTCCCGCAGACCCACAGAGAAACACTCACCCTACACACGAAGCACTGTGGGTGCCAGAGAGAGTTGAGAGCTGAGATGTAGTTTTCCAGAATGGGCTGGCTGCAGCCTTGACAGCGGGAAGCAAACAGCGTCAAGAAGCACTGCTGGCAATACTGCTGGCCCTCACGGTCATGGAAACCTGCAGAAGATACGGTCACAGCTTTACACAGTTCAAGAGTCTCTTTGATTAACTGGATTAACTGTAAATTAACTGGATGCAGCGCAAAAAAACAGTCTGAACCTTTTCCATGTGACTCTGGTCTTTGGAACATGAAACTTCAATCTGTTTGTAATTGTTTCAGGTTTTACTGATCAGAATTTTTAAAGGCTGACATTTCTGGTCTCCAAGCTTGTTCTGCTTTAAATTTGGCCATTTTCATGCCAAAGATTCGGTGTTTTCCTCCAAATTCTTGGCAGGGTGGACCTGCCTTTACAACAGAACATTAACTCTCCTTTGAAAACCATTCAAATGAAATGTTTTTAGGGGGCTTAGCAGCTGCTTAAATCAAAGTTACAGAGTCCTCCACGGGTCATGCAATATGAGGAAATCCAGTCGAACAGATTTCTAACTATTACAAACTCTGAGACCAATTATAACCTTAAAATGAAGAATAATATACTAAATCAACATTAAACAAACACGTAATGGTTTACTCAATTATTAAATTAATTATTAACTGAATATGTATGTGTGTTCGATAGGTCGTGCAGTGTTTTTTAGGGCTGTATGTAAGCATGACCCTGCTGAAGTTCACTGTTAATAGTTGTGTGTTGAACCCAGACAGGATGCAGTGTGTGCCGCCCATTACCTTCCTCTCCAAACGCCCGGCTGCACTTAACACAGCAGAAGCACTCTGGGTGCCAGTTCTTATCCAGAGCGGTGACCATTTTCTAAACAACAAGAGAAATAAAAAGTTAAATGGCCTCAAGTGGGTTTGGGTATTCATTCAAGCTGTTCATGTCAAAACAAGCTCCAACTTATGTGACACATCCAAGTCTCTCACGTTTAGAATGGGCTTGTTGCATTGTGCACAGTGAGGGGAGAAGAGGGTGAAGTAGTCCGACTCGCAGTACGGCCGTCCGTCCTTCTCAAAGAAGTTGCGACTGCCTAACTCCGTCTCGCACTCGGTGCACACAAAGTGCTCTGGGTGCCACACCTTTCCAAGAGCCGTTACCACCTGCACGAGGAAACAAAAGACTGATTAATGAACAGCATCCTCCAAAGTGAAATATCTTCTGTATGAATGATGTTATGTTTACTCTCATGAAATTATTGCTACTTATATTGTTGGCAAAAATAATGATTACAGTAACTAACTGGAAACAAACCTTTTAACAGTTCACATCAATTTTTGGAACATGTGCCACAGATTCTATCAAATATTAATAAAACTAACTTAATATACTTTTATACTTTTGTGCATGTCTATATAGACTTATTCCGATAACTCACCTGTCCTACTACAGGCTTTTGACAAGCTGAACAGTTTCCCTTGGAGGATGTTTGAACTCCCTGTCGGCTCAGGTCTGACTGAAGCAGCCCCAGCATGCTGTCCAACGAGCCGCTGGATGAGGGCTGTGGTGGGGGGGTGGGCTGCTGTGGTGCTGTCACCACTGGACTGACAGGTGCAGCTGGCTGTGGGAAGAGAAATAAAAAAGAAACATCTGTCTTTGGGATTTGAATGCTCAAAGAGTTTCTCATCAGTCTACAGTTGGTCTGAAATGAATTGCACAAACATGTAGTGTGTCTGGAAAAAGATAGAGGGAAATAGAAAGAAAGTGGGCATAGAAAAAGCCCCAATATCTGCTTTTTGACACTCTCTGTCAAAGTTTATTGGAAGCAAAGGAAAAATCAACTTTATGTTAAAAACACTATTGTGTACATTTGGACATTTCTGTGGATAAGTGGCCAAAAACAGGAAATGTAGATTTTTAATTATTATGTATTAAGTTTTTGCTTTCTAAAACATCAAATCAGTTCGTCGGAACAGCAAGAGCTTACTGAAACATAACATTTTACCCCATTGTACCCCATTGTAGAAGTAGTAGTAGTAGCCTCCCGTAGCATTAGCAATGGGAATGTAATGCAACCACAATACAGGTTGCATGTTGAGAAGGAAATGGTCCTGGTCAAACACACACCACAACATTTAGGAACTAGCAGACTGGCTCGCTATGAGCCCGTTCATGCCTGTTCTCTGGAAGATGTCTGAAGTATTTCTGGAAAATGTTGGAAATCACTAAAAGCAGACAAGTCTTAGACACGTTTTAAAACAAGGCCGAGAGTCTGCAGCCATGCTAGCAGCTCTGTGAGACTCTATTTAGGTGTAGCGGTGCTTTGAGCTAAATGCTAACATGCCGACGTTTAGCAGGTATAATGTTCACTCGTTCACCATCTTAGTTTGTTAGCATGCTAACATTTTTGCTAATTAGCTCAAAACACAAAGTGCAGTTGAGGGAAATGTCTTTAGTTTTGCAGGTATTTGGTCATAAACCAAAGTATTGTCAACCTCATGGTGATGGGATCCTCTGGGGATCATGAATGTCAGGACAAAATATCATCAATCCATCTTATAGTTGTTGAATATTTGAGTCTGGACCAAAGTGGTGGGCCGACCTGCCTAGAGCCACGCTGCGAGCATGGTTAAAAACTGTATCAACATTTGGTGAGTAAAAAGTATCCAAAGAAGAAAATTTATTTTTAAAACTCTGTTGCCATAACGACACGCTTGTTTATAACCCACAGCTGGTCTGCACACTGGGACCAAACAAACCTAAAATGACAGAGCCACTTCCTTTGCTCGCATGCTAGCCACTGACTCACTTAAAAGGAGGATGACTGAATTATATACCACACCAAATGTAGATCTATAACTCGGACTTCCAAACTATCTGAAGCTATTTCTGAAGCTGGAAAATATCTCCACCAAGGCTAATTTCCATCCTCAGGCCCTATCTGGTGACTGATTTATACCAGGAGGCATGTGCTGTGGCCAGGCCACACAGTAACAGTGAAGTCATCATGAAGTCAATGAACGTCTTCATGAGTCCACCATGAATCAGCTGTGTTAAAGCCTGGAACAGCTGGGGATGAATGGCAGGAGAAAAAAAACACTCTTGCAGTTACACCTTTAAGCACAATTGTGGATTTACACTAAACGAATTGACAGGTAAAGCCTCTCTGTGTCATTTTTATGCTGTTGTGGGGACTCTTACTGTGCTCTGGACTCTGAAGTCTGACAGAGAAGCCATCAGTTTGTCCAATTCCAGCGTGGCTGATGTTGCTGAAGGCTTCGCAGAGCTAGAATACAAAACACAATTCAATTGTTTTAATAAACCCCCAAATTACACAATTACATCTGATCTTAAAATACTGAAGAGAAGATGACTGCATACTAAGCTCCAGTGATTTTATTACAGACGTTTCAACCATGCCTGGTCTTTCTCAAGGCAAGAGCTTGCTTACTGAGAAAGACCAAGTGTGGTCAAAACATTGGTAATAACATCACTGGAGGTTACTTAAAATACTGCCAAAAATTAAACAGAGTGGGACTTCGCCAGTGAATTCTAAATATCGTTAATAAAATGTATGTTGATGGCTGTTAGTGTGCAACTATTTCGACAAGCCATCTATCTTTGAAAGTTTAATACATGCACAATACAGGCCTGCATGTGAAAGCTAATTAAGACATTTCCTCAATCATATCTTGCTGCAAATCAGTTGGTAGACACTAAAACTGACTTGGAATAAGTGTTGAAAAATGCTAGTTATGGAAGAACAGTATCTATCTGTGTATATTGCAAACATACATAATGCATTATATTTAATTTCATTAAGATGCACACTTTTTGATCAAAATGTTTAAATATAGTGAAAAATCATAGCATTTGCACAATTTTATATGTAGCTTGGCCAATCAGGATAAATGAACACGTGCCTTTCTCTATGAGGACTTGTAAAGAATCTGATTGATTTAAACTTTCTAATTAATTTATTTATCTTGTGATTAATTGTGCAGCTCTCCTGCTTGTGGTTTGCAGTGCAGAACATTCACTAGAATTACAGTGAGCTACGTCGATTATTGATTAAACTGATCAGATTTGGTACCTGGAAGAGGAGGTTGTGGCCTTATCCTTAATCTTTTCCCTCTCATCTTTCTTAGAAGAAGGGAACTGGGCCAGGATCTCATCTGATGACGAAAAACAAGATAAAAGATTCACCTCAGAGTTAAACACAGGGATATACAAACGCACATACACACACACCAACCTGTGATGTTGAACTGGGTGGCGTTCAGCTCCTGTAACAGATGGTCCAGTTCACTCAGACCTCCTCCCAAACGCGAGGAGGAGGAGAAGGCTGGAGGAGGATCCGTTGCGCGGGGAGAGCGCGGTTTACACACTGTGCTGTAAGAAAGACGAGACAGGCAGGGCAACACAAAATTAACACAGATTAGGAAACATGCTGTCACTAATGTGGTTGGCTTCACCGTGGTCACTTTGTCATGAATCATAGTTCAAATGAACTTTGTCCATTTCGAAATGAGTCATGTAGCAGCAACAGCAATTTCAGATCCACACACACACTCATTGACAAAACTTTGCAAAATGACAAACGTAGAAAAAAACAACGTATAATTTCTCTTGAATGTGGTTCTTCAGCTTTGGGCTGATATTTTCCCATTCAAACACAGTGAGAGACTTTTTCTCTGGAGTAAAATCTGAAGAATTAATGTTGTCATGTCATTTTTAAAATAATATATTCTAGAATATATATATTCTGAACAAATCTGAGTTGTGGGTGGCAAAGTAGAGGTCTGGAGCCAGGCTAAGAAATGTATTCCATGCAGGTGATACTTTATTTTAACAGGGGTTACCTGTATAATTTGTCTGGGTTGGAGTTCTGGGTGGATTTCATTGCAGCAGAAACAGTCTGAGAGGCAAAACAGATGGACGGACAATCAATCAAGCGTTTCAGTAAAGAAGATTCACGGAGAATGCAATGAGAAAATTGGTATGGATCCGTCCCTGGCAGCTACTTGTCTACCTGCTGTGGGGTGTAGGCGGGTGGAGGAGGCCGGGTTTGGGTGGTGTCCTCGGTGGCGGAATCAGCAGTTTGTGGAGGGTCAGAGGTGAGCAGTACAGGACACCGGGCTAAAGGAGAGCCGGTGTTCTCCAGATCAGCGAGGAGGGCATCTGGAGGGGAGAGAGGGAGAAGAACCCGAATAAGAGAGAGAAAAATAATAAAACACATAACAGCATGAATGTGATGGAAGTTTGGTTAGATTTACAATTCGATTTAGCTTCAGGTTGGTTTGTGATGAGAATTAAAGACAATTAACTACCCCTCCATATCTTTATGAATAACCCTGATGGTGTTTAAGTTTGTTTATGAAGCATGAAAGGGAAATAGAAAGAAGTATGAGTTAAGAAATTGATTTAAAAACCATGCAGTGCAGATGGAAACGAAAACACACTGGATGATAGACAGAAAATATGAAGTTAAGTCAAGGATAGACGAGAAGTAAACGACGAACCGGCAGACAGAATGAAACACATGCAAACGCATGCACAGACAGTTACGTACCAAACACAACAATACGAGGACTGAGAGGGTAGTTAGGTGGCTCAGGCACTCCTAAGGAGAGACAGAGAGCCTGTGTGACCAATACAGCAGCAACAAATCAGCCCACACGTCAGACATGACATGGAGGACAACAAGCGTCCTCAGACACTAATCAGTCAGAGGACAGTCAGAATTGGCACATCCCAGAGATAATCTATTGACACAGTGAAGTTATTAGAGCACACAAACATGTCTGCATTCATATCCAAGACGTGCCAGCATGGAAAGGAAGCAGAGGAGGAAGAGTGTTTGGCAACTGATATGTAAATCCACTCCACCCACACACTCACTCCATGCTGAAGTGGAAGCTGTCCAGAAAACTAAACTTGCTCAAGGGTTAGGCTTTGCCACTGCGTGACATCATTTAGTGCTGACAAGTCTGTGTACGTGTGACTAAAAGCAGAAGCTGGAGTTTGTAAAAAAGTGGGCTAAACATGGGTGATTACAAACTCTAAGTTGTAGAGGAGAGGCTGCTGTTTTGGCTAAATTTCCCTGACTTAACCATTCACACTGCTGATACCATGCAACACATTAATTTAGTGGTTCTCACCCTTTTTTTTGCCTGATGTACCCCCACAGCCTGATCAGATGACCTTCATCAACACTACCCTTCATGTTCCAAATGTGTTTATTTGAACTGATTTTAAAATGGATATTTATTAACACTATTAAAGGGGAAATCCAGTCATTTAGTATTGCACTTGCTAAACGTTGAAGGGGACTTGTGAGAGACATAACAAAATGGTCAAAGTCAGAGCAGTGGAGACCAAAATATCCTGGCTTTTGGCCAGAAATGCTGGATCCTACAATTCCCATAATGCAATAGCATGTGTCTATCTTCCTAATATAGCCTACATCATTGAAACTTCATGCCCCCAATTTGTAATGCAGGGTGTCTGTAAAATAAATTGTAGTCTCTAAAAACCAAGCAGATATTACCGTGATGACATCACTATGACATCATCAGGGGGTTATTTTCTCAGACTTAATGCCGCGTTCACATCATAAGATGTAGAGGTGTTCGCGACTTGCGAGCGTTCAAGTCATCAAAGATGGTTGTATGAATACAGAGTTGGTCGAGTGAAGGTTAAAATACCGTTCAATGACATATTAACACCACATCCATTAAATTTCAGTTTAATTACATTGAGCGACTGTCTTTGGCTGATGTGAGGCGTCCATATTTGTCCACTGTTTTTTCAGTAGGTCAAGTTTGCACACTACCACCACTTTGGAGTGGCAGAAGTTGGATGGTTCAACTATTTCTCCATCACTTTTGTAGCTATCTATTCAACAAGAATTCACACACTCCCAACTGCGTCTCGTAGCGTTAAGGCTGACTCAGGTTGGTGGGAGGTGCGTCCTCTGAAATTGGCAGTTTATCGGTTATTAATATACAATAAATATACACCCTGCTGATTGCAGAAGTACCTCTGGTTGGGTTATCACTGATTTACTGTAGATCCTTTTAACAGAATCAGGGATAAAACCAGTTAAGGACGACGCATCAGCCAAATCAGAGCTCTAACCAGTGCCTAAAAAGACAGGACAATAGAGACAGGATCTGGACTGATCTGGTCTGGAGCACACGGTTATAGTTAGCGCTTTTTAATAAGGTGCTGTCCCCTGTTAAAAAAGCTTTAATTACAACTGTGTGCTCCAGACCTCATCACTCCAGATAAACCAGTTAACTTTGCTTTGTGAGTTTTGGTAACATGGAGCAGTACAGGGAAAGTCTCACCACAAGGTCCATTTAGAAGCTTCTCTGGACTTTTGAATTTTCTAGTTTTTCTGAGCACTTTAAGGAATTTTTGTCCATGTTGTCTGACAAGCTGAGCTACAAAGTTCATTCTTGACCTGAGAAACAGCAGTTTGTTGTTGTTGTATTTCTTCCATGTTATACAGCTACTAAATGGACCTTGTGGTGAGATCGTTTTCTCATCCGCTGTTTCCAACATCAAGAACAAACTCTGAAGCTCAGATTCTGGTGGTATCATGGATGTTTGATAAATGCTTGAACCAATCGATTAGACTTTTTCCCTCTGGTAAAGTACTGTTTTTAAACATCTGTGGTGATCAGTTATGTGACATGATGAACCTGAACTTCATCCCTGCGGCCACTTCTGCCCCAGATGATTCACACTTCTGGTACGACCATGTGGTGAGAATCTTGTGCATATACTGCTCGCCCTCCTCCTCCCTGCTGTGTCTCTTATACACACACACACACACACTCAGACTGAACTGCTCATATAAGGAGCTGAACTTCTCTCAATGGGAATTATGACCATATTTAGAGCTGCGTGTCGACTTGTTTGTCTTGGCCAAAGGCCTCTCTAACAAGTGGTCTCTCTCACCGAAAGTCTCGCCAGATCCAATACATAAACTTACAACGTTGCTGGAGAACAGCATAAACCGAGTGTCCCGAACATGGCCACTGCCTGACTAGCACTCACCCAGTCACCCAGTAACTCGGCCTCTCCGTGTGCAATCCAATCCAGATGTGCCCAGATGTGCTTGGCTACATCTAGCCATTCCTTCCAGTATTGCTTGAATAGCATAAATCCCTCAATTCTGAAGTGGACTTCAAGAAGAAGAAGAAAAGTTCCTTGGAGAGCAAATGGGCAGCCGAGGCAGAAAGGCCTTTCTATTTTCATTGAACTCTGTGGCTTTTTGAAATAGCAGCGTGGCCCCAGGCTATTTCAGGGCCTTTCCCTACACAGTTATTCCCAAACACAAAGAGTCAGCTTCTCATAATGTTGTTCTGAGAAACAGAAGAAATGTACCCTTTGACATCTTTATCAAGAGAAAAAAAGACAGAACCAGTCATGCTCCCTGATGTTGGCCACAGCTCCACTTTGATGCCTTCAAAATGGCAAACACTCCATTTATGTTTATTTATTACGTGGCTCCTCTCCATCCCTGACTTGTTAATATTAATGGATGAGAAAAGCCCGCTGTGGATCCCTTTAAATCTAATTTACAGACAACTGATTGAATTTGCAGGGCATGCACGAAACACTCAATGGCGGTCAGGCGGACACAGAGTAATGTAGTACCAGTTTTTGTGTTACCTGTGTGAGTGTGTGTGCGCGCATGCATGTGTGGCCTGTTTGCTGGGAAAGGTAAACATTTTTAAAATCTCAGCACACTGTAGAGAGAATTACTGTGAAGAGGATAATATGTATCATAAGATGTCATATGAGAAAAAGCCCTTGTATACAATTGAAGCTGTAAGACAGTTATATTTAAGGGTTTGCCATTGCTTTACCCTGCCTTAAGATGTTATAAACGGATGGGAGCCAATAACATCCCTTTTATATTACAGCCTACTCCCCTATGACTGCCATAATGAGCAGAGAGCTTATTTCCCCTGTTTGGGCACACCACCCCTTCCCAAAGATCCCCTCCAGATAGCGCAACATGTAGTTACAACGCTTGAAACGAAGAACAGCACCAATACTTACCCAGATCGTCCATGATATGGTTTCAGCCGAGCGTTTTCCTCTTTGTGTGATACAACAGGGACGCGGGCAGCATTAATAAGTGGTGATGGACGCGTATCAAAGCCCGCAAGATAAGACAGCCTCGGTGCTATTGTCTGCGTCGGTCCTGAACAACTTATTGGGCACCGTTATCCGCCAAGAGAGGGGAGGAGGAGGAGGAGGAGGAAGAGGAGGAGGGAGGCGTCCCGTTCCTTTTTCCTACACGACTCTCTTCCTGTGTAATGCCTACCAGGACCTCAGACTGGAGAAGGCGTAGTTAAATGAAAGTGGTTTACAAACCCCGCATTCCCCGGACACGCGACGTCATCCTGGACATTCCTAGTCCATATTTGGGAGAGAAAATTAAGGATTTAGTGGCGCTGCGAGCTGCACAAACTGCAGCCGGACGAGCTGCCGCGACGACGTGAATCGGTGACAGAAAATATTGGAAAAATGCATTTAGTGGCGTGTCCTATAGTAAACACAACCTAAGGATAAACACTGACGGGCCGAGACCCCTTTTTAAAAAGGAGCTTGTAAAGAGAACATTTGGATGTGATTATGAATCTCTCTCTCTCTCTCTATATATATATATATATATATGACTTTTTTTCATGTTTAATTCATTCAGCTGTTCTATTATGAATTTGTATTAAACGTGTATTAATTAAAAATAGTAGATTCAGTCATTTTAACTAGATGATTGTCCCCAAAAACCATTTTTTAAAGAGCTTTCTTCACTCCATGGCAGAATTAAAGGATAGCTTCGCATTTTTTCAAGTGTATCTTAATACAATACTCACATTCACATATATATATAAAAGAGGTAATGGTGGCTGTAATTGTTCCCTGGCTGCAAAGAGATCCCTTCCTAATGTTCCTCATGTTAGCTTTTGCTGAACTTTAAAATGCATTTTTACACATAACAAGGACTGTGGATATTCTCCCCCCACCACTTACATTGAAATTGCTTTATGAGGGCATGTCTTTGTGGCCAGCATGAACAAGAGAAACAACTACACCAAGCAAAGATCTATCTACATATAAAGAAGGATTTGGATATTATTTTAAGACATTGAAAAATGTGAACCCATCCTCTAACCTGTTTGTTGCCTCTTAAGTTCCCATCAAGCACATGCAGGACACACAGCACCCAGAAACCAAACTGTACCTCTATGCTGGATTACTATTACCTGGCCACAGGTTTTCTGTATGTCAGTTAGTTTGAGGTCATTTGTTGAAACACAGCTTTATTTAGGTAAATGCTCCATGTGAGCACAATATAAACTAATACATGTGTTATAACTACATATTGACACGTAATAATGCAGGACTGAGTTGATGTTGATTACTTTGATATTAGTGTAAATCCCTAAACAACTTTGCAAGTAATCTAATTACCAAAAAGCAACTGACAGAGTGAGCCTGAGACTTGTGGAGCCTCTTGAGGTCTTGGGGAGGGGTGGAAAATTGTTGATTTGTTGTATATATTCATTTATAAACTCCTAGATTTTTCTTGGCCTTAAGAGAGCTGAAGACAATGGCACTAAATCTAAAAATGATGGTATCTCTCGTTACTAAAACCCAATGTGTGAAACTTAGAATTATAAAATAAAAACTGCATTTCAGGTGCTCAAACTCCCAGCAAAAACAAAAGTTTTTTTTCAGAGTCCTGGTACTGTGCATGCTGGCCCATTGTCACCCCTTATTAGGATACTTGAATAGAACACAGTGTTAATATTATTAGTAATAAATATCTGTGGTTTTCCTACAATGCCAAATCAAGTTATAAAAAAGGCCTATGGGAGCTACAGCCCTGCCCAACGTCTTTAACACTGACCCCTTAAATTCTTAAATGTTGAATCAAACCTGTGTTTACAATAAAAACCAGCCAGCATTGTAAAAAAACAAAACAGGAAAAACTTTTAATCAAGCAAGCTCACAGTTACAGGCTATGTTTGTGTGATTAGGGGAAGGTGCCACATTGATGTTGGTGACATGTGGTGATGTATGCATTTTTCAAAACATACATTTTAACACCAGAAACCTCTCCTCCTGTGTATACTGTATACTGTATGTCACAGACAAAACGTCCTTTGACCAAAAATATCCCTCTGGTGTCAAAGAGGTACCTGCCTTTGGTCTCAGTGCATGAAACATACAACAAAGAACTTTCCTAGTATGTAATCAAATCAGAAATGTACAACAAAACTGGGAGAATCCAACCAAGGAAACGTATCAGTTGAAGGTTTCTCTGTTTCTGTGAAAATAAAGCCTTTTGTTTTGAACGTCATGCAGTTTGCCGATTCAGACTGTGACACACACCTACTACACCTTCACCTTTTCCAAAATATTAATAATAATAATTATAATAACTCACACACACACACATACACACACACAATCATACTTTCCAAACCAACTTTTTCACTCAAAAAGTTTGAGCCAGTTGGTGCTTAAGAGCAAAGTCAAAGAGCAGAACTGCATGTGATGGGGAAATCATAGAGTTAAAAAAAATGATTTGTGAAGCAAACTGGGGGGGGGGGCTGAGATGATAGCATGAAGGTAACATGGATAGGCTTGGTTACCTACAACGTCCCCATCCATCAACTGAAATTATATTACATATCCTCCTCCACCCCGCTACTTCTCCACTGCAGTTAATCCACACACACCCACTTCCATCCTTCTCTCCATTGCTCGTTTCCTCTCCCTGTCATCACTGCACAGCCTGTTCGTTGGCAGTGCTACCAGAGTCCTGAGGCTTCATCACATCAGGGAGTTCTGGGGGGCTGGAGAAGGCCTCGATGTGCAGCTGTTCGAACATCTCATCTGGAAGGCAGAGGAGAGAAGGAAACATTAGATCCAGCGTGACAGCAGAGTCGCATGAGGAGGCTACATCAGTCATGTCACAAAGCTGCTGCAGGGAACATTGAGTGTGGAAAGTCTTTCTGGGTGGATATTCCTAAGCTTGAAAGTAAGAACTACTCTGGTTAATGCCCTCTTAACATGGTGCAAAAGGAACTTAATCTTGAGCGTTAGGTTAGGTCATTTAAGTCACCACTTTAAGTCATGGTGAAATCGGTCACATGTGAACTAGTTTATCTCTTCTCTGGAATCAGTGACGATCTTGTGAGCATGTTCAGACTAGCAGCTCAGATAGGATTTTTGTTAATCCAGAATGCAGTCTGATTGATTTGATCAAGTCTGGAAAGCAAAAAATCCACATGGGATACCATTATTGTGAATCATATGTCAACTAGATTCATAGACCGTTTGAAGTCCAATTCAAATCTTATTTCTAGAGATATGTCTCAGGCTAAAATCAAATTTGAAATGAGATAGATTCAACCCCTCTGTCACTTACGGTGTCTCGTGCATTGTAAACTTGTGTACAATGTAAAGAAAATTACAGTACAGCCGAAATAGCCATGGCTTCAGGCCAAACTCCAGATTTTGCAGTAATGTTTCGAAAGTCATACAGGGACAAACCAATGCAGATGAGACAGTGGCATCAATTTCTTTAGTTTTTCCTGATGCATTTTCAGTAAAACGCCCAATGGCAATTTATGTAATAGTGAAAAAAATGACTAATTTAGCCGCACTTACACAACCACTATATTGGTTTCTATCACTAGAGAGCTCTACTAAAACGTTGCACAACCAAAGATGAACTCAGCCAACTTCACTGGAAACAGTTAAAGCACAGTGTAGCGCAGAGTAAAATCACATTATTTCATCCAAAGATTCCTCCTAGATGGCACTTAACACCACAGAATGATATTCAACAGTGCAAGAGAATGGATGAGTTGCAGTGGTGGATAATCATAGTTCTCTACTGGCATACATACTGCGACAGCACCCAATTACAGATCTTGAGGGCCTATGAGATCAATGCAGATTAACTGGCACAAAGCACTAATGCTTGCCATCAATCAAGCAAATAATTACTCACATTCAACAATTTGAGTAAACAAGTAAGTCCAAAACAAGACTTAAAAGAACAATTCCCAACACAGAAAAGCAGAAGCAGAAAGACAGGAAATACTTAGTCTTTAAAATCACCCTAATATGAGGAAAAAACAAGATATCCCTGATCTTAGAAGCTCACAAATAACATCAGCTGAACATACCATTTACACGGAAGGCCAGACCAACTGTAGCTGGGGCTTGAGGTCTGGCAGTCTGGTTGGTGAATCCACAGTCACCAAGAGTTTTGCTGTCCTCTAGCAACTGGTCATCCTGTGGAACAAAAGTCGAAAAGGTCACAGAATCCCCCAACGGCCTCAAAACGTATGAATTTGCTTCAATGAATATCAAGACATTTCCAGAGAATATCTTAGTCACCCTGAGGAAAGACAAGTTACATGCCACCACCATCAACAAGGATGCAGAAATTAATTTCAGCATGTATTTAACCTAGACAGAACTGTGACGCTGTCAGTTGTGTGACCAGACTTAACTTGGAGTCAGTGGCATTAATTGACCCTGAACTCACTTTGTAGAGCCTCTGGTCTTCAGGTGTTCTTTTAAGAATTCCTTCAACAATGCGCTTCAGCTCATAGACAGTGGTGGACTCCTTGGCATCTGTGAAGATTGTGGTCTTGTGACGCCGGATCATTAGGAACACGTCCTGAAAGAAAGTGGGCACAGAATGATGCGTTTAAAGGCAACTTTTTGAAGATTTGTTGTTTTATCTTTAAGACGAGGGCTCGACATTGAATATTTAAAAGATATATTCTCAGTTTAGAATGGGATACAACAGGATAGCTGATTCTGTGGCTCAGGAAATGTATAACCAGGCTAACTGGCAATAACTCCTCTTTATTTGACAAGACACCTCAGTGGGCCATGCAGTCTTAAAGAGTCCATCTGGCCACTGTTTGTAACAACATACCAACCTGTATGTAGACTAAACATGCATTGCTGTAAGGAAATTTAAGACTTTAGTTTGTTGGGGGGGTTATTGTTGTCAATGTGACAGGCAAGGTTTTTTTTTCCATGATACAGATGAATTAACGCTACTGACGATTCATTGATTCATAAGCTGGCAACGTGAGCAGTGGCGAGTAGACGTAGATCTGAGCTAACGCGGAATTAGAGACAACACGAAACAGCCTTGAGGCTTTTTGAGACTCAAAAAAAAAAAAAAACCCCCCAAAAAAAACCAGGCCTGTCACTTAAATTAACAGACGCTGTAAGTCTGACAGTGGCAGTACGCGTCCAGCTGCTCTAACTGGGTTAGCTGGCCAACGTCAGCCAAGCAAAGCGAAGTTACCTCGCCAGCTACACCTATCTCTACATCTGGACGGGGACGCGAAGCTAACACAGCAAACTTAGCCTTAGCTGGCTAGCAAACACAAACTGAAATGTCTACAACCGACGGTATCGTCTGCTGATATAGCGTCAATGCTTCTGTTTTTTAAACAACGCGTTGAACGTTAACTTGGTGCTTTTATCCAGGCGCCGATCTCACGAAACGATCGGCAACGATAATAACAACAAACTCACCATTTCAAGCGGTCAGCTAGCTAGCCAGTTGCGCCAGCCCTGTGTTGTGCGGCAGAACCCCAGACTGCACCGCTTGCGGAAATTGCGCAACTCAGACCGGCGCCCTGTATTCACGGAGGGCAGCTACGCAACACTGCGTAACAGCTTCGGAATTTGGCGCGAGGTGGTTACACGCTTGACGGGCAGTTTGATTTGGACGCAGCGAGCGAGTGAAGACCGTCGTTAATCCCGGATCATGGTGTGTGTGGTAACATTACTAAACTCTGCTTTACCTAACGCCGAACTGTCACTTACAGTGTGTTTTTGTACTGAAAGATAGCTAGCTAGCTAGGTCATGTTGTTATGTTGTTATGTTGTTTTCTGGCTCCGCCATCAGTTAACGTTAGCCAAAATATGTTTTATGGAGGTGACATTTGTCAGTCATTGCAAATAATGAATAACGCTAACCTACTGCTTGGAATAATGTAGACGTTAGCCATAGCTAATTCAGCAAAGTAACTGAAATATATATTACACCTACTCAGTTGACCTGGCTACGTTACTTTCAGTAAGTTAGGTCTGTAATACCTCTTAACGCCAATGGCTTTCTACAGGCTAGGAAGACCTGTTCTGCAAATGAGCTAACCATAAAAGGATTAAGAGGATTGTACTGATACTGATACCAGACATTTGGTCGACAACCTGTCAAGCAGGATGTCGAGTCTCTCTAATCAGTGTGACCAAGCTGGACAGAGAAAGAGAACCTCAACCGATTTCAGTGCCTGGACAGATTTTATTCTCTATTGGCAGATCAACTAACACATGTGTCAGAGTTTAAATGAATACGTTTTAGGGGAACATATAAATATTAAGTCTTTGCTTTTGTTCTGTGGCAAATGAGTATGACAGATTAGTTCTCCAAAACTTTAGATCAGCAAGGTTCTGTGCTTCAGTAGAAAAAGGTACACTGAATGGGCATGAGCAGTGTAAAAATGGCATTGGTGCATTCAAATTAACTATCAGCCAAGGCTGCTAGTGCTTAAAGTTTTTCTTTTGAATGTTGCAGCTCACTACCTTCAAAGAAAGCAACTGAAAAAGTCCCTGCACAATGTCACTGGCAGTGGAAACCACAGTGTCCCGGGTGCCTCTCCCTCTTCCAACCCACTTCTCCTATGCAGAGCAGTCTTTCTCCCTCAAAAAGCGCCGTCTCCCTTTTTCCTCGTCGTCTACGTCCAACTCATCCTACTCTTCCCCTGCCCGGCTCTCACATTCTCTGCCCCCGCTGCCACCATCCAAGGGATGTCCCCCTCTGAGCAGGATGTTCCCCCAGAATCCATCCCCCTGGACCCCCCTGTCTTGTTCGCTTAGTAAGTCTCCCCCTCCGAATTCTGTATATGATCCCAACAAACAGCAGTCCTATTTTAGTCAGTGCTTCACTAATTTGGGCCTGCTGGGCAGAGGATCCTTCGGAGAGGTCTACAAGGTGAGCAAGACAAAAATGTGTGCATATGTGTATGAAAGTGATATAATACATATAGTGAATTATACTCAAGTTGTACATGGAGTTATGTTACACAACAGTATTTACATAAGATATTGACTGTTTGAACAGCTGTGCTGTGGTTTTCTAATGTGGAAGCTCACAATACAAATTTAGATATCTCTGTTGTCTCACTGTTACCAAGATTATCATTTGGAGATCCCCAATAGAAGACAAGACCTCAGCATTTTCTGCATTTTTCTAGGTGCAAAGCAACAAGGATGGCTACCAGTATGCAGTCAAGCGCTCTGCTCATCGCTTCAGGGGCAACAGTGAGAGGAACCGGAGTGTGAGGGAAGCCAGGAACCACGAGTGCCTGTGTCCTCACCCTCACATCCTGAATTTCGTAGCAGCCTGGGAGGAGTGTGGCCGACTGTACATTCAGACAGAGCTGTGCAGCACCAGCTTGCTGCTCCATGCTGAGAACCAGCCTCCTGGCCCAGGTCTGTCTGAAAGAGACAATGAAATCTTTTAGTTATGATATTTTGCTACAGGTAATGTACTTATTGCTCCAGAAAATTCTCAAATCCTCAGACGTACTAACTGGGCGTTCGTTTGAAACATTTCATTCCAGATGAGCCTTCAGCATGGGCCTACCTGTGCGACCTCCTCTCAGCACTGGAGCACTTGCACTCCCATGGTTTTGTGCATCTGGACCTCAAGCCTGCTAATGTCCTTATTACTGACTCTGGCCGTCTCAAGCTGGCGGACTTCGGGCTGCTGCTTGAGCTCAAACAGAAGAGTACAGATCCTGTAGAGGGGAAGGTGAAAGAGGATGCCCAGGAGGGAGATCCCAGATACATGGCCCCTGAGCTGCTCCGTGGGGAGTATGGACCTGCTGCAGATGTTTTCAGGTACAAATATCATAAATGAGAAAATTATAAAATATGTAACTGATTAATGTAGTTTAAATGAGTGCCTTAATATTGTTGAATCCTTTTCATTTAGTTTGGGTGTTTCTATTCTGGAGCTTGCCTGTAATATTGAGGTTCCAAATGGTGGAGAAGGCTGGCAACAGCTCCGACAAGGCTGCCTCCCCTCAGAGTTGACCAGTGGTAAAATCCATTTTCTTTGAAGTCCTCATAAATGGTCTCATTATCATTATTCAAAGGACTAATGTTTATACTATTTCCATCTGTGTTTGCAGGCCTGTCAACCGAGCTTCAGACAGTGCTGCGGATGATGCTGGCCCCAGAACCATCTGAGAGGCCGACAGTCTCTGAGCTTCTTGCCCTCCCCTCTGTTTGGAAACACAGGTGGAAAAGGCGCCTCTATCTTATGGTCGCAGAGACAACGCTGACACTGGCCTCCATCTGCCAGGTAATGTGTCTAATAAACCTTTTAAATATTTTTAGTTTTCTTTAAATAATTAATTGTATTAACATGTAGCCTTGCAAAGAGTGACTTAAGGTGTTATCAACTGGCAGTCTGCAATCGGCAGGGTTTACCAAGTCAGAGGTGCAAACCAAGTACCTATTTTTATATTTTTCTGGTCTTTTTCCCACAGATGGTGGTGTGCTTTGGGTGGAGACTCCTGTCCTCCCTTCACTTGTCCTTTTTTCCTCAGTGGACCAAGCCAGTGCCCTGCACTCCTCCTAAGGGTAGCTGGGACAGGGATTTAACCTTGCCCCTCAGTGCCATGCATGCTGACTCGAGGAGCCCAGAGGATGATGCAGTGTTTCTGTTGGATCCCACAGACGCAGAGCTTTCCCCCACCTTCTCACACAGGTAGAGAATCATTGTGTTGATAGGATGTTGTTCTTGACAAGCTTGTTGCCCCTGCTCTTTATTCTAAAGGCACAAAAGATAATTTCTCACTTTGGATTACTTGAGTATATATAAAATGTAACTAATTCATGACTGAATTTTATGTTGAGACACTTCCTTTGCCACTGCCTTGAGCTAAATTTCTTATTTCTGTTGAGTTACCTGCTTAACTTTTTACATTTCCCCATTTCCACAGGGTCAGATCCAGGCTGTCTGTGGAAAGCACATCCACTCCTCTCCCAGGTTCACCGTCACACAATCATCGAAGTCCTGCCCACACGCCCACTCATTTAAATCTGGGTGATTGGTCCTGTAATTTAGCGCAGACCCCCTCTAGCATCCACTCGAATGGTTCCTGCCACACTCTGACACCCAGTGGGAGTCCCATACACACAGAGCGTCATACAGACAGCATTAATGAAAACCCCACGTACAGCCGACATTCTTCATCCACCAAGTCCTCACAGCGACATGGTCGCAACTGGGTCCGAACAGAGGAGGCTTTACCCCGACCCAACTTTGAACCAAAGAACCTGCTCAGTCTGTTTGAGGAAACAACTCTGGAGGGACAGCCATGAGTACAAGACTGCCAGTTTATATTCAGGGGCAAAAATGTTTCACTTTAAAATGTCAGGTGAAGACGACCTAATGTATGAATGTACCAAGTTCACTGCTTAATTTGTATGGACTGTTTTTTGCCTTTTTGTAACGGTCCTACAACAGCGTCTTTTGACATGTATTTGGAAAAAAAAAAATGTAGGTAAAGGGTTGAATATGTAATCAGACCTTTTAAAGCACTTTTTATGTTTGTGTAAATGCAATCTGTTGCTGACATGACAAGTCATGATGTATTGTTTAAATAAGCTTTGTGCCATTTACCTCGTGAGTTACAAAAGGAAATAAACCGAGGAGGGAAACAGAATCTGAACTTGTGGAATCTGTTTTTTAGTATAAGGAACCTTCAAAATGTAAAAATGTGTGTGATTGGTGCACTTGTCGAGGTTCATGTGAGTCAGATCAGCAGTTTTCCCCATCAGTGGCCCATTACAAACGTTATTTTCACTGAATTAAACTGTAAGGGATATAAACCAGAGACTTCTCATAAGATCAGCAGTGAATGAATGAATGAATGTAGATTCTTGTAACTTACCAGTAGATGGCAGCAACGCACCTCACGCTGGATCCCATCCGCCTTCAAAACCCAGGAAGGGGATGATGATGGGTGGTAATGTTTCGTAAACGTAATACACACATCTAACGGGATTTTTGTTTACCAAACCATTTTTGGGCTCCGTTTATCTTCTGGAAAAGCTATACCTATAAATGGCAAATGGACTACCGGCCTGCCATGTCCTGAGATAGGATTTTGCAACCTATTTGCGAATAACTGCACAAGTGTGAATATTGTAAACAATGAGCGTTTTCATTTGGATCACTGCTAGATAATCTGGGATTCATCAAAGACCGCGACAATATTTAACAGGACCACATTAGGTTCAAGGTATGCTACTCTTCCTTTTGTTAAGAATTGGTAATAGAAATATAATAGGCTACTACTGAGGAGCCCGTCTGTTTTAGCCTGTTTAATAGTGAGATTGTGTTTTTATTTTATTTTTTCTTTATATGCTAATGCGGTAATATTGTATGTTAATATGTATTTTTTGCAGTGATATCTGTTGGCTATAGTAGGCTAGCTATCTGAATAAATAATCATTTGATAGTTGGTATATAGATTACCATTAGACTCAAGTCATATTGGTAGAGAGCATGTTGCTCCTGCAAAGATCTGTGAAATAAACACACTGATCGAGACTTATTCTCCATTTTCTTTTAATTATCAGTCAATAAAGATGTCCAAAATTGAGCGTCTGAATGCCCGGGTGGAAAAGCTGCTGTCTAAAGCTGTGCAGGAGGTTCTGGAGGTGGTGAAAGAAACTGTATCGGAGTACCAGGAGAAAACGGCCAGAACACAGAGGGAGAACCAGAGTCTGAAGAGGAGGCTGCAGGAGCTGCAGGAGAAGTTAAAATTGGAAAGCAATGGTAAGACAATGCAATAGCCTACCTGTATCCAGAAATGTTGAAACTGTTTGATAAAATGTTGATTGCCTTTTGTGTGTGTGTGTGTGTGTGTGTGTGTGTGTGCCTCGTCACCTTTGTTGTCGTGCAGGAATCGTGCCACACATTTCCCCTGCAGCCCGGCAGGCTGATGCAGAGCTGCATCTCATGGAACAGAAACAGAGGGAAGAGCTGGAAGAGGACATTGCAGTGATTTGTCCCTCATATTCATTTGAAGACCTTGACTGTGAAGCATCCACCACATCATCAACCTGTCTCTCCCCTAGAGCTACCACGGGACCACATGTAGGTGTTGATAAGTTGAACGATCCAAGAACTCTTAAAACGGAGACTGATAATGGACTGTCAGCGCCAATTTCACACCATGTAGACCCTGTCACGGCAGTTACAATCTCTGGAAATGACCCTAAAATGAAAGTAGAGCCTACATCGGATGAAGACGCCATGCACGCCATAAATTATTTTTATGATGATGCTGGCATGAGCGCTACATTCTTACACAGACTAAACCTAGAACCTCCTCAAGCCAATTCAGGACTCTACAGTGAGTCAGGGGTTGCCTTCAGTCTGGACCAAAATGGCATAGAAGAGCCCCCATCTCATAGATACAAGAATACAAACAGTGTTGGAGCAGAAAAACAACACACCGCTCAAGCAAACACAAAAGCGGGAGCGTTCCAGAGAAACGTCCGAAAACACTACTGCTGCTCGCTCTGCGGCCGCACCTTCAGGCACGCAGGCGACTACAAGAAACACAACAGGGTGCACACTGGGGAGAAGCCGTACTGCTGCTCGGTGTGCGGGAAGCGGTTCAGTCAGTCCGGCTACCTGACGGTGCACCTGCGCTACCACACGGGAGAGAAGCCGTTTGGCTGCAGTCATTGTGGCAAAAGTTTTAGTCACTCAAGTAACATGAAGAAACACCAGCAAACTCATCTGTGAGGCTGCCGTGTTGTGTAGGCTACACCACTGATTCCCAACCATGGGGTACTTCTGCAGTTTGTGTTTAGGAGAAAAATCAACACACATGTAAGATAAAAAAAATTGTGATGCTGATCTTTATAGTTAGTCTGACTGCACAAGGCATGCCTCAGTTTTCCAACAACCTGAGTCACTTGTAAGTTGATTAAGATTGCAGAAAGACTAGTTGGAAAAAAGACAACAAAAAGCTAAACAAAAATAAAAATAAAGATACTGTAAATGGTTGTCACTCCAAATGACAGTGGTACAAATTCAAACTTGGCCAAAACTAATAAACAATACCATTGAACAATACCATAAAACCATCCCTTCTATCAAAGGGGTATGCTAAAGCGGTACTTAAGGACAAAAAAGGTTGGGAACAACAGGTGTACACATCAGCTGATGTTTCCAGATGTTTCTGCACATATCGTGTTATTGATATTTAGGGATAGACGGTGAAAGAGGCTGTAAAGTGCTGGATTCTTAAAATTCAATGTCAAGTTATTCTCTATGAGCATTCATGTGGAGGTCATCTGAACGTATTGCAATCCTTTGTTTAAAAAATGATGTAGCTTCAAGAGTGTTACGTGGACAAGTAACTGTGCCTTCTTTATCCAAAACAGGAAGCTTATTGTAGAGCACATGTCAACTTTCAAGTATCCAGCACAATCTAATAATTCCCTCTGTTCCTGTCAAATGTTTAGAGATTTGTTTACTGTGTTACATGTCGCGGAGGTTCTTGTGTGGACAACATCCACATTAATTTCCAAATCAAATAAATGGAGGCTATTTGACACTTCTTTATGGTAAAGTGTTCTGTATTGCCATCGTGATTCCTTTACAGTGATTCTACATAACCTGAATCCCCAAAACAAAATCAGACATTGTGTTGTCAACATAAAAAGCATTGAGCAAAATGTAAAAAGACTTAACAGTGTGAGTAAGTGCATTGAACTAATTGATTTTAAAGTCAATCTTTCTCAGGACAAATTAGTTATCAGTGATTAAATGAATTGCAGTCTGATGAGAGATGTCAGGCAGTAGTGTAATTAATAGTAAATCCTGCCTTTAGAGAATAGTGTCTAAATCATAAATGATTGAGCTCTGACTCTTTAAGGAGGCTGGGCAAATATTAAAAAAACCCCACATCCCCTACAAATAATACAGGTCAGGACAGGTTTGGACAAAGTGGAAGCACTACAAGATGTCAAATCCTTCTCAAGTTTAATAAGAACAGGTTGCCACAGAAACCAGATAAGTCTGCTATGCTGGAAAACCAGAAATTCAATTCCCAAGACTTGACAGGCCTTTGAGGCTGCAAAAAAAAAAGCAGTGGTGTGCAGAAGTATAGTTATAGCCTGTCAAAGTTTTGTATTTTCACCATTTTTCTTAAAGCGCCTCCTTGTGGGCCGGCAGTGTAATCTTTTTGAGTCGCCACCATCCCTCAACATTTCGTTAAATCACTGGTGTCTGTGATATCACATTTGAGTTAAAGAATTGAATAATAAAATCAAAGCAACCCCATGACAACAACAGACCCTCTTCATGGCAGACATTTTGACTGAAAAGTACAGGTGTTACTAATAAAATTAACAAAGCCTACATTACATTAAGTGTCATTGCAGCACCTCATTACATTACTTTTCAGAGGGGATGACAAAACATCTTTCCCAACACTTTGAAGGCATTTCCCAATTTAAAACTACTTCCCTTTCCTTCCCAACTGAATGTAACTTGTTTAAACGTGATGTTGGGTTTAAAGGACTGCCTACTTAACCAGATATGTCACATCCTACTACATAGATTCTTTCAAGTTTCACACATAGGCAAGCTACAGGACACACTGCCGCAAGACTGTGGTACAACAGATTTGACAAGTAAGTCAGATTTTTCCATGTATTCTGTTTATTGATTGTCTGCAACCATCATTGGTCAGAAATAAACATTGTGAATGTAGACATGCCCGATGTCTAGCTTTTAAAATTCAGTTTGGATTTCAGTTTTAGCCTGAAGAAGAAAAAAAAAACATCAACTCCAGGTTCACCATTATCTTGAATAGACACTACAATAAATGATTTTTTTAACATGATGTGGACTGGGTGCAGATGTTGAAGTGTTAAATGGAAATGCAAATCCATTTAATCTGAAACCTCTGCAGTACGCTTAATCATGACGTTTTGTGTTTCAGAATTTCTGAAGGCGAAATTGTCATAATGCAGAGCGTCAAGTGTGTGGTTGTTGGAGACAGTAAAGTAGGAAAGACCTGCCTACTCTTCACCTACATCAGAAAGATCTTTCCTGAGTACACACCAGGTTTCCAGGACATGTACAGTACCGAGCTTAATGTAGACGGCCAGACTGTCAGCCTTAGCCTTGGGGACAGCGCTGGCAGTGAGGAATATGACCGTTTACGCCCCTTCTGCTACAGCCAAGTCAATGTCATCATCATCAGCTTCTCCACTGAAAGCCCAGCGTCCTATGAAAATGTCAAGCGCAAATGGCATCCAGAGGTTAAACATTATTGCCCTAATGTGCCTATTCTCCTTGTGGGAACTAAGAGTGACCTACGTGATAATCAGGAGCTCCTGAAGAAACTGAGAGAGCACAATCAGACCACAGTCACCCAGCAGCAGGGAACAACCATGGCAAAGCAAATTAAGGCTGTTAAATATCTTGAGTGTGCTTCAATCAACAAAGATGGACTGGATGAGGTGTTTGAAGAGGCTGTGCGTGCTTTTTTCAGTCATTCAGTCACCACCAAGAAACCCTGTGTACTCTTGTAAGTTAAGGTTGCTTTATGCTAAGGGAGTTTTATGTGCTTGTGTGGAAATATCGTGTATGCATTTTAGGAGGCTTACAAGTAAATGCTAAAGTATCCAACTTTATAAAAATGTGTGACCACACCGTGTTGATATTTTATTTTACCGCTCCTTTATTTATTTTTTTAAATTTTGTTATTCCTTGTATCTACGATGGGTAATGTTGAAACACAATAATATAAGAATATAATACAAGAATGTAATATGAATAACACTGTTTTGATTACTTTTAAGCGGGGAGGTAGGGCATTTTAGCTCATTACTACGTTAACAAGTTTTCTTCTGTTGTTGTAACCTGAATATCATCAATAAATCATGAATGAAGCCTGAAATCCCAGTTTTGATCAATTTGTTCTGGAGCATTTTATTGGCTGTATGATGTCACGGGACAGTAAAGATTTCAATTTGATGTAACAGAAGAATTCAGTAGGAGGTGAAGTTAACTGCTCGAGGTCAAATGAATGAACAATCATTAGGCAGTACAGCAAATTAACAAATGCATTAAACTCGGACTTTTATTTTGAAAACTTTTATTTTGGAAAAACTCACAGCGGATGTGATTCATGTTCTGCTTCCGGAGGTTGCGAGTTGTTATGTTACGTTGATTCGCGCTTTGTAATATTGTTTATATTTAAAAAAAAAAAAAAAAAAAAAAAAAAAGTTTTACCAGTTAAGTTGACTGAAAAATAATTAAAAGTAAACGCATAGCTAACACAGTGGCCGCATGGAAGTTTAAGGGGAAACGACAACGTACGGAGTTAGCTAAATGTGGCTAACGTCAACGCTACCCACATCACCGTATATCCGCTACCTTCAGCTTGCAGGTAAGTTACCGTCACAGCACCGACACCAGCTGTGGTCGTTAAACACGTGTGTGAAATACGCTTTTCTTTGAAATTACAATTACCCTGGTATGAGTGAAGGCAACTGCACCACTCTATGTACAATATTTAAAAGCTCGGGCCGACAAGTCTCCTATTATGTGTAACGTGAAACAGCTGGAAACTCCACTGACATAACATCGCAGATTCTCTAGATTTAGGTTTTGGGTAGAATTATTCTTTTTAAATGCTAATTTAATTGCCCTTGTCCAGACAAATCGTTTGTAAAAACATTCATATTTAATGTATATCCCCTTTTTAACACAACATGAAGGTACTGGCCAGTTTATGATTAGGAACACTTTCTCAAGCTCCCAAAGTGGCCTATAGTCTGTTGATGAATGGCCATGTATCAAACAACTTAGTTTATTTCTGTTCCTTATACAGCAGTGTTTGTGAAACATTTTCTTTTAATGATTATGCAATAACAGTTGTATACACACTGCTTCCTTTGCAGAGGGTTATGAATATGCTGTCCACAGTCATTTCTTACCCTAAGTGACATTTTATTTCAGGATGTCTAAGCTTGAACGTTTGAATGCCCGTGTGGCCAAGCTGCTGACTGACGCGTTGGAGGAGGTTCTGGAGGTGGTGAAGGAGACGGTGTCGGAGTACCAGGAGAAGACTGCCAGAACGCAGAGAGAGAACCAGAGTCTGAAGAGGAGACTGCAGGAGCTCCAGGACAAGATAACCAGAGAGAGCATAGGTGGGTAAACAAGTGTAGTTTTCTTGGGGCATTTATCATAATATATAATGTTATATTAATAATGTAACTATCTCATACTGGTTGAAGTCATTTATGAGTTAATTAGTAAGAGTATAACACTTCTTTCCTTTGGTCTTCATTTCACAGCTGTTCTTCCTACAAGCAGTCCATTACCTGAAGAAAAAGAAGACACACTGAATCAAGAGCAGGATGTGGGGCTCGCTTTGAGGCAGAACTCAGAACTCCTTCTCACAGAGCAAAAACCGATAAGCAGCCACAAACCCGACCATCGCATGAAGCAGGAATCAAAACAACAGGAGAGCTACAATAATTCTGAATCACAAGCTGAGTGCAACTTGGTAGAAACCACAGAACATTGCAAAGCACAAGCAGAGGAGGTGACACACATTACTGAGGAGGCAATGACAGTCCACACATCACACAGGGACATCAGTGCCGTCTCATCCAATAATGTGTGCACCTCTCACTCCAGTGCCTCACTTGGGGTAAACCTGGCTGTTATCAAAAGAGAGCCAGAACCTACAGACTGCACAACATCAGAACCACCATCTCTTCAGGAACAGTATAGCGGATGTGTGGATTTAAGCTGCAACTCTTCTCGTCACAACTCTGCTGAGACGCACAGGCAACAAGTCAGCGCTGAACCTTGCGGACTTGTTTTTGTCCACTCAAATCATGCCATACCTAGGAGGCATGGATTTCCAAAAACCAACAGGGCTGGATTTGACGGGAGAAAAATCAGGATGGAGCACTTCAGGAGAGACGACTCACACTTGTGTGTTGTATGTGGAAAGACGTTCAGCAGGGTCGGGAACTTGAGAATCCACCAGCGTTGTCATACAGGAGAGAAGCCGTACGGCTGCATGCAGTGCGGGAGGCGCTTTAGTCAGACAGGAGACCTGAAAAAACACAAGAGGGTCCACACAGGGGAGAAACCGTACTACTGCAACCAGTGCGGAAAGAGCTTTAGTCGGGGGGAGAATCTGAAAAGACACCAGAAGATCCACATTGGAGAGATTTTACAGTTACAGCAAGTGTGGAGAGCGCAACAGCAATGATTATTATACAAGACCCACTGCAAATCAGTAACAGCAACACACTTGCTTTGTGGAGAATCTGTGAAGGATACTTTTTTGTATGAGCCCTTAGTTTGAGAAATAGTTGCAAGAGTATTGAAATTATAAGCTACAGAACTAGAAAAGAAGCTAGTCTTTTTTAACTCATTGGGCATTGTTACAAGGAGTTACTTGCTGTTCTGGTTCTACACTGGTCTTTTGGTCCCTCTGATCATGATGAGACAGTGCTGTCAAAGGTAATCACTTAACCAAAGAGGCTAAAGCTTTACAGATAGAGAAGCACTGACATAAAGGCAAAGTATCAGTATCTGAATGGATGTGTGATTTATTGTGGAATTTTACATAAGAGAACTGTTAAATAAGCAAAAGAAAGAAACAGACTTCAGAGGTCTTGCACACCATGATACATTCATACGGGTGGTTTTAATTATATTGGCTGATTAGATGTCCTGTCAGGAGCTCCCTCACTCTCCTGCTGCACATGTTAAGAGTTTTGTGTGCTCCACCTAACCTCAACCAGAGTAGAGGTCTAATCATCCAGTATAAGTGAAAACACCTGCGGGGGTGGGCAGGGCTTTCAAGACAGCCATGAGTAAATTGCAATTTTTTATTTATTTAATTCTATCAAAATGCATAACTTTATCAGTAATGTGTCAGACAATATAGAAGGGAAACATTTAGACACTGATATTTGCTTGAAAAAAAAAGCCATATTGGTGCATCTCTACTAGTTTGCTGTAACAACTAGTATTGATTTTGGACTAAACAGATTTATATCCAGTCAGCCTTTGGTCTAAAGAGCAGGTTTAAACACTGTAAGGTGACAGTGTGTTATATAGTCTAACACCTCTTTTGGTCATGTATAGAATGAGTTCTCTCATGTTTAAATAAGTAAATGCTGAAGACAATGATTGAAAGTGTTAAAAATCTGAAAAGCATGATTGTCATTAAAATAGCCTGATTTTTCCAGACTGATTGAAGCTTGCTGTGTGCTGCACATATTTATTGCACAATGATTTAGTTATTAGCAAAAGCAACAACTTAAATTACTACCACAGCAAACGGCTCAGTGAGTGACGTTTCAAGCAAACTATTCTTCAGAAGACTCGTTAACATTATCAAAGTAGTCCCAGGTGTATTGTGTCATGGCTTAATGAATTAAAAAGTAATAACAGACAAACATCACCTTGCATCACCCTGTTGATGTGTGTAACGTTTATCTCATGAGTTATTTGGGTTGAGTAATATTATAAGGCTAGAATGTGTAAGAAATTATCACATGCCCCCTGTTGACTATACACACCAGATGTTAGCGATTATCACAGAATAACCAATACACACTGCTGACACACACACTCAGCCAAAAACTGCATGTCAGCGGCATTTCCCTGAGAAACTGGTTCACACAGTAGCATCTGAGAAACCACAGGTCCTTGTATTAATTACATTTCAAATATGCAGTATAAACAGGTTGTTTTGCTGTTCCTGTTTACCCCTCACCAGCTGTAGCCAATTACATACTGTATGCACATGGCAGATTAACATGTAATTAATCATATTCAAATTCAAAATTCAAACTAAATCAATTGATACAGGGGCCACTGAGGCCTGGGTCCACCTTGCCTGACAGGTAATGCAGACTTGCACATGTAACAGTTAATTAAAGTTAATAAAAGTTAATATCTAATGCAGATCACCTTTGACAGGGTGCCTATGGGCAAAGTCACAATGAACCCAGTGCCAAGATTTTGAAAGCTTTTGCATAAGAAATATAGAATATTTCTGAATAATTTTCACATTAAAACAGTCGGACTGCGTGGCGCCAGTGAAACACATTATCTAACATTAACAAAGCTCATGTGTTGCTTAATGAGCCTACAGCTGACGTTGTACACACAGGCGGCGTGGAGCTGCCCTCACCTTGGCAACCAGGAAGTGATTGACACACACCCACAGGAGGAAAGCGAAACACGGTTGCACGCTTCAGAAAGGTGAGTAAAGAAGAACCATGTGGATGTGATAAAGGTGTCGGGGCTCGCAGTCCCTTAAGTTAAAGTCGACATGTTACAAATGGGAACCGAAATTCATGAGCGTCATGTATAATTATCGCGGAGAGGCACAGACAGCAACACGGTTACCGCCTTAAAAACAGGTGGCGAGTTATTAATGGCGGGCACTTTGGTATGTTTCCAACTAAATATAAGCCGCATCAAACGGCGTATTTTACTGTTTTAAAAGCATTAGCGTGTCCTTGTCGCAACACGGAAATGCGGTTATTGGCCTAAAGACACGAGCTTAACTGCGTTAAACTGTTAATATTCTCCATAAACACACTGGGGAAAAATTATTTTAATTTTGTTAATGTTGCAGGTTCAGTCCTGAGCAGCCTGTGATGTTGAAATGAAGTTTGATGAAAAAATTGTCACCTATTTTGAATCTTGCAACTCACCAGTGGACAAAGAAGGGTACCTGTACAAGAAGGTAAGACACTTTGGATAGGACTTTAATTAAAAACAATATCAATTCAAATTTAAGTGGAAGTAGACCACGTGTTTTTTTTTTGTTTTGTTTTTGCCTTTTCAACAATTAACGAAAGTGAAATGTGGTTTGAACCAAACACACACAACAATAACCACTGTGCCTGTAATATTTGACACATTGTCTTTTATAAGAATAAACTTTATTTGTACAGCACCTTCAAAACAAAGTTCCAAAATTATGAAACAAACATTACAGCACTACACTTTTATAAAATCAGACAAATAAAAGTACATACAATGAAACAGAATAAATGGCTTGAATACTACTGCTTTCAAAATAATATAATATTTTGAGGATTTTCAGCACATAGAAAGATACACTAGAAACACATTTCCTTCACTTTTTGGTGCTTGCATCAGTAATTTCATAAAAACACTGCAACATTTGACTTCCCAGCATGCTGCTTATTTCACCCAACCAGTTGTGTAAGAAATTGAGTAAGTGAGTCAGTAAGCCACAGATGGCACAATATTGTCACACAGGGCGAGATAAAGACTTCCTATCAGAAGCGCTGGTGCGTGCTGAAGGGGAACCTCCTCTTCTACAAGGACCGGCCTGCTGACCGGGACCTCGCGGGAGTGATTGTTCTGGAGGGCTGCACCATCCAGCTGTGCGAGTCCGAGGAGCAGTTCGCCTTCTCGCTGGTGTGGAGCGAGCCGGGACTGCGAACATACAAGTTTGCCGCCGAGGATCAGGCCAGCCAGGAGAGCTGGATCAAAGCCCTGCTGTCGGCCAACCACAGCTACCTGGCCCTGCTAGTGATGGACCTGGAGAAGAAGTACAGAGGTGAGAGACAGAAGGGCTGAGTGTGTTTTTATCTGTGGGTGAAAGAGAGCTGCCTTTGTTCTGGAGAGCAGCTGTGTGAGGCGTTGCATCACTGTTTACAGCCTCCACATCAGACACCATGTACATCATGGTACATAGTATCTAGTGTAGTTTGAGACCCCTGTTTAAGAGTGTTTAACATTGATTTACAATTTAACAATACAAACACTAATACTGGCTTTTCATCAGCATAAAATCTTTTAAAAATGAAAGTTGATGTCTTTGTATTGTTTAGAATTGTTGGGTCTCTGTAAATATAAAGAGTCGGTCTAGACCTGCTCTACTCAAAAAAGTGCCCTGAGATAACTTTGTTATGATATGGTGCTATATAAATAAAACTGAATTGAATTGAATTGAATTTAGTTGTAAGACATTCTCAGACCTCTACAGCCTGGGTGGCTGTAACTTAGGTGGCACAGTGGGTCAGCCATTGATTATATTGATTGGTTGTTTGATCCCTGGCTCCCCCTGTCAAACATGTCTAAGCAAAACACTGAAGCAACTAAACTCATCTGTGAAAAGAGGGCAGTGTAATGTAAGCAGCTTTAGTCTCTCTGTTTGTTTGGTTATTTATGTATTTCTCAGCTTGTCTTTGTTTTTTCCTCAGATGCATTAGGTGAGCTCTCCAGTGAACCAACCAACCCTTTCATCATGCCAAATTTCAACACAGCAGCCTGTATGAGCACACAGACTTCACCGCTGTCATCGTATCCAACACCAGGTCTTGGAGCAGGACCTGGTCTGAGCTCCAATCCGATGCTTCAAGCTCCGACCTATTCATCCAAATCAGCAAGTAAAAGATCGCCCAAACTCTGGCCCAAGAGGCATGCAAATGTGGTGCCCATCAACACTCCTGCTCCACCTATGGGGGAGTGGCCAGGAGTCTATTTAGGCACCAAGGAGGAATTTAGTAAATTGCATGAAGATTTTGGAAAAGAGGTGAAAGAACTGATTGCTGATTGGTCAAAGAGGGGACGAGGTGATGAAGTTGTTCAGGAAGAAGACTTAATAGATTTTGGATAATAAATGTGAAGTATATACAGTGTCTAAACCTTACTTTCAATAACTCTGGTTGCATTGAAAAGATATTTTGTAAATAGGAATTAATAATGAACAATTATTATATATATTTATATATATATACACCTATTTTTTCACCCACTTGTATCTATATAATAGTTTTATGTTTATTTTTTACCCATCTTTGTTCAGCTTTGTTGTTCTTGTTTTTAGCTGTATGTCTATTTCTATCTTTTTGTGTATAAGTACATTGAGCTCACTTAAAACCGGAGTCAAATTCCTTGTATGTGTACACATACTTGGCCAATAAAGCTGATTCTGATTTGATACCTGAGTTTCTGTACAGATACCAAAATAATACTCTTTCTGATACCTTTGAGATATATAGCCATGATTTTCATTTAGCAAAAGAAGCTTAAGTTCTCTCTTGTTAAATGTTGATCGAACACAAACAGCTGTACAAGAAATTGCCTAAATAAAATAGATAAGAAATTTCCACAATTATAAATGACTATTACCAGACATTTGATGCCAGCTTTCTTGCTTGTTTTTAATACCAAGCCAAGAGTTTGATACCAAGCCTTGGTGTTAAGTAATCAAATGTTTTTGATCACTTAATTGTCCAATTTGTCCATATACCAGTGAATTAAGCAGACTGTGTGGGTAAAAAAAAAAAGGACAGGCAGTTGTATGGGGGCAAAGCAGGCCAAGAAGGGTGATGTCTGTCGAATTTTAGAAGAGTCAAAATGGCTGTGAAAGAGAATGGGGGGAGAGGGGGGGTCAGTACTATTTCGGTCTCTACAGCTGTCTTGTTTTTATGGTCTTTGACAGAGCTTGGTCTCTTTCTCCCTCTGTCTCTCTTTTCACCTTCAAGCCCATACTTGAAGTGGCTTCTAATTCTCTGATTTTAAATAATAAGTGGCAGGATCTTGGATATGATAAAAATCAACAGCCAGAATGTAAAAATATGTCACAGGCATATTTGTCCCTTTAGAAAAATTTGCTCTTACGGTATTTCGCCATGTGGAAAAACTAGGCCTACAAATCAGCGAAGATGCAGTATCAGTTCACGCTGGTGCTGGAGCCCAATACATGCCTTAGCTGTACAGTGGCATGATTGATGACATGCCTATGGAGCTCATATATGGAGTTTAGTGGGTGGGCCACTGTCCTCCTATTCTAAAGCAACTATACTGGGATCCTCCTAGAGCAACCCAAATTTGTGCATCCATGGTGGGAAAGCTGCTCATTTAGTCTGATCATCATTTGCTGTTTCCCATCACAGATGTGACTTATTGTCACAGAAACAGATATTAAGAGGTCCTCCTCTTACACAGAGAGATTAAGCATTTGAAAATGAGCTACCAGTGCACAAAACAATGAAACAACGTGAAAAAGAAACCAACTGGCAATTTTATAGGGTCTGTATTTGTTTCTGTGTAAAGGGTAGTCTACATTTAGTTTTTTCCTTTTCAAAACACACTTTAAAATCAGACATACGGGATTTAAAGGATGTCCTACTGCCAGTGTCAGTGTTAAAGGACTGTTTACATTTCTCATTGATGCAAGGCCTAGTAGTCGTGTGTCATTACTGGAGCGGGACCAAAGTCCATCAGCCAACGGTTTTCAAGTTTCATCACTGTTTATAAACTCTGCTGGCCACTACTGATCTGGTAGTGGGCACTAACCTCAGACCAGTCATCATTTAGACAGGTGATGACTTCAGGATATGTTAACCGAGAATACATGTTGGCACCTTGAGCAACTCCAGGCTGTTAATTACTGTTAATCCCATACGTGTGTGTGTGTGTGTGTGTGTGTGTGTACCAAGGGAGTAGAGCAGCAGTACACTGGGTTTTGTTCTCTCACGGTGACTATAAATAAAACAAAAATAGCCGCAACAAAGACTCTGAAGTATGTCAAGAAGAAGAAGAAGGGTACGGAGGAAGTTCAGTTGTCCCGCATCATTCCCTGTCTGTCAGTTTGGCCATATTAGTCCACAGATGACACCAAAGTCAGGCTTGTGTGTTGGCATTGAATTCACCTCATTCCAAGACTCCTGGGACCTATTTTGGAGCATCGGTAAGCCGATCCGCCCCGCCACCTCCTCGCTCCTCCCTCTTTCTCTTACTTTCCCTCAGCTCTGTTTTCCTGCCAAACCTGATGGTGTGGCTAAAGTTAGCCCCCCATGGGCTAGTATATAAGGCCCCAAGGGTCCTATGCTTACATGTCAGTCACATCGGCTTTGGCGTAGGCTTCTCTTCTTGACCAACAACAACCCCACAAACTTGAGAGATGGTGAGTGTGGCCATGCTCCTTGGAAGAACAGTGTCTAGGGATCTAGGATCTTCTCTACACTAAACTGATGAGATGAAAGCATCACTGACACATTTGCAATCTGGATTACCGACAGCCCATGAAGCGAAATTGTAGGGCTGAGCCTGTAGATTTCGACCCAGTCTTAACTTTTATCTGCTGGCTTGAGTTAAAGTTTGGCTAACATTTCAAACCTTAACCATGATGAAATACTGCAATACAAAATTTTTTGGGATCACTGGCTTATTATTGTAGTCCCCAAAGCAATTACATAGTACTTTACCCCCTAAATTGATAGATTCAAAATGGACAGACTTCTCTTGTAGGAAAAAAAAAACGTCTTTGTGATGAAAATGTGTGACTTGTTTGGCAATTTGGCAAAAGCCACCAGATACAGTGATTTAATTAGACTTTTTGGAGCTTATCTTAGCTATAATACGGATGTAGAAGATGCTGAAACGAGCAATTTAGGATACCTTTTGTTTTTGACCTCACATCCTCGACAGTCTATTTATTTTTTTTGCTTACTGAACTTGACTATTTTTTGCTTTGAGTTAGCTAGGGTCACTGCATCTCTTGTTGAAGTTTGTTTGGTTGATGTTTTGTATGTTTAAAGTGTATTTTACCTTTCATCATTTCACAGGCACCCAAGAAGGCCAAGAGGAGGCAGCAGCAGGGTGAGGGTGGATCCTCCAATGTGTTCTCCATGTTTGAGCAGAGCCAGATCCAGGAGTACAAGGAGGTAAGGTTGTCTTCATCACATCTCGCGTACTTCAAAGCTAAAGTCGTCTAGCTGTATAAATTGAGGACTTTCTAGACCATGTGAGAAAAGGGACATTCTGTTGCTGGCATAATTGATGACTCATGCATCCTTTGACCTTGGAGGTAACGCGAGGAAGCGTCCCAAAGATATAGGCATGATCGGTTTAGGTGCATGACAGCAAAAATGTCCTCATCAGCACGACAGGACAGTAAATCTGAGTTTTCCGATGACAGCAGCTACCTCTCCCCTGTGGTAGCTCAGTAATCCTCAGACTCAAAACACTCGCTCCGTGACCTCACTGGAATGCCGCCCAACAGCTGGTGGGACGGTGATATTTATCAAAGCAGGAAAGAGTAGCTCGAGGTAGAAAGAACAAGAGGAGATTTGAGGTCCCTGGTTCTAAAGTTTAGTCTACGTTTAGGGAAGAGAAAGGGGAACAGGATGTTGTTTTGTCGTAATATCTAAGGATGTAGCACTCAACTAGGTCGTTGCTGTTAGATTGCAAAAATCAGGAGTCTTTCTGGGGCTTTTCCTCAGTATACAGATATAAAGGAAATAGAATACAATGGCGACAGTAGCTCAGCTTACCCTTTAGAGGCTTCAGAAGGTGAAAGAACATTGAGGACAGGGTCAGAAGATTTAGTCACAAGGTAAAAAAAAAAGGGGGGGGGTGACAGCTGTAATCAATACCTTCTCCCTAAATGTCGCAAGGGGCTTGTCTCACATTCCGAGACCATTTTAACACCTTAGAAAGACAAGTGGCCGACCAGCTGCCAAGTCCCAAAAGGTTTGCAATGCCATCTTTGGTTTCACCGGGTGCTACGCCCAGCTATGTGGAAGGAGAGGTGGAGAACGGCTCCACATTTACACGTTTATGTTGGCAGACGATCTCACACAAATAATCATCATAAGCAAGTCTTATGACAAGGACCTGTGAGAAATGTGAGGATCTCAGTTTTCACCGTTTTAATTCGTTGTTTTTTTTGTTTATAGTGTGAGGGATTATCAGTGTCTTCTGAGGAGATGGCAACAAATCAAGCACAATTGATTGATCTCCTGTCTTACCTAACTGTCCCTGGCAGGCTTTCACAATCATCGACCAGAACAGAGATGGCATCATCAGCAAGGATGACCTCAGGGACGTGCTGGCCACCATGGGCCAACTGAATGTGAAGAATGAGGAGCTGGAGGCCATGGTGAAGGAGGCCAGCGGCCCCATCAACTTCACCGTCTTCCTGACCATGTTCGGCGAGAAGCTGAAGGGTGCGTTGGCACATACACTCACACAGTTCAAGCCGCCCTTGCTTGTCGCCTTTTATCCTATTTCATAGATTATTTACTACTGCAAAGAATACATTCATCTTCTTATTTCCTTACAATAATTCACATTACATGCTTAATATAATTCATGATTCATTATTTAAGTCTTGTTTTTTTTTTCCGTCCTTTATAATTGAGACTAATTGGCTGCTTTTACTCATAGGTGCTGATCCCGAGGACGTTATCGTGAGCGCTTTCAAGGTCCTGGACCCCGAGGGCACTGGCGCCATCAAGAAGGAATTGTAAGGGCTTTTACCTTTGACAGTCTGAGCTCTTTGTGGCACAATCTTGAATCAAGATAGACCATCTGATATTAATTTTTCTCCATTTTCCCTCTCCAGCCTTGAAGAGCTCCTGACCACCCAGTGCGATAGGTTCACCGCCGAGGAGGTGAGCTGATCAGTCTTTGTCTCTCGCTCGTATTCACACTCTGTCATTAGCTGTTCAGGGTTTAAAGCCATGTCTTTTATCCTTCCTCTGCAGATGACCAACCTCTGGGCTGCTTTCCCCCCTGATGTGGCTGGCAATGTGGACTACAAGAACATCTGCTACGTCATCACACACGGAGAGGAGAAGGAGGAGTAAATCCCCCTCTCTCAAGATGTCTACCGTCATCCAAACCCATACTTGCCGCACCATCTACTCACTCCCCCTTCTCCAACGCCGTGGCTTCCTTTCACACGTTCGCGCCCCGGCCCGCTCTTTCCGCTTGCCAGCTCACTACGAAAAGACTTGTCTCCTTTATCGAGATACTCAGTGAGAGGACTGAAGGCTGTGGGGGTGTTTGTGTGTGAGTAGGCCTACCAACAGGGGGACATGGGATTATTTTCAATAAAAAATAATCTTGTGGCACTGAAACACTCTCTCCATCTCTGTTCCTGCCTCTTGTTCCTCCTCCTTTTCCTCCCGTCACTCACTCTGTCCTCCTGTGTTTAGGCCAACAGTGCATGCACCATACCTACGTACAGCGTGTATGCATATGCAGTCCAGTGTATACAGCGGTCAGTTAAGGATGTCACTTGGGTGCTGTGGTGCAAGCACAGTCGCTTGCTTGAAACAAGTAAGCAGTCTGACCCAAGTGGTCTGTTAGTCTCAACCTACCACAGAGTGTTTAATGGATTTGAACCTTTGTTTGTATTAGGGAGGAGTGCACAGTAAAAGAGTGGGAGTACTGTACTATAATAGTTTGCCTACCCCTCTCTTTTTCTTCCTCTCTAATACACAGGTGCAAAAGGAAAAGTTACAGTGAAAAAAAGGAAAGCTTGATTTTTTTTTCTTTAAATCTTGTAAATAGAGAACGAGATGGTGAAAGATGGTGAGTGGGAGGCAGGGATGAAATAAACAAAAGTAAAACGTCTTTGTTTTTGACTCTTCTTACTCCCTCTCACCACTGTTTCTCCCCTGTTGTTGTGACTGTCCGTAACAAATAAAGAAGTACAAATAAAATCCACTATCTTTCGTATGACACTGTGTCTGTTGGTTTAAGTGGGGGTGTGGGGTGATAGCACTGCTGTAGAGAACTGACTGCACACTGACTGCTATACGCATATGGTGAAGCATTATCAAGGTTTGGATGGGGTACATAAACTACTGAACTTTAAAGTCTAAAATATGTCAAATATGTCATGCTGAATTGCAGTAAAAGGTTTTATAAAATGCAATAATTTCTCCATGCAGTATCAACTCATGACTCTAAACGTGCAGGACAGAGGCATAAATTAATGGAAACACCTAACAGTACAAGAATAACACAAATATTTTAATAATGTCAAATCTAGTGTCTGCAAGATTAAGGTTATGACACAAGGTTTTATGTTACAGTGCATCTTTGTATCTGTGGTTTAAGGGGTTGCTAGATTATATTCTGCAGACACCACAACTTCTGTTAAGGTAAATCTGAGCAAGGCACTTTATTTAGTTTTACCCTTTAGCTGTCATAGAGCCCCTCACTGGGAGAGGATACACGGTGGTTACACTGGCCAGGCCTAAAAGTGTGAAAGCAAGCATCCTTTGTACGGAATACCAAAAGGGTCAATATTGAATACATAAATATAAAAATAAAACATTTTGAAATACATAATCATATGAATAAACTGAGTAAAATATATGAATGAACCATTTAAATTATTTTAAAAATTATTAAAACTCAACTCATTATTATGAAAAGCTGTTTTATTATTCTTGTTTTATAGGTACAGTTTTATTCCAGTCCATTTTTATTTAATTATAGAATTTTTATCCTTGCTAGCGACATGGTCCACCACTTTGGTCCAGACTGAAATATCTCATAAGCTACTGGATAGATTGTTATAAAACTTAATACAGACATGCATGGTTCCCCGAGGAGCGTCACATTTGTTTGCTTTTCTTCATGATATTTCTTTTGACAGCAAATGGACTTTGTGTTTATTGCTAATTAGCAAATGTTAGCATTGTCATTGTGAGCATCACAATCAATACGTATAGAAAATAATAGAAAATAGATGGTTAAATTAATGGATGGAAATACTGACATTCAACATTAAACTTAATATGACCTGGCTTTAGAATTTCTGCTTTTGGTCCACCATTATGGCTAAAAACATATAAGACACATCCAACACAGGTTCCACTTCTTTCACTTGTTGGTGTGATGTGTCATGTGACGTTAATTATTTTTCCTTCCCAATTTTACAGTAAAACAAATTCAAATCTGAGTAGAAAACTGATGTCTGTTGACAGATGTGACAGATGATGGTGGTGTGCCTTGTCAAGTTTAACATTCACTGCCACACCTACAATATTCAAATTTATTAATCAATTGATTAATAACAGAGTGAAAGAAAGTTGTATAGTGAATTTGTTTTCGCAACAATGATGTCTCGGTTAATTAACATCACTGACTATTCTAATGCAACAGCTGATGACTTTGATCTTTCTTCAGCCGCAGTTGTATAACTTTTCACACGGGCGAAACTTAGCATATGAAGCATTTATTTCCAGGTTATAAAGAGGCCTCTCTTTATAACCTGTATCTGTCTGGACTGTTACCTGGCTGTGGTTCATCCAGTTACATATAGGGCAAGAAAGAGTCTGACTCCCAGGGTCCTGATGGCAGTTGGTGTTTGGACTGTGACGGATGAATGCTATTTTGCTACCAGACATTTGGGGGTTTTGATTGACCTCAGCCCAGTCTTGTTTTATGCTTTGACTCTCCCTGTAATTGGATTTTGTGACTTCTCCATCCTCTGGACCCTGAAGAGATCCAACCCTGGAGGAAAAGACATCCACCCCCAGAAGAAGGCTCTGCTGATCATCATCAACAACTTTGTTATTACCTTTCTTTCTTATTTTCCACCAATAATTACTTTTTTGGTGTCCCAGTTTCTAATCTTGGATATAGATACATTAATTGTCTTGTGTTGATTCAGCGATGCCATCCTGCATTTGCACAATCTAGGAAAACTGGACTGGCTAAAATGTTGGAAACAGAAATGAACCTCATCCAGCCTCTGTTTTGTCTTTTCAGTTTTTATTTTCCCAGTTGTGTTGAGCTGTGCAGAGAGTGAGAGAGTGTGATAATGTTTATTGCAGCTACATACAGTATATTAATCTAGTGCCACAGAGTTTGACCAAAAGTTTGATATCTGACGTTCACAGATGAAAAATAAGTTGGACTATTTAAAAAACTGTTGCAGATTTTCAGATTTCATGCTGTAATATATGCGAGTCTGAATGAATCATAAACCCTTATAATAAACAACTTTCCTAGTTGTATTTATTGATGGGATTGCATCACACTGCATGACTTATTTATGTACAGACAGGACCTCATTTTATCTTTATTTTCATGATATTAATATTTTGAAATCATTGTGATAGTTGTTTTCTTTGTGTGTGTGTGTTTGTGTGTGTGTTGGTCATTTATTTGAGGAAATAATGTCTATTTCCAGCTAAATAAAGGATTTTTAATATAACTTTTCTACTTTTTCTGCGTAAGAGTGCTTGAAGAATGCCCTTTTTTCTGATAAAAAAAATAAGTTAACTAATAATAAGTTGTAATTACGCTCTTTGTGTTGCAACTACATGGGTTAAAATAAAGGAAGTAAATGCTGTGATAAACGTCTTTCTGCTTTTTTAATCTTTATCTTTATTCTTGAATGTATTTCCTGAAAAAACACTAGTTGTGGGGGATGTTACTTATTTCAGTACTTCTGTCATTTTGTTCATTTTCATGTATACAATTTCTTAGCCATAAAATATACCCAGAAATTATTTAAGTTTGTGTGTGTGTGTGTGTGTTTCATTCACCAGGTATTGTTAAGCAGCAATCTGCTTCCTTTAAACAATATAGAAAATAATGTATGTCGTATGTTTGTTTGAAATATGTCAGTATAGTCACCACTTAATTTACCTAAAAGACTACTTCATTTACCCTTTTCAAAACACTGATGTTGACTGGCTGTGGAAACTGACTGGTGGTGAATGAGTGTGATGAGTTAGACGCTGAGAAATGACTTGCATATTCAAAGCAGGGGACATTTTCCATGACAGGGAAGACACCTGTTAATGTTACACCGTATAAGACACAAATCCAAGACCAGTATGTGTATCCACATGTGTATCACACAGGGTTTTCATGGGGTTTCAGTCCTCCTAGATATGAACTTTTAACTTATATTAATGTTTTTATTTATTTATATTATTATTAGTACTACTATCAGTTCATCAAGTTTGTTAAAAGCCTATACTGTAATAAACTAAAATGTATATTCGAGCTACCATAAAATCTATATATTATGTAAATGTAAAAAATCAATAGATCAGTGAATCACGTGACCTAGTGACGTTGACGCCTAAAACAGGAAGTAAAACTGACTGCAACAAAACGTTCTGCCTTCAAAACAAAAGCTACCAATATTTCGCTTTACAACACCGATACTGAATCTACCAAATACTGAGGCTAACAAAACAAGAATTATTTCTCGAAGCTAAGTTGAAATATCAACTTAGATGATACTTTAGCTGTAACTCGATGTTTTGTCACTAAAAACAAAATCTTCCACAAACGTCCACCGGTGAGTCTTTTATTTTGAAATTGGCGGCCGGAAACGGCGTGTTAGTGTAAAACTTGACCCTGATCAAAGGGCAGGGGAGCAGTAGCACACACAGTACAGTACAGTACTGTAAATGTAAAACATTTCAGGCCCGGTTTGCCTCCACAAACTAGGGATGGCCGCCTGGTAATGTGGGCCGGCTGTGGAAGCCATCGATGCCGCTGTCGTCCCGCCGTGCCTTTGTGAGCTCTGACGGGCCGAGACCCACCGCCATGGCTTCGGCGTTACCCCGCTGCACATCTGTCAGACTCCCCGCTGTGGCCACCGTCTTGTTGCTCCTGGTGTCGCTGACCACTGTACGGTCCTCTCAAGGCGACAAGGAGCCGGTTTACCGGGACTGTGTGAAGCAATGTGTCCGGACCAACTGCACCGGAGCACGGCTACGGGGCTTCCAGTCCACCCAGCCGCAGTACATGGCGCTGACAGGTGAGTTGTTGTTGTTGTTGTTGTTGTTGTTGGCAGGTAAGTCGAGCTAACTTAGCTTCCTAGCAGTCTGTAGCAACATTTCTCAACATTATACACACTGTACTTAGCAATAACATATCCAGCTAAATGTATCCCTCGACTGTCTTTCCTAACAGTTAACACTGACCGTGTGTTTACTCGTCCGTGTAGCTGCTCTCTGCTGCTGCTGCTGCAAGTGTGACTTTTAACGCGGTGTACTTTCTCGCCTTTGATGCTGTTTCATAAACCGAAATAGCCTTGAAAGCTGAGAGCCAGTTTTTCTGGCTGAGCAAGGTGTCACAAAGGGTGCTGCTGCAACTCCACCCTCGGCTCATCGTTAACAGTTGCATAGTGTGTCAGTATGAGATTTAAAACGCAACAAACTGGCACACCATCTAATCACAAATGTAAACGTTTTGAAAAGAGATGGCAAGTGATGCAGTGGAATCCAACCAGAAAAGAGAAACTTAGAAGTAGTGCCTCCCTCTCTCCAGTTGCAAATAAGGAGAGCACATTTTTATGGTTTTCCTAAGCATTATTTTCATTATTGATTAATCTGCCAATTATTCTCTCAATTAACTGACTAATTGTTTGGTCTATAAAATATCAGAAAATAGTGAAAAAGCCCATCACAATTTCCCAGAGCTCAAAGGTGACATTTTCAAATGTCTTGTTCTGTTCGACCAACAACAGTATTACAAAATGTAAGAAATAAAAATTCCTCACATTGGAGAAGACAACTGACTAACTTTCTGCCATTCGACTCCAGTTATTCCACTAATTGTTTCAGCTCTATACTGTTAATAAAAAAAATCTTTCCAGATGTATTTTATTGTTGAATATTTGTACCTATTATCTGTAAGGCAAATTGAACTTGACCCTCTGACCTGTGCCTGTTTATGCCCTCACTCAGCCCCTCTCTCTCTTTGTTCCTGTGTTCCAGGTTGGACGTGTCGCGATGACTGTCGCTATCAATGCATGTGGACCACCGTGGGGCTTTACCAGGCCGAAGGTTACAGGATCCCACAGTTCCACGGCAAGGTGGGTGCTTCTTACAGAGGCCTGTATGTGTATCACACCGAGCTTCATCACAAAGTCTTACCATAAATTATTCTGTATTGGAGAGGGCACTCGGTTCTGGCCTCCAAAATATCTTCATAATCTGTTCACTTAAACCAGTAGATTGTATTAGAACAAAACTCTCTAAGGGCTCCACTTCTGAAATTGTGGAATTATGAGTGATATATTTTATTTCTCATAGTGGCCATTTGCACGCTTCCTGTGTTTTGAGGAACCAGCTTCTGCCCTGGCCTCTCTTCTTAATGGCCTGGCCTGCCTTCTCATGCTGCTGCGCTATCGGAGCATGGTGCCACGCCAAAGCCCCATGTACCACACCATCAACGCCTTCTCTCTGGTGAGTCAGATGGAGAAAATGAAAGCACTTAACACAAATAAAAACACCAATTGCTACTATGTCTTTACACTAGTGTCCTGACAGAATTTACTATGCGTATTTAACAAGAGCCTGCATGTGTTTCTTTAGGTATCTCTTAATGCCTGGTTGTGGTCTACAGTATTTCACACCCGGGACACCTATCTCACTGAGGTAATGGTTGTTGACTGCCACTGACTGCCACTTGTAAAGCTGCATCAATTTTTGTCCACTTGACGGCAGAACAAAAACTCATAAGAAAAAAGAATAATTGTCTTTTGTCACTAACTAGCAGAAACAGAGCAGCATGGGCATCCTTTCAGAGTTTTTTTTCTCTCTTCCTGAGCCCAGCTAATCAGAAACATCCAAATGCCATTATTGACAAGCCATCCAGCTGTGTGCAGCATATTTCCAGTGACATACAAAAGGAACACGTCTTTTTCTCTTGATCTTGATGTTGATTTCTGTTGTCAGTAAATGTGTTTTTGTCTGTGTGTGCTGTTCTCTTTCAGAAAATGGACTATTTCTGCGCAACAGCAGTCCTTCTTTACTCAATCTACCTATGCTGTGTCAGGTAAGCTCTAAAACAGCAGAGCCACATGACCTACAGATGTTTTCATTTGTCCCATGATAGAAGGCCCTGGTTAACATTTCTGTCTAATATTTCCTGAATGAAGTTTTGATATTTCTGATAAGAATTAGTGAATATTTACTTCAACATAAGTCAATGATGAAAACAATCATCTGAGACTCTTATATTATGGTTAATGTAAAATGTATCTGTTCATCCATTGTTTCTGTTTCAGAACATTGGGTCTGAGGCGACCTGGGGTGTCCAGCATGGTGGGAGTCCTGCTCATCTTGGCCTTTACCTCGCATGTGTCCTACTTGACCTTTGTCAGTTTCGACTATGGCTACAACATGGCTGCTAACGCCACCATCGGTACAGCAAATGCTCAAAAGTCACATTAAAGCTCATATTTGGCTGGTCATAATAGCTTATTCTTAATAGTTTTTTCTATAGCTGCATTGTACTTGTATTAGCCGTCTGGGTTGCAATGATTGCTTTTGGGTTTTTTTTACTTACCAGTACCTTCTCATTACTTATTTTCAAATGTTATTCAGTTTGCAGTTAGAACAACTTATAGAATATAATAAACTTCACCTCAAAATTTCTGACAATTGATGTACTGTTGTCTTAAGATGACTCTTATCTGGTGCCTTGTCCTTCAAATGGTTTGTTTCTGATCTTATCTTTGTAATGTTCATTGTCTTTAAAGGCATGGTGAACCTCCTGTGGTGGCTGTGTTGGTGCTGGCAGAACCGGCGGACCCTGCCGTACTGGTGGAAGTGTGGCCTGGTGGTGCTGCTGCTTCATGGTCTGGCCCTGCTCGAGCTGCTGGACTTCCCCCCAATGCTCTGGATCCTAGACGCTCATGCTGTGTGGCACCTCAGCACCATACCCGTGCACTTCCTTTTCTACAGGTTCGTCCACTCACCTGCTCCGCCTTTCTTTCGTAGCTTCACTGAAGAGAGGCATTTCAGGCAAATATCATGTTTTTGCCTTGAAATGTCAGTGCTGCTTTTATGTGTGTGTGGAAGGAGAGAATTAAAATGAATATTATTAGAGATAAATACCTGATAAATGATCCTCACTTCACTCTCCCTCCAGTTTCCTGATAGACGACAGCCTCTACCTACTAAACACAGAGAAGATGGGTGTCAAAGTCGAGTAGGAGGAGCTCATTGCCTCTTCACCACGCCTGCACCCTTGCACCTCTCCAATCAGGGCAGCCGGACACCCGATCACGGAAGTAGCTCAGCCTCCCAGATGACATGCATGACACCACTATGACTTCCATCAAAGTAGACTTTGTTTACATCTTTCTTGTTTTAATTTTAATTTTTTTTTGTATTTATTTGGGGGTAATTTCTCTCTTTAGAACTGTCACGGTTGATGCTTGCTCTACTTAACTTCGCCTTGTACTGACATGTGCTCCACGGTTCTTTTGCCATTTGTCATAACTGCAAAACAGGATGAAGGAAAAAGAGTTGTATTCTACCAAAGCAGACCCAGTTTCTGACTTCCAATTGGGATGCGTGTCCTGTTTCTTTTCACTCTCGGGTGCTTCTGAAAATCGATCCCCTGAACCCATGATTTGACTTCACTCTCACCAGCCTCTTGGAAGTCCAACACCCGTAGCTCTGCACAAATGGCAGTTTGCTGTTGCTGACAATAGATGGCACCAAATCCCTTGCCAGGCCATCATAACCTACTCTTGTTGGGTACAGCATGTGTCAGGGTCCATCTGTGCCAAAAGTGGACAGGCAGACACAGAGAGGTGCCCCTTGTGAATGGGAGGGGACGGGGGGTCTGCCAGCGGATTGTTCTAGAGAGAGGGGGGAAGGGGGTTTATGTTTGGAGGCCATTCTTAGCTGACTGTGGTTTTTTTTCCTTTCTCACCATCACACCTTTATTTTTGTGCCTGTGTTGTTTCCACTGCTGCTTTTGTTTCTTCCACTCTTCATTTATAAGTTCAGATTTTCATTTTCAGCAGCTGCCTTAGTTGTTTTAATTCTTTTGTTGTTGTTGACCAATTTGTGCTTTATTCTGTTTTACTTTGATTACTTGATTTTGAATTTGTATAATATGCCTGATGATCATAAAATGGAACTATTATTTGTATTCACCTGGATTGCCTTTTAGTGTGAGGGAAAGGAGAAAATGATTGAGGTAGGAAAAATAAGCTGCAACGGGAAGCTGCAGTCAGTGGGGCTTTGTTTTTTTGGGGGTTTTTTTTTACATCAAGAATTTTTAATAAATTCTGGGGTTAGGTGGTGTGTGCGTGAATGAGTGTTTAGGTGTTTGTTGGACGCCCATTATTTGGATTTGCTTGCATTTCTTGCTATAACATTCCCCAGAATGGCACACACACACACACACACACACACACACACACACACACACACACACAACCAGCTGCTTTACAGATAACTGCCCCATCATGTAAAATACTCCATTTCCCTCCATGTCTGCCTTACACACTGTGTCGTTACCTGCTTGTCAATGAACACGTTTCTTTTTATATTTTATCAAATCTTTTCTTCCTCTAGCTGGCACCAAAGCTCTTGAATTCACACCAAGGGTGTCTTCATCCCTCAGAGTTTCCCTTCCATATGTGCACTTTACGGGTGTGTGTACATTTACATTCATGTTTGTTTGAAATTCTGCCCACGCCTTTGCATTTCTCTGTGAGAATGTGAACAATGACGTTGCCTTGACTCGACATTGTGTTGTTTTTGCCATCATAAACTGAATCACTGTGTGTGAGAGAGAGAGAAAAAGAGAGCTAGATTGTGCTCGACCCTTTTGTAAAACTACTGATGCGTGAGAGAGATGGTGTGTGTGTGTGTGTCTGTATATATATTTATATATATATGTGTTGGGGGTTTGCTGTGTGAATGTGTGTGAGACGATGGGTAAATTTAGCTTTGCTGACAGCCTGTGATGGGGGTGGGGGAAGACAGAGGACGAAAGACATGGAGAGGTTGTCATAGGTTTGGGTGGCAAAAAGATTCCTGAAATCATGGCAGAGATATTGGCCTTATGTGATAAGAAACATTGTATAGTGCATATTCTAATTGTTATTGGCCAAAATTGTTTATATTCTCAGATTAACCAGTGATATTCATGAAATGGTGTCTGGGGCCCAATTATGACAATATACATCTAAAAAGCTAAAACAAGAACTGCCCATTTGAACAAAATCGAATTTCAGTTTACCACAAAATCATAGACAATTCAAAACTGAAAGTACTTTGTCTGCTGATAAGAAACTTGCTAAATCACTTGACTGGTATCTCTTTCAATAAGTTTAGGAGTACCTGAGGAATTGGCATAAAAACAAACTCCTGTTGTTGCTCTGTAAATCATTTCAGTGTTCACTTCCTTCCTCACCAATAACCACATCCCTCCTCCTTCCTCACTCATCTGCTGCCCCCTGCCTGCTGCCCTGTGCACCATCACCTCTCCTACTGAGTGCACTTTCGTCCACCTCACATCTAATATTTGACCAAAAAGATCTGAAAGAAATTGAACAAATAAAAGTGTTCTTTGTTGATAAGTAATGGGGCTCGCTTGTGTCTTTTCTCCCTATTGAGACTTAGCTTTTTGTCCTGTAAATGTGATTCTCTTCTTCAGTGATCTCTTTCGGTGGTCCTCTGAGTATGCATAAATATGGGTATACAAGAGGAATAATATACTGTACATACATACCAGTGACTAAGGATAGGCTAAATTAGTGTGCCTTGGAGGATGACCTCCACTGTCAACACCACCCTGTATAGATCTTTGCACCCTGGCATTGTAATGTATATATTGTAAAAGTCCTGCATTCAAATGCCTACTTAAGTAGAAGTACTTATCAGCTAAATGTACTTTAAGTGTTAATACTGATGTATCAGTACTTAAGTTACATTTTACTGTTGTAGCTGTACTGTACTGTTTTTACTGCTTTATATACAATATACACACATCTGTATTCATTTTTTGGACATCCATCAAATCTCTGCTTTTTATGTGAAATGTTGGATCATTTTACCTATTTGGGCCTCAAAAAAATAATTTGAAGAAAGACATCTGAAGCATGACAAGGGGCCCAAACCAGACACAGAGTTTTTTGGAAATGGTCACAAGCCAAACATGTTAGATGCCACTGGTTTAATACTGTATATAACAATGCATTGTATTTTATAAATATCATCTCAGTTGTTTTATATAAAATCTTAATTTGTAAAGTAACTAGTAACTACAGCTGCCAAATACATGTAGTGGAGTAAAAATACACTATTTCCCTCTGACATCTAGTGGAGTAGAAGTGTAAAGTATAGCAAGCATATGGAAATACTCAAGTAAAGTACAAGTACCAGAAATTTGTACTGACATACTTGAGTAAATTTACTTAGCTACATTCCACCACTACATAAGTGTATTTCTTTGCACTCTTGCATTTTCAGCTATTATCTCCATGCACTACTCATAATTCTTTTTTGTTAATTGAAGTGTATGAAAAATATATGCTCAACCTTTCTAACAGTGTACTAAACTCAAGGTGCTAAGAGAACGTAATGCCTCCAGGTCACAAAAAGTGAATTAAGTGACATGTATAGTCTGTGATCATCCCTCCCCTCTTCCACTGCAGTCTGAGGGTCCTGCTGACCATTTGTGCCAGTATTATATGCACTGATCCTTTGTAAGTTGTCATGATGTCTCTAATATCACCAAGTCGGATTCCTCTAGGCCTGTGTTTGTTCTGCCTGTTGATCTATATAAGCAGGTAAAACTGTGATATATTGTCCAAAACAAGCCTTTCTTTGACGTAAAAGAACTATATTTCTTGCAGTCTGTATAGTTGTTCTTGGACTCTCTCACTTGCACACAGCATCTCTCACCCACTTGCTGGCCTCCTCCTTCTCCACACCGTGCAGATGTAGTAAGTTTTTGCAACTCCTACCTATAGGCTTTGTCATGTTGTACATCTATTTTTAAGAAAACTGACTACTGGACCAGGTTTTGCTGACTTTTTTATAGCTAATAAGAGCATGTTACATGTTTCTACACAGCCAACAATCTGTATCCAAGACTTGATGCTTGGGAAGTCCACATAAAACTTGGTTTTATTCATTTCAGTCCCTCGAAGACCTGCAGCAAAGTGACTTACTCTGTGGGAACCAAACATTTAAGCAGGACCACTAACCCAAGTAACAAAAGTCTGGGACATGTGTTCTGTGTGGCTCAGAGAGCAGCTTCTTGTTGTTTCCTGATAGCTCTGTGCAGTAGGTTGGACTCTGACCCTGGCTGCTGTGGGTGGGGAGAGTGGATAGATTGGGATGAATAGAGTTTATTCTTCCTCCTTCAACTCCTGATTTGTGACCGTGAAGTGAAGGGCATGAGAAACATGAAGATGTTCCAAGCCGGTGTAATGCAAATAATTTCCCTTTCATAAATTCAGTGCCACACAAAAATCTGTTGGCACAGATGTATTAGAATATTCACAGTTATGCTTGAGTCTGAAAGCATAAACAGCATAACATTTAATAGAAATACAGACAGGGGACCTAATTTGTGAGGGGGGAATTGAGGGAGGTGTGCGAATGAGTGTTTAATGGATTCTTGTAAAAACAGTTTGGCTTGGGTGCTCTGAAGCATTCCTCCAGTAATAAATGATTAATAAAGTCATAAATAACAGCGTTATAGGCCACAGGCAGCCTTTTTGTAAGGTTGTTTTTGTTTAGCCTTCGTCCTGTTACACTAAGCTAGTTCAGTTGAGAAATAATAGATTTTAAAATCTTATTTTTTATTAAACTGCCACAAGTTTACTGTTGAACAGTATAGTAGTATATTTACTCAAGTACTGTACAGTACTTAAGTACAATTTTGAGGTATTAATGCTTTACTTGAGTACTGCCATTTTACTTCTGCTCCACTACACTTTGTACTTTTTACTCCACTACATATATTCAACATTACTTACTTTTACAGCCTATATAAAACATACAACCATCTTACAAATTGTGGATGAAAACTCCTAAACTTTTATTTATTTAATTTATTCGACAGTAACAGTTACTTTTATAGCCAATACAAAACATACCACCATCTTACATATTGTGGATTAAACTCCCAAACTGTATATAAAGTTGTTAAAATGTGCTGATATATCACTCTGAAAGGAGCCATTTGGCATAATGAATACTTTTACTTTGAAGGGGCACTCCAAGTAGACAAAGTTAAAGTACTCATTATGCAGAAATAATGTACATTATATTATCGACTTATAATTATTGATGCATTAATGTGTACATTAATGTTGCAGCTGGTAAAGGTGGGGTTTACTTTTTACTATATATACCGTTGCATAGCTAGTCAAATTCACCAAGGGATCAATAAAGTCTTATCTTTACCTATAATAATACACCATAATTTATGTGTTGATTATATTTTGTATTATTAATATGAATCTGCAAAGTAACTAACTGAAGGTATCAAACAAATGTAGTGGAGTTAACAGTACAATATTTTCCTCTAAATGGAGTAGTGGTAGAAAGTAGCAGAAAATGGAGTACAAGTACCTCAAATTTATTCTTAAGTAGAGTACTTGAATAGAAGTGTACTTAGATACATAAAATACATTTTCAGCAGGTGCAGTGCTCATGGGCTGAAACGTCTTAGTGTTGTGCAGAGAGTTAGAGCAGCACTGCCCTGGCTGCAGATAACTGAGTTTGAAGTGAGGGCGGGCTGAGTCAACCTGCCACTCCCCGCTCAGGCCTTCACGGGTGCGCGCCTCTGCTCCTGCGCGCCGTCACGCTTCACTACCAACGGGCACGGAATTCCAGGGAGGAAGTCACTGAGATTGGGAAACGAACAACAACTCCAAGTGTGCCAAAAACGACGAGCCTGGATACGAGAGCAAGTCAGAATACGGCCATACCTCATTGGGAACAGTAAAAAGAACTAACTTTGGAATATGGACTAGCCCGGTGGCTGCAGATGGAGGCGGCGAGAAGTTTGGTGTTTGTCGGGGCCGTGCTGCTCGGAGTGACGGGCGCATTGGGCAGAGAAGGTGGGTAACTTTGACAGCTTTTCTCCTCTTTCATGGCTCCGCTGTTAGCAAAATAGACACTGTCTCTACTGAATATAAAAGTAGAGTATGTGGGTTATATCCGAGTTGGTATTCGAGCTTCACTTTGGCCCAAAAGAGGTTGATATGTCTGGTTGTTGGACCACATTCCTCCGTGAGTCGGTCCGCAGCCCTCGTCCTGTCTCAGTCACTGCTGAGGCTCGTGGGGTTTATGAAGCGCTGATTAGCAGAAAAATCACACCTGTCACAAATGAGATTCACCGTTTGGACAAAAACACTCGCATGTAGCGACTTGAAGCACGTTTTTGTTGCACAAACACTGCTAGAACATAGTAGTAGTGAAACGGGTAAGAAATTTGAGAACCTGCTTTGCAGCTTGGGGACCGATAGACTGATTTGGGCGTGCAGGCGGACGTTAGGCTGGTTAGCTTTCTGCGTAAACAAAAACAAACCAACAATAACAGACGGCGCATTGTGTGTCAGGGATCATGACGATGTCAATTATTCACTTCTGGCTCCAAAGAGGGCATTGTCTGATAGAGGGCCACTTGTCACACTTGGAGCTTGAGTGCATGCCAGTAAAACAAGAGCTAACTTACAGTGCAAATAAGTACATATTTGCAACACAGTCGCACAAATCATGATTGTTTTGCTAAACCAGAAGAGCATTTTAATAATGTGTTTGCATGTAGGATCTCATCATGCATTTTCAGCCTTTTTAACATCAGTTTCTCTTTTCTTCTCTTCATGTTGGAGCTGAAGCAATTAGTTGATTAACTGAGAAGTTGATCTGCAGAAGTAATTTTGACAATCGATTAAGTAATTGTTCAAGCAAAAATCCAAAACATTTGATGATTCCAGCTTCTCAAATGTTATGATTTGCTGCTTTTCCTTCTCTTACATTAAACTGAAAGTCTGTGAGGTTTGGGCTGTTGGTCTGACTAAAGAAAACTCAATTTGAAGACATTACTTTGGGCTCTAGGACATTCTTTTTCTACTTTTATACGTTTTAAAGCCCAAACAGTTCATCTCAATCATGAAAATAATCTTTACTTGCAGCTCTAGTTTGTAGTCGCGCTTGCATGGGCCTCCATATTGATAGAGGTCTATTTTAAGTGGAGTCAATAAGTCTGGTCAGATGGTTTTAAAAGCATTTCATATGTGGCAAGCTAATGGCAAAACATATTGACATCAATAACTCTGAGAATACCTTCCAATACTGTCTTTATTTGATGGTTTTTATGGACATGCCCTTTTTAAAAATCAAAACAAGAACTAGGCCAGTGCATGATAACATTATCTATAGATTATGTTATCTATGATATATAATAATTACTTCAAGTCCTCTTTACTACTAAAATGACTAACATAAGTAAAAAAAAATATTGTAGTGAAGCTTTGCCTTTTATTAGCTTCTGCCACCCCCACCACCTCCATCACTACTACACACGCACAAACAAAGCCAATAGTCACATGTGAAGTGATTGTTTGTGGAACAGGTTGGTGCACTTTACTCCACTGTGTCGATCTCTGAAGCATCAGTGCAGTGCCAGTGCTGTGATTGGTCACTGAGTCTGGCAACGCGTCATGCACAAGCGGATTGTTCATTAACGGTCTTACTTTCAGTTATTAAGTGTTGTCACCACACACACACACACACGCGCGCACACACACATGTCCTGTGGCCAACAAGTGTATGATTCCAAAGGTCAGCAGTGGTGTTTTTCTTTTTAGTGGTCGGAGTGAATTATTTCAACAACCTGCGCGTGTGTGAGAACATACTGTGTGTTGTTGTGTGTGTCCACAGAGTTCATGTCCTTGTCACACTCCAGTGCACCCATTGAGAGAGATTCACTGGGAAGTGATTAAGTCCTACTGAATGGCCCTCAGTGGCAGGTTAACTCACCCAGCCGTGACTCACCAGTCTAGGCTGCGTGCTAGTGATCTAACTCACTCTGAGCTGAGTAAGGGGCCGTCAGTGGGCCCCCTTTTTGTTGCTAGCCTCGGAGGAAACTGTCGACACCTTCCTGTGTGCTTTCCTAGGGTTTGAGTTACACACCTTCAACCTGCATTTACTTTACACTGACACACATCTGTACAGCTTTAAAATAAATCACAGCAGCCTTGTTAGGGTGAACAATTTTCCTTTTAGTAGAATCACATCTTGATGAAATAATAATGATACTTCAGTCTGTTGGTAGCTCTTTTTCATAAGGCATTCTTTATTTGTGTTCAAGTTCAAGTTCTGTTATTAGTTGTAACTAACGGCTTTATTTATGGTTAATACATCATGTAGTAATTAGTGTTATTATGGTTAGTTACAAACCATTAATAAGTACAGCATCTGGGTTGCCAGGTTGTGAAATCATCATTTCATGGGTTTCTCACTGTTAATAACAATTAATAATACCCCTTAATAACATTAATAAAACCAATATAGCTGTCTGCAGCGTTTATGTCCACAAGGTGAAGTGGTCAAATAGTCCTGATGAACTTAAGAGCTCAAAAGTAATTTATGCTAGAGGAGGAGAAACAGCTGCCAAAGGGATTTTTTTCACAACCTGAAAGTTAATGATTTATAACTGATCTATAAAGCATTAATATATGATTAATTAGCATTTATAAAGCCATTTGTTACAAACCCATTATAAATAGTTATAATATATTGAACAAATTAGAAAACTTATTTGAGAATTTTTTTTTGTAACGCATCACTATATAGTTTATTACAATAAACATCAATTTCCATGCTAGATGATAATGTCATCATGTGTAATGAATATTATGATTATCCAGCTGTGGTCTGGGCCACATACCAGTTCTTTTTTGTTCATCTATCAATGTGATAATATTATGGAACTTTTTTTTTTTTCAATAACCTGAATCATGACACAAAATCTGGTTCACTAAATTAACACTTCGAAGCGATCATACTGTCAGATCTCCCCCCAGAAATTTCATAGTAACTCTCCATTATCATACAGATCAATGTGATGAGCATCTACTATGCAAATTGACAGTAACAAAAGGTTTCTTCGACTTTTGCACCATATCACTTAGTCCTAATCCAACCTTAGATTCATTAGGTTTTAAACATTAATTGCACTTTTTGTGTACAATTCTTCCCTTTTGAATATGCAGCTGCAGATACTTTCAAACTGCAGTAAATGTGTAAAAAAATTAAAATAAATAAATAAATAAAAAGCATGCAGGAGATATTGTGATGCAGTGGTGTTTGTGATTGTAGTCTATGCGTTGCAGGGTGAATGAGTGAGGAGTTCATGTCTGTGGCTACAGTACGGATCCTGTTCTGCTTGTCTGTTGAGCAATACCTGTTTTTTCTTCCTTGGCCGTAGAGCGAAGGGGAAGAAAGAATGTGTTCAGGGAAGTTGGGAGAAATTTGAAGTTTATGCAAGACACGCTGCTAGGATTAGCACTGCATTAGAATCGGGACTGACCTGTTAAATCTGAGGGATAATAAACTGACAGAGAAAGTCCTGTTGGATCGGCTTGTTCTGTTTGTGTTGAGCCTTGAAGGGATCTGATCCAATAGAGGAGAGTCGGGAGTCTGTTCACACTGCAGGCTTTTTTGGTTCAGTCTAACTCCTGCAGTAGCATCGCTGCCACTGTGTTTCTGTCACTTAGCGTACACACACTGGTAAACACACATGCACACTCCCTGTGCTAACTGGCACGCTGCCATGCACAGGTGTGGCTTCAATCTGGCTTTGAGTTTGCAGACCGTCTCAAGCAGCACACTGGTACAAGACGCAGTCAGTTTACAGACGCCACATCCAGGTTAAGATCAAGTCAGTCACTATTAATTCTTACAAGATACAGTCTATCATGACAAGATTGGCCAACAACATCACAAACACAGGGAAACTAGCTAGAAACTAGTAACTAGCTTTGCTCTGTTTTAAATGATTGTATATGTAATATCTTGGGGGTTTTGGCCTGTTTGTTTGGACAAAACAAGCAAAGTGAAGATGTTGCCTTGGACTTGAAATTGTGAATGGCATTTTCACAACTTTTTGACATTTTATTGATCAAACAATTAATCACTCAAATGAAAAAAAAAAAAGGAGTTCCCTGTCTTTAACAGGAATGACACATATGTTGTAACAGGGACTGAACAATCAACTTCCTATTCAGTTACTTTATATAAGTTGACATTTACCAAATAAATTGCATGATGCATGCTAACATGATGTATCATGAAAGAAAAGTATAGCAATGTTTTTTTTTTTTTTTTATAATGCCAGAATTGATAAACAAGCTACTGCTACATAAACTACTGGAATAGGTAATATATAGTATAGAATAGTAAAGCAAGTGTAAAAGCAGAGGGTACGCTTCCGACCACGTCAGAGGGCAAAACTGTTTTATAGCTTTCTAACGGCCACACTGGAAGGCGGGGTGAAAAGCCGGTCGTCATAGAGAGACGCAAGAATCGTTTAAATATGAGGATAACGGGGCACAGACAAAAAGACAGTCTTTCCTTGAAGCCATCGATAGTGTTGCACTCTATTGTCTGAACCGAAAGTGACATAAATAGTTGTTACAAAGAATAACAAAAGAGAACTTGAGAGAAAAATTCAAACCCAGCTTACTTTCTCACCTCCGCACAGCTGGCCAATCACTGCGTGAAGTTGGTGTTGGTTTCAGATAGTTACATTAAAGGCATCGATTTGATCCAACCAAAGTGCTTGTCGGATGGTCTGAACGCTCCTACCTCTCTATGACGGCAAGCTTCTCACCCCGCCTTCGAGCGTGGTTGTTCGGAACAACTATAGACACATTTGCCCTCGGACGAGGCCAGACAGCATGTTGTACAAACTAGTTTGTTCGTTTCAAGTTCCTGTGATGCATTAAAACCACTAATGGCAGGTCATGGAACAATATCTCAGTGAATCCTGGATCATTCTAAGGGCAAAGAAGTGGGCACCGATTTAAGAAATGAACAGAAATTTTAAAACCTTGCATGTCAGCAGCCTAACTGAACACACAAGGACTCGACTGTAATCAAGTAAATGGGCAAAATGTGGACAACAGGCAGCAAAGTAGAAATTTATTCTTCTTGTTGACCACAGAAACACCTGACCAGTGTAAGTTTCCAGAGTCATGTTGCCATGATACTCTGCCGGCACTAACATGATTAAGTGTGTGTGTGTGTGTGTGTGTGTGTGTGTGTGTGTGTGTGTGTGTGTGTGTGTGTGTGTGTGTGTGTGTGTGTGTGTGTGTGTGTGTGTGTGTGTGTGTGCTTGGATGTCATTAGGCTAGTTGTGTGGGTGACCTTCTGGACACAGAGTTTGTCTCATGATCTGGAGGGTCACAGGCAGTTGATGTGTCTTTGAACAAGACACTGAACTACAACCTAGTGCCCCCCCCCCCACTGGTGAAATACAGACGTGTGTCATCTTTTAGATATGCAAAGACACACATTCCTGTGAAATAACACTTTCCAGAGTCCAAAAACAGTTGGGCAACGAGTTATGCACTTACACTGACAGGAAGAAATGAACGAGGGAACAGAGGGGAACTTTTTGAAACAACTTGGCTCTTAAACCAGCTAATAAAAAGATGTAGTGAGGGAATATGGAAGAGGAAGGCAGGAATAGTGACATGACAGTGGGCAGATAGAGCAAAGTAAGTGATAAAAGAGAGAGTATTTTAGGCAGCTCCTCACAAGGCCACGCATACACTTACACAGGCGTTGCTGAGAGACTTTTGGAGAGCAAACCATGTGGAAATAAAAGGAGAGGAAGCTGAGAACTGGCTTTACACACACTTTTTTAGAAATGGAAAATCTGCTCTGTTGTGCTTTCTGTTACGGCACATTTACCTAATCCCCAGAGCTGGAGGCGTCTGCGTTGTGTGTGTGTGTGTGTGTGTGTGTGTGTGTGTGTGGTAATTTGTTGCGACTCAGGGAGTCAGTTTCTGTTTAGATATTCTGTCTAACTAAAAAGTGATTTAAATGCTGGAGAATAAAAGCACGACTCCCCTCTTGGCTTGACATGTAAAACTATTTTCCATGATGACATCAGCGACGGAGGCAGTGATTTAGTCATTTGATTTGATATTTGACACAAGCTGCAACGACTGGGTGTGTATTTTTGGCACCCGCTCTATTAATCATAAACCCATTTTCTGCAGTGGCTTGCTGTCAGATTTGAATGCGGACCTTATTTACACTTGAGTTGCAGGAGCTGTAATAAAGGTCAAGTTCTGAGTCAGTTCCATCACCAGGAAGCTTTACTCGTGGCAGACGCACATAGGTGATAAGAGCATGTCTTGAGCACATATCTCCTGGACTTTGCTGAACCCCCGCGTATCATGAAAATCACACTGCTCCCGCCTGCCAGTACTTCCTGTTCCTCCGATGATGTCCATCCAGCTGTCTTTCCCAAAAGGAGTTACAGAGATAACACCGTGGGGGGTGGGTGGGGGGCTTCAATCAGAAAAGTGGGCTGACTATTGAAGGGCTGTTGGAAGGGAGCCAGAGGAAGTCATTTATAACCTCAGCAGAGGGGGGACTGTCCACTGTGTAACTGCCTGCTAAAGCATGGGAGCTATGTGTGCGCGAGATGAGATCCCTCCATGAATTGTAGAGCTGTATGACCCTGAATGTAATGCTGTGTGTGACCCACTGTGGGGAATCTGTGCTCTCTGCTGCCAGTGGAAAATATATCATGTACACTAAGGGACAGACAGAGGCAGTGCAGATGGTGTGTGTTTCAGAGTACCCGTTCAAGGCCACTTGTAAATTGTTACACAGTCAAAATATGTGGAGTCCAAGTCCTTACAGTCATCATCATTTGGAGTTTAAATATATAACACAAGACCCTCTGCCTGTAACTGGAAATGTGCAACTCTTTGTCTTACATGTAAGAGAATGGCAATTGAAACTATTTAAAAAGTAAAAAATCACCTAAGGAGAATCATTATTTAAAGACTTTGCCTTGAAATTGTTTTCTTTCAGAGGTTACACTTACAGTATATATGTTTTTACTGAGCTCATGTGAACAGATGAAGCAGAATATTCAACAGGGGCTGTTCTGTATATGTCTCTTACAATCTATTGACAGTCTATTTAATGGCTGCAACTAAGGATTATTTTCATTATCATTCAATCTGTTGATTGTTCTTTAAATTAATCAACTAATCGTTTAGTCTATATAATGTCAGAAAATAGTGAGGAATGTCGCAGTCTTTAAATTCCTCCTTTTGTCTGATCAACAGTCTAAAACCCAAAGATATTCAATTTATAATGATATAAAATGGAGAAAAGCAACAAATTGTCACATTTGATAAGCTGAAATGTTTGGTAGTTTTGCCTAATACATTATAATAATTAATCATCATTATCAAACCTGTTGGCCATTCATTTTTATTTAGCTAAACGTCTCACTCTCAGCACTAAACAGAATAGTCAACATTAACAGGAATGTGAGCTTGTAGTTAAAATTCCTGTATGTTTTTATTGTGGTCTGTTTTTATGTGGCCTCTGTGTTGTAAATCAAATCAATATTTTATATGGACTGCAATGAGTATCATACATTTGACTGTTTTCATTGCAGTTCATGTAACGTTGACATTGCATATACAGGATTATGTTGCTAAACTATCTGGATTACTTCTTCAATGATGAGAGTTTTTCTTTATTATGTACATTAATTGGGTTGTTCAGATTTTACACAATCATGCTGAAAAGCTCATGCACCAGTTAGCTTTGAGTACATTTTGTTGTACTACCCCAGAAATAAAAGCAACGATGGCAATTGGAGTTTTATTTGTTTGTCTGATAAGTGTTTAGAAACAGTCTGAATGAGGAAGGATTTTGTGTCCTTTCATGTGATGGTATTTTGTTTAGCTGAAAATGTTTCCAAATGATTTTAAAAACTGGCATGAATGTTGAGCAATGAAAAAGGTTGTACTAGTATTTTACACACAGGATGAAGTCGGTGTGTTACCTGTGTTGCAGTGTGCCTGGGTACAGACATGAAGCTGGCCCTGCCCTCCAGCCTGGAAAACCACTATGAGACCCTGAAGCTGCTCTACACCGGCTGCCAGGTCGTCCACGGCAACCTGGAGATTACGCACCTTCATGGAAACCCTGACCTCTCCTTCCTACAGGTATACAGAGTGTGTTTTTGTATTTCATTTGTAACAGTTGTTAGAATACAGTAAACAACAGACTCATCCTTTTTTTTTTTCTCTTCACTTCTTCTTCAGGGGATCGTGGAGGTACAGGGCTATGTGCTTGTAGCTCATGTGTCAGTGAGTCTGGTTCCTTTTGACAACCTTCGGATCATAAGAGGCAGCCAGCTGTACAACTCCAGCTACGCCCTGGCTGTGCTGGACAACACTCTGGACGGACAGGGGCTCAGGACGCTCCGGCTTCGTAGCCTCACAGGTCAGATAACAGTATAGTAGAGCTCAGAGTGGATGCCCAGTATGACCTGACTGGACTGGGGTTGGGAATTGTATGGTTGAGTTGTTTTGGGTCATTCATTTTATCAATATCTTCAGCTGTAAACATTTGAAGCTTTTAAGGGAAATCAAACATGTTCACATGTATTGGGCTTCTGTTTATTGGAACATTTGTAAATGTGGAGGGATTTTGTGCTCTCCTTTCATCCAGCATCTGTTTTCTGCAGTAACAGTAAGTTGATGAGCTCCTCTTTCGTATTGTCCCCCCTGCAGAGATCCTGTTGGGTGGGGTGTATATTTGGGGGAACCCCCAACTGTGCTTCCCAGACCCCCAGAACATCATTTGGAGGGACACTTTGGACGAGCAGAACATCCACGCCAAGCTGCACCGACTGCAGCCTCGGGCCTCTAAATGTGAGCAGCTGATTGACTGAAATATTGAACATCCCACCGGGTAGTACAGGAGGAGAAATGTCACTTGTTTCCAGTGTGCCACAGTTAATACAAAACAGAAGACAGGACAGCAAGCAAAAGCACTTTAGCATGTGTAAAAAAATAAAATACTGTACACGTATACAAATGTAAATTTACATTGACAAGGCATGTCTTTAGCAACACTAGCACTGTGGCCCTAGGGATGGCAGTGTTAGTCCAGATTGAAATATCTCAACAACTATTGGATGAATTGCCATGAAATACGTTGTTACAGATATTCACGGTCCCCAGAGGATGAATCCTACTGAATTTGGTGATCAAATGACTTTTCCTCTAGTGCCACCATTTGTGGTTTAGTGTGAAATATCTTGACATCTATTGATCCTCTAATTGCCTCTAATAGCTAAATGCCTTCAAAATGAATGACATTCCCATCAACCTGAGCTGTACTTTGTGTTTACGGATAATTAGCCAATATTAGCATGCTAACAGGCTAAACTAAGATGGTGGACATGGTACATTTGAACTTCTAAACATCAGTACGTTAGAATTGTCACTGTGAGCATGTTGGCACACTGACGTTTGCATATAGCTCAAACCACTGTGCCTAAGGGCCGTGTTATGCTAGAAAAGAACTAGTTCGTACAATGTGTTGTCCGACCACACTCAAAGGCAGGGTGAAAAGCCGGCCATCATAGAGAGGGAGAAGACACGATATTGTTCAGGGCTAACCATAAACGGGGCACATTCTCTGACAGTCTCTCCTGGAAGGCATTCATAGTGTTGCACTATGCAAAGTCCCAGAGATACTTGTGTAACAAATGAAAGAAGAGAGACTAAGAGAAACCCTGCTTGCTTTCTCACCTCCACACACCTCGCAAACACTGCATGTCGGTTTGTTTCGGTTTTGGAAAACTACACAAATTGTTGGATGCAGTTCTCCTCCCCAATTCTGACATCAGAAAGGTGTGAGGAGAGGTGGTTTCCAAAGCTATTCAACCATCCGACAAGCAGTTCAGATGAAGTATACTGGCGTCTTAAGTACAGCCCCACAGAACCGCTTGCATAACTGTAGAATCTTAGTTTTGTTTTTCTCGTTGTTGTGGGTTAAGTGCTCAGCATTCCTTATTTGTTGTTGTTGGGTTTCTTCTGGTACAGGTCCAAACTGTTCCCCTGCATGTGGGCAAAGCTGCTGGGGAGAAACTGCACAGGACTGCCAGACCTGTGAGTTAACATCATGTGCAGAGTATGACAGTGACACCATTTGGTTTTCATTGGAAAAAATCCAGAACAGGTGAAGCACAGCTGAAAATGTTCACTTTTTCATCTTTGTTCAAAGTGACCCGTATTAAATGTGCGTCTGGCTGTCAGCGGTGTAAAGGTCCCCTTCCCAATGACTGCTGTCACATGCAGTGTGCTGCTGGGTGCACAGGACCCAAAGACTCAGACTGTCTGGTAAGTGACACACACACACACACACACACACACACACACACACACACACACACACACACACACTTATCAGATATTTGTTGTGTTTTTTATCTTCAGTTTAAGCTCATTGTTTTGTCACACAGTTTTTGTCATTTCTGGAGTAACGTGTTTCCTCCCTCATGTTCTCTCCAGGCTTGCCGTCACTTCAACGACAGCGGTGTGTGTAAGGAGAACTGTCCTGCACCCACGATCTACGACCCTGTCAGCTTTCAGACCAAACCCAACCCAGACAAGAAGTTCAACTTTGGAGCCACCTGCGTCAAAACGTGTCCTTGTGAGAACTTATTTTGAAAATGCCTTGTACACAGTGCTCAGCTAGTTGCCACTGTGCAGCTCCACTGGTGCACCTGATGATTAAGTGTCTTGCTGTTGGGTGCCTTGATGTTAGTAGATGCCAAGGGGAGAAGGAGGAGAAGACATTATTTATTAGTTTTCCTTGCCAAGATTTCCACACACACTCCAGGGATTCACACCTGGCAATGTTACAATCACATTCCTGCTTCTCTAACGCTTTAGGCTACTAGCTTCCCATTTTGTTATACCTAATTCATTTTCTTTTTGCTGCAAAGACGCCCTTTGAACTCTCTGTCTCCCTGTCTGTAGATAACTACCTGGCTATGGAAGTGGCCTGTACTTTGGTTTGTCCCAGAGCCAACCAGGAAGTGATAATCACGCACCCTGACGGAAACGAGACGCAGAAATGTGAAAAGTGTGAAGGAGACTGTCCCAAAGGTGAGGGTCATTGTGTCTTTGTGGGAACATTTGCATTTGGACACAATACATTGTTTACATACAGTAAATGGCCACTTCATTAGACTCACCTGTACACCTGCTCATTAATGCAAATATCTAGTCAATGAACTCAATGTATAAAAGCATGCAGATCAGATGATGAGAATGGGCAGATTGAGAACGGAAACAGGATAAATCTGCAACAACTGCGTGATGCTATCATGTCAACGTGGACCAGAATCTCTAAGGAACGTTTCCAGCACCTTGTTAAATCAATGCCACGAAGAATTCAGGCTGTTCTGGGGGCAAAGGGCACTCCTACCTAGTATTAGAAAGGTGTACCTAATAAAGTGGCCACTTTTTGGAGTGTATGCAGTAGCTATCCAAAGGTACAACAGGAGAAAAACACTTTCACACTGATGTTACCTAACTAATGTTCTGAATTAGTTATGCGTTCTCCACGTGCATGACTTGGTGCTTCAGTACAGGTGATTATGATTTGTGCTGCACATACTGATGTTTGCATGCTGGAAATGTTGCAAAGTGAACCAACCTGTTTCTGCAGCAGGTGTTGTTACAACATGAGGTTTGTCTCATGAATCAGGATTGGTACATTTAGGTTACTTAGATGATTTATGCTCAATAAAAAGTGGATAATTTCTTTTTTACTTCAGTTCTAGACTTGAAGGGGTCTGGATTTTACTTAGTGGAGTTAACTGGGTAACTCAGTAATCCTGCTTTGTGAGACAGATCCCAGCTATCACATAGTCTCAAGTTATGTTGCTGAGACTGTCCATTGTCACTGCTTAAGTTTTATTTAACATTTTGGCCTCAGTTGGGACCTCTATTGCTAGACATGTTCAACGCAACCATTTTTAAACGTGCATTCACAACAAGCACTAATATAGCTCTTAATTTTTCTATTACATAAAAAGATAAATATACTTGCATTTATACACACAGACCGGACAGGGTTTACTGAGGAAACACCCGTCAGCTCCTTCACGTCATCGATTAATGGATTCAGAGAACGGCTTTGGCCACCTTCAATGGCATTATCTATGGCAGGTCCTTCAGAAATTTAAACAATTTGCTAATATGATTAAAGTATTATATACTTCATGCCCTCTCTTGTCGATCACCTTATACCTTTGTTGTTCAACGCCATACATCACACTATATTTCCTACTACGCTGATGGTATCCTGGTTTTATATGGAGGATTGTTGATCATTCTTTTCCTGTTGTAATGGACATCTTTAGTAAGTTCAGTTTAATTTCTAGATTTAAGATAAATTGGTTGAAAATGTATTTCTATGGTTTGTATTGCAGTATGTTATGGCCTGGGCATGGACAACCTCGGTGTCATGGACAACCATGGCATCACCATGGTAACATCTTCTAATGTGGAGCAGTTCAACAAGTGTAAGAAGATTTTTGGTAGTCTGGCCTTCCTCCCTCAGAGCTTTGTAAGGTAAGAAACACACAGGCACATACATACAGTTTTAGCTCACAAAGATACTTTTGAAATGACAAAATAAAGTAATTAATCACGTGCACTCTAGTAACCACAAATAGCAGCTTGATGCCCAAGACTTTGGGCATCAGCCACGTCCCTCCTGTTTAGCCCTTCAAATATTTGAGTTTATAGCAACATTTGTGGGATATTATTTGTGCAAGTCAATGAGAAAGTTGCCACCCAAGCCAGACCCTTTAGATTACTGTACTCAAATGTAGTTCAAACCCAGACATGGATGTTTTTCACCTTTACAGTATCTGCATATCAGCAAAGACATAAAGAACCGCTTTTGTGTTTTTTCTCCTGATCGTGATTATTTCATAATTTCCTAATTCAAATGTTTTAGAAAGATATTTACACACCTTGCCAATAAAACAATGGTGAAGAGTAAATGGTAGAATTTATATACAGGAATAATATAAATATGTGTATAATACAGTATATATCAAACTGAGTCACCAGTCGCTCTGTGGACGTTAATTGAAAGGTTGGTGGATCGGCCTACGTGACACCAACTGAAGCTGAGATGGCAAATCCCAGACAAATTATCTTGCGTGTTCTATCTGTTAACAATGAAAGTGTGAAATGTAAACACAAGCCTGAGATAACCTGCACCACTGGAGATTTTATCAGTGAATAGAGAATTTATCATTTATAATTATCTTGAAATCATGAAATGATATATCCCCTCTTGATGTTGTCATTGTCCAGGGACCCTGTGACCAATACATCCCTGACCCTCGAGCAGCTGAGCGCCTTCAAGACACTGGAGGAGATCACAGGTACTGAACACTGAGGAAGTGTTTGTTGAACTCTTTTTTTAAGCTTTTACCAAGAAAAGAACATCATTATTCATTTTTAAAAAACTGTATGTGAGTCAGAATTGTTGTAAATGAGATTTCTCCAATTCAATCTAATTTTCCATACAACACCAGACAGAAGGCTGGTATACAGAGCATACTATGTCTCCTCTGTTAGAGGGTTGTTAGTATCTGTGTCTGATTTTGCTGTGCAGGTTATTTGTACATTGATGCCTGGCCAGAGGAGTGGACTGACCTGCGTGTGTTTGAGAACCTGAAGGTGATCAGAGGCAGGATGCTCTACAAGTAAGACTTTTAAACTGTCTGCCTTACCTGTCTGTCTGACTGACACGTCTGTCTTTCTTTCCTCTGCATGTCTGCATATTAACCTTATTGTCCTCTAACATTGTTTTTTTGTTTTTTAAACTAAAATCAACACTCGCTCACTCTACTGTACAGGTTTTTTCACCATTGTAATTTTAGCTGCCTGCAGATTTTTTATGCAGCTTTATCCTCCGACACAGAAGCTTCTTACACTTGTTACGCAGCTTCGTGTCTTTTGTTTGAGCTCTGTTTTTTTCGAGTATGTGTCTCTGGTTCAGTTGAGGCAGTTTGCTCACTTTCAGGGTTATAAAGGCTAATTATTAGCCAGCACAGCTGCTTTAACTTGCAGCATACGCCAGTCAGAATAACAGTTAAAGTCAATGGGATGCCATCTAGTATAGCAGGTTCAAAGTAGGTCATTCTGACAACTGTCAGATCTGCTTGTCTGACACTGTTACAACAAGGTCTGACATTATGGGCTGTTGTTTGGGTAATTAGAACAACCTCATTGTTTCTTTGTCATAATTAAAGTAATGTTTTTCTTTTATTTGTGTTGTTAATTTGCTTTCAGTTTCTGTGTTATTTCTTTTTTAAACCTTTGTTTGTGACTTACTTGTAATTTGTCCCAGCTTTCTTTATTGTACTAGTAATTATTCCTTTATTCTATGACCAATTTGGTTTTTTAAATTGGATAGATAGATTCAGGTGTTTTCTGAATATATAAGGTATTGATGTGCAGAAACACATCATTACAAATAGACTTTGTCAAAATGAATTGTTTTGATTGAATTGGACAGACTTTAGAAAATCAACCCCACCGCTGATTTCTGGTCACTCACAACTTCTCTCCCTCTGTTCAGGGGTGTGTTTTCACTTGCCATCCAGAATCTACACATCCAGTTTCTCGGGTTGCGTTCACTACGCAGCGTCAGTGGAGGTTTGGTCCTGTTGCACAACAATTCTCAGCTGTGCTACACCAGTTCACTGCCCTGGAAGAGTCTCCTCCATCCCACCCAGGGACCCCACCGCATCGTCAGCCACAACCAGCCCCACGAACTCTGTGGTAGGTGAACATAGAAATGCCAAGGTCTATTACTGTGGGTTGCACTTTGATCGGACACTTGGCAGCTGTTTATTTATGTTTAAAACAACATTCATGGATATTGTTGCATGGTAAATATTTGAAATTGATGAGAAAAGTTGCGCACAGTCCTTCTTGGGGGGTTCTCTGTGCCTTTTTTTTTTTAGCAATTTTCAAACATTTCTCATTGAAACAGATTTAAACTTTGTCTCACAAAGCTGAGAACACACTTAACACAGTGATAGTGAGTCCTGTTAAGTGTTCCAGGAGGAGAGGCCAGCAATAAGTACAGTGTGCATCATGCTCTGTTTTCTCTGTATGTGTTTTCAGTGTCACAGGGGCGTGTTTGTCACCGGCTGTGTGACAGGGGCTGCTGGGGCCCAGGGCCCAGCCAGTGTGTGTCCTGCAGAGCTTTCCAACGCGGCACTGAGTGCGTAGATCAGTGTGACATCTATCAGGGGTAAGAAAGTGTGTGTGTGGGTGTGGTTGTGCTAAATCAATAAAAAGCCAAGTGATAATGTTCCAAATAATACAGTATACTGTGTGTTATAGTAGGGTTGGACCGATGGCTGATAGTCATGGATCACTGAGCCCTTTACCATCGTAACATTGTGATTTTTTTTAATTCACTGGTATATTCTGCAGTTACATCACTATGACTAGTATCTAAAATATTTTTTAGAATCAGAATTGATCTGCTTAATGAGGCAGCTTAATCATAGGCTATAGGGAGGAAAGGTAAGGAAAGACTGGGTGAGTAGGTGAGGATGGCCTGCGAATGGACTCAAATGTGCAAAAAATAGGAATAGTAATTCATACCCAACATACTAAATGTATCAAAGAAAGTATATGGACATCGTCATATGCCATTTGGGTAAACATCGCCCAACCCTATGTCATAGTTCCCCAGTAAAAAAAAGCAAAACTAATCATGTATTCACCTAAAGTAAAGTGTGAACAGATGGATTTATGTGGGGTTGACTGGACTGACAGTCAATGCCAAATGCCAAAGTGGCCACAATAAATCAATCTGAAAGCTTTTAACTTAAATTGTGCCCTGAAGCAGCTGTAGATCATTGACAAAGCAAATACATGTGATAACACTGGGGGACCGGACTGATTCTGTGTGTCTAAAAATGTACGTCCTTATGACAGTGTCAGTGCTTTAGGAAAAAGCATCCAACAAATGCCAGACTGTGTAATATGATGTGTTACATCCCCGGCCTCTGTGCTTGTGTTGCAGGTCTATACGTGAATACACAGATGGATCTTTGTGCGTTGCCTGTCACGCAGAGTGTCGACACCTCAATGGCTCTGCCTCCTGTCACGGCCCGGTAAGATGTTCATGCGGCTCACAGTCTTTCTGACTGTACAGCACTGAATGGTATATTTTGGTAGGTTTCATAACAAAATCTGAAAAGGCCTCATCTACTCAACCACAATGATTTCTGACATAAAAGTAAATCAGCCTTTTAGGTTTACAAAAGTGGTTAAATTCTTCGGATGCAACCCCTGGGCACACAGAAATCTGCAGTTGCACTTTAAATCTTATCCAGATGTGTTGAACATAATGTCAAACTAACCATTTTGAACATCACCTGTTTGTTCAGTTCAAACTCTTTCATGTACAAATTGCCCACAACTGTGAATTCCTCCAACCCTGCAGAGAAAAAGGCAGCTGAAGACGTTGCAGTTTAAAAAGTTGGTCTTCAGTGGGATGTAATACTTAAATAAAAAATATAAAAAATAGTATAATCCAAACAAATTGTGCTGAAATGATTTGACAATTTATCTGCAATTGTATATATTGTAAAATGATTAGCTTTTAGTATTACACTTTTGCTTGGACAAAACAGGCTATTTGTTTGTGTCACCTTGGGCTTTGGGAACATTGTATACTTCATTTTTAAAAAACATTTTATGGATTACACAATGACATGACTTAATTGATTTAAAAAAAATCAAATTAATGAAAATAATAATTGGGTGCAGCGCTGAAAAAAAAGAATCTTTTGCATTTTTGCTGTTTTCTCTGTAGATTTGAATGCAGCACAGGGCCAGTTACACTGCAAGTCAGAAATTATGACCCAGGGACATCCCTAAGCTCTAGTGGTCTAGGGCACATACCATGTTAACCACTAGTCGTGGGTTCAATTTCAGCTGGGGACCTTTTGCTGCATGTCATCCCTCGTGTTATTTCACCATATTCCCTGTCTGTCTTTACTGTAAAAACTATCAAATAAACTCAAAAATGTACTTAAGTATTCCTCTCTGTGTGTCTTCAGGGTGCAGAACATTGTGCAGAGTGTCGAAAGTTCCAGGACGGTGACTTTTGTGTGGACCGTTGTCCCAGCAACGTGAAGGAGGATCAGCTAACTGTGTGGAAGTACAGCAATGCTACAGGACACTGTCTGCCCTGCAACACCAACTGCACACTGTCGTGAGTGGACGCACATCACAAACACAAGCACACACTGCACACGCAATGAGAACCATTTCACATCCGGCCCTTCTCTGTTTCAGCTGCACTGTGATGGATGATAGAGGCTGCCCCATTGATACCAGGACAGGGTGAGCTACTTCAACTGTTCAGACACTGAAATGGTGTTATTTTGTTTTCAAATAATTTTTCTTTTGAGGAATAGGAGCTGTGCTTAGGTGTTTTTCTCTGTTCAGACCGGGTACAACCATCGCGGCTGCAGTGGGTGGGGTGGTGCTCTTCTTCATCCTGCTGGCTCTGCTGGTCTTCTACCTGAGGAGACAGAAGAAGCTGAAGAGGAAAGAGACGATGAGGAGGATCCTGCAAGAACATGAGGTGCGCACCGAGCATGATGAGAAGCACCAGTTATAAATTAGTTGTTTTGTAGTGTGTAGTTGAATGCCAAACATAAATGAGACGTGTTTTAAATTAAAAGTCGGTGCATGATTTAGCTCTTAGATTCCTCTTGGGTGTTGTAGTGTGTAATGAAGGAATCTGCCGTCTGCTTCCTTAATGTGTACAGCTGGTGGAGCCTTTAACACCCAGTGGTGCGTCACCCAATCAGGCTCAGATGCGCATCCTGAAGGAGACTGAGCTGAAAAAACTCAGGGTGCTTGGTGCAGGGGCCTTTGGTACTGTTTACAAGGTATGTGAGCCAGTTCTTTAACAATACGACAGCACTGGTTGTTATTTAGGTATTTAGCTTTACAGCTTTGGTGAGTTTTTGAATGGTTTTGATGATTTGTTCCAGGGAGTGTGGGCTCCTGATGGGGAAAATGTGAAAATACCAGTGGCCATTAAGGTGTTGCGAGAGAACACCTCGCCAAAGGCCAATAAAGAGATCCTTGATGTGAGTACAAGCCAGATACACACATACACATTTATAGCACACGCAAATACAGTTCTCAACCCCTCAACGTCTTTCCTCTGTCTTCCCCAGGAGGCCTATGTGATGGCAGGAGTGGCCAGCCCCTACGTTTGTCGCCTGCTGGGGATTTGTCTGACCTCCACAGTGCAGCTGGTCACTCAGCTGATGCCGTACGGCTGCCTCCTGGACTACGTCAGGGAGAACAAGGACCGCATCGGCTCCCAGTTCCTCCTCAACTGGTGTGTCCAGATCGCCAAGGTATGTAATCATCTTATTTTTCCTTTCAAATTCGATGTGGTATCAGTTTGTATATTTGTGGACACGTGGATTTGTGGGTGATGATCTGTGTGTGTGTGTGTGTGTGTGTGTGTGTGTTGGGGTAGGGGATGAATTATCTGGAGGAAGTCCGGCTGGTCCACAGAGATTTGGCCGCTCGCAATGTTTTGGTTAAGAGCCCGAACCACGTGAAGATCACCGACTTCGGTCTGGCTCGTCTGCTCGATATAGACGAGACTGAATATCACGCTGATGGAGGGAAGGTAAGATAAAGCTGTGACTGTAGGAGCATCTGCACCGGGGATGTTCACAGTTATTCATTCATTTATTTATTATATAAATGGCGTTCTATATCTGTGTTCCTAGGTGCCGATTAAATGGATGGCCCTGGAGTCTATTCTGCACAGGAAGTTCACTCATCAGAGTGACGTCTGGAGCTACGGTCAGTATCACTGAGGGCTGGAAATGACATTAAAGACATAATGTTAAAAAAAAACTGTAGAGGCACTTTTGTTGCTGGTTGATCAGGCTGCAAAGTTAATTTCTCAGTTTTTCTAATGCAGCATGTTACCACAAGGCGTGAGGAAGGTTTTAATAACGAGAACTATGTTGTTGTTTTTTTATATATATAAACATTGCTTTCTTTCATCAGTCATTTTAGTGACAAAATTTAAATAGCAGGCACTTTATTTTGGAACAATAGTAGTTCAGAGTATTGATTGCAATGCTTCAGATAAGTAGTAGTAGTTAGAAAAATTGTTTATATAGGTTTCGCTGATCAATGAAATAATAATAAATGTTGGCTTAAATAGGCATTTAATTTTGAATACTGACTCACTGATTTTATGTGAAGTTTGATATCTTGCCAGTCGTCTTTACATGTGTCATTAGTAAGTGATATATTTTTCAGTGTCATTTTGGTCGATATTTTATTTTAGGGCAAAAGTTGTGCTGTTGTAATGGTACGTTTCCTTCTCAGGGGTGACGGTCTGGGAGCTGATGACGTTTGGTGCTAAACCGTACGACATGATCCCAGCGAGAGAAATCCCAGATGTTTTAGAGGAAGGAGAACGGCTTCCCCAGCCCCTCATCTGCACCATCGACGTCTACATGATCATGGTCAAATGTCAGTAGTTCTTACTGAAGCGTTGATATGATTTAGTAAATCACTGTGATGATTAGTATGGAAGCTGTACATGAATATGGCCTTGATTTCTGTTGTCTCCTTCCTGTTTAGTCAGTTCAATTCCTCCTCAAAGCAGAGGAAGCAGGAGTTCATTACAACATTGTGTTTTAAATAGTTGCCATTATTACTTGTCCCTAACAGAGTTGCATGTTGGTAGTTAGTGTTGAAGATGATTGATTGACATCTTGATTTTATATTTGGATGGCAGGTTGGATGATTGAGCCAGACAGCAGACCGAGGTTCAAAGATCTGGTGAATGATTTCAGTGCCATGGCCAGAGATCCACCTCGCTATGTAGTCGTTCAGGTATGTGTATGTTGCAAATGTTTTACTTTTGTGTGACTGTACTTACAGTACGTTATCATGTAATACTCCTGTCATGTACATTCCAGCATGTCATTTGTGTAAAACTTTAACGTTTGAGATGGTGCTGCTTTTTTGGCAGCACCATCGGAAAAGAGATATATTACATCCATGGGGATAAATAAAGACTTACTTGTACTTTGTTACTGTGTTTTCACATCCGCGTTGTTCTTTCTCTGTGCTGCAGAATGACGAGCAGATGAGCATGTCCAGCCCAGTGGACAGCCAGTTCTTCCGGATGCTTCTGGCGGAGGAAGGGAACAATATGAGGGAACTGCTGGATGCTGAGGAGTATCTGGTGCCTCAGCCAAACCACTTCCCCAGGACTCAGGGAGACGGGGCTCAAGCCAACGGGCCATCCAGACACCAGTCATACAGGGTCAGTGTATGGGTCAGGGTCTCGCCTTCTTCTTAATTTACTGATTGTCGGTATTGGAAAAGTCTTTGTGTTCTGGGTTTTTACTACACAGATTTAAACAGTCAAATCATAGCAGGCTCCTCAGAGGTTACCACTGATCCAAGCAGTAGATACACATGTTGTCAAATCATTGTTTTTAACTTTCATCCCTATGGTCTGTCAGAGAAAACATTTAGACTATGTTTAGACAACTGGGAAACCTATGTTGGTACATATATTTGGATTAATTGGATTTCAGACCAGCTATAATGTGATTTTTGGCTGTCCAGGCTTGATTGAATCTGAATTTCAATGTAAATATATGGTTTGTACTTTGTACAAAAGCTGTTTGGACATGTAGCGGCCATGGAGACGTGGGAACCTTTTGAGTGGCTGAATCTGTTTTTCATTCATCATTTATCTCCCCTCTCTCTCCAGCAGAGCAGAGATCAGGGCTTAGATGTTGAGCCCTCCGTCGCCGGCGGCCCTCGGAGCATATACTCCTCCCTGAGCACTCTTGGCCGCAGCCAGTACACGACCTTACCTTTAGGAGCCAGCACCTCCAATGGCCTGTGGACTCCTCAGTACCCAACGCTGGCTCGCAGCCCCTCGGCCGGGGGCCAATCTGACTCGGTCTTCCTGGACGGGTCTCCAGACGACCCCTCGCTGCCCCCAGCCAGCCCCGGACGCTACTGCAAAGATCCCACCTACTCCAACGGGAGCCAGGGCGACCTGGAGACAGACGGGCCAAATGGCTTTCATCATCCTCATCACCTTCATCATTCACTGCCCAGACGGAGTCATGGGAATAATCATAATCATGCCCTGCCAGGTGAGCGGGAGATTGCTTCCACTGTAGGCTGTCTAAAAAAAAAAAAAAAAGGAAGAGACAAAGGAAGTATTTGATAATTAAATCTCAGAATAGTTTTGTTCTGACTTTTCTTTCCTGCTCCATCTGTTTAGAGTACGTCAACCAGGAGATTCGGGATCTCAGGCCGGGGATCTCAGAGCGGCCCAGCACGCTGCCTCGTAAAGGCTCCAGAGCAGACCGACGCCTCCCTAATGGCCTGAGCTCCGGTCACAGCGTGGAAAACCCAGGATACTTGGTCCCCATGAGCGCCGGGGCCTCCACCTCTCCAGCCTTTGACAACCCTTACTACCTGGACCTTGTGGCCAAAGCCAAGGCCGGGGCTACAGTGGCAGAAGGCCCAGAGGCACTGCAGAGAGACGGAGGAGTGCCCAGGCACGTGAACGGGTTTACGACCCCCACGGCAGAGAATCCAGAGTATCTGGGACTAGCGGACACCTGGAGTGGATATACTTGAGGACAGGGACCGGGAGCAATGTGATGAACTCAAGAGGAGTCACCGATTGTGCTCTATTGAGGGAAAGGAGGAGCGCAAAAAAGGGAATATGAATATTTGTGTGACAGAAATGAGCTGGGTGTGTGATTGATATTGGGAATAGTATGCGCATGTGGAAGTGAATCTTCTCTCGCTATCGAGTAAAGCAACTGAATCCAAACCGGTCGAGGTTGTCCGGCGAAAGTCCCCAAATCACCCAGTTGTGACGAACCATGACTCAACACAGTGTAGCATTAATCTGGTGTCTGTGGCATCATTTGTATTCCTGTCTTCCTCTCAGCAATCTGCGCTCTCTATGTGACTGTTAAGTGCCAAAAAGAAGTTAGATCAGCCTCTGTATATAACTCAGTACTTAATAAGCATAAGAGTTCACATTTGTCAAATCCCATCATGGTACGAGAAGGGTCTGACTATCACAGAATCCAGCATTTGACTGGATTAATGAATGCTGTTCATTTTCTTTTAAAGTGGTTGTTTCTACTACATGTATTTCCTTCAGTTCCCTCAGCCCAACTAAAAAGAGAAAACTTATAGAAGACTTTGACAAAGTGGGCCATGATGTGCATTGAAGGTGATGTTTAGTATTCTGGTCACTTTCTCTCTGACCTGATGGGGGTCTTGAACACACTCAAAGCCATTTTGTTTTGGCCAGAGAAGGCCCTGCAGCCCATCTGGCCAGTAGACTTGCTCCCTGAAAGAAAGGCATCCTGTATGGAGAAGACAGAGGCATTGTGCCACACTGATGTATGTGGTTGTTAGTGTCTGTGCCTGCAGCTACTTTGTGGTACGGCAGATGAGATACGAGGTACTAGCAGACTTTTTAAGCTGCAAAAATCTCACAAATGATGTTTTTGTTTTAAAGACAAAGTGTACTGGTTACTAAGTTAGAGCCAACATTTCAGGGATTTACGATTTTGCAAAGAGGGAAGATTAAGTGCATTTTAGATTATGCACAATGCACTACATGTTAGGATACTGCACATGTCCCCCAGGCTTGTGTTATCACAATGAGCCTTTTGGTTTTGGTGGCCTTTCACTGTGCAAGAAAGCACTACAAGCTATTGGTGAGTATATTCCACAAGAAGTGAAGAATTTGCATGTATGCATATACATGTGTTTGCTACCCTTTATGGAACAGTTCTGCTGTTTGTGTTTTTTGTGTGAATCTGAGGAGGCAAAAGACATCGCTCTGCTCGGTTTGGATAATCAATGCATGGCTCGAATTCCACTCAGCGAGAACACACTGGCATCCCAGTTAATAATCAACGGCTTTTTTTTGAAGAGTGTTTTTTTCATGTTAACTGGTGTTGGGCTGGGGGAGGTCAAAACCGAGTCAATGGAGCCATTGTCTGACCCTCATGTCCTTGTTGGAAAGTCAGCGCTCTCCCAACTCGCACGTCCCAATGACTGATGTTGTCACAGCTTTGAGAAGAGAGAAATAGTTTTCCTCTGCAGAGGTTTGGAACTCGGCCGCAGAATCGAAATCCTGCACAAGTCTTGAAACAATTGATTGGGTTGTTGAAATGTGCACAGCCCTGCATCAACACATCTGTTGTACTCTGTTGATGTTCTCATACGGGTTTTGAAGAGTTTTGTTCCTGAAAAGGATCTCTAAAAAAAAATGATACCTGATTTTATATAACAATTTCTTACATAAAAATAACATGTTTTTATAAGAACATGTTAAGATTTTATTTTAATACCCACAACTATCATATACTAACATTGTTTAAAATAGAATTATTATTGAGTGATAAGATTCTCATAACAGTTAGTTATATATATATATATATATATATATATATATATATATAAGTATGAATGAAACCCTTCATATGTGTTGTTGTCAGGTGAAGACCTCATATCTCCATGAAGTTAACTTTTTAGGAGAAAAGCAGACTAGATGGACTAAGATGTATTTTTGCATTAGTTCTGTGGTATTTTGAAATGGTTTCAAAAGAAAAATCCATTGAGACGCTTATAACCCTTAAATTGAAATTTAAAGGGGCACCCCCCCTTATTTAACACTGTATCGCCATTGAATCCTTCAAATTTCCAAAAGTTTTAAAACACAACCCGTAAAATGTGAGGAAATTTGGGGATTTGGGGGTGCTATTAGGGCTCTCTAAAATAAATCAGTAAGTACTTACAAACATGAACATCACCTCTGCTGGAGATACAGGGTTTTCATAGGATCATTACAATGTTATAGCACAGCTCACAGATGTTCTCGCTTCCTTAAGAATGTGATATTTCTCCTGGATATGATGAGACCACGACCTTATATACAATCACAATTAATGTACTGCTGTTTACACTGTAGTGTCATTTTGAATAAAATGTTAATGTAAGATGTCTCATGTAGCCGATGACAGAAGAGGGGCTGATCTACCTGCTGTCCTCCTTTTAAAACTGTATGCATTCTTTCTGTTGTTGGTCTTTTTCTTTGACACAATTATTTCGATATAAAACCGTTCAGATGTACTAAAACCAGTACAGAGCCTGAAGTAACACGCATTCTCCTTGTTAAAGTGTTCTTGGGCAAAATGCTGAATTGCGATCAACTGATTGGAATCCGCTATATGTTGAAAAAGTAAATGGCTGATTGGTCCTTTTTAAATTGTGAGATTTAGCAGAAGCGTAAACTCAATGAAAATGGGGTGTCTGGCGTTTTTGTAAGTTTGTTAAACATCTACAAAAGTGTGTTTAAAAAGTCTCAAATGTGACCGAAGCAAGAAACTCTGCATGTTTTCATCCAGGAGTTAAGCCCAAGAGGAAGGAAGGAACAGTTAACTAACGGGAGGGTGCTGAAGGTTTTATAAAATGAAATGTGTATCTTTTGTACTTTTCATGTGAATATTTTTTACCTTTCACAGCACATGAATAATAACCATTTTTTTGGGAGTTTTTTAATGCATCCTTTCCTATTTGGTCAGTAAGTCCCATAATGTAAATGTGTAGTATATATAAATAAAAACAATCACTTTGGTAGCTAATTTGATTGAATACATTGTGACCAGTTGCTCTACTGTGGAGGGAGGGGGGAGTAAATACATAAGAAAATATTTTATGAAGAAATGGTCATTTTTATATGGAATTGTTTGCATACATTATGTGTGTCATTAAAAGCATATAAAACACTAAAAAACTCCATGTTCTGGTCCTTCACAGAGAGTGAAAAACATGATTTTTCTATATTCATAACACCAGACCTCTTCTATATAAACTGCATTAAATCCTGAGGTCACTGATAGATACTGTGGCCCTGAGGTGCAAAACACAACATTGGACACAACACAACAAAACGGAAAACATGACAACATTTTAGAAAATACAACAAAACAGAAAGCAACTTTTGTTATTTTATTGTTGTGTTTGTTAAAAATGTGTTTTTGGTTTTGTTACTGTGTTTTCTGTTTTGTTGTGTTTTGCTCCACAGGGCCACCGTAGCCGCGTTTCAACCATGATATGAAAAACAGGTCTCATACTTGGTGATGAATTCTTCTCCAAAATAATCCAGACAGATTTTATTTTCTTGAGACCATTATGATTGAAAACTGTCATAAATAAGTCAATTAAACCATTAAATATTGATTGAATTGTATTATGTTTGGTCTGTCTAAAATGCTAATTGGTGTTAAAAATGTGAAAACTCAGACATAATCCACTGCAGGTTACTGTTCCTGCCACCCAGTGATGATAACTGGAACTACAATAGTGTTTCTCTAAAGGAGAAAGAGGATAAGAAACTCATTTTATTAGTTTGAATTATTTGATTCATGTTTACTATATCACTTGATTTCTTTTCTTTTTATTCCTTCATATGGGAAGTAGTTTTGGTCTTGTGCTATTTCCACTGACAACAACAGTACACTCAATAAACATGCATCATTTAACCACCTCTTTGCTTTCTACTGATTCAATATAAATACTGTAAATGTGAACACTTTATATGCTTCAGTAGAATATGTAATACTCAAACAACTTAACATCCAGTTTTACCCTTTTATTTCCTCTCTAAGTAGCTTTAAAGTTGGAGAAATCACCTTATTCCACGCTGCATTTTCTGTATCAGCTGGTTCCAGCTCTTTGTTAAAGCTACGTGATGTTTACACTGTGAAATAATCAAACCTAAGACTTTTCTATGGCTGCACCATTTAATCAGATGTAAATATTCCTGATGTCCTGTGCTTCATTTTGTACACAATTCCCCCAATTTCAGCCTGACATATTTGGTATCTTTGGAACATTTGGATCAGTCAGGTTTTTGTTTTTTTTTACTAAATTTGTGGAGAGATGAGAGGAAACAAGGGAGTGAGAGATGTAACAAAGGTGCCCGACCGGATTTGAACCAGAGACGCTGCAGCTCATGGTCTGCAGGTTAAATGAATGCAGAGGATTATTTCCATTTCTGCAGAGTGGTAAAACTGGTACACTTTGACAGAGGAATGAAAACAGCAAAAACTTGGTATTTTATATAAATATGAAGCTCACTGAAGAGTGGCACTTGCCAAACATTAAAATACTGCAGCCGAGGTTTAGCTTGTGCATTTTGCTTGCAACTAAAAATGTAAACTTTCCAAATACACATAATGTGGTTATGTTTAGTTAGAAACATTAACAGAAAGTCAGTGTTGAATAACAGCAGTGTTGTTCTGGTGGTTGAAGAGACTTTCTTCAACTGGCCTGATGGAGGTCAACCCTTGACCTTTGACCTCTAACTGTACCCTGAGGGGGAAAAAAACTTCCTTTTAACATAGCCTAAGCTGATTATATCACACTAATTACTTAACCAGTACTTCTAACATGCTCACCAATTACATCTAGAGTACCTGGAGTCAATGTGTGTGTGTATAAAAACACACAGACCAAGACTGAAAAATGATCCTCAATGTCACTTGCATATTCAAATCATAATTTTCATAAATAAACAAATTGACCGCTTCATTATAAAGTCAACCAAAAATAAGGTCACTTCCTCTAGGTAAGCTGAATATTGAACAGGTCGTGGCTTGCAAGAAATAATGTAAAGGAGAACAATAAAGACATGATGAAATTGGAAATTAGCAAACCACTCTGGATTTGTCTCATGGGTATCTTATGTATTTCTGTTTTATTTCCGGTATAGGCAATCACTCATCACTCTTGGGCCAATCAAGGTGTCGCTGCTGGTAAGAAATGTTTCTGCATGTGCATCATCGCTCTCAGAATCTAACCTTCAACTCCAGCGAGCCTTCAGGACACATGACTGGACACTGTGGTGACTTGATAGCAGGTATTATGGTCTGGGCTTCTTTCAGCGCTCTCTTCTCTCTGGTTGGATGTCCTGCATGTGTTGGTGTCCTCTGGGAGCTGTTTCAGAGACACAAAGCAGGAACCCCCGCCACCCCCAACGACGTCTTCATGCTCAACCTCACCATCATGGACTTAGTCTTCTTGTTTTTTGTCCCGTTTGGGCTGTGTAACTTCCTCCTGTGGCAGATCAGGTCCGTTCAATTGTTTAGCAATTTTCTGTATGCCTTGAACCTGGCTGGACGACCTCTCCTAACAGCGTGTATCTGTCTGGACTGCTACCTGGCCGTGGTCCATCCCATCACCTACCGCACAAGGAAGAGCCTGACTCCCCGGGTCGTCATGGCTGCTGCTGTGTGGACCGTCACAACTGCTCAAGGGGTTGCATCCATAGTCATTGATGAGCTGAACCACAGCACCTGGGCCATGTTTGTGTACGTCATAGCGCTGCCCGTCATCATCGTCTGTGATGCCTCCATCCTCTGGACTCTGAAGAAGTCCCACCGTGCAGGGGGAGACCTCCACCCGAAGAAGAAGAAGGCTCTACAGATCATCACCAACAGCATGGTCATGACCGTCACCTCTTACGTCCCTCCAGTGCTGGCATACATCATTGGGGATCTGATTATAAGAAATGAGAGAGAGTACGAGTGCTTTTTTAGCAATACCTATCTTGGTAACCCCGACTGCAGGGAGTGCAATCATGCCTCTGCTCTATTTGGGCAATCTGGGGAGTTTGAAGATCCCCTGCTGTTTGGTTTAACAGTTCATTATAGTAGGGTTGGGTAGTAATGTGTATCACTTACAAAATGCATGAAGCCAAAATGATTGTGATTAAGTTTTGTGTAGTCTTTAGTCGTTTATTTATTTATGTTATATTTCATTGGCAACCGAGGGATTTATTTTGGCCCCATTTTGACAAAATATTCAAAGAAAATTCAATTCAGTTCAATTCAGTTTTATTTTTATAGCGCCATATCATAACAAAGTTATCTCAGGGCACAATAAATCTGGAAATAACTTTGAAAAAGAAGGATAAGGAAAACAAAGAATATCTAACCTAAGCTCAGCTCAGTTTCCATTTTATTCCATCATTACAAGGCAGCCATCGCTACCGTCAGTACTGTGGCACACATTTAAGAATTCAAGACACATTTTGATCAATTGCATGGAGAAAGAAAAAAAGAAAACTGTTAACTGTAGATAGGAGGTTATCTCAGCTAACATTTAAAATGTAAATAGCCTATAAAATGAGATAAAAGGGGAAACAAAACAAAGAAAGAAGAGAGGGGGAAAAAAGAAGAGAAAGACTGTATGAAAAAATCAGTCAGGGGTTGATCAAGGAACACGTTCTTTCCCAGTGACCATATTTCATCCATTGTTACCAAACAGAACTATCTTTATCCAGTCATCAATCAAGGGAGCTTCAGGTTTGAAACATTTACGAGTTATGGCTTTTTTGCATGCAGACAGTAGAACTGCCATAAGGGTTCTATCTTCTATCTACTATATTTCATTGCACAAATAATGACAGAAGCTGCTTAGCTAATGATGTAAATCATTTGATGTAAACATTGTTCTTTGCACACAAAAGAGCTTAATTGCAGTCTAAGTTGTTGTGTCAGCAGATTTCAACATGTGGGTCTCATGATAATGTAGCATCCAGATGGGTCATTTGAGCCACAATTACTTACAATATCACATATATTAATGATAAAGATGCTCTGTAGAAAATAATCATGTTTAAGGAAAGAGCTGTAAAAGCATGTTTAACTTATTTTCACTGTATTTACATATATAAAAACATATACTGTATATCACATACTAATTTTCATGTATCGTGTTCACTTTATAGTTTTATTATTGTTGACATTGTCCTTGATTATATTACATTAATTATATTCTTTTTTCATACATACTAATCTTTATATAACTGCAAATCTATGTATAAATATAAAACTATTCTGTATCTGCTGTGCTACTTTGATCTGGATTATCAGATAACTGCACTATTGGCTTCGCACTTTATGCACATTGGATAGGGTAACATACTGTATGTAACTTTCTGACTTCTTTTTTTTTTTTTCTCTACTTATCTGTATGCTGTTCCTATCTCTGGTCTGTGATGCTGTAATGCTAAATTACTGAGATCAATAATATTTGGTGTTATCTTATTCATTGTAAGAGCATCATGATAAAACACATGAAAGGTAATATAACCTTGTAATAAATCAGCACAAATGAACTGTACAGGTGAGATCAAAACATTGAAACCATGAGACAAAATCTGAAAGCAAAAAACACAACCTGTTTTGTCTGTGTGAGGTGTCTCGAGACAGACAAATTAAATCTCAATTAGATCTTTGGTAAATACACTTAGAATCACTTGTAATATGTTGGAAAGTACTGTATTTTTCCATCACACAATCTATTTTGTTTTCAAAACAGTATGTAAATGATGTTTGTTTATACCTGCACACCTGCATGAGTACAACTGTCATGAAAGATGATCTGCCCGCCTTCAGCATTTACATTTGTAATAGGATCATTGTACATGAGGAGCCCCATGTAAATCTACCATGGAAAATAAGTCTTTGGTTTTTACAAAAATAAATCCAGTTAATGAGCTTGAAAATAGACTTTTCCTCACGTTTGCTGGACGTTAATTCATTTTGTCAGATTAAAATGTCAGTCTGAGATTTTGATTCATTCATTTTGTTCTGTGTAATCTGTATTCAAAAGCCAAAAGAATTGTTATGTTGATTTTTACTCATTTTTTAAACTAATTGTTTATCCATTGTTCATGGCTTAGTACTGTTCATTGCAAAGTTTGAGGTTTCTTGCTAATTATATATAAAAGTCCCAGTGGTAACTCTAAAGCGGGCCAGATATCGTTTTCCTCACAGGATTCCACCAGTTATCCCATCTCTCAGGCATGCTGGGAGATGAAGTACATCCAGGGGCGTCCTGAACCTCCTCACCTGGGTCGTCAGTGTTCACCTGTTCACCACTATGGAGGAACTGTAGTTTACCATCAGTGATCATGAGCCAAACAACTGAGTTCAACATCTTTATTCAAAGTTTTACTTTGTACAACATTCAACTATTCATTTCTAATTACAATATCAACATTCATTTAAGTATACAGGGTCCAAAGCACACAATACAGATTTAAGTATATAAGAGAAACACGTTTTTCTGTAGTTTGGTTTCCACTGTTATTTCATTTTAGATTTTTTTTTTTATTAGGTTAAAACAAAACATTCGTGCAAACATATTACACATATATGATATATAAAAGTAAATGAGCATAACATTAAATAAATGAAATCAAGGAAAGAATCACACAAAAACATGTCATAATGGCACACACACACGACAATTTCCATGATCTAAGTATGCAAATGAATACAACATGAGTCAGGGAAATGGCTTATTTGAGAATTGAGTTGGGGCCATTTTAACTTTCTAACATATCAGAGCTGACTGAAACTCGACTTCTGAAAGTTCTAGAAGGTTAAAATGTTTTTTGTTTTTTTTTATCAAATGGGGAAGCAGAAATTAGAAGAGGAGGCATGAATTAAGACTTCCTGCAGCATCCAAGCCTGAAACAATCCAGTTTCCCAAGATTTTTTAGGTGGAGTATAGGCATGACTGCAGATCCCAAAGTGGAGGTAATGGTCATCGGAATACCAATAGTACATATTAAGACATTGATCCTGCTAATCAGGTGATTGCCAATTGCTAACAGAAGTACTGGAGGAACATAAGAGAAGACTGCCATCACCAAGCTGCTGATGAGGGTCTGAATGGCTCTTCGCTTCTGTGGATGGATGTTTTTTCTCCCAGGGTCAGACTTAATTAGTGTATGGAAGATGAAGGAATCACAGATTCCAATTATTACGATAGCTACTATAAATGGCACAGTGGAAGACATGGTTAAGTAAAACTTGTAAAAAAGAAGGTATACAATCCCTTGGGAAACTGTCAAAGTCCAAACAATGCCAGCCATCACAACCCTGGGAGTCAGACTTTTCCTCTTCAGGTAGGTGATTGGATGAACCACAGCCAGGTAACAGTCCAGACAGATACAAGCCATCAGGAGGGGTCTCCCACATGTGTTCAAGGCATAAAGACTGTTCCAACTTGCTTCAAACACCCAACTATTCCAGATGAAATGATTTAATAATCCAGGTGGGATGAAGGCCAAGAAGACAACATCCATGATGGAGAGGTTCAGTATGAAGAAATCATTTGGTGTGAAGGGAGTTCCTCTCCTGTATGTCTTAAACATCTCCCAGAGCATGGCAATAGATGCAGGAAAACCAAAAGCAAAGCACAGCATTGTACAAATAGCCCAAATATACCTGCCCTCTTCAAGACCTTTACACATGCGAAAATCAAATTCTTCCCAGACAAATCCGGATGTGGCAGAGTTGTTGGACAGACGCTTGGAACGAAGATGTATCTCAAGCATCATTATTGAGCAGAGTAGTTTGGAGGATAAAATATCTGAGAGACACAGATATACTACTTTAGAGCATGAAAAACAAACACACATGCACAACATGCTGCAAGCAAGAACCTTGCATGTCAGAGTAAATATTTAAAGAACAGGCAAATGAAGAAGAAACTCCTCATGCTGTCAAAATACTGGCAAATGTTTCAACACTAAGTAGAAAATGTCTTTGTTCAGTTTATCAGTTTGAAATTTACAGCACAATGGTTGATACGTTGGTTAATAAAAATACAGACACATACTGTACCTTTTTATGGGGTTTTGTAGGGATGTTTTTACTGAGCTGCTACTGTGTCTTGTTGCCTTGACAAAAGTGTCAAACATCTGTGGGAGCTGCTACAAATGTATGTGCATAGATAACAATCAAATTCATGACTTGCTGTCAGTGGCGGTTTTGCAAATCTTCATACTTATGGAAAAGAGCAGACCCGCAGAGCACTGGAGGTTCACCAAGGCCCATAGTGAGAGACATAAATCAAAGCTTTTCATAAGACCAAAGCTTTGTGTGTTTACACTGCACTCCCAGTTGATCGCTTCTCAACTGATAGCGAGCCAAAGTTCATCAAAGTTATTACAATTCATCCTGAGGGGACGATGAATGTCTATACCAAATGTCATGGCAATCCATCCGATAGTTGTTGAGACATTTTACTTAAAACTACAAATGTCAACCTCATGGTGGCGCTAGAGGAGAAGTCAGGTGATCACAATCGAGTCTTTAGGATTCATCATCTAGCGACCGTATACTGTACGTATGTATGTTCAAAATTTTGTGCCAATTCATTCAGGAAATGTTGAGATATCTTACAGGAAAAGGTGGCAAAGGAAAAGTAGGGATCACCACGGTCAGCAGGATTCATGCTCTAAGCACCATGGATATCTGTACTATGTTTCTTGGCAACCCATCGAGTAGTTGTTAAGACATTTCACTAAAAGCCAAAAATGTCAACTTGCTGGTGGCGCTGGATTCAAAGTCAGGGGATCACCAAAGTCAGATAATTTATCCTCTGGGGACCACGAATACAGCATTTAATGTCAGTGCATCCAATAGCATGGCTAAAAAGAGAAGAAAAATTAATGATTAATTAAGATTTTAGTGATAATCATATATCATAATAGGTGCCACCAGAGAGCAAAGATAGGTCTACCATACATCCAACCTTGAACTGAGTACATACTGAAATGCTCAGATGAATGTGCCTTAAAATATCCGTTGACCTCTGCCCATCAAAAGTGATGCAAATATCATCAGAATTTGCAAACAATGTGTTATGGAAACTCATCCACGAAACCCCGCGTGATGACTGGAAAGGCAAATGTTGTTTTAGCTGTTAGCAGATGGAAAAAGACAAAGTGTGTGGCAAATTAAACTTCTCGTACATTACAGGCAAATGAAGTGTCAGAGCTCAGTTTTGTTACTACTCGCTGTCATTGCTGATTAATAATCTTACATGTATTGCTGAGGTTAATCTCAGGTCACTGGGTTAAATGAGCAACCACAGTCTTGAGTGGAAGTCTGAAGAGAAGCCAAGTATCAGGCAAAAGGAGCAGCTGAGAGGAACAGCTGGTGCCTTCATGTGCACTGTTGGCATTCTGCTGCTGTTTTCTGGTAAACATTACTGGTGTGCTCATGGTGCATGCAAACACCTTGACCTTTCTACCAGCATTACAGTAGAAGGGTCAAATGCAGCAGCTAAATGTGGGGAGGCTCCCAGTATACGCAGGCCAGGAGGAAACAGTAGAAATGGCCGTGTATGACCTGATTTATTTTTCTGGATTAAAAATAGATGCATGTCCCAATTAGGGGAAAACCTATCAACCTCACCTTCATCTAAGGAAATGCTCAACATTACTGTATGCACAAATGCGGCTCTTTCTTTGCTGAGATTTTCAAACAGCTTCTCAGGTGGAGCCCTTCCTCTGAAATGCTGCCTTCGCGTGCCTCTCGTAAACTCTCTTTTCTGAAGCTGTATGTAAATCCAGAAGTTCTCGTTGGACATTCAAGTTGTAGGCAGAAACCCCCCACAAATAATAACAGACTATGTTTCTGCCGGACGAAAAGGGCAAGTAGGCAGTAGTGAAAGGAAGTGAATAAAATCTGTTTTTGTGCTTCGTAATGATAATTACGACATTCGTGAAGGCAGCATCAGCAGCCTCCATGACGCCCATCATCGTGCTATTTTTGTCCTCCGCTCGCCGCCATTGCTGCAAAATTACGAACATCTTTCAGCAGCTGTGTCCGATGAATTTGACACATTTAACCGATTTGTTTTGTATGTAATGTGTAGCTTTTACCGCCGGGAAAGCGCCCCGACCACATGGACTCAACGCAGCTCACTTCTGTTGAAATTACACAACGTTAGCAGAGACAATAAGCTACATTTGTGAAATAGCTAGGCGGCGGCTGCGACGCGTTTAGGGTCTTCTTTTCCTTCTGGTTATTAGCGAGTTGTCACCCAGAGGTTGTTTTGCAGACGCCGTGAAGATGTCGCTGCACGGTAAGCGTAAAGAAATCTACAAGTATGAGGCGCCGTGGACAGTTTACGCCACGAACTGGAGCGTCCGACCGGACAAACGCTTCCGGCTGGCGCTCGGTAGCTTCGTGGAGGAATACAATAACAAGGTAACTTCAAGGAACACATCTTGTCCCGCGTTGCTTTTTAAGGGCAGTCGTGAGCACAAACCATAAAGCCAGCTGAAAGTAACGGCGCAGAGTATATTGATCAACTGAATGGTATTGGGGAATCATATAAAACGGTGCCTGATGGATACTGTGCACTGGTGCGACATGTCCGGCTAAATTTAGCAGTTTTCCCTCATTTGAGAAACTACATGAGTGTAAGTATATTTTCCATTACAGTGCAATGCCAAACTAAGTTTTCTGGGGGCAGTCAGTTGCAGACATTTGAAAACTGTTTAGTGGTATAATTCATTTAATAACTCAATATACAATATATACTTTTTATCCACTTGAATTGTATTTTATTTTCCTTTTTATTTTATTACATCACTGGAATTTGTTTGTTTTATTCTAAAAAAAATCTATTGAGTTTATAATTCTTTTATTTTAATTTGCTGCCCTGTGTGAAGCACTTCCTAACTTGGGTTTTGAAATGTGCTCTATAAATAAAGATCATTATATTCAAATCAGGACAGGTATTAATAAAGAAGTGCTGCAGATGTTTGCATCTGCAAAATTGTTGGTACACTTTAATAGATTTAACAGGGCAGCCAAGGAATATTTTCATCAACAATTAAATCATTATTTGACAAATTCCTATCTCACGTTTTTATATTTAGCCTAAGGTTATGTCTTAATGTGTTCAGTTTACAGTTTATGTATCGGTATATTTGATAACTAACTTCAGTTAATCAGTTATTAAAATTGTCACTGATCAATTTTCTGTAGACATTACTTTGACTTTGAGCATAGCTGTAAATAGCAACTAAATCGGTTAATTGATATAGTTGCTGTCAGCACAAGAGGGAACTGGACACATGGTGATACTTTAAAGAATTTAAAAGTATGAAATGACAATGGAAATTCACCAGTGACTGACTGTAACACTACACTGGCTCACTCGAGGTGAGTTGGTATTGTGTCTCTGCAGGTTCAGATAGTTGGTCTGGAGGAAGAGAGCTCAGAGTTTGTGTGTCGAAACACTTTCGACCATCCCTACCCCACCACCAAGGTCATGTGGATTCCCGACACCAAAGGAGCGTACCCTGACCTGCTGGCCACCAGCGGAGACTACCTGAGAATCTGGAGGGTAAGTGGACTAATGCAGTCTTACCTGAGCCCATGGGCTCCTGTAGTCGGAGAAAAACATTACAGAGCCCTTATAACCTAGTCGGAGCACATTATTAAACTGTTTGTCCACACTTGTAAGTTCAGGATGAACCATGTGGTCCAGCATCCAGCTCAGGCACAGTGGCCCATAACTAAGGCTCTCATATGGCAGAGCATGAAACCCAAACTAACTCACGTTAATAGCACAGAAAGAAAAACGATCTTATGTGAACTTGATCGTCTGAAGGACCTTTTGTTTTTCCTTTTTCTTGAACTTTACAGACATTGTTATACATGATACTCCCAATTCAAACTGGTTGTGCTATAAATGCTACAGAGGTGTTTTAAAGTCTTCTAAGTTTATTACATTGTGGAAACTATGATGAATGTACAACATTTATGACCAGACAACTATAGTGAAGCCAAATTATTTTTATTTTCAATTCAGCTAGAATGCTACTCTTATACTCTTTTTCCTCATTTCCCCCTCATCTCTTTAAACTGGAAAATGTTGATAGTTTTTCTTACATATAAAAAAAACAACAACTATGTGGTGCATGTTGTCAGCATGAACTCACTGAAGTGCACAAATATTGAAGATAAAATGTGTTTCTACTGACAGGTGAGCGATACAGAGACCCGTCTGGAGTGCCTGCTCAACAATAACAAGAACTCTGACTTCTGTGCACCACTCACATCCTTTGACTGGAACGAGGTGGACCCAAACTTGTTAGGTAAAAACTCAAGTGCAGGGTTACCTCAGGGTGACGCTATTGTCTTTATTGACAAATCCCACATAGAAAACTAGAAAAATGACGAGCTTCACTGACGTAAAATCGTTATTCGAAAATGTAAATTGGCATGGACGAGGAGATGACATTGTTTGTTTTTATGTTTCCTGTATGCAGGTACTTCCAGTATCGACACCACCTGTACGATCTGGGGGCTGGAGACTGGACAGGTGCTGGGCAGGGTCAACTTAGTGTCGGGTCATGTTAAGACACAGCTCATTGCCCACGACAAAGAGGTAAATGTTATGACATGATGGATCAAACCTTCAAGAATTTTATTGTGTCTAATAAAATGGTACTTATAGACAGTAATCTTTGGAGTAGCTTTCCCATCTTCCAAATGCTCTTCACTGGTCTGTGGTCCTATCTCCGTCTGCTTGCATTGCAGGTGTATGACATCTCTTTCAGCCGAGCCGGCGGCGGCAGGGATATGTTTGCGTCAGTGGGAGCGGACGGCTCGGTCCGCATGTTTGACCTCCGTCACCTCGAACACAGCACTATCATCTATGAAGACCCCCAGCACCACCCACTGCTCCGGCTCTGCTGGAACAAGCAGGACCCCAACTACCTGGTCACCATGGCGATGGACAGCATGGAGGTTAGTTAGTGCTGCTCCCTCTTTGAATACATGCTTAAAACGGAAGCCTGGAAACTTCTCTTTGACTCTGTTTTTCTGCTCCTTTGTATGGAAAGCGAAAATGTAAGGTTCATTTAAGTCACGGGAAACAACTGCTTGCATCATGTTCTGTTTTTCTATGTTGATGTAAAATACTTAATATACTTGTAAGCAATCAGTCTACCTGTTGACACTGTAGAATATAAAAACCCAAATTTGTCTGACTATAATCTTTTTTTAGATGGACTTGGATATAAAAAATAAGCTTTTCGAAACTGAGAGTGGGAGCACATTTATTACCAATGTGTCTTCATATTAATCCTCTCTTTGTCCTGTATTATTTGCTGCCAGTTACAACTGTACATTTTTTGTTTGTAATCCTCAGGTGGTGATCTTAGATGTGCGTGTGCCCTGTACTCCGGTGGCCAGACTCAACAACCACAGGGCCTGTGTCAATGGCATCGCCTGGGCGCCACACTCCTCCTGTCACATCTGTACAACAGGTATACAGGTTTTAGTTTGTTTACAGGTTGAGGGCTTTGCGTCAAAATATATTGGTAGTTGTTGCAGAATGAGAGGAGAACATTTATCTCAATACAAGCTTGAACATCATTGCAGTAATGGACAATTTGCAGGGAGCCATACTTTACACATGCAAAGTCAACAGTGAATGCACAAGTTGGAGAAAGAAATGTGGTTGTCTCATTTGATACTGCATCCTACACATATGGGCTTAAAATACTGTTTGAAGAAGGTCATCTCTTCTTTACCATCCCCGCTAACAGCAGAATTAGTTATTATTATTATTATTATTATTATTATTATAGTACAGTCACATGCATAATACTGTGTAAAAATGTGATTCAATTCAGTCAACAGTTTGCACATTGCATTGGTCCTGTAGTACAATACACATGTTCTGTTTCAAGCATCATTACAGATGTTTTGTGAGTATTTCGCCCCTGTGTTTCCCCTGATCTTGCTGTGATGTTTTTATGTCCTGCTGAATTAAAAAAAACTGGTGAAAAATAGTTGTTTACCAGATTCAGGCCAGTAACATGTAGTGTTTAGGAACATCATTTTCTTCCTGTTTAAATAAGATAAATCGATTCAAATCAAACCTCCTCCCCTCCTCTCTGTCTAGCGGAGGACCACCAGGCTCTAATCTGGGACATCCAGCAGATGCCGCGGGCCATTGAGGATCCTATACTGGCCTACACAGCAGAGGGAGAGATCAATAATGTCCAGTGGGCTTCCACCCAGCCCGACTGGATTGCAATCTGCTACAACAACTGCCTGGAAATCCTCAGAGTCTGAGTGGCAGTCATGAAGAAATGGGGCAACTCAAAAACATTCTCCGTTGGATTAACAAGCTGACGTGACTTCGTTGAAGGGAATTCTTTGTTTAAATAAGGACGGAGCAACATTCATTTCATGCTCGTATTGGGTTCATGTTGATACAGATGATGTGTGTAAAGCTTTTTTCAACTGAGTGAGAACTAGAGTACACTGTTTGACTTTGTCAATACCAAGACATCCTGTATCAGAAAACTCAAAGAAGCACCAAAACAAAAATGGTAACCGAGTTTCAGAAACCAACAGAGTAATACATCTGTTGTGTACAGACATGAACCAAGGTTCAACAGTCTTCAAGCTTTCAGCATGTCGTCTCAGTTACATGTTTTTATACGCTACATGGTGCATTTAATGTGTAGTTTTACCCATTATGTCATCCTCAGCTATTTTTAAAAGTGGATTTAATGTGGTTAATGTGGATTTAAGTGTTCATGATGTATTCAATTGTTTTTTTAACTTATAACTATATGTATTTTATTCAACTGAATATCATTTGTGATAATGAAAAACATCTCTGTAATACATTAATATGTGCAACAGTTATCTAGTATTAATTGATCATAATGCAGATTCTTTTTTTTTGTAATTTGTGCACCAATAATTTTTATTTTATACAGAAATAAACTCCCTCACAGTTTAAACCATTATACAGAAGTTTTATATTTAGACAACAGTTTAAATTATTTCATAGTGAGATGACTCATTAACATATTGATAAGAATCTATAGTACAGATTTTCAGTTAGAAATGATAGGTTGAAAAGGTGTATTCTTCTAATTACTGTATAATACTGAGAAAACACTGCTTGAAGCACATCATCCAAGATCTCTACAATACAGAGAAAGTTACATTTTTGTCAAACAGCCTAAAAACTGACATTGTATCACATATGCTGTGAGTCCTGTTGTGATATTGGGATTGGGATGTGAAATACATGACATGGAAGGGAACAGGAGTTATTTCTTACCTGTTGCAGGTGTTTCAGTACAGGGCCATGATGTGATTATTTGCTAAACATCAAGTCTGAAAACCACTTGTTTATAGATCCATTTTCCAAGTCAGGGCCAGCTCAGATCCAGTGAAGTGGCACCTATGTTGGCCAATAATTAACTAGAAAATGCAGTACAGAAATGCCAGAGATATGTTTATGGTAATTTAGAAAAAATGTCATTATTACATAGTTTATGCACCAGAAAGAATTGACAAAGTTATTATGGTTATTATTTTAACAGTGAATTGTCCCATAATATACATATCTTGGTCACAATTCTCTAATAACCAAATTCAATGGATCCTTATCAAAAATGTTTATTTGATGTTAAAAAATAAATATCAGCCCATATATTTTTATCAGATTTTCTTAAAGGAACAGTTTTACTCTCAAATATTGTTATTTGACATGACATGAGACGAGAGTGGTATCAATCGTATCTAACTCTTGGCAAAAAAGCAAATAAGTGTATTTTCCCAAATGTGGAGCTATTCCTTTACTCTCAAATAACAATATTTGAGAGCAAAGTAATGGCCTCATAAATTAATAAAATAATAATCTCAGGATTAAACATGACATGATAGGGATGGCACTCACAAAATTTACTGAACCTGGGATGGAACAAGAAGACAGGACTACAAGATGAAAAGAAAATTTGACTCGTGCACTCTATATCACACATACTGTAAATTAGCAATTGTCCTTTAAAAAGTACGATAACTGTGGTTCAATTGCCACTGACAGAGCGTAATCCTGTGTCAACACTATGAAATGGAAATCCTTGCAGCCCACTATCTGATTTTGAGACACTACCCGCTGTCTAAATGTGTAATGATACCTGAATCTTGGGCTAGTCATGTAGCTCCTTCCAAAAGTCTCTAAGTAGCAGTGTATTACTACTTTCAATGTCACGAAAACTCTTTTAGTGAAGGTCTTCAGCTGACAGGCAGCACAGGGTCTGAAAGGTGTTTCTGGATCTCAGCCAGTCCTGAGGAGATGTCCAGGTTTCCCGGCAGTGAAGGGTAGCGGAGGCTGCCGCACAGCCTGGGGTTCTCCATGAGGGAAGATTTGACTGATGGCTGGGGCAGCTGTGGAGTCGACCCTGTATGGGTGTCGGTTTCGGGGGTGACGGTCATGAAGGTGGTGTCGTCTGACGCCACAGTCACATGGATACCACTGGACAGTGACTCCTGGGATTTGCTGGTGAATTTAAGGTCAGTCGGGGTAGAGGTCTAGAGTAAAAACATATAATTTTTATTTCTCAAGTAAAAGGCTAGAAATGAATCTCTTAGTAGCGAACACAGTGAGTGACAATTTCTCTGCAGGTTTCACTGTGTTATTTGGTATTGTTGTATACCTGTGTGGGTGCCCGGCTGTCCATCTGTATGGGGGAAATGGGGTACATGCTGTGCAGCACTGGTGTCCCAGTCCCATACAGGCCAGGTGAGTCAGTAGGGAGGTTACTAGACGACACAGTGCTGTAAGCAGGAGGTACAGGAGCGATCTGCCTCTGGAGAAGCTGGAGAATAACGTTAATGTCGGCTGTCATGCGAGTCTCCAGTCTGGGGAATTAAGAGACAATGAGAATGGCAGAGGCTATTAAGTGAAGTGATTAGTTGTATCAATAACACTATCCAAGAATCTTCTTTCCAACCCTCACCGGTGGTCACAAGCAGAGACGGTCTTTGTATACATTTGCATCCATATACATTTTGCACCTGTTTGTTTTCCTTGAGGGAATTGTCCCGTTCCATTAGGATGGTCCTCAGCACTCCAGCCCCTCTTGAATCTGCCCAATTACATCATGATTTCTGACCAATAAACAATTGTTTCTTTGGGGTTCAGGCAAAGGAATGTAAATGGGCAGATGCAAGATGGGTGGAAAGGCTAAGGACTGCCTTAATGGAACAGAACAAGTCCATCAAGGCAAACAAAGTGGCATTGCTGAACTGTTGCATCTCTAGACTGTATCAGCATTATCTCTAATTGTACCTTTCCATATTAAAACTCCTTCATTTGCTTAGGTAGTGACCTAACCAAACACTCTAATTTCTCTTTATACTGTATACTGTCACCAGCTGAGGGCATCATTGAATTCACCTGTTGAGCTGTGAATGTAAAACCTCAAGTCGAGACTCCAGCTCACTGGGCCGCTCTTCTGTGAATGGTGGTGGGTGGTATGAGTTGCGAACAGAGGAAGATCGCCAGGCACGACTGGAAAACCGTTGCGACTGTCGGTCTGGCCAGCATTGATACATTCCCGGCACATTCAAAGATGAAGCTGAGGAAAATATAAAGACAAGACGACAGCTGTAGTTATTCATAGCATGTTTAAAACTCCAAAATACTGGGCAAACACACCCTGTATGTCTCTCCAGGACAGACTTTAATTAAGACTATGCGTCTACCTTGGTGGCCGAGGTCCAACACTGCTTCCCTCCCCACTGAGGTGCCACTCGGGGGTAGCAGTTGCACTACAGAGGGGGAGTAGTCCCGTATGGCATCTTCTGGAGGGTAAAGCTCTACTTTGGCACCGTGGGCAAGAGGCTTAGCTAGGTCTTCACTTGACTGGGAACATGGGGATCCGCAGCTACAGTGGTCATCCCAGTGGGCTTGTGGAGATGAGTGACGATGACGGAAGGACTGAAGGGGGTACGAGTCTTCATGATCAATTCCATCTGTTCACAGGAAAGCATTCATTTAGAACCTGTCCCTAGCATGCCTTCAATAGAAGCTAAATTAGTCCATTAAAGATCCAATGCAGTTAGAAACCAAGCTCACATTCAAAGCTGTGAATGTTATTGGACACCGGGAGAAAATCTGTGAACATGGACACAACATTAACACTCTGGATAGAAACAACTGAATTAATGGACCCAGGGGCTCCTTTGTTATGAGGTATCAGTGCTAATCTCTGTTAACTGGTAACATTCTTCCAAACACAGCTACTCATGCACAATCAATTAGCTGGTTCCAGCACTGCAACAGTGTTAAACTCTGAGCCAGTGGTTAGCCGAACTGGGCCCTTTGTCTTGTTGGCACTACCACATACAGTAGTCCAAATCTACTGACTGTCTTCTCCAGTAAGGTTCAAATTTTGTCTTTGTCTTTGTACAATCCTTTGGCTGATTGTTGACATTATTATTTCAGCTTTGCAGGGCCTTGTATGCAAAAGATTGGCAGCCTGTTTGTGTACCAGATATCTCACCTGGCCTGATTCGGCAGTCCAGGGAGTGGATTCTGTGTCTTGGCTTGTGGCGGTACCCACAGTCATCACCAGAATAATCAGCTGTTATTATTGGTGGTACTTCATCAGCCTGATGAACACGGGAAAAAAAACATCAAAAAGTATCATATACAATTTCTAAATTGGCTTTACAGGCCTATTCCAGCACAGAGTGGAATCTACAAATATAAATTCAAAGAGGGAACCCATCTTGGATGGCTGTTATTGCACCAGTAGGTCTCCAGCCAGACTCAAACCAGAGATATTACAGATGCCAACATACATCTCTCAGGTCAAACGTTATCTCCAGGTTCCCCCAGAAATTGTCTGCAAAGCTGGGGTAGATATCAAGGACCTCCAGCAGGTCGTCTCTCAGGATACGGTGCAGGTCACAGTAAGTGATGGTGTGGACGTCTGAATTGGACTTCCCTGGCTCATCATACAGGTGGATGGGCTCCCCAAAGATGTCATTCTTTTCTGCAAGAGCATCAATATTTTTTATTCGAGTAGATGATGTTTTTGAAGCATGGTTTTGGAGCATTTCTGAGACCACATTTAAATGGTCTATAGTTAGATGGTTTTACCTAGTATGGCAACGACCACATCATCCCTGATGACCTGAATGGAACCACGTGAGATGAAGAACAGAGAGTCCAGCATGTCTCCGTAGTGGATCAGAGTATCTCCTGGAGGAGCGTGGACTGTCTTGAACCTCATACCCAAGGCACGCAGACAGGCTTGACTGCCTCCATGGAAAGCCTTGCAGTTCTGTAGCAGAGATCTGTTCAAGTGCAAACAGATGTCTGCCTGAAAAGACTCTGGAAATCCCTTTAACACCTGAATATGAATAAGACATATCAGCGATTAGATGCAAAACAGGGATACTGAACAACTTTGACAGCAGTTACAGGTTAAAGCAGGACTTTGATGAATACAAAAACACTCAAGCCTGTCACTTTTTACTTACAGCATTCATGTCAATGCCATTTGTGTAGGACCAGGCATGCTGAAAGTACTCCTCCAGCCTTTGGCGAAGGCTACCTGGGATTTGGTGGAATCGGATGAACTCTTTGACTCGCAGCATCTGGGTGTGGTAACGGGTTGTACCGGAGTACAGCCGCTGGATGATGGCTGACACGTTCCCAAAAATGCTGGCATACATGAGAGCTGAGACAGAAGAAGCAATGAGGACATAGATATTACAATAAGGCCCTGTTGATTGTGGCATTTCAATTGTAATATTTGTAAAAATGCTACAAAGGGCATTATTCACATTCTATATATCAAGGGACTGTACAAAAATGATCAGGAAGGGACAGGAGGTTATAAAAGGGGGAGAGTTATTTATTTTTTGCTGAAGTGAAGGTAGTTTCTGGAGAGCAGTGGATGTTTTTTCTCATCCCACATTTATATTTTATTTCAGCCTTGCCTTGCAGATTAATAAAAAAAAATGGATCAAATACAAAAATAAAAACAAAAATAATAATAAAACAAATGATTCTTTCATTAACATATTAAGGTTAAATGTGCTACTTAGTTATTAATGGTGAATTGAGTTGTACCAATACTGTTACATTATTTTGAGATATTTGGGGGAGGTTATTGCCGTTTTTAGGGGAAATAAATAAATTATTAATAACACAGTGGAGGGTCTTGCTGGTTTAGACCCGCCTTCCCACTCCAAACATTTCCGTACATTCCCTAACAGTGTTATTCAACTCACAGCCAATGACCATGACACAGATGGAGAAGATCTTCTCTGAGTTGGTGTTTGGAGAGACATTGCCGAATCCCACGCTCGTCAAACTGCTCAAGGTGAAGTAAAGAGCAGTGACGTACTTGTCTTTGACTGATGGGCCGGATGTGGAGTCACTGTCGTTGTATGACTTGCCTAGTTGTTCGGCCAGGTTGTCCAGCCAGCCGGTCTCCGTGTACGGCCTCTCCACAAAGCCAATAGCGTACCAAATGCAGGCGAGCCAATGGGCGATGAGCACAAAGGTGCACATAAGCAAGAAGAGGACGGCAGCCCCATATTCAGAATATCGGTCCAGCTTTCTTGCCACACGGACCAATCGCAGTAGCCGAGCGGTTTTCAGCAGACTTGTTAAGGTTGTCATCTTTGGTGTCCATTAACAACAGGGAAGAGGATGTTAGGCAGGGAAATGGCCATTCAATTTACAGTAGCTTTAGAGAACTTGAGTAGAAATCATTTTATTAGTTTAGACACTTGAGGACAGTATATCTAAGGTTTACCTCCAAGATAATTTTAGAATCAATACAAACAATGTGAACTTCGATTCTTCTGAAAAAAAAAATCATATAATAGCCTATCATTTGTAGAGAGGCAGAGTTCTTACCTCGTCAGAGCCAGATCTGAAAATGAGAAGATCAAAAGGGATCGCTGCGAACAGATCAATAGGAAACCAGCCTTTGACATAGTGCTTGGCTATCCGGCTTGGCTGTGTGACCACCTCGTCGTTCTGGTTTACGTATGTTGTGCGAAGGTTGATGACTATATCCACAATAAACAGCACGTCCACCATAAGGTCCGTCACATTCAGAGGGTTACATGTGTAGCCACAACTCCTTTGACGCAAGTCCCCGTGTTCATCAAAGAGGAAGGCAGCTGAGTAAGGAGTGAAAACAGCTGTGTAGAGGACCAGAAGGAGAACAATCCAGTCCCAAAACGCCTTGAAGGGGCTGTAGTGAAGCAAGATCCACCATGTTGTCTCTGGCACCTGGAGTTTATATTCAGGCAGTACATCAGACTCCAAAGAAAGTACCTAAGCATAAAGAATGCATCAGAATGCAGTGTTTCTCACATATGAACATTAACTTTTAATGTTCCTTCAATTCAGTAAACTGAACTTTTAATGTGCGCTGCTTAGTGTCATTTTAATGCATTTTGGGAAAACTGTTTCTTCTCCCAGAAGACAAATGAATCTTACATTAACCAATCGACAACAAAACAAAACTGCGACTCTTCTCACTTTGACATAAGCAGGTCTAATCTTCTGCTTTAAAAGGAAACAGTAAAACAAGTTCTCTGTAACAAAAAGTAGCATTTTAAACTCTTTCTCACTGAACTAATACTAACCAACAGACCTTTCTAGAAGACGTACTGTTTTGACCAAGCTCTTGGCGGAGGCTGCATGCTCTGGTTTTGTGACCTTGTAGGTCCAACAAATCCTTGACCATCCTCTCATTGGTGACTCAGCGGAGGCGAGACTTGGGTAAAGACTGCATCCAAAAAGTACAATTATTTCCAGATGGTTAAAAAATCTCGAGGGTGAAGCTAAAGCAATAGTGTGCTGTAATCAACTGCGCAAGAGCTGACTGAGTGGAGGATGCTGGTGGGCTGGAGGCTGTAATGATGAGTTGGGCGTCACAATCACACAACTGAGTTCATGCGCTGCCACAGTCCTCGTGTGCTCTTTAGCCCAATTTCAAATTAATACTTGCTGCCCTGACAAATCTCACTGACCTCGAAGACAGATGGATCTATCTATCAGGTAGATTGATAGTTTATTTTATATATAAATAGACGGACTATCAGATGGACAGACAGACAGAAATCAACAAGTGACCCCGTGCAGCAAGGTTACGGGTTGTTGCAAACACTTCCCTTGCATTTGTTTCATATCCACCACACATCATCCCACAGAGGCAGTGATGCAGAATGCCGAGCCCCAGGGCTCCAGCAGTAACAACAGTAGGTCTGAATTGAACTGTGGCTCAATGTAACTTTGTTTTTCACACCCAGAAGGAAAACATCCAGCCACCAAACCACGTACTGATTTTTCCACTAGCGGGTTAATTAACAGCAGTCTTTCTGGGAGCCTCTTTATTTGTTAGAAATCAAAACATAATTAATGTGAGCTCTTTAATGACAGACTGAACCTGCCAAGCAGCGAATGCATCATGGGACATTACAGTCACAGATTTTTCACTTGAAATTTGGTGGTGAATGGCCAAGTTCATTCATTTAGAGCTCTTAAATGTGACTTCCAGAGACTGAGCCTATGTGAGGTTCTCGGCACCCTGTACCTGCGTGACCTTCTCTGTGATGTTCTGAGAGCGGTCCTTCACCTTGGAGGGGCTGAGCAGCTCCATCCTGGGAGTTGGAGGCGAGCAGCATTTGGGGCCCCTGCTGGTTGGTCCCCCACTCTTCATAAGGTCTGAGTCAGACATGGAGCTCTGCTGGCCTACAGGTGATCGAAAAAACACAACTTTATTCATATTTAGGCCAAAGAGAGCCTAAGCAATCTTTGTTTTTACAGTTTTTTCTCATTTTGTACTTTTTTCTTTTGTAATTCTTTTTCATTCTCTAGAAAGACATTTGCCCTTCTACTACTATCACTACAATTATAGTTTTCAATAACTCTTTTAGCTACATATGATGTAGTTTTCTTGTTATACTTGACTCATAATGTGGATTCCTTCAGATTTGTTTTTGTAAAATAAGCCTCTGTATTTTTTTATTCAAAATTTGCTCTAAATCTTAATATGAATGTAAAAAATGAATTACTCAGTGACATTTAATATTCTGTACCCCCACCTTATCAAATTCCTCTCTGCTCTGATTTCCCAGAATGCCAATCTAGCTGTGCCCCTCCCAAAAATACTCCACTACACTACAAATACTGGATAGTCTCAGTACTTGACTCACAGAGTGTTACTGCAAAGGGAAGGCAGCAGTTACATGGTAGAAAAATCTCTCTGCTCTCACTAGTTGGTCAAATCTTCAACCAAGCAAAGTCTCAGTGAAAGAACACAACACAACGTACCTGATTTGATACCAGAATGTTAGATCCTTCTTGGTCTGGACCACTAGGCAGCCATGACCCCAAAATCCATCCTTCAAGACACTTTTTTGACAAGTGTTTTCAAAAACATTCACTCTCCTCTTTCATGGTTCATATTTTAGGCAAAACAAATGTAAGTCTTTCATTCAGACGTCAATGTTGAACTCTCCACTCTGGCACATGGCAGAAGACTGGCCTGCAGCTTGCATGTTGCCGCGCAACATTTGCCAACACTGGAAACTAATCAATGCCATGCTATAGCTGAGAGGAACTGACAGGATAATCGATGAGGGGCATTGATAAACAGAGCAAATGGGCTCAGAGCCATTACACTGGACTTCCCCGTTAACATTCATTCAATTACCATCTCTATGTTCTTGTATGTAGTTCAGTTTAGTGGTGGAGCTCTAAAATATAGTTCAGGCTGTGACATATATGACGCTGTGGTGTGTAAAAATATAATCGGCCAGCTAAAGGTATAGTACCTGCTCAATATGTTGCATGCATACTGTTAATGTGGGATCTTATTAACTGCAATGTTGACGCTACAGTAATATGGAGGGGGGGGGGGGTAATGACCTATGATGACACTGGTTCAAAATGTCCTTCAGCTGTAACCTTCAGCCATCTGTATTCTTCTTTTTTGTTTTAAATAACATAATACATATTTTTTAAGAGTCCCCCTCCACTCAAAAATGTGTTTTGCTTATTGTTCATTCACTCTGTTTGAGCTTCACTGTGCAGAATAATGTATGTGTCACTAGACGACTGTTTTCACTTTCATCTCCTGAAGGAGGACAGTTCTCTGCGCTCAGCTTAAATCCCATTTTTGGATGCGTACGTATAACATCATACTGTGACATCACAACTAGTTTGGAAGCCAATCACGGTCCAGTACGCAACATGTGAAAACCTGAAACCTCCAGTAAACATACACTAAGAATTAACTTTTCTGTGAAGTAGGAGACATCTTGTTGAACAGCTAAACTTTTGAAATGACAAAATATTTGCATATTTAAAGATTCTGGATTATGATGGAGAAGGAGTAGATGTCATTTTAATACTTTTTGTAATTTAAATTTATTTTGTGGAAAACTCAAAGCAGAGTATTTTATGTCTAGATGGGATCTTTACATTAAATTTTATTTTTATTGATTATTGTTAATACATAAACATTGCTTCCTTTCTCAACTAGTAAAAGTGAAATTTCACTTAGAGCATTTTCATTTCTCTAGGATCCAATGAATGATTGGCCAATGAAAAGTGACTTCTCATCACCAACTTTTAAAGACCTACTTGGCAAATTGTGTTTCTACAGCATCTACAAAGAAATGCAGACGCAGAAGTTATTTCACTTAAGAAAAATCATTTTAAATCTTAATTTCTTTTCGTCCTCCAAGTTTTTTCCCATACAGACAGACAGACATCAAAATGGCAGATACACTCATATTTTCATGCTGATAATGATAAGCAGCATGAGATATTTTGACAAGCAGTACAGGGTATCTGTTGGCAAATTTTTGCTCTGTGAAATCAGAAATTCCACATGTAAGCTCTTCAGCGTCCACTGGAAGCGTTCTCAGCTGTTAGCCTGGATGTTGTCCCAGACTCGAACTACATCTGCAAAGTCATTGAGGGCTTCTATTAGCGTTGAAGCGGCATCCAGCTGGTCGTGGTCCAGAGACAAGAGGTTGCGGGGAATAAACGCCAATCCAGCAGACGTAATCTGCATTCCCAGCTCCTTCAATGAGGCCCGCACATTCTTCAGGTCTGTCATATCACAAATAAACTGAGGAGAGAGAAACAGATCAAACTATTAGTTAAACTGTGGTAGGGCTGCAACTTATTATTATTTTCATGTCATTAAAACTGTTTTTCATTCATCGTTTAGGCTATAAAATGTGAGAAAATAGTAATAGTAATAGTAATAATAGTAATAATAGTGAAAAATGTCCATAATAATTTAGCTAGGGACACATTCCCTCCTATGTCTGTACTTTTCTCCTTAGACAAGATGCCTCTTCATGTCTGACCTGCAGGAGGGGCTGCTCCTCCTCATCCTCAGTCTCTTGGACATCTTCGGCTCCCGCCTCAATAGCCAGCTCTAGAGCTCGGTCCATCGAGACGTTGTGGCCCGGCACCAGCACCACCCCCCTCCTGTTGAAGTTGTGGCGGGCTCCGTCTGACAGCATCCCTCTGTGGATGAGTGCAGAATTACATTCTTCCCCTATGTTGTCCTGTATATCTTATCTGTGTACTGATGTAAGTTTTAAGGTATTTCCTTCAGACCGGTTCAACAGTATTTGTGTACAACTAGTGGTGTTTGTTTTACCATTATTTAAGTGCCAGATGTTTGGGATGCCACAGAGGGTGATCTGATCTACCAGTGAGAGAGGCAATAACACAACTTTGCCATTTTTATCTACCTGTCAACGTGGCACTGTCTGAAATAGCCTGTTGATCTTCAGTGTCAGATCAGGTTAACACTCAGGATTAAACATGAGTGTTTTGGTGAAAGCGCATGAAATATCTGTTTCAGCTTTACAGCCAAGATTATACAAAGCCGGTCCTGACCCGTTCTTGTTAAGCAGCCGTTTGATTTCCTGGAGGCTGCGTGCGTTGTTGTCAGTCAGGACCTCGATGAGCAGCAGACATCCACCGGGCCCCCGAGCTTCAAACATGTGCTGGGTCGCTGGTTTAGCCTTTTCCTGTTGAGCCATGAGAAGAGACATGGATGAGTTTCTTGCAGCATATTATACCATCACATTACTGCAAAACAGTCTGTATCACAATACCATTCTTATTATACTGGTAAAGGCATATGGTGATCTATAGACCTGCTCCAAGTACAGACAGGTGACAAATTAGGTATTATCTTTAGATGTTGGGGTTTTATTCCATTCATTTTTCACCCATTTGTATGTGACAGTGTGTCGCCAACCTACCGCACTCTTGATTGCAGCATCTATGGACGCTTTGGGCATGTTCTTGCCTCTGCACTGCTCCAGTATGTGGGCCAAGTTTAAATTCAGGTCTGGGTTGGATCCACCCTCTGCAGATGAAACCAAAATTGAAATGAGCCATAGTTGACAAGAAAATACTGTTATAGAAATGCATAATTTTCTTTTTTTTCCCCCTCACCTTTCACAGCTATCCTTATCATCATACCAAACTTCATAAACATCCTGCCCCTCGCCTCATCTTTAGGTCCCTTAATGTGTTTCACCTTTGACCACTTGTTGTGTCCTGCACATAAGGCGGAGCACAGCTGCAGCGTCCTGACGGGAGAGGTCCTCCACGGCGAGTATAACGCACATGAAGCCGAGGGGAGGACGGACTCCACCGGGGCCGGGAACCTGCCTGAGGTCGCGGCCAGTGTCCGGGGGCACAGGGTCCGGAGAGCCCTCAGCACCGCAGCCCCCGCCATGCCCTTCACACACACACTCACACACACACACACACACACACACACACACACACACACACACACACACACACACACACACACACACCGTGTTAATGTAGTGTTACAGTAACCATGCTGTTCATGTGGATCAAAGACTGTGTTCAAGAGACGAGGTGTAAGCCTCCGTCAGCAGGTGAGGCCTCTGACTTTAGAAAACATTCATTTTCATATCGATCAATAAATGAAACAGCCTGAAGTTCGTTTTCTACCTTTCAGTTGTGACAAGTCAAACTCGCAGCTGGCGCTGTCCTTGTTGTGAAACCGGCTTTTCCTGGTTGCGTTGACGTCAGAAATTGGCCTTTCAAAATAAAAGCTCAATAAAAGGGACATACTTTGTTGTACGTGAATTGTATGTTTTCGATTGTATGTTAGAATTAAATTCCTACAGAGCATATTTTAAAAGAATCTCTCTCTCTCTCTCTCTCTCTCTCTCATATATATATATATATATATATATATATATATATATATATATATTTGGTTTTTTTATTAATTAATTTTTTTTTTAACCTGTGCAAATAAATTAAACAAAAAAGTATTATTATTATTATTATTATTATTATTATTATTATTATTATTATTATTATTATTATTATTATTCAAATAAGATATTTGAATAGTTATATTTAAATAATATTAAAGTAAAATGAATCTATTCATGAAAAAAAACTTCAATTAAAAAATAGCTTTAGCAATGAATAAAGAATTAGGGTGACAGGCATTTTAGGCACTGGTTACCAATTATTTCTTGTCATATATTCACAAACTACGGGCTAGCTCCTCATCTAATAAATGTTGTCATCCATGCTCCCATGTTTTCTGTTCATAAACTAGTCATTTTTATACATGTATATTTATTCTCATACACATCCTTCCTCTAGCTTCAAAGATTCCCCATTCATTGTGAGTTGCATTGACTGAGGAAAATGTGTAATAAATCCTGAACCATGGGAACCTGAAATCTTTTTAGGGACCCCTGGGTGTTTCTGGTTGAGATTGGGAACCACTGCAGAATATTAGCAACAACCGGTCTCAAAAATAACAGCAACATAAGCCAAAAATATTGTACATCTTTCCCATGTAAATTGTGTATCTGTTATATCTGCTGGTGTCAGGGAGGTTAGCACTATAGAGATTATAGGTTCCAGCTAATTGACACAAACAGTAGGCAGTGTGAGTCTGGTCTGTGTCAGTGTCCTCTAAAATGTCCCAGCGTGGGAACTGGAAAAGAAATGTTGGTCTCTTGCCATGGGACTAAGGTTTATTAAATCACACTGCTTCTATTTATGATGCTGGGATATAATAATAGGCTTATGGCCCAGTCTCTTGTCCAGGATTCATAAAACAGGAACATACTGTATTTGCTGAATTCCTGAACAAAATACGTGTGATCAATATATGTGTGATTATCAAAAGGATGGTAAAAGCTGAGACCACTTTGTCTGTGTGGTTAGGAAAAACTGGGTTAAAGGAGACAAGTGGAAAAAACAAACAAACAGGATGACAGAGACAGAGGACCACACCAGAGGAGCACAAAGAGTTAAGTGAGATGGAAGCCACAGCCAATCAAGGCCAACCCATTTCTGATAGACAACAGTCCAAAGAACTGTAATAGGAGGAGATTTCTTCCCTTCTCTCTTCCCGACAGAAACCTTTTCACACTACAGACTGACTGCTACATGGTCCCACAAACCTGATTAGTGATGTCCACTGAGCCTCAAGGAGAAGGGCTGGAGACATTTTTAAAAGATCATTTCTGGATGTCAAAAGACCCCAATGCTCAAGAAGATCCACTGAAACAGAAATAACTACTATCTGCAGGCACAGGAACACAAGGAGCACTGATGGGACACCAGAGAAGAACAGTCCTTAACTTTGGGACACGAGTTCCTTCAATGCAACCTGATGAGGAGAAGATGATCTGATGTTGATTTAACATCCTGTTTAAGTCGACAGTTGAAAAGACGTCATGTTGTCTGCTCAGGGAGCTGGTGCCTTGGCTGTTTTCCACAGTGTAATAATAGCGACTGCACTGGTAAGTGTACTCTACTTATCCAGAGCATTTGGGTGATTGAGTTATTGATGACTTCATTGATTGAATGGGTTAAATTAAATAGATTAGTTTTGTTTATCAACAAAATTCTGGCACGCTCTGAAGGCAAAATAGTTCCTGTATGCTTTGCTTTTACTTTTCACTCAAAATAAACTTGAATATTAGCAACACTTGAACAACTTCAGTTTTGCGTTTTATGATTTGTGCAAACATAAGTTCAAGTGGATTTTAATTGATTGGAATAATAATAATCTTCTTATATCTGTGCTGACAGATTGGTGAGCATGCGATGTTTTATGGGAAATCACCAACTTAAATAAAATGAACACAGCAGTAAGTAACGTCTCAGTCTCTTAGTCCAGTGTTAACCTATCAAAGGAGGGTTTTTATGTTCTAAATTTAAACTTTTCACACAGCAGCATCATATCTTACACTATAATATGACACTGAGTCAGAAATAACACTCCCATACTGCTGCACTTTGGGGCCAAATGTAGAAAATGTAATGTATCTGTGACTCTCTTTGATCGTTTGGATTGTGGACATAGATTTATCTCATGCTTTGGGAAACGTGCCAGCCATTCACCAGCAAGACTGACCATAGATGAGCGATGTCACTTTATTGGCAGTGCTGCTGAGTAATAGCAATTTTTCATTTTTTAGTATATGTATCTGTTGTATAGTTTAATTTCAAATGCAAAACAAAGTCAAATCAGATGATAATGAAGCCTCAATGACCTACTACTGAAAAAACAATGAATTCATTAGGTCTTTACAGTTTTGGGTTCTTTGAAGCACAACCCCTTGTTAAAAAGAACAGCAACTAACTAATAACTAATTATTAACAACAAAATAGCTAATAAATTATGGGATATTTTACAAATTTGACTGCAAAATCTTATGTCTAAACAGGAATATTACTTTGAAAAAGGCATCACACACACACACACACACACACACTTACATACACAAAGAGTAAGTCCCTCTGAAAATATTAGACTAAAAATTTTTAAGGGGCACTTGAGTTTTTTTGGAGAAATGTTCAGATAAACACCAGACATCTCTCTGACTGAGACAAAAACTTTCAAACCAGCACAACAGCAGCAGAGAAACCAAAACAAGAGCCCTCAGCCTTCACCATCACAAATCACCGGTGGTCTTCTTTACCCCCCCCACACACACACAGCTCACACTGACCACTGTTGCTTCTGAGCCCCATCTCTTCATCTTCCCCGGGTCGATCCTGAGTGTCGACCTCAGGCAGGTTTACGACCTCCTGCTAAGTCATCCTGAAAATCACTTTACATGAAGCAGAGGCCAGAGAGAGCAAATCCAATAATGAAACAAAGGCGTGGTTATTGGCTTGCCAGGCAGACAGCCATGAAGTACCAATACAGCAATGTAAAAATACTCAATTACAAGTAAAACTCCTGCATTTAAAATTCTACTTAAGTAAAAGTATACAAGTATTAGCGCTTAAAGTGTGAAAAGTAAAAGTGCTCATTCTGCTGAAAAGTCCTTCCTCTGGATATTTTTTCTCCCTTGGACCCAACATTTGCTTAGTTATTTGATTCTTTCTCTGTCTTTGTACCTTTCTGCCTCATCGTCTCTCTCACCGGTCCCCTCTGACAGGCAAACAATCCTCATGTGAGACCTCTAGTTGATAGTTTTGCTGCTCTGTCGTGAAATGCACCTGAGAACACAAAGCTGCTTGTGTAGATAGCTCTCACCAGCATGGCCAAGGTCCTGAGGACAAGGCCCCCATGTGGCCAGCGGCAGCCCCGCCGCTGGAAAAAAAAAGGGGTTGGCGAGGGATCATCACATACCGCACCCTCACACAACTATTTCACAACACCTGGAGGCAGCACATCAGATCCTTGGGAGTGTTTGTGGTTGACAGATCGCCACAGTTGGAAAGAGACTTCAGAGAGAAACTTTTATTAGGAAACGTTTATTAGGAAACTAAACACATGCAAGGACGGTAACTGATCAGAAGAACTGGTTGCTTTTCTTGAGGCTTGGACAAATACCTAACAACCCAATCAGACCCCTGCAGATACATTATAGCCAATCTGTGCTTAGGTAAATGAGATCTTTCTTAAAGGATCATGCCACCAATGACTTTAGTTGTTTTAAACCACTTACTACAGAGCAGAGATACTTTACATCATAGCTAAGTTAAGTAGCTAAAACTTACAAAAACACTTATATGGGCCTTTAATGCAAGAGATGAGTGAACCACTTCATAGCAGATACATGATATGATTTATCCTGTTGCATTTTCCTGACTTGACTCCACATTTCTATTTCAGGCCAGACACAGTAACAGAACTTGCTTGCTGGTATTCCACATATAACACTATATTGCATCTCTTGCATACTTGTCTCTCTCTTTTATCCACCTGCTACAGATAGACTCTGACGATGTCATCACACGAGATGAGCAGATCTACGTTCTGATTGGTGCTCACGCCAAGTGTGAGAGGAACATCCAGGCACAAATGGCACTGGTTAAAGGTTTGCATGCTGCTTTTGATCGCTTTGTTCGTTAAATGTAGGGACAGGACAGTGCTCGGTTTTGCTTTGTTATCCTGTCATCTCCTGATAATATTTAAAAATCAGTCTCTACAAGGAGACATGTTAGCTAAACGCCTAAAAGTGTATGATAAACTGTCTAAAAACTGTATAAAATAGATATTATTGATTGGTTCCTTTAGTTCAGTTTTTTGTCGTGATACATAATCTATCTGTACAATCAAATTTAAACCTTCGCTTCAGATACAAAGGCAACAGTTTTTTTCCCCTTTCAAAATGTTCAAAAGCTCTCCCTATTAGGGAGGTAAGGTCCTTTAACAAACATATCCAGTGTCAAGAGTGCATGTCCAAATATTTAAACAGAAACAGTATTTATTACATCAATTATTTATTTAGGATCAGATATAACACCCATCCAATATCCTGCTGACCATTATCTCTGTGATTGCAGAGTTGAATTTAGGTGCAGACAATAGCGGGACATTTTTCATTCAGATTATGACGCAGAAGCTGATGATAAGTTGCTTCCATGGTCTATTTGGAGAGGAATTTTATAAACGGAGCCCCGGTCTGAAGATTAGCCTGGTAGAAAAGAGGCACAGTGAGCAGCTCTTACATGCAGTGCAGCAACTCAAATTTAACTCTTTTATAATAATACATCATAATTATATCACACATCCTACCAGAGCAACCCACCACCACCCGCATTGTTTGCAGTCATTTTCCATCTTTTTGTGTAGTATTTTGCAGATTAACCTTTGACCCGTACATGTTTTTTCCATCTATGAAACATTGCCAAACTCAAGTCCATTGTATCTTAAGCTGAGCTAGAGATGATCATTCATGCTTTTATATCATCCCGGCTAGACTACTGCAATTCCATTTTCACCTGCCTCAGCAAATCGTCTCTGGATCGTCTTCAAATGGTCCAGAACGCTGCTGCAAGGCTGTTGACCCGGTCCAGCAGGACAATTCATATCACACCCATTTTATCTTCCCTACACTGGCTTCCCATCAAGTTCCGGATTCATTTGAAGGTTTTTGTTCTTACGTATAGAGCCCTGCATGGTCAGGCACCAGTGTACATCTCTGACCTGCTCCATCCTTACATCACCAGTAGGTCACTGAGATCTTCTGACAAGGGCTTACTGATTGTTCCTCGTGCCCGGCTAAAAACAAAAGGTGATCGTGCCTTTGAAGTGGTTGCTCCAACATTGTGGAACGCCCTCCCTATAGACATACGATCTGCGGTCTCTGTTGATGCCTTTAAAAAACAGCTGAAGACTTATTTATTTAAACTGGCCTTTGTATAGTCTGGTGCTGTATGAATTGGTTGATGGTGTTTTTAAGGTCTGGTTGCCTATGTTTTATTTCTTGTTTCTTTTTATTGTTGCTATTGTCTTATTTTTTACTTTTGTATTTTTGTGAATCACTTTGTGATCTTGCTCTGTGACAGGTGTTATACTAAATAAACTTTACTTACTTACTTACTTACTTACCTTAACACTGCATGCCACAGCAGATCCACACTAACACTCCTGTCCACAGATATCATACAAAATACTCTAACATACTGTATAAAATATTCAATTATATATATTATAGGAAATCTGTGATGCAGGTTCTATTTTCTTCAAGCACAACCATTCGAACATATTTGATGAGGATTGATGATGACGGTTGCAATACTAATGTTAATGTAGGCTTCAGAGGTAGAAATTACAGTAAAGTATATTTACTCAAGTCCTGTACTTAAATACAATTTTGAGGTACTTTATTTGAGTATTTCCATTTTATGCTATATTATACTTTCACTCCACTACATGTCAGAGATCAGAGATATTGTACTTTTTACTGCACTACATTTAATTGACAGCTCCTAGTTTTCATCCAAAACATATGATGAGCTTGTGAGACATGACTATTACATCATTGCAGATTAACAGCATTACACATTACATTAAAATGTTGCTTACACATTAACGCATCAGAAAAAATCCAATCTCATATGTGATATAATATGACACTCTGAAAGGGGTCAATATACTCTATACTCTGCAGCTGTATAAGGGGAAAATTAACAAAAGTATAATATCAGATCAGACTTGGTTTCAGCAAATACTCAGAATGAAAGGATCAGGATTTTAAAAAATCTGGGGTTAAGCCATGTGTCTTTCCAATGAGAAATGCAGAGGCTCTTGCTGCTGGGCCTTCTGGCTCCTTGGGCTCCTGGGCTCGTGCAATGCACATAAGTCTGTAGAAAAGCTCAAACTATACCTTCAAATAGCTAACAGCTGTTTCCCATTATTTGTGAAGAAGGTGACTGTATCCCAGAGTGGGACGGGATCATCTGCTGGCCACAGAGCAGAGCGGGTCAGCTGGTTTCAGTGCTGTGTCCAGAGTATATCTACGACTTCAACCACAGAGGTAGGAGCGTTCAAGAGACATTAACATGTAGAAATAATACAGCAGCTTTGTACTGATGTGTGGTCTAAATGTAGTCTCTGCAATAGGCTTATGGAGGCGTTCTAGGAATACAAACATGGGTGAAAAACTGTACGTGAGCTACAAAAAGCTTCTTGTGAAATATTCGTGAAGATGTGTTCGTCCTCTATTTGATCAACTACATGCTATTTGAACTACAGTGAATGACTGACTGTGCTGAGCTCACGGTTGAAATGCTTTCTCTGCCTTCAAGAAATGGCTGACATTTCTACTGTATCACAGACTAATGCTAATGTGCTAATGTTGTGACTGTGTCCTGCTCTCCTGTGACCCAGGGCGAGCCTACCGCCAGTGTGACGCGTCAGGGAGCTGGGAGCAGGTGCCCAGTATCAACCGCACTTGGGCCAACTACACCGAGTGCACCACATACCTGACCTCCAACCACAGGAGCCAAGAGGAGGTACGTACATGTGCGTTTGTCTAGATGTGTATGCAGACAGTGTGTGTTCTCGTGGATTGTTGAATGTGTGTGGCATAAAAAAGAGAAAAAGTTCAGGCTGCAGTTGGTAGATGTCTTTTCTACAGGAGTGTTTTCTTAGAAGCTGGTTAAAGTGGATTTACTATTAATAAAAATAATAATATTCTCCATACAATAATGAAAATATTCTGCCACCTCCCAAAATGTTTGCAAAAAGTCACCTCCAGTGTGTTGATTGTTGCACTGAAAACATTAAATCTTTCTGAATCCTGACATTAGTTTTTATAAAATATATAGCTTTTCCCATATAGAATATGTTCAGTCACTGATGTTTCCAGAATAATAATGCACACATGCAAACTCTAAGTATGTTTTTGTTTTGCTTCAGAAGGTGTTTGAGAGGCTCCATCTCATGTACACTGTCGGCTACTCCATTTCTCTAGCATCACTGCTGGTGGCGGTCTCCATCCTCTGCTACTTCAAGTAAGAAACACAAAATACAACAACTGAAAGTATTTGTCCATAAAACATGAGAAGACATTGTTAATAGTAGATTCGTAGCCCACTGAAAGAGACACAGAAAAATATATGGAATAATTTGATTAGCATCATTTTTGAGAATATTTGTTTTTATTCTAACATCCTAACATCTCTCTCTCTCTCTCTGTCACACACACAGGCGTCTCCACTGTACACGCAATTACATCCACATTCACCTCTTCACCTCCTTCATATGTCGTGCAGTCAGCATTTTCGTGAAGGACGCTGTGCTCTACTCCATATCTGATGACAGTAAGGCTGACCCTGAGTTCACTGCACGGAAGCCCCATATGGTAAACTATATGTTTTTTTTAAGTTCATTACTATTTATCCATAGTTTTATTTGGTTTTAACATCATATCAAGATGCTGTATGACAGCCAGCACAGTAATGGTGGTCCACATTAGGATGTAATCCATGCTCATGTTCTTGTATGTGATGAAATTAAATTTAGAGTACACCTAATGAGTCTTAGAGATGATACACAGTATGATGTGTTTGAAAGAAATGCGCTTAATGATGCCATTATAAATGATACCACTCTGTACAGTAAATAATGTAGCTGGAGTCAGCAGCCTGCCAGAAAAAACACAAATGCCAGTTTTCTGACAATATATATTATTTTAAGTTTTACACAGAGCTAATAGTTTTTCCATTATTTTATGGTCTGTTTGAATGTTTCCTGTACATGCTGCTTTGCGTCCTCAGGCCGGCTGTAAGGTTGCTGTTACTTTCTTCCTTTATTTCCTGGCGACCAATCATTACTGGATCCTGGTGGAGGGGTTGTACCTACATAGCCTCATCTTCATGGCCTTCCTCTCTGACAAGAACTACCTATGGGCCCTCACCATCATCGGCTGGGGTAAGCGGCATCGGACCAGATGTTGTCACATATCGAGCTGTCCAACAGTGAATTAACAGACTGACAGTTTCCCAATTTTTTCCCATCTTAGGTGTTCCAGCTGTGTTTGTGTCCGTTTGGGTCAGTGCACGAGCATCGCTGGCAGACACACAGTGAGTCATGTGATTTGTTCACCTGTCGAATATTTACACGACACCTGTATCACAAATGCTCACTTTAACTCTTCTGTCTCTGCTTTCAGATGTTGGGACATCAGTGCAGGAAACCTGAAGTGGATCTATCAAGTTCCCATTCTGGCAGCCATTGTTGTAAGAAACATTTACATTTTAATACTATTAAAGGATATTTGACACTTGAATGTTGTTGAATGTAACCTTACTGTACACCTCGGTCCCTGCAGGTGAATTTCCTCCTCTTTGTCAACATAATACGTGTACTGGCCTCCAAACTGTGGGAAACAAACACTGGTAAACTGGACCCTCGGCAGCAATACCGGTGATTATTCATTAAACTCTCCAAGAATGATAAATTGAACAAACTGACTGTTACTCTAATTTCTTTCCCCCCTGAGAATCTTTCAGACAACTATTAGGCTGCCATCCTTTGACAAGAGAGTTTTCGGGAACATTAAATCACTATCACACATTCATTTTTACGCTCTTTATCTGCAGGAAGCTGCTCAAGTCCACATTAGTCCTCATGCCCTTGTTTGGAGTTCACTACATGGTGTTCATGGCTCTTCCCTACACTGAGGTCACTGGGCTTCTGTGGCAGGTGCAAATGCATTATGAGATGTTCTTCAATTCATCCCAGGTCAGAATACACATTTATAAGCACCAACTCTGCAAGCAACAATGTGATGTAAGGGTAAACTCATACTCTGCTATTATTATTAACATTTCTGATAACGGTTATAAAGAAAAGAAAGTAAAAGTAAGTAAAGGAAAGTACAAAATTCAGAAATGAACACTTATTTGAATGGTTTTTCACTTTCAAGCTAAAATAATCCCAGAATAATTACTAACATGTGCAATCAGAATACTTTATACATTTTGGGAAATGTGCTTATTCGCTTTCTTGCCGAGAGTTAGTTGAGAAGACGTCTCTCATACACATATCTGTCTGTTAAATATCAAGCTACAGCCAAGAGCCGGTTAGCTTAGCTTAGCATACAGGCTGGGAACACGGGGAAACAGCTACGCCGCAATGTGTCGTTTTTACACTCCTTTTCTTTTACAGATGAAATGAATGAGATATAACGTGTTAATTAGTGAGCTTTCTGTTACCTTTGGACTGAGCCGGGCTAGCTGTTTCTTCCTCTTTCCAGTCTTTATGCTAAGCTAAGCTAACTGTCTGCTGGCTTTAGCTTACTTTTTCAGTATTTAGGTGCAATACATTTACAAAACTGGGGTGTACTTTTTTTTAACAAAATCTCAATTTCATCTTTCCAGGGCTTTTTTGTGGCATTTATCTACTGTTTCTGCAATGGGGAGGTAATAAAGCTATGATTTCGTTATGAAGAGTGAGCTCTACGTTTTTTAGGTCTAATAAAAAGAGACAAACATAACTTCCTGTTCTCAGGTGCAGGCAGAGGTGAAGAAGGCGTGGTTAAGACGCAGCCTCACGCTGGACCTCAAACAGAAAGCCAGGATGACCAGCAGCGGCGGCGGAGGCAGCTGTTACTACGGCGGCATGATGTCACACACCACCACCCACAGTGTCAGCTTGTCTGCTGCCAATCCCAGAGCTCTTTCCTTCACTGGAGGTGTGGTGGACTCAGGTGGAGCTGCTAGTGGAGGCTCAGGGGTCAGGCCGCCACGTCACGGCTCTCTCCACCCACAAACCAGCCTGCCCGGATATGTTCCCCGTGATACTGAGTCTGGAGTTTTCGCCAGGCATGCCAGAGCCAGCAAGGGAATTCATGAGGCCAAAAGTCATGGAGCATCTCCAGCCCAAACCCCCGGAGCAGAAGATCCAGACAGCTTCTTATCTCTGAAAGAGCTGGAGACCATCTTGTGATTGTCTTGATAAATGTTCAGACGAGCATACATGAGGTATTGGACACACGCAGACCAAGGCAGATGACAGGAATGAATTTTTCTGGCGTCACCTGACTAGAACGGTCATCTGTACAAACCTCTATGCTGATTTGAATTTGCAAATACAAGACTGAGGACCCACCAAACTAGACATTTCAAGAACTTACTTGTGTTGAGATTGTTTTGTCAACTTCTTCCAAGGTCAAGAAAGAACTTTCAGTCTCAACTTTTAAGCCAACATGGACGAGAAGTCCTCAAAGTGCACAGAGAAATGGACACCTACAGTTCCAAGATCATGTGATATGATCAAAAGCTCCAGAACAGCTACTGATCTTGTGGCGAGATTATTTTGTCATCAACAAACAAGTGTGTGGTTCTCTGGATTTTTCAGTGAATGGGATCAAATTTCCATCGCATAAACTATGAGGGAATACAAACACACACACTGAAGGCCTTTACTCATTATGACATACCAAATCACGATTGTCATACATAACATGAGAACTATGATGGTTTGTGTTGTACCGTAATCCCAATTCTCTCACCTTGTAGAGACCATTTTCTGATGGGTTTCTTATAGATCTATTTAATTTCTGTCCGTGTAAATGAATTGTACATACATTTTAATATGCTTTTAGTTGACGTGAAAGAAATGTGAACAGATAAATGAAGCAAAATAATCTGTGAAGATGTGATGGTGCTGAGAATTTTCATTATTTGTCTACCTCCTTTCATCTTTCATGTGCTGGATTTTCCAGGCCAGAATGGCTGACCCCAGGTCAAATTGCACTTACGTGTGTGTGTGTGTGTGTGTGAGTAAGTGAGCGACTGCTGTCTATGAATCTGCTGTAGCAATCCCCCCTTTTCCAAATATTGACCTCCATACATATCAGCCACACATTTATGATGGAGGAAGCATTACTCCAGTAGTTACTCTACCGAGCTAACCGTCCACATTTGACTGAACAATCAGCGGTGTCCAGACAGCATGTCTAGACAGGTTGGGCTTGTCTCCGCACCTTTGTTGTTGTCCATGTTGTCTACTCAGCCCTATTTATCCGTCTGACAGGACCCTGAGGGCTGACACACAAACCTTTTGCCCCTCGCACCTCTTGCCCCGAACGTCCTCACAACACCGTCCAGAATTTCACACACTCCCCTCAGGCCTCGGCTCGGAGTAAGAGGCACCTGAGCTGTTTGTAGACCTCGAGCACGAGTGACGAACCTGCAGCACAAGAAAAACAGAGAGGAAACTGTGCCTGTAAATATTATAGGACTGTTTTAGTGACAACTGTTCTGTGTTTATAGGGTATGTACAGTGTAAGATAACTATGATAATTTAATAAATGTTTGGGAGTATGCCTTGAGAGTTTAAATAAAGTGAATTAAATTAAACTGAACTAAACTGAATGGAATTGATTTACTTACTACTTCTTACCTCAATGTGTAAAAAGCTTTGTTTGTTATTTCAGGGCAAAACTTATGTGAGTGTCCACATTTACTACATACTGATATTAAAAGAAAACATCATTCTATCTGAAATGCAAAACTGATTCCTCAACACAAAATTACACTCACCTTTTAAGCAGTTATCACTTACTTTTATTACCCTGAAGACTGCATCTCCCACAGTAGCTAAATAGTTGTTTAATGTTTTCTGTGGCTCTGCAGGAGCTTTCCAAAATTTAAAAAAATACACTGATGATGTAATTTGGGTTTAAGACCGGCGTTACAAACTGGAGGTGTGGGCTTTGAAAGACATGAGCATTTAGGAGGTTGAGCTCTACTAGAGACAAAAAGTCAGAATGACTCTGCTGCTTCAATTCTGAACGTTTTTTCTTTTTTTGTCTCTAGTGATTGCTGTCGTTATGGAAGCGCAACACTAAATCAGTGGACTGCCCCTTTAAGTGAATAGGGGATACTAGATAAAGCTCTGCCCCCTGTTGCCAAAATGAAAACATTGCAAGTTAAAATGTCCTCACTGGTTGTGAAATGAAATGGAACTAATTATCAATCAATAGTCTGTGTGTCTGTGTGTCTGTGTGCAGATTCAGACCATCACGACCTTATAAACACAGGGAGAAGTGGGTAGCATGGAAGGAACACATGACCCTTTTAGACCCATAAAACACGTGTAGTCAATGTAAGAAATTAAAATGATGCAGTTTCAGAACATAATTGCTTATCTTTGTTTTTAGGTGCATTTAAAATACACAAAGTACATTATTGTGATACTGCAGGAAATAAGATTAGTTTGTTATGTTAGTTATTATATTTATTGTGTCATGAACATTAAAGCTCCAAGCCCACATGGACTTATAAGACACCACTGCAGAAGTGAAACATTTGTCAGACATGAACATAACTTCCTATATGTAACAGACATTACAAACAAAGAACTTACAAAAACTGTCTCCTGTCCCAAGCTCGACAAATAAAATCTGCCACAAAAAAAGGTTCCCTTCCTAAAACACAACTTTTTTTTATAATCATCCATCAGAAATTAATTAAAAAGTTTAGCCAATAAATCATCAAATAACAAGCAATAAAACCTTCTTCAAGCTCACCTAAATCACATTTTAACAATAACTTAGCAGCCTTCTCTCTTCAGGGAAACCAAACCATGAGGAATTGCTGTCTCTGCAAATTACATCTGTTTGCTTCTGAATCTTGTAAGATCTTAGATTACAGACTACAGTTGGACGTTTCACAGCTCTGAGGTCGTCAAAACAGGACATATGAAGCATCCAAGCATATGGAGCACCAGATACAGATATGCATGAGTGATTGCTCCTACACCAGGACAAACAAACCACAACCCCCATCCTGCAACGTATGGTGGCAACCGGCTGTCAGCTCAGTAGAGAGGAAAGGTTGGGGGACCAAAGTGTCACCAGTTGATGACACTTTACAGCTGATTCAGTTCAGCTGGTTCAGGCTCCAGATACTCGACAGCCACTTCTGGTAGCAGGTGGAGGAAAAAGAAGGGAGGGAGGAGAGTGAAGAGGAGGTTGATCGGAAATTACAGAAGGAGGAAATGATCCAGCAGGATGACTGTGGTGGTGCTGCTGCTGCTGGTGTTGATGATATCACCCTTATTTGACTGTAAACCTATTTTCACAAGCTGTTATTGAACAAGAAACAGTTCAATTCTTGCAATTTTCATATTCAGATAGATGATAAATATAGAATCAAAAAGGCTGTATATGTTAAGAAACACCTTTCTACATTATATTAAAGCAGCAATCATTGGCATCTTCTGCACTCCTTAATGTACACTTTCCCTTTTATTTCCTATTAAGTATCTTTAGGGTTTAAAACATCATCTTATACCACACTGTCTGACTGTATTATATATACTGTATCACCTTGTTGCAGCTCTTTATTGAAGCTATTTGATGTTTACCAAGACTCCATGTTTTTATGGCTGCACCATTTCATTCAATTGAAATGTTCTACATGTTTTGTGCGTCATTTTATACACATTTCCCCCAAATTCAGCCTGATATATTTAGTATCTTTGGAAACTTTGGGATGTTTACAAGAGTTTAAAATTAAGCTGTGTGGGTTTGAATAATGTTTGGCTGTGCAGCAACATGGGCCAGTATTCATTTAGCACTACCAAAAAACAGTATAGCTAGGGGCCCAAGCTAAATAACTGATTGATCTAGAGACATACGATGTAGGTCAAACAACATTAAAAGGTAATTTCAGCAGTTGGAAAAAAAGTCTATGAGACTATCTATGAAAACAAATGTGTATATAACTTGATTATGTCATTGAGACTTGGCTTGAGAAAGACCAAGTGTAATCAATAATAAGATCACTGGAGCTTAGTGTGCGGTTATCTTCTCTTCAGTATTTGTAATGACGAACCCATCAGCTGGTCAGTTAAGTTTAAGAGGTTTTTGATATTTCATAAATGCATAGTAAATGTTTAGCACTTGGTTATTAGACTTATTGGTTATTTCTCAAGCCTATTAGAAGTTTCTTTCATTTGCAAAACACTGAAGTCCTTATAATTCACAATAAAAATGTTAAAGCCATGTTGTAAAGCAGGAAACAGCTTTATATATAAGTGTACATGTCACTCAAGCCGCTGAGGTGATTCGTCATGTTCAGTCTGCATGATGAGAGCTAATCCAGTGACGTCATGATGAAGTCAAAAAGTAGGCGGGGCGAGAGAGAGAGAGAGAGAGAGAGAGAGAGCACATATGTAATTTAGTCCTCTGTGTATAAGAGTAATAATACAAACAGACCAACCCACTGTATGTGTATCTGATGTGTCAAGCTGCACATCCTCCGCCGTAAGACAAAGTCCTACTGCTGCCGGCTGTCAGCGGCTCTGATGCGGGCAGGCAGCCTCCTCTCTCCGGCATCCAGAAGTGAATGAGGAGGGCCGGTGGCCGACAGGGAGGGGTCCTTTGATATCGGGGCTGCCTCCTCCTGGATGCAGCCCGGCTGTGTGCAGGCAGCGATGGCCATGGGAGATGTCTCGAAAAAAGCCTCGGCTCGGAACGTGGCGGTGGAGCGACAAAACCTCATCACCGTGTGCAGGTCAGTTTACTGTCAAAGAGAGACTGTGTGTGTGTGTGTGTGTGTGTGTGTGTGTGTTGTGTGAGATAAAGTGCCTGTGCTCTGATACGAGTGGAGATTTTAATAGGCTCAATGTTGCATTCATTGTAAGTGGCCATGTGGTTATATTTTGTCTGTTTTATAACAACAATTTGGTCCTGGTGGTTTTATTCTTATTATAGGCAGTAAATGCACACATTGACATAGCCTATTTTGACATGCACGCTTACGTCATCCTCATAACAAGTCCTTATGAACTCTGCACTTACAGGCGGCCTGCACGGACGCGAAGCCTATACGTGCATTAACCACCTTTCATTACAAATACACATTTTTTAGTATATAAAATCCGACAGTCTCTCTGTGTGAGTTTAGCGGTGTCATCTTTGTCAGTGCGATTTATTTTCTCCCCGCTGATGGCGTGGTTACTATGACGACAACCTTCCTGGGGCAAGGACTAGCTGGCACCCCAGGGACTCAGGGCAGTGAGGCAGTGTAAGGCCTGTACATCAAGTCCTGATTGGAGTTTGTGGGGTTTTTGGACAGAGGTTTGCACTTAACACACCTACAGACATAAACACAATGTACATGCATGCTATTAACCGCACAGGGCACAGCTATGCAAAGACATATATACACAAACTCTCATTACTATGTTTATGAAAGGATTCAGAAAAGATTTATTTATTCTCTAACTTACCTTTAAGCCCCTGATGTAATGTAAACACCCACTGTTACAGTCATTAGCAGCAAATTTAAAGCTGCTATAATCAATGTTTTTATAATAACAATGGTTTAAATGACTGTATTACATTAAAGGGGTCACTGGTAGTGATGAACCTACAGAGAATTATCACCTGACTCTGCAGTTCCCCTCAGTTCTACAGAGCGTCTGTCAGCTCATTGTTTTGGTTTTCCGGCCTGCAACTTTACTGTTTTGGTTCAGTCTCACCGCTCTCATGGTCTCTGAATGTGCTGCTCATTCTTCCAACATTCAAGTCATTGATGTTAAAGTCAAAGTCTAAAGTCATCAGATAACTCATATCTGTTTCATGAGTCTGTTTTAAGACCAAGTCATGTGACTAGAGCCAGTCATACATTGTGTTCTTGTCATACTGTATGTAGAACACCTATTAAACAAACACTACACACACACACATTCAGACATCTGTGCAGGTGAACAAGACTGCACCTCTGCTGAGCCACTGACAAGCCTATCTGGGACATGTCACGTCGCTGCTGTCTGTAATACAGTGAAAACACAGGGGATTGTGCTCGATTTGAGGATAGTCAGCCAATTATTGTCCAGTATCTGGCCACAGTTGGAGCAGCTGAATGAGACATTGTTGCCTTTGGAACAATGGGGAGTGAAATCACTTGCCTCAATGGCCTGTGTTAGGATAAGCATTGTCTTATACACACACGCACCATGCAAACTGACTGTAAAGCGCTCAGATATGTATGTTTTACTAAAAACTGTTTATATTTGGCCACTAAAACCAGTGTCAGAAAATATGACCAATATCTATCAGAATATAGATAGAATATAGATATAGATAGATCATAGAATATATGATCATTTCTGTCCATCTCCTGCAGAGGCCATGTCTCCTAGGGTTTCTTTGGTCCATAATGCCCCTTTCACCACACAGCATATCTCTGTGTCACTGGACAAATAACATTTGGCAGGTGTTCTTGCAGGAAATAGAAGTGCTGAATTATTTAGTCTGCAGGAAAATATTTAGGAGTGGTCATTTCAGGAGAAGGTTAATGTTGCATAGAATTTTAGTTACCACAGCATGGGGGTTTATAGGGTCTGTGGTTGTATATATTCTGGCACTTTAATTATGCAGGTACATTGTTACACTAGAACCCATAGTTATTTTTACATATTTAGCCATGCTAGCCAGGAATGGTATTGTTGGTCCACCACTTTGGTCCAGATTGAAATATCTCAACAACTATGGATTGCTATGAATTTGGTACAAACATTCATGGTGTCCAGACGATGACTTTTCAAAACTAATGATATTCCCAACAGCCTCAGCTTTACTTTATGTTTAGTGCTAATTAGCAAATGTTAGCCTGCTAACACACTAAACTAAGATGGTGAATAAGGTGAACATTAAAGGTTAGCATTTAGCTCAAGACTCTCTGTAGACTCTCTTGTTTTCTTAAGAGTTTTACTAGCTACTGTATTTTCCAAGAAGTCTTTCTTTTTACAGTTCCAGTGAAATTCCTATATGGCTCATCAAACAAGCTCAGTAGAAAACAAATAAACATGGATGACTAGTGACCAGGATCTGATTCATCAGCCAAAATTCACTCACCTTCCACCATGATTACTAAGTTTTACATTTAACTACAGTTCACATAGAAGTCATTTTGTGCTTCAAGTTAATTTGAAATACAGACTGCTTTTTTTCCAGAGTTATTCCAGATGTTTCTCTCCTAACTGTAGCTATGCTTTAAACTGGTTATCTGGGGTATTTGGCTGAGTGTTATTCATGTACTCAAAATGTACCTTATAGGCTACAGCGAAGTGCATCACAAGCAGGCATCCTTACAGCCTTGAATGTATTACATCAGACTAGAGTCATAAATTGAAGGTGTCCAGTAAGAAGTAAATTCAGTTGTTGGGAGCTTCCTGAAAGCTCTCCATAAGCGTCTTCCTCACAGTAAATCGGTAACATAAGGCTCCGGTGTAGAAATGAGAGTCAGCTGGAGATGGATAGTACAGTGTGACTGTGGGCAGAAATCTACAGCAACAAACAGACATATGGGATGAACATAATGTGTGTTTAACAACTTGGGTTCTGATTCACTTTTTTATTTTATCTATTTTACAGGTTTTATTATCATTGACTTTGTTTCATTACATTCATTATGTTGGCAGAACACTATGTATTCTTACATGGACTTATGTGATTTGTTTTTATCGAGTAAAGAGTCCAAAAAGTTTAATTATAGTTTGATCTATGACGTGTTCCTCCTACAGTGAACTGAAACAAAGAAAGCAGTAATCCATTAATCTGTTCCCTGACTAACCTATTCCCATGATGGCTTTATTACTGGCAACCAAACTCTTTGTTTAAAACTTCTCTTTCTCTCTCTCTGCCGCACAAAGGTTTTCAGTGAAGACGCTATTAGAGAAATACACAGCCGAGCCCATAGATGATTCATCTGAGGAGTTCATCAATTTCGCAGCCATCCTTGAACACATCCTCAGCCACCGTTTCAAAGGTAATGAAACTGAACGAGGAATATGTCTGAGATAGGCTGCATGTTAAAGAAACTCAAAAAACACTGAACAGTAAATGGAATCTGACATCAAAGCAAAAAAGCATATTGAAAATGTTCAAATGCTGTTATTGATAATGGGTTTGTAGAAGACAATAGAGGTTTCCATACTAATTTTGTCAATATTAAAAATTGAAAACAAGACATTAAGAAGTGATTTGTCATTAAACATCAAGTAGAATCAATATAATTCAGCTATCAATACTGAAATTATTACATAAAGGCAAGTCTAAACATTGTTATAATGTCTCTGAATTAACACTTGTTCTGAAATTTTGAACAAAATATAGTAGTATCTAAAATAACATGTCAGTATCCAGTGCATCAGTCAATTTTCAATGGCTACAAGGGTTCTTTTTTTTGGTCAAACACTGTGGACTTCCTCCATCAGAGCTCCTTGTTTCTGTAAAGTCTCTCATATCTCATACTGTAGCTGCACTCGTTGGCCCAAGACTCCACCCACTGTTCACTGAAATAAATACACATTATACTATATATGTTGATCGTTAAGTTCAACATATCAACATACAAAATCCCTCCAACAATGTTCATGTTACACTCTCTTCCTAGGCTCTGGCAGCTGGTTTGATGGTCAGAGGAGTTACTGGGACTACATCCGTCTGGCCTGTGCTAAAGTGCCCAACAGTTGCATCAGCAGCATCGAGAGCATGGAAAACATCAGCACCTCACGAGCCAAGGCAAGTCCTACATACAGTTACAATAATGATCATAATAGAAAACTGAGGGAAAACGCTCACCTATTTTAGTAAGGTGGAACAGAAAAAACATCTTTCATTCAATTATTTGAATGTAATTGGTCTTTCTAATTGATTGCCCTGTTTTGAAACAGCTGTCCTAGTTAGCATAGATGCATAAATCAGAGTTATGAGTATGCAGCTTTCCCATTCTTTTTTTAATGATCGTAACAGAGAAAGAGCAAATAAAGCAAACTGAACTGCAGTATCCAAAAATGACGTTAGTAAACAGCTGTACATGAGCATTTTCAGTGTTCTAGCGGTGGTTGAGATTGTTAAAACATATATTGTACCTGCAGTCAGGAGAATGAAGAAAGGTTTTTTATTTAACGTGATGTTAATGTTTACTGACTACTTCAGGGTCGAGCCTGGATTAGAGTAGCCCTGATGGAGAAGAGGTTGTCTGAATACATCGCCACTGCTCTGAGGGACAGCAGGACAACCAGGTTAGACACCTAACTATACAGTAATATCACCCTAGCCCTACTGGAACCATGTTCCCACCTGGCTGTATTTGCCTCTGTGCTTTAGGAGGTTCTATACAGAAGGAGCCATCGTGTTACGAGAGGAAGCCACGGTCCTAACAGGGATGCTCATAGGTCTTGGAGCCATAGACTTTAGGTGAGGAGACTATCATGCATCAAACTGATCACTTTAGATGGATATGTATATTTTTTTGTCTTAATTCTGTGTGCTTTCTCTTCCATAGTTTCTGTCTGAAAGGGGAGGCCTTAGATGGGAAATCTTCTGCCGTGATTGACTACACACCGTACTTGAAATTCACACAAAGGTATGTTCACTGACACTGTGTAAAAGAAAGCTTTGTCACAGTGAATTTAATCTCTTCATACCTCAAATACTTGGAATGACAATACAGTAGATCCAATGAATATTTAGATTCTTGTTTACTTAAAAAAATAAATGATCACATACAGTATACACTGCTCCATCCTGGTATTACATTTTTGCCTCAGGAAAACGCTCCTACCTTACTCCACCTTTAGGTAGTTTGCTTTGGTATTGTTCAGGTGGACATCCCTGTTTGTTTTTTTATCTATGTGGAGATACCATGCTGTCAAGATACCACAATAACAAGTTACAGAAATAAGAAAAGAAAAAGAATAAAAAGAATATTTATTTATTCACTTTACAAATAGGAGCTGCATTTCTTTTAGGATCTTGCTTATGTCTTTTTCACAGGAGACATTTTGACTTGTCATAGTAGGAAAAGCACAGGTGTTACTAAGAACATTAACGATTCTTGGCGTTTGAAACTAAATCATTTGGCTGCTTCTGTTGTAGCTATGATTACCTGAGTGATGATGACGATCGACAGAGTGTTGACAGCAGCACAAGTGATGACAGCGCCCCCGAACACCCCTACATCCCCCTGGTCCCTGACGAGGAGAGCTGGAGCACAAAGTGTCGCAAGATGGAGCAGAGGTTCAAGATCGTCAACGCTCAAAAGGTGTGCAACCATCTTTTTTGTTTGTTTGTTTGTTTGAACATATGCAGGATAGTATTGCTTGAAAAAAAAAGTTAGACATTTTGGGAAATGGGCTTCTTTGCTTTCTTGTCAAACGTCAGATGAGAAGTTTGGTATCACTCTCATATCTCATAGCGTTACATAAGAAACGACAGCCAGCAGCTGGTTAGCTTAGCTTAGCATGAAGACTGGAAACGGGGGGAAACAGCTAGCCTGGCTCTGTCCGAAGGTAACAAACCCACATAGTAGTAGTCTAAAGCTCACTAATTAACAAGTTACATCTTGTTTGTTTCATCTGTAAACAAAAGTGTATGCTGTTTCCAGTCTTAATGCTAAGCTGAGCTAACCGGCTGGTGGCTGTAGCTTCATATTTAATGGAAGAAATATGAGAGCGGTATTGATCTTCTTTTCTAACTCTTAGCAAGAAAACAGCTCAAGACGATGAATTAACAGCCTCTTGAAAACAAATTAAATACATAAGATATCTTATATATGAGCAAATTCTTAAGAGTCAATCAAACAATGTTACCTGGTGCTGTCAAAAAGTGTTAGTTACTCTTAGAGGTTTAATATGCCATGTAAACTTTGAGTGTTTTTGTGTTTACTGCATAGGGTTGAGGAAAAGTGGACACACCGTAAACCACAACATCACAAAATAATTTCTGTAATACACTGAGCATCACAGATGGGTGATGTCTAATATGAGTGTCCGAGGGTGGATATTTCCTTTCACTCAGTGTGGATGTGCGTTGTCAGGGTTACCTGGAGGAGCTTGTGCGCCTGCGCGAGTCCCAGCTGAAGAACACAGAAACAGAGAACAAGAGGCTAAAGGCCCGACTGGAGGAGCTGCAGAGCCACAGCCAACAGGAGAAGAAGGAACTGGAGGCCATAGTCCTGGAGCTTCAGGAGCAGCTGTGAGTGATGGTGACAGAGGGTAGTGTCCGGCCGGTCTGGATTTGCTTACTTATGTATTGTAACCTCCTGTTTGTATCCTCATGTTTGTCAGGACAAGCTTGATTCCATGTAACTCCAACCACCTGGCCAAAAACCTTTCAATCCCTTTGGTCAACCAGTGGCCGACGCTCCAGCCATACAACAACCAAGACGACGTCAAGCTCTTCCGCAGGTTTGACTGAGTGTCTCTCAGTTTCGAGTTATAGATGATATTTGTCTCTTCATGGCAACAATTGATGAGAGAAACAGACATACACACACTCGGCATTATATCGTCAACAAGCGATTGTTATATCGACAAGGATGTGGCATGCAATTCGGCTAATTCCTGCTTTTCTAAGTAATTATTTTAATTTTATGCACAAACAAAAAGAATTGTGAGATAGAATTTGACAGGTGGACACATTAGTACATTGAATATCAAAAAGTTAAACTTAAAATTGTTTTAATTGTTTTTAAATTTTGTGATTCCATCTAAAATTATAATTATTAATTTACAATTTAAAGAAATTAATCATTGTAAATGTAATGAACTTATTATTTCTTTCACTTTGAGATTTACAGTGCAACATTTAAATTAAGTAATTCATTCATCATAAGTATTTAAACATAGCAATCACATTTGCAGCAAACGATAATTTTCATTATTGATTAATCTGCAGATCTTTTTTCAGTTAATCATTTTGTCTATAAACTGTTGGGAAACATTATAATTTCCTAGAGCCCAAGGAGATGCCATAAACTGTCCAAAACCCAAAGATGTTCATTTTACTATATTATATGACAAAGAAAAACATTACATAACAAACAAATGTTTGACATTTTTGCTTGAAATTGACTGAAACAATTACTTGATTATCAAAATACTTGCTCATAAATTTCCAGTCGATTAATCGAGTAACCCAGAAATGTCTATAATATTTCTTGTGGCATACTCCAGGGTACATAACAACACATATCAAAACAACAGTAATATACTAAGTATTTGCATGCTTTTAATTTAACAGTCAACTTTGGAGATTTAATACATGCACATTTTTATTGTTTTTTTTCAGCTACAACCAATAACCCTGGCATAACAGAAGAGTGCTTTCAGGCCTGCCTGGAAGCACTCTACTGTATGGTTAACCTACTGTCTTGTTGACCCTAACCCTTAACTTCTGTTGACCTGTAGGAGGAGTTTCCCCAGCACAGAGCTGCTGTCAGTGGAGATCAGCCTGGATTCAGACTCCCAGAGGATGGAGGGGAAACAGAATGGAGCCTGGTGCACTGGTAACATTTTATTCACTGTACCACACTGTGTTCTCGTAAGATAATAAGTGAGTATACACACATACACAGTTGAATTGACCCTCCCTTTGCATGCCTGTCCCACCCCTCCAGAAAAGGACTACACCCCCTCCATGATGGGCCTGTGTGGGTCCTTGGCGTCCCTCCCGAGCTGCAAGTCTCTGGCCAGCCTCAAGTCCAGCGAGTGCCTGGTCAACATCAGCACAGAGAACAGTCCTGCCCTCTCTCCCAGCTAGGGGGCGCCAAAGAAACACTGCCAACCACTTAACAGGCACTGAGACAATTCAGCATGAGTACAAAAAGACTACTTTTGGTGGGCAGACAAATGCTCTCTTTCGTGGACGTTACGTGAGTCCCTTTACTTTTACGCTCTGCGCCCAGCACTCTCTCAACTTATACCTTTCAAGCGTTTGTGAAAGAGTAGCCTGGGGCTATCCAACAAAGATGCAGGAATAGCTGCTGTACTGCCTGACGGCCTCCTTCAGTTTCACTGTCTTTAACTGTCTTGACATGATTAAGCCTCCTGAAATGCAAACAACTGGTTCAAGTTTGACCTCTCTTACGTCACGATGCTTGATTTTGTGCAACTGCGGTCATGTATCCGTACTGGTCACATTCATCAAAACTCACTGTACGGTTGTTCTGTATGTACTTGTCCATTTGTCTGTGTCTTACCAGTCTGTCAGTGTATCTTATTCTGCCTCTTGCATAATACTGGCAGTACAGGATGGGTGAGCAGTTATAACCTTTTAGGGAACAGAAACAATGTTTTGCCATATTATATTACACTATTATAAGAGAGATAAAAAAGAGAGGCTTGTAATGTGCCGAGTTAAAGTGGTCAGACAGTTTTATGATGAAGATTATTTTAAAAATTAACAGATGCAGCTTCATGATATTAGGATGAATGACAGTTTTTGGCCTTATTCAATCATACAGTAGGTTAGATACAGATTTTAGGATGCGACATAAAAGATCAGGCTACCAAGGTTTGCAGAGCCACTGCAATGTGAACATAAAAGAACAGACATGATATCTATTGCATACAAATGCAAAGCGCATTGTGACTATGCAGAATGAATGTTTTCATTGTCTTTTTCTACAAACCTGGCTTGATAGAGTAGTTTGAGCAGGAGAGAAATAGTGAATGTGCAACGTGTGTGTGTATGTATGTAATTGTTATTTTTTGTTATGTTTTTTTTGCCCCCATTTCATTTTTTCTTATGATCTGTTCTTTTTATATTATAATTAATTTCATGACATACTTACTTGTATCATTTACCATCGTGCAAATTGCAATCTCATGCAGTGTTGTTGAGAGTTAGGATACATTGCGTTATTTAAAATTGCAATAAAACTGCCTTTTTTTGAAACATTAAATTCTAGTATGCAATGGATGTGTATTTTTCAGCTTTTTCGCTCTAGAGATGGAAATGTCAGTCGGTCCGCTAACTTTGGTCAAGACTGAAATATCTTGCTGTTGAGTGGATTGCCATGAAATTTTGTATGATGTATTCTATTGACTTTGGGGATCCCCTGACTTTTCCAATAGTGCCATTTACATTTTCAATTTGTCCAATACTTTGTTTTAACTTTATGTCCAGCTACTTGCAAAACTAATGACATTCCCATCAGCCTTAGCTGTACTTTGTGTTTACTGCTAATTAGCAAATGCTAACATGCTAAACTTAGTTTGTGAACATGGTGAACATTTTACCTGCTAAACATCAGAATGTTACTGTGAGCGTGTTAGTATGCTGACGTTAGCATTTAGCTCGAAGCAGCACTGTATCACATCAGCCTGTGCCTCAGTTATCAGATGTTAGCATGCTAACACACTAAACTAAGATGGAAAACACAGTAAAGATTATACCTGCTAAATACTGCATGTTAGCTATGTCATTGTGAGTATGTTAGCACGACATTAGCATTTAGCTCAAAGCACTGCTGTACCCAAATACAGCCTCACAGAGCTGTTAGCATGGCTGTAGACTCTTACATTGATTCATATTGCTCATGAATTGCCTCCACATTTACATTCGACAGTATCCGTTTTCTGCATGTTGGTTTCCATTTTGGCCACTCAGAATTTGCTGTGTCCGTTTATTGCTAACCTGATTGATCAAGTCGGACACAAAAATGTCAGACGGGAGAAAAATAAAATGAGCGTACTGTAGGTCCAAGAAACCCAACACACGCTCTTTCCCCCTGTGCCTAGGTCACTTTTTGTTTTCATGTCTCTCCTTTGTACCTTAACTTTGTGAAGCACGACATCGTCTCTCTTCAGATGGGTTTGAAATAGCTTGCATGAGGTCATAGGTTAGGATCATTCATTCATTAGCACAGACAAATACACAGAGCTAAACAAACAGCAGCTGAAGGTCCTTTGGTAAACGCTGGAAATGCATTATGTAGGAGACACATTCCAGATCGACATACTGTCCCATTAACTGCTTGGCTGTGAAACGAATGGATAGTGGAGGGTTGTGAAAAGTTGCGTTTAGTTATCTGCCTTTGTCTTTGGATGTTTTGTGAAAGTGACATCAATTGTTGGGTGTAGTTGCACTAGATAGATGAGCAGGTTGCTGGACACATGGTTCAGCACTTCACCCTTCGGTGATAAAGCACATTCACTCCGATTGTGGTGTGCCAGACACACAAGCGTGTTATCTAAGCATGGGCCGATGTCTTGTAAGTGCACATTTAGGGCCAGTTTGGTTTGGGTGAGGGGTCACTGGGAGGCTTAGCGCTGGTCTAGGATCAGCCCCTAAAAGTGCTTGCCACGTTATCTCTTCCCCCTTCTCTTGTCCCACCATTGGAACTCCCTTTCACACAGAGTCAGGGCATTTATCTCCCACAATGCACACTGTCTCACAAATGCACGCACACCACCCAAAACCACTTCACAGTCCACCCAGCTGGGGTGATTTGATAGGCCTCAGGATAGCATGATGAAATAAGTGGCCTACAAATGAATGAATGAAGGTGATGATAGAACAGTTAGAGAATCTCATACCAGCAGTTTTGTTACTACAGTTCATATACTTTACATGACAGCTAACCATTCTGCAAACCATGCTACAGTGTTTTAGAAATGTTATCGTAGTTTTCCTACTGTTAGATACCCAGTGGTTTTCATTCATTTTGTACTGTATGAATGTCTATTATTCAGCAGACTCTTTGAGACTTGCTTTTGTTGTGTAATCCATCACAGTGAACATCAAGTCTGCATTCATTTTTGTCAAATCGCATTATTGGTATGAGGTAATGCAGCGCAGACTCTTCAAATCAATCTGCTCTTATATTGCATCACCATGCAACGACAATGTAACACTAACAAAAATGAATGTGGACTTGATGCTCACTGGGATGGATTACACAAATCAGTCAAAGTTTCAGGAGCCCGCATAGTTATTTTATGCTGTACTAAAAAAAGGTGGAGGGGTGGAATCTCAAATTGTATAGCATGTATTTCAAAATGGTCAGCAAAAATGTGAAGGCTACCAAAACTTGCCAACACACTGGTGTGGCCCTTTAAATACATTGCCAGCAGGTCTACGCTTAAAATTGTAAACTACAGTAGCTTCCACCATTGAAGTTTTAAAAAGTAGTCCATGTACTCCCAGTGTTAAAGAAAATTGTTTTAACTGTCAATTTCCAGACTTAAAAAGCTTAAATATGGTATTTCAACACGAATTAAATGGCGAAAATCTGTTAATATGAGATATGAATTGGGGGCGATGAAAGAAAAATCTCACAGTCCGAGGTTTGACGGATTGATGGCGGATTGTCCAATAGGATTGAAGCTAAAGGCTCCGCCAACCAATCAAAAGTGACATCTAGAGACGGGCCCCGCCCCCCCCGTATAATTAAATCCACACCAGCGTGGTGGTCGAGTTGTTCGGAGTTAAAACAGGGACGCGGAGGGGGAATGTAACTGTGACCACCTCGCAACTTTCTGGGGCCACCAAAACACACGCTCCAGCCTGAAAAATATAATGAAATACACCTCAAGGTTTTCTCAGAAGACGTCGGAGTTGACGTTAAAGTGACTTTTTGAAACTGGAGCTGCTTCCTTGTTCGACAACTGGGTGAAATATCTCAACGTCCTCACAAAGAAACTTTGCTTGCTAGGCTGCTAACTCGCACACAAGCCAGAAAAAAAGAAAAAGAAAAAAAAAGAAAGTATGATCACCGCCGAAGACTTGATCTGAAGCTGTTAGTAACGACTCATCTGTCGAGCTAAGTGTTGCTGGTGGTTTGTGTTTACTTGGAAATGGTTTTCGAGAGTGAAGTTTGTAACGGTTTTGAGTAGTCATCATCACCAGTGGAGGAAGGGTTGCAGCTGGTAACTCAGCCAGCCACCACCAGTGTTTCCACACAGCGCCCCCAGATCTCCACCAGGCTATTTTCAGTTAGTTAGGAGTTAAATAGTCCCAGATTTGTTACCGGAGAAGATGTCTGGCCGAAGTGGAGTTGGACAGATCCGGGGAGCTGCTTTGGGTCCACAGCCCCTCAAGGCTACTGTTCCCTATCAGCTGGCCAGCAAGCCTCGACCAAACCGGAGGCATGGAAAGTCAGGTATGAGCTCAACACCTGTCAGGCTGTATTGATCGTGTAGTTGTGTCCCTGGGTAAAGAAAATGTGATGCCGTGATTAAAAAAAAAAAAAATGCTCATTTGGACTGCTTAAATTCAGCCTTAAATGTTTTCACACCAGCTTTATCCATCACTAACTTTGCTAGTAAAGTACATGCCAAGTTATTAACTACTTATTAATTTAAACCTTGAGATAGATCAGCTAGTAAAGCCCCAGTGGTTGTCTGTAGCAGCATCCAGTCATCAAACAATCAACAATGTCGAAAAGGAAGTCACTGCAGCATCTCTGTGTAACACAACTTCCAAACTAAGATTTTCAACTATTCATTCATTGTTAGAGATGTTTTGTTTTCTATATAAATTTAGCTGTGGGTATATTAATGCCATTCTGTCATTGAAATTTAATAATAAAACGATAAAATAGACTTAATATAAACAATATAATATAGAAATATAGTAATACGTATAATGCAACATAGCAGTCATAACTATATAGATATGTTTATAGGTGCCACAAATGTTCATTTTATAATCGATTAATATGGCAAATGCCTCGTTGATTAATTTAATATCATAAAATAGTGAAAAGTGCCCATTAGAAGTTCAAGGTGATGTTCACTTTACGGTCATATCAGTGAAATAAAACAGGGAATCTTCATATTTGAGAGGCTGGAAGCAGCTAATTTACTTAAAAGATTAAGGAAGGAATCAAAATTGTTTCTGGTGAATTCTGTCAGTCTCCTAATTGATTAAACAACATCATCATTTCAGGTCTAGATGTTGTTAATGGTGACAAAAAGAAGCCTAAAGCTTGCTTACCGTGACTACATTACACTTCTTAAAACATTTAACATTGATGTATGAATTGTTTACTTTATAACAGCAATATTATTTATGGTGTTTCTGATATGTCGGGGAAAGTAATGGTTGATTAAGTCTAATATGAGAGCTCAAAGCTATAGCTTACTCAAAATTCAACAAGTCTGTCACCAACTGATTCAAATTTAAGAAATAACAGAATAATTTAATCTGTTGCTGCATGTCAAATAAAATGTTGTCTGCGTCTGACAGCTGGAAAGGCCAAACCGCACGAGCTGAGCTCTGGCATGAGGCGGACAATGTCTCTTGACGCCATCATCGGGCCGTACCTGCAGGGACACTGGCCGAAAGAACCAGAGGGCCAGAGCAGCCTGTCTCGTAAGGACAAATCCACCCAGGTCAGCTCCGGATGAAGAATGTTTATAAGTGTGAACATGATAATGCTGGCGAATTTGAATCGGCGCTGTTTTTGTTTTTGAATGGAGTGCATTATTTTACCACAGTCGTTTCCATATTTAGAGTTTATAAATCATTAATGTGTCTGTGCAGTGGGGCAGATGGGGTCAGGTCATGTTAGAAGATTAGTTTGCAGTTTTTGCAGAGAAGGAAGTCGCTAGGAGACAAAGGGAGGGAGGGAGTGTCCGGTGCTTGCATAGCTATTACAGAGTGAGAACCACAGCCATGAGAACGGTCCCTGAAGTCAGCTGATGAGGCCGTTTTGGCTGCACCCATCCTCTCTGCTCTGTGTGCAGGCACTCGCCACTGCTCTTGGTTGCCCACATCCTCCCCCCCCTCTCTCTCTTTGTTTTTCAGTTTCTCCTGCTCTTTCGCTTTTCTACAAGTGCGAAGAGAGAATCTGTGGGTGTGGATGGTGTGATGTGGCTGCAGATCAGCCTTTGAGCATGAAAAGCTGTGCTAAGTGTGCAACTTTTGGTGAAATATGTGTGAAGTTGTGATGTCTTGCGTGACTTAATCGTAGTTTCCAGTGTTAGATCTGAACCCAATCACAGGGAAGCTTCAGGCAAAAACGTTAATATATATGCTTATTTATTAGTCACATGTGATCTTATTTGAAGAGTATTAGTTCTTATGTTTGCTTTCTTTCTTTCTTCCTCCCAAGACCCCAGACTCATGGTCAGATAAATCCCAGAGCAGGAGAGGTAGCAGCAGCCACAAACGATCGGCATCATGGGGCAGCGCTGAGCATCTGCGAGAGGTGAATCTCTGCCTGTATTGCTCAACGTGTGTCTGTAACAACCGGGCTTGCTAAACTGGACTTTTTTTGTATTTTTGGACAAAGAGTGCAAACCCTTGTAAAAGGCCTGACTCAATTATTTTGAACGCATTGAGCAACAGGAGACCGAATGACCTCATCTGCAAAGAAACTTCCCTTTTTGACAATTTTCACTACTCCTCATCATATCTTTTATCTGAAATATCACTTATTTAGATTATTGCATCTAGAAAATGCTTACAACACGCCTCTAAAGGGACCTTGTTGTAAAGTATGTGACTTGTCAGTTTAAAGGACTGCCTCTGTGTGTTTGTGTGCGTGAGCTGATTGACTAACAATAACCGCTGTTCATTGCAGATTGCTAAACTAAAACAACAGCTGCAGCAGCGCAGCAAACCTACAGTCTCAGGGGGGCCTGACAAGGACGGCCAGCGTGGCTACCCTCAGGGGAGCTGTAGCCTAGGAACTACTCAGGTACCTTAGCATCATCACCACACACACAAACACGCTGCACTACTTACTTCATGCATGCATGTGTACACTTTTTACAGGCAAAGTTGACAGAGACAACAGATAACGGATAAACCCTCTCTGGCTCCAGACAAGTATCACTGATTACATTCGTCACAGTAAACTAGACAGTGCAGTTCATCACAGGAAGTGAATGAACTAAAACACTGAAGCAACAGGAAGACCACTACATCACGTTGCTTCTGCTTTTCAGAACGAAATACGTACTTCTGCTTTTCAGAACAGCTGGTCTGCACTGTCTTGTTGCGTGGTGCCACGCTCCGCTGGGCTGAGGCGGTATCAGACCAAAGTGTAGTAACATGACCAACCAACAATAAGACCTGATTTGTACCTGAAAGTGTTAATAAGGTTATAATAAGGTCCTGCACATCTTCCAATTTTGTTAATTATTGTGGAACTTGGTGAGTTTCAGTGATATCTCCAGCACATGTTGCTTTAATATTTAACTAATATTTAATACTTAACTGCATAAGAGCGCTTCAAATGTAGTTTTAGAACTAACATAAACTTTATTTATATAGCACTCCTCATACAAAGTATGTAGCTCAAAGTGCTCCACAATAAGAGAAAACAAGAAAAACTGACAAGTGAACTGTAAAAAAAAAAACAGTCTGCTCTGATTTAAGTTGCTTCTCAGGACTAATGCTGCCTAAATTCCATATAACTTGTTTTCGTGTCCTCAGACTCAGCCAATTCCCACCCCCCTTGCTCCCCTGTCTACACTGGTCCCTCGACTGCGCTGCAGTGTGGAGGGCCTCAACCAGGAGCTGGAAGGCATGTTCATCTGCCAGCCACCGCATCCTCAGCACAGGGTAACTGTCACCTACACCCCCACCATACAGCGTACACATGTGAAAGATGCAGGACTTGTTTTACTTAATAAGAAAGCAAGATTCCTGAAAAGGAGCACTTAATATGATGGCGGCTGACATTAATCACACGGTCGTTTCCTGCCTCGACAGCTCCTTGAGGTTCCAGATGGTCACCGGGCTCCAGTCCCTCCGCAGAGCTGCAGCAGTGGATCTCAGAGTGACCCTGCCACCACACCCCTGTCCCCATCTGCCTCCTCCTCACCCAGCTCCACTCCCACGTACATCTCCACCTCCCCACCCAACTCTGAAGATGCACCTCTGGATCTGCACCAAGGTTAGTTGTTACAACGGTTACAATGTGTCAGTTCACTGGATCCAATGAGCCGACAGCACACACTATCCTTTTACAGTGCATTTGTACTGTCCTCTGTTTGGAAAGGTGCTTCATGAGTAAATCGTGCCTTCAGTCACGTACCTGCAAGTTCCTGTTTCAACCCAAGTGTCATTACGTAACTTTAAAAAGTTATTTGTATTAAAATGGGGAATTGCCAGAAAACAAAAGGGAAAGTGAATTGCTGTGTGACATTCACACCTGTTGCAGCCACTCGGCCTAAAATCAGAAAACCACTCAAGACACGGCCTAAAATCAGCAGACCACTTTCTGCATGCACATGCACAATCACACAGACGCACGCAAACATGCAAACTTACATTCAACACAGGGGTTCAGGGATACGCTCAACATCATGATACTATCACAACTAAACAGGAGGTAATATTTCCAAGCTCATTTGTAGTACTAGTCCAAAAGACAGTAGCAGTTCCAGACTGGACAACTTTGCCAAACCCTGGCCATATAGTAGCATATTAAATATTCAGGCTCAGGTTTATTTGCCTTCAGATCTGTGGTGTCTTATCCTCCATGTTTAAATGTTTTTAAACTCATAGTTACTAGGAATTACGCTACTCTTACCCTGTTTTCCGTTCTACACTTAAACTGATCAGACACGTAATTTGCCGGAATAAGACACATTTTCCGAGGTAAGACCTCACATGCCAGAATTAGAATATCCGTTTTATCGTTTTACCCATCTTACTGGTGCAATAATAGCAGATGCTTAATCAGTTGCTGCTGTATATCATCTTTCAGACATTTACCATCATTTTACACACCATCAAGTTCTGTTTTGCTCGTTTATTTTTCTTTAATTAAGCAAAGGTCACCATCAGCAAAACAAAGATGACTTTCCCCCGTGGAAACCAGTACTGATCTCTTCCTGTGCACACTTCACGCCCCTTTTTTCACAAGTTGACAAAAAAGGAACAAATCTAAATGTGTCTAAAAGTTACAAACTCTTTAATTTTGTTGTTTATGTGCTAATTTTCGATTGTAGCATTTAACTACATACAATATATAGTTCATGTTGATGGTAGTCTAACTGGACAGACTGCTAAACTTACATTTTCATTATCTTGTAATTCACTGACTGCAGTCACACTTGCTTAACAACCAAGAGAAACACTGTTGTTGCTTAGTAAGTGAAAAATCTGAAACACTTTATACATGCATACTTATGGTGTGTACCGACACTTTCACCATTTAAATATTGACTGTAGTTCATGGCTATATTTTTAAATGGGTTTATTATCATTTTGTCCTTTTGGCTTCTAAATTGATGGAGTTGTGTCTAAGCCAAAATAAAACTGAAATTATCCTTGATACTGGTGACAGCATTCATGATTTCAATGCTCAGAAACTCCAGTTTACCATATTGATACTATAATTGATTTTGTTTCCACTGGAGTTGAGATGACCATAGCTAATTTATTTCATATAATGAGAACAACTGAGAGTGAAAGAGTTTTGCTCATAGAATCTTTCTGTTCTATCTATTAAATTGACTTGTTTTGTCCCTCCTCTTTTCAGGTGCAATAGACAGTGCAGAGATGTGCCTCCTGTCTCCGTTCTCCTCCCAGAATGAGGCTGACCTCCCCCTGCCTCTGCTGATGTCGTCCTCCCCAGGGCCCAACAAAAGTTGCTGCTTCCAGAGAGAGCCTCCAGAGGGCTGCGAAAAGGTCCGAGTCTGGGAGGAAACCAGGTACGTTTGTTCTCCATCTGAACAGAATTGACAGACTTTTCTCTCATGTTTGCTCTGAGCCGCACCAACAATAGACACCAGCTTGAAGGAGCTGTCAAGAGTACTCCACATTGCACTGCTATAATATTGTCGGACTCACGGTGGATGGTTTCATTAAAAAAAGAAAGGATCAAAATTGATGCAGCAGAACCAGAGATATCGTCTTTTTTTAAATTCCATTTCTTCTTTATCTTCTTTGTCTAAACCTGGCGCTTACATTACTCAAAATGCAACTTGACCGCTGACGGTACAGTCAGATTTTAGGTGTGTTATGCTAGAAGATGCTAATGTAACCTTGAGGCACTAGCCTCAAGCAGAGATGAGGAGCGGGCTACAGAGGTCTGGTAAGCTCATTTCTTTCCCAACCCCTAGATTTTTTTTTATTTTCAAACTTGTAGACTTGTAGGCAGTTTCTCAGACTTCCTCTGTAGCCACGTAAGGTTTTATACAAGTTTCTTTTTCACACATGCCGAAGTACTCCCCACAGCCTGTAAACAGACTTTGATGTGTGGCATTGGTGGTTTCCCTTTTAACTAGACGAGTTACCCAATCTACTGTTATTGAGATGTTTTTCTTACCTCTACAGTGAGAAGTATCTAATAAAGGGCTCTTTGAAATGAAGTTAGTGTTCTTATTGGACAAATGTAGTGTATCAAATCAAAGTGAGTCAGCGTGTGGATGCCCTCTGGTGGGGATTTCACTGTGTTCTCAAGCAATGACAAAGTATTTACCCTTGATTTATACTATACCTAGACATGACCAGATCATAATCAATGTGCTAGAACAAGTTTGGTTAAGGTTAGGCATTTAAAACATCCTCTTTAAGTTTAGTCAACAAACTTTTGATAAGTTACACATCTAAAACAATTTTCCTAAAGTTTCAGAATGGTTTTGGTCAAGGTTAAGTCAAAAATGAATCTTATAATTACTAACAGAAATGGAGGAAATAAAGAAATTAGTAGGGTGTAGTGTATATGTACCCTGCCTAAATGATTGCCCCCACCCTTACTGTCACAACACTACTGTGTCATTAATGACAAATTCCTTCTTTTTTACTTAACCTGTATATTGTTATGTGAAATTCGGGTGCAATACTTCTGCTACAGTTGCAAGTTTGCAGTTGCAGTTTTACTTTTTTACCCCCTTGTAACTTTGAGTCTTGGGTAGAAGAAAGCCTGGTCTGTCATGAGGAGTGACTACATTTTAGTTTATTTGTAAGGACAAGTATACTTGTCGTGACATTGACAGTCACCACGATAACAATGTCTGACGTGCTGAATATGTGTATGTATGTAACCAAATGTCAATTCTACCACTCACACTTTGACAGGTATTAGTTTTGTCATTAGTTTCTTACAGCCCTTCTCCTCTCATTCTGTAGCACTCCACACCAACTCAAGCCAGCCCTCATCTCCTCCTGCCCAGACCCCAACAAGGTAAACTTCACCCCCCATGGGGGCTCAGCCTTTTGCCCCGTCAGCCTCCTCAAGCCCCTGCTCCCCTCCATGGACCTGCTGTTCCGCAGCCTTGCCGTCTCTCCAGTGAATCAGGGAACAAGCTCCTGCCAGGCAACGTCCTCTGGCAACCGGGCCGCTCCTCCTGAACCTCCTGCCACCACCGCCGTCATGGGAGAAAGCTCAGGGGAGGGTCTCGCTTTCTGATCACAGCTGCAGATCTTTTTCTGTGTAAAATTATTATGCAGAATGCAAATATTTCAGTGGTCTGGTATGTTGCTTTATTTTAGAAAAGGACCATTCCTTTTCTATACAGGTTTAAAAGAATATGTTGAAAAATAATAATATTGAAAAAAATAATTAATATCGTACTTGTACGCAATCTAATGGATAAGCTTTATGAGCTACTTTTTCTGGGTCTCTGGGCATGGTGACATTTCTAAATTAAGGCCTTTTTGGTTCTGTCATTTCATAATCCAAAGATATATTTTTGGCCAAACACGAGTGTGAGAGACGGGTCAGTCTTATGGCAGGACTTCTAACTTATTCTGCTCTTAACCCTATCTGAGATGTGATTTGTCGGCTGACTGACCCCCTCACTTGCTGCACATTTTTTCTGTTTCCCCAAAGAAGCCATGACACACACTTATTTGTTGATACTGGTTTTTAAACTAGTCATCTCTGTCCAAAATGTTACGAGTCTGGGTCAGATAAGTCTGGTTGTTTTTAAGTATTCAGAGATATTTATCTGCAAATCTCAATTTTTTCTTCTTCTCTTTTTTTACCTAACTTGACCTTGCACCCGTCGCTGGTGTACAAAGCACGACAAATCAGTTGGGTACTTATTTTAATTTACCTGATAAACAAAAACACATTTTGATTATTGTAGACTGAAGGGAATTTTCCAGTTGTTTGACTTGGGTAGCATCAATATCTAACGGCTTCATCTCAAGCATTCCTGCTTTAAAAGTTGTACAGATGTTATTTTTGTTGTCATTTTGTTTACGTTCAAAAAAAGGTAACTTTTGCGTGTGTTAATGGAGAAAAAAAAAACCCTGTTATTCCTTGATGTTCTAGACGTGTGCTTGATGGTATGTTTATAGTTTTGAGGTTTCGCAGCCTAGTTGACTACCTAACCAGTTTTAGTGGTGTAGATTTGTCATCCTCAATCTTTCTCTGAAGATGTTCTTTTTCTTCTGCCAAGCTGACAAGTTGATGTTCAAATAGTTTTATTTCTGGTAGACATGTTTGCACAAATTGAACTGCTACTTTTGAGTCGCAATTCTTATTTTTATATTCACTTTTGTAATTTAAGAGTAGTAATGTGTATTTTCTACATCTTTTTCAATTACCTGCAACATAAGCTAAAAAAAAAACCTGTTACTTTTAGTTTTGTTCTGTCAGTATAATTGAGGCATGAGATACTGTATCGGGTGGATTTTTATGCACTTCCAGGAGAGGGTTTTATATGGAGGGGGAGACGTTTCTTCCATACATTAGTCCTGGGTTTATTGTCTCTGACAGGAGTTTTGTTTATGTTTGTACACGTGGATGGAAAGTTAACTAGTCTGATCATTTGACTTACTTCTCCTAGTTTTAGTGTCCTGGTGAAATACTGATGGATTGAAACATTGTCTTTTTCCAAATAAGCCTCACTCTCAATGTTTTATGAGTCGGTGTGGATGCTGTGGGCGTGCTGTTATCTCAGGTTCTGTGTTCTGTCCACATAAATATATGATTGATAACATGTTGTCTTTGTGATTTATTTAACTAGTCATAACTCTTAATGCTCTGGTCTGAATTTCCAAATGTCTGCAGAGAGGTTTTGTACCTGTAATTGGTTTGATTTGGGTCATTGTGATGGAAGCTGAAAACATATACCAGATATGCAGGGTGTGAAATTGATGCAACACTTCCTCCCCACATTGTTACATCAATAGAGCGGTTGTTAAACCATGAAGTTGAAGACTGGACCTTTTCATTTTATTCCCTACACTACCAAGTTTGCACTGCTGTCATCATCCAGATGTTTGCCGTTAAAAAAAACAACAATGTGGTTTGTCAATTGAATTACTTCCATGTGCGGTTGGGACAATATGGCATTTATTTGGTTTTCTTTTGCCCTTGTCATTGATCAGATGTTTAAAGTCATTTTTAGATCTGTGTTTTGTACACATTGCAGTGCTGTTATTTCTAAGTTGTCTTTTAAAGTGGGGAAAAAGTGAAAATGTAGAGAGTTTTAACAGTTAAATCAATCCAGTCATTTACCTTATTGGAGCAGGTTGCAGCCCTACTTCCTCCTTTTTTTTTCCCCCCTGAGCAATTTAAGGAACTTTTCTTTTTAATATTTAAAAAAAAAAAATGAAGCTTTTAAACCAACGTGGACAAGAAGTCCTCAAAGTACTCAGGGAAAAAAATGGAAACTTGAACACCTACAACTCTATGACAACTGGGCAAGCTCTTTATTTGCTGATGAAGATCATGTGCTATGATCAGAAGCTCCAGAACGGCTACTAAACGGTCGTGAGAGCGGCCAGACTGTTTTGAGGTTGCAGCCTTGAATTAGAGTAGCCTGCATGAACACAACGAGGGTTTATGCTTCTGTTTCTTGAGGATTTGAAGTATTGAAATGGTCCCTTACTGCATATTAAAAATACATAAAATGGGGTTTCATGTTTTTTTTTTTTCTACTTCGGGAAGATGTTTGACATGAGCGCAGGAAAAGTTTCAGCGAGGAGTTTTCTTTAAGACCTGCGGCCCCACGCGTGATATACAGTCCAGACATATACAGCTGTTGCGTTGCGGGGTTGGCTGCCACTAGAGGTGGTGGTGTGCACTTCACTGTCTATTCAGGCCGGTAGGAAACAGCACGAGATCCTCCGCGGTGAAGCGCGCATCGTTTTGCCAGAAGATATTCGCTTTCACGGACTCCGTCAGCGGGAGGATTTTCCCACCATGTTGGGGGTCGTCGCCAAACAGCTCAAGCACCATCCAGCTGTAAGTCCCAAACACTGTATTTTTTATTTCTAACGTGAACGACCCGGTGACATTGAAAGCGCCGGGGAGGACGCGGTGTGGTTAAGCGTTCCCCAATATCTCGCCTTAATTATCTGATGTATTATCCCCTATATTTTCTATTAATACAGCTTTCCTCAATTAACACAACATTTGGGATAGTTTACAGTAGGCTATGCGGCAGATTCATTTAATAGGCCCTATAGACCTTTCAGTGCAGAAATGTGTAATTCCTCGACACAAATTTCGGATGAAATGGACGATAAACGCAATTTTACACCAATACATCCACATTTTACTCCTCGTGTATCTCCTTAGTCCTTTCCTTCTCGTCACTATATTCCTGTTATTACCCTTCCTCCCGTTGGGGCTTATATTCTTTGCTCTGCCACCCTCCGAGCTTCATGACGGGATTCATTTTTCCTCTCTCTTTTCTTTGGCACCGGCTCCAATGAGGCAGGATACATTAAATTAACACAGGAGCCAACATTGTAGTTGGCTTGTGTAAAAGGGTGAAATCTCGACTATAGGAAGAAAAGAACAGCGTCTCCCTGTACTCTTTATGTCCACAACCATGTGTGTAGGTCGCTGCAGCACGTACACTACTGTATATGTGCTCTATACTGGCAGGACTCCACACCAGAGCAACGCATGGAGAGAGAGTATTATCCAAGGGCGACGGGGTGACACAGCTTGCTTTAGGGCAGCCTCCGTGTTAATAAACCACTAGAAATGTTTTGTCCCCTGTTAAACAGTGCAAGCTTTCCTATAGATGAAACGTGTTTGTGTTTAAATGATGCATAATTGTCATTGGGGATTAAAAAAAAAACGTTTTGATACAGTATATAATTATTTTATATAGACTGTATGTAAGATGCACTTCACACTTGTAATTTTGCTGCTGGAATGGAATAAAACAGTGATTCCCAACATTGGGTTTGGGGTCTCCAACAAGGGGTCACAAGACAATTCTGAGGGGTCAAGAGATGATTAACAGGACAGAAATATCATACACTAAAATATTCTTGTCCTCTTTTGGATTTTCCTCTATTATTTGCTCTTTTTTCTTGTGAATTACTACTTATTTTTCAGATATTTGTTGTTGGTTGTCTCGTCCTAGTTTTACGTATTATGTTGTAATTGGTATGAAACCTGCATTGTGATTCATTTTTTCTTGTTCTTTTGCCCACTAGCTCATCCCCCTCTTCATCTTCATCGGTGGCGGGGCAACCATGAGCATGATGTACCTGGGTCGGCTGGCTCTGAAAAACCCTGATGTCTCGTAAGTCTCTATGACATCTGAGAAAGTACAAACTGATAGGCATATAGGGATTTCTTGTTGTGGATCTAACCCCTCGGTTGGCTTTTTTTCATCAGCATATACTGTAAATGTTTATTAAACCTCAGTGTCTGTTTTAAGTATCAAGTTTTATGAGAAAAATGCTGATAACCTCACATTTTTCTTATTTTTTTTGTCCTCAGATGGGATCGCAAGAACAACCCCGAGCCCTGGAACAACATGGAGCCCACTCAACAGTACAAAGTATGAGCCTTTATGGACATTTTTTCACAAATAACTTCGACAGTTCTGATGCTTGTTGATCATTTACAGTCAATTATTTTTCATATTCCTTTATATGGCTGCTTGGTTAGATTTAAACTGTGGTGGACAAGCCATATCTTTTCTCTTATCTTGCCTCAAAGTCCATATCGCCTCTGTTAAACTGATTGTGTACATTTGTTCATGTGTGTGCATGTGTGTGTGTGTGTGTGTGTGTGTGCATTTCCAGCTTTTCACGGTTAACATGGACTACTCCAAGCTGAAGAAGGACAGACCTGATTTCTGAGTCACCATGTCTTCGCACCTCCTCCTCTCTGACATTTTTTGCCAAATACAAAACAAACCCATGGTGCTGAATGAAGGTTGAATCACACACTGCGTTCAGTCAGTTCATTTCCAATGTGAAAGGGGAAAGAGATCATTCACTTATCGATGACTGTATGAATAAAACAGACAACCACCTGTTTTAGCAATTGATTAATTTATTTTTGACTCTGTTGTAAATTATTAAAATCATTTAAATCACACTTCTCACCAGCAGTGTATTTTTTTTTAACAGTCCACAGTAGCTTTGACAAAAGAATGAAATACATGAGAAATTACAGCTTCAGGGTTTCATAAACAAGTTTATATCAGTACTTTTTTGGTGATATGCTATTTTGAGACCATTATTATGAGATCAAGTGGCATGAAAGGTGTCACTTGATGTTCCACTATGGTGTACATAGCCTAATATTCTAAGCAAAGTTTACTCAAAAACACCCTGATTGGACGTCTGAGTGTCTACTACTGTCAACTAATTCTTGAAAGAAACCAACTTTATGAGTATAAATTTCACATTTTCTTGTAAGGATGACATTATTTTTCCCTCTTAATGTTTTCATGTATGTACAGATTATTAGAAAAACGCTTCAACAAACTTGGTGACGCCATCCTTTCAAAACCACTCTGGCTTCACATTTAAACTTTTCATAGAGGAAAGTTAGATCACTTTTTTTTTCAAATTGAAAATTTGTTTGGCCCATGTCTTCATAATTCTTTTTTACCCTGGATGGATTTATCTTGTTCACCCATAATGTCCTGTTTATATATTGATTATTCTTTTAATTATATTCTCCACCTCTTGATGTCTAATTTAGTCTAGCTGTAGCTGTTGTTCCCTTTTTGACCAGCAGAGTGTACTGTTACACTAACAAATGGAAACATATTCTGCAGGGACATTATGTTAATTTGTGTGGACAAGAGATGGAAACATTTGACCAATTGTTTGGTATTTGTGTGTGGATTGGAGCACGCACTTGTGAGTACCCAAAATTACGCACAAATCATTGTACACATTTGTAAATCTTATTTTTCATTTGTAGATCATGTAATACACATTCGTAGCCATATTCAGACTAGTTTCCCTCCATGGGTACGTTTTATAAACACAAATGCAAAAGAGTGATAGAAAATCTAACTATTGTGGCTTTCAAAATAAATCTGGAGCGTCACAAAATCAATCAATATGTCCAAGAAGAAAAGGGTGGTCGGTTCTGCACATGCCTGGCTCACATCGAACAAACGAAGAGGTTTGTAACCGATTCAAAAACAATGCTCTCACACAACTCAGCAAAAACATCCAGAAGAATTTCCATATCTTCACAACACACTTAACTCCATGTTCTCCCTAGTTTCTTCGGTTGGTGCCAAACCGCCATTTAATTAAACTATCGCGAGGTTTCGCTTAAAAATAACGCGGGAACGGGACAGAAGAGGGAGGAACGGATCCGTTGGAACGCGTTCGTGGTCGACAGAGGGTAGATAATGTTTAGCTAGAACAAAAACGGCAATAAATGACACTGTCGTCAGTTCAGCTGCGTTTGTTGGACTCGGCGTTATTCGGTAAGATCGCCTGATTTACAAAAAAGGCGCAGTTTAACACGTTTGCCAGCTGACTGTCGGTTTCTGAATGGATCCCGCGGAGGACTTGTCCGCTCGGGTCCTGCTGAAACATATTCTCAGCACCGAGACACCCAGGACTCCCGTCACGAGCAGGTATTTCTACAGCACCTTAAACTTCGTCTAGTTTTTCTGGGAAATAGCTAGCTGTAAGTCAAATTATTGGCGTTTCAAGCGTTAGGTAAGTAACTAAATAAATAACTAACGCGGGCTGAGGCGACGTTAATGCTAACGTCACGCGTCCCCGTTTGGCTTTAAGTTGGTTGCTTGTATTGAACGTTTAGCTGCTAAGCTTGAATTAAACTGAGTAAAACGGTGGAAAACCACGTTGCCGTAGGAGTTATTGATTTTCAGGTCTCAATTACTTCGTATCCGGGATTGAACTAATTATAAGCTGTCTGGGTTAAGGGTCTCCAAAGCACCGGGTACCAGCGCGACCAGGCGCAGCAGTAGGCTGAGCAAGAAAGATGCTGGACCCCAAACCCCACAGAACATCCTAAGGAGAAGCCTGAAAGATAAAGTACATGAGGTGAGGAAGACGAGCACAGTTGATGCTGATGATGGACGTGTTGAGTCTCTTACAGTTGACCTATCTACCTTCTTTCCAGCGTATAACCAGGAAATCCCTGCCCTCTACTAGAAGGACTGCCTCAGTGCTCAGAAAGGTAAACACCCCTGCGACAGCCTCAGTGCTGTGTGATGATGGAGACACACCGAGGCACATACTCATGAACATCCTGCGGACAGGTATGTGCGCGGGCCTGCCTTTATTCGTGCATCACGTTGCCGCTGGTGTTTGTCCTTTTATGAACATGTCATTTGTCATGTCATTCAGAGCCTGTGAGGTCCCCTGTGGTTCATGAGAAAGTTGCCACAGAAGAGCCACAGCCACCTTCAGCCAACTCCAGCAAGCGTCCTAGGTGAGCTGTGTGTGTAACAGGAATTCCACGTTGCTGACATTTGAGATGTCCAACCAACCGCATTTTAAATAATTGTGCTAATGTTAGTTGTGAGGAATCAACTTTTTATATAATTACTGGCCCATAACTGACTAAGTATCTCCAGCATTATTGACCATTTGTATGCAACTGGCTAAATTATGTTATGTGTGTGTAACAGGTTTATATTTGCTTGACTTTCAGCATTGAGCTGTCAGGGTTGGACTTGACTGATATAACTATTGGCAACGCAGCAAGTACTGCAAAGGGACTGAGCAGAAAGAGACCACGTCGGAGCCTTAATGTAACAGCCTTTGAAAAGCGTCTTAAAGATGGAGATGGTAAGTCAAAGCCACTATTGATAGGCTTCAGTGCTTTAATTGGATTTTGTAAGATTCTAAAGATGTTTGTTATTGTAAAGTCATACATTTACAACTGGTTTGGAGTCTTCTCAGTATACTCAGTATAGAATAAGAGGATGGTGTTGGGTGGTGTAGAGACATGTGAGCTGTATCAGTGAACAGTTATGTATGTTTTATTGACTAGCTGATGGATGCTTGTGCTTACAGATGTTGAAGAGGAAAAGGAAGAATCAAGAGACGACCTTTCATCCCTTTCTTTGTCAAGGTAAACTGCATTAAAAAAACTACAATGTCGTGTAATTTTTTTGTTTTTTACATGTAAAAGGTTCATTTTGATCAGGCATTGTCTCATTTGCAGCGAGTGTAAATCTCTTTTTGTGATTTTACAACAATTACATTGCTGTTTACAATGTTAATGAGTGAACGGATAACTAAATGGCCTTTCCAATCTGTTCTGCAGTTCCACCTCTCTGACTCTTAAAACGCCCTTTGTGGATGTTCGGACTGAGAAAAAGGGCCTGCAGAGAAGAGTTTCTAACCGTCGAAAAATCACAGAGGAAGAATTTGGCGCTGCTGTAAATAAAAGGCAGATGGGAGGTGATTATGATGATTAAAACACTCTTTGTAACCTACCAAATCTTTGATCATATGTATAACAAATCAATGAGATCACTGATTATTCATTTATTAGTTAACTTTTTCTGTTAACCATTTAAACTGTTAGGTTTAAAAATAATGAAAAATGCCCTCTAGTAATAACCAGACCATAGTTTTCTCACTGAGGTTGATCAGTAGCCACACAACCTAATGATTCAAAACCAGGAAAAGCAAGCTAATACCAGCATAGCTGTAACTGGAAATTGTGTTTTTACTTAAAAATGGGCAAAAAGAATTAGTTGATCATACAAATTATATATTTTTTTTAATTGAATGATTGATTCTTTGACTAATAGGTTCAACACTCTGCTATTTTACGCTTAAAACTGGCCCTCTCCAGTGTACTCTGACCTGTTACAGATTATCTTTATATTTAAAGATAATGTATTTTACATTCCAACCCAGCTAGACGAGCAAGCAGGTGGAAGGAAGCAGATATAGCTGTTATCTTTTGGAAGGGAGGAGCAAATAGTGCAGTATCTTTTTGCTAATGCTCTTTTTTCTTCTTTGTGGTTTTCTCCCTTCCTGTCACCCAGGAGTGAGTAGCTTTGTGCTGGCGGAGCGGGGTCTCAGTGAGACCACCTACTCTGAGGGCTTCACTTTGGGCCTAAGCATACTCGGTGAACCTGACATCACGACTGATGTCGTCCACTGTAACACGGCTCTCTACGCCCAGCCTGATGCCATGACCTCCAACTTTTCGATTGTTGCAACTCAAGACAAACCCACGGTGATGGCGTCTCAGCTTCAGAGACAGGTGAACGAGATGGAGCAGGAGGATCAGATGGAAGTGGAGCAGAGCAAACTGGGGAAAGAGAAATCAATGTATGCATTTCCTACTGAAGAGGAGGTAGGGGCAGAACCTCAGAATGAAGAAGGTTTTTCTCAGTCAGAGGAAGATGTGGATGCAGCTGAATCTCAAAAGGAGGAAGGGAAGAGTACAGCTGATGGTCAACCTGAAGATGCTGCAGCCATGTCGAAATCTGAGGAAGAGGAAGGTACATCTGAATCTCAGACTAGTGTAAGGGATGATACAGCTGAGTCTGAGGAAAAGGAGAACAGAGTGGAAGCTCAGACAGAAGAGGAAGGTGCAGCTGATTCTCAAACTGAAGAGGATGCTGCGACCAGGTCTCAGTCTGAGGAAGAGGAGGTTGCAGCAGACTTTCAAACCGAAGAAGAAGGTCCAGTTGACTCTCAAACTGAAGAGGAAGAAGAAGGTGGAGTTGATTCCCACCCTGAAGAGGATGTTGCAGTCAGATCTCTGTCTGAGGAAGAGGAGGTTGCAGCAGACTCTCAAACCGAAGAAGAAGAAGAAGAAGGTCCAGTTGACTCTCAAACTGAAGAAGAAGAAGGTGCTGTTAACTCTCAGTCTGAGGAGGATGTTGTAGCCAGGTCTCAGTCTGAGGAAGAGGAGGGCGTTGCAGAATATCAAAGGGATCAAGAGGATCCTGCAGCCAATTCTCAATCTGAAGAAGACGGTGGTTTGGTTGATTCTCAACCTGAAGATGAGCATGATGGGGAGCCGGAGGAGGAAGATGGTGAGCAGGCTTCAGAACAGCTGGAACGTGACTTGGAGCACATCAGTCGAAGGACTCATCGCTCTGAGGGGAGACTCATTGTGCCCGTTAGAGACGCAGGTAAGGACGTCAAAAAGTAAACCTCACTGTAGATATAAGGACTGTAACTAACAATGATTTTTATTATTGATAGATCTGTCAACTATTTTTTTGGATTAACTGATTGTTTAGTCTGTAAGATTATTAAAAAAATATGAAAAATGCCCACTAGAGTGTCTTAGAGCGCAAGCTGATGTCTTCAAATCGCTTGTTTTGTCCAACTAACAGTCCCCAAAACCCAAAGATATTTGATTCTCATCTCTTAATAAACAACTTAAACAATTAATTGGTTATTAAAATGGTTGGCAATTAAATGTATGTCGACAATTAATTCTCTAATCATTTCAGTCCTAGTATGGATAATACTATGTTTTTATTGTCAGCTGACTATTAGAAGACACTGACTATTATTTGTCGTAATGTACATTGTGTTTGTTATGTGATGAAGTGAAACAGAAGACATAAACTAGGAGCTGGGCTATACAGGGGGAAAAAGATTCATAACATCTAGAAACTGTTTTTTCAATATTGGTATTCATCACAATATTGAGGTTTAGAATATCATGCCTAGTTTTCTGGTTAATTATAAATATGTTAAACTGAATGATAATAAGTTAAAAATATTTCCCAGCTTTAAATAAACCTGTCTGAAATGCAAGTCAAGGTATTTTACTGTGAAAGTTCTTGTTTCACAACTAAGTGTTGTTGCAGCATGGTCTGATGGCAAGTCCAAAGCACACAGTGCTGTTGATTTACACAGCAGCCTGGGAATGGGAAGCCACGAGAGCAGTCTGCCTCATATTGGGGTCCCTGACTTGGCTGAGCCCTCAACCCACGGACAGACGGATGCTTCTTGTACAGAGGCCGAGTCTGAAGACAATGGGCACCAGAGTGACGATTCACCTGAAGAAGCTGCTGCTCAGGACCCTGCTGAACAGCAGGAAGAGTGGGAGGATGATGAAGATATTGAGGAGAGTGAAGGTCAGTCCCTCTTTTTGTGTGTTTTTTTTATTTTAAAAAATGAGAGTGAGAGTAAAACACCTTGTTATGTTTTCTAAAATCTTCAGAGGTCCCCAGCAAGACTCCGGCATTCGTCAGAGAGAAAAGAAGCATTTTTCACCCTGATCCTCTGGCCTCACCTTCTGTTTTTAAGAATATTCCAGCTGGGCAAGTTGCACGTCCTACTTCTTTACGTTACATTATAATGATTTATATTAAAAAGGTCCCAGACTGATAAAACATTGTCCAACTGGTGCAAAATGTCAGACGTCAAGCATAGTTTAAAAAAACCTTTTGTGTTTCTCTGGAAGACAATAGTGAGGTCAACTGATTATGCAGATTTTATTTATCTTTTATGTTACTGACTTGTTCTTCCCGTTATCTGTTTTGCCATCAGTAGTACAAGTGAAGGTTTGCCTGCACCTAAACCTAAGCAGGTGAGAAAGGGGAGGGCCAGGCCAGCTAAAAAGGAAGTAGGCCTTCCTAAGGGATACCTTATGGGCGTGTTCAAGCACTTTGCCAAAACGAAGGTCTCTGCAGATGTTTACCCTGTCCTCAAAGAAACGTAAGTACCAATACTGTTAGAGGTTTTGAGTTTATACACTGTTGGAACAAATTAAGCAACAAGTGGGTTGCCTATGCTAACTTTGTTTTGCACTGTAATGTGGTGAATACATCATGGATTTCACTACCTGTACTGTATACACTTGCTTCATTGTAATTCACTGTCTTCAACAGAATGGATAAATTCTTTGGGCGGCTGGCGGAGGACTTGGAGACGTATGCTGTTCATGCAAAGAGAAAAACCATAGAGGTTGAAGATGCTGAGCTTCTGTTGAAAAGGTAGGTGTGTCGTGTGCAGTTTCAGGAAAGCATTAATGACTTTTTGTGATCAAATGTTATTAATGTGACAAGAAAGTCATCCCCTAAGAAGTCATTTTGAAACGTTATTTGTAAAAGATAACAAAGAGACTGACAAAAAAGTTTTCAGTGTCTTGGATCATTGAAGTAACATGAATGCTTGTTAACTGTATGACATCTGCATGCAGCATTGTAAAATAAAATATGATGTTGCTATTTCAGTGTAAAACATGTTAAGTCTTACATTATTTTCTTCATGCTGGACTTTGAGTTCCAACTTGCCATTTAGGGTTGGATGAAATTAATCAACTCCACAAAGCTATAAACACAACATTGACATAATCACCAATATGGAGTTGTTACGGTGAACATGTACACAAACACCCAGCAGACACAGAGCAACATTAGCATTCACTTGTAATCGTGTTTCTGGCGATGTGACAAATGTAAGTCCAATATTGACTTACCTTTTTAGCTCTGTTTTTGGTCTCCACCAACTCCTGAGAAAAATATCTGGTTCTTTAGCTGTTAAATGCTCCACTATGTTCACCAGCTAGTTGCTAACTTTCTCTGTCTGCTGCTCAGGGATGGGCAGGTAGTGCACAGTGAGTTTTTAGAGCTCTTTTGGCTGAAAACGCTGATGAACGTAAACGGTAACGTTGTGGGCCATAAAAAGACGCCTATAAAGCTCTGTAAAGCTGAAGGGAACTGCAGAGCCGGTGATAATTCTCTGTGGGTTCAACTCTACAACTCTACTTTGTTTTAACAAAACAAAATAAAATGCCTGTTTGAACCACAAGTGCAGCAATCACATAAGGTTCTACTTAGTATGCTTGTTAAATCCTTAACACAGACCTAAGACACCAAGCATAGATCACATCAATTCACAGTGAAGAAGAGCAAGAATTATAGAGACAGCTGTAATCCTGTGCAACATATAATATGAAGAAATAAATATTGTGGCAGAACGGGCAAAAAAAAAAAAAAAAAAACCTGCCACACCAGGATTATACTGACCTCTAGATGGCAAGCTTGAGCTCCATGTTCAGTCTGAAGAAAAGCACAGGTGGCAGTGACATGAGCAGTAAGCATAAAGGAGGATACTCTAATTCTGAAATATCCCTCTAATATGCAACATTCATCTTGCTAAACAGTATACATAAAACATGCCTGACACCTTCCATTCGTTTTCTTACATTTATCTTACCTGGTGTGTTTTTTGCACTCTGCAGGCAGGGTTATGTGAATGACAAGGTGCCGGTGGAAGTGCTAATTGAGAAATATCTTCGTATGGACCAGCGCAAGCTCCTGATCCCCATAGCAACCAGTGGAAATGTTGTTATCCCTAAAAAGCGGAGATGAATGATTTATATACAGCTAAATTTATTTGGTCTTTATTTGATACTCATTTTACTTACACTGCATTTGATTTGGACAAGTGATCTTTCCGTTTAATGTTGTTAATCAGAATATAAAGGTTTCTGTAAATGTGTAAATATTTGTTAACATATTTACCAAGACTTCAGTTTCGTATGTGATCTCTGTATAGCTGTTTTCTGTCTTTCTTATTATCTGTATTACTATACAGTGTCGGGTCAAGTGTGAGTATACATCTGTACGTAATTCAAGCGTTAACAGTGCTTTGTCATTATAGTATGTGTCAACTTTCTTCATTTATCTTTTCATGCATATACTTTATTTTATGACAGTTTGAAACAAAGGAAGGTGTGCAGACCTCTAAAATGAACAAATGTTGAAATAAAGTTTTGTGTGTCATATGTCTGTCCGTTTTTAGTAGCCATTGATGAATTGACACCTTTGTAGTATTTCCCCTGTTGAGTGGCTTTTTGGACCTATGTGAAGAAATAAGTGTAAGTTTAAACAGCATTCCTCAATCTCAATCTGTATGAAAACGAGATAATGCAGATGGATGCCTTTTGAGTGTTTTCCCTTGATATATTAGACTTTTGCTTACAGGCCACCATGCTGTACTTGACGGTTGTAGGAAAGAAATGTCGTGGATGCATTAAATTGTACATTTACTGAATGGTCAGGTGGAGTTTCGATAAAAAGCTGGTGTAGTTATTATTTTACAAGCAACATTTTTGCAGAGGGATTTGTGAGGGAAGCCCTGCAGAGGTCATACTGTCCAGTGCTTCGCCCGTTTCCACAAGATGGGGCAAATTCATCACAACTAACACTTACCAGGCAGTCGAACTGCTGCAAACAAATTGCGAAGTTGTATTAATGGAAAACTGCCATTCCTCCACATTCATAGTTTGTTTGCACAGTTTATCACAAGAGAACACACTACAAAGACATTGGGTTGTGAACATTAGAGGTTAATGGGAGATGTGTTAAAGACACCTTCAGGGCGAGTGGATGAGAGAGATTAATTCTATCTACATCTTAATTAAATCCAACCTTTAACGGTTGATATCCGTTAATCTTGGCACAAAGCAATAACTCATCCAGTCTGCCGATTAGACTAAGATAAATTAGTTTTCAATGACAAAATAAACACTCACCGCAGGATGCATGTGAATGAACTATAGACATAACAGAGCTATAACTAGTAATTAATTTTCATTTTTTACAAACGGGCTAGAGATGGGTGGAAGGATGGATGTCTAAACCATAATGTATTGTTTTTTTGTATTCGTGGTCTGTGAAATTACTCCGAGACAGCAGGGGGTGCTCTTTGCCAGACTGCCAATGTCTGCCAGTTCAACAGACAGCTAGTCTGCTAGCAAACAACAACAGAAGATCCCGGGCAACTAGCGTTATAATTTAACCAAACACAAAGGTAAGTCCGTCGATAAATAAAACAGTGACCAGTAATATACGGGCTGAAGACTTGAAATCACACAATAAAAGCTGTTGTGTCGTATGTGAAGTCCCAGTTTTTGCGGCAGTTTCCCCGACCTTTTTGTTTGGCTTAGGTTAGCTCGCCAACTAGCTTGATCGAGTGAGCTGGCGTGGTATCGCCAGATTGTCTGGATTATTACAGTATGTATATACTTTTAACGTTATCAGACCTTGTCAAAAGTGTATGGGATTTTTCTTTTCTTCATGAGCGCACCGGTCTTAATGCGTAGCTAAAGTAAAGTAAGATACCATTGTCGATTATCTGTGTTGTTAGCAGGTTGACTACCTGCTACTGTCACCGCCTACATTAACTGCACAGTCCGAGTTTCAGTTCCCAGCATCGTCTCCTGCAATTAAAACACGTTGAATATGGCTAAACTTTGGGTCAGGAGTATATAATGTATTTGTGGTTATTAAATAGAGGATATATGTCCTGGGCCTTCATCATATTTGTTCATTAGAACCATTTAATGTACTGTTTTGGATAATTTAATGTAGTAGGTTTAGCCTTTAGAACTGCTCATGTTATGTTATGTTATGTTATGTTATGGTCTCTTTTCTCAAGTAGTAGTTTTCTCAAGCTGCTCAGAAACCGGTTAGCTGACCGGCTGTCATTTATA